>CANIUD010000153.1:0-600000 GCA_947470075.1 Closterium sp. Yama58-4
GTGTGACTATGAAGGGGGGACCCGGGCAAGGAGGTGTGTACCGGTTTGGGGCACGGGACGGACGTGGTACGATCATACCTCGGCTACTACGCCGGATCCCATCAGAACTCCGAAGCTAAGCGCCGGTGGGCGAGAGCAGTTATTCATTAATAAGGGAAAGTCAAATACAAGCCGGTGGGCGAGAGCAGTACTGGGCTGGGTGACCTCCCGGGAAGTCCTCGTGTTGTACCCATTTATGCCCCTTGCTCGGCACGTGCCGGGGAGGGGCAAGCGGGAAAAAGAAAGGACGATTTTAGCGCGTCGCATTTTTCCAACCTCGTTTTTTTGCCCGAATGACGGCTCAGCGGGGTGGGGGGGCGCAAGAGAGGCTTGCCCTTGGGGGGCAGCCGCATGGATCATGGAGGTACGAGCGACCTCCATGACTAAGCCAATGCGGCACTCAGCAACCCCATTCTGCTGTGGAGAGGCCGGAAGCGTGAACGACTGGGTGATGCCGTGCTCCGCACAGTATGCTCAAGAGGTCTGAGGAGAACTCACCACCTCTGTCAGAGTGCAGACGGAGGACAGGAAAGTCCCGCCGGAACCGCTCGCGGAGCTGGAGACGAACAGTGCGGATCCAAGGGATCAAAACATCAGGGACGTCCCCCTTGCTCTGCAAGGGGAAGACCGTGGTGTAACGCGTATAGTCGTCGACGACCAGCAGGAAGTACCGCTCGCGGCCTGTCCCTGGACGCGGGCTGCTGGCCCCACACGTCCAGGTGGAGCGTCTGCAGTGGAGCCTCTGTGGGAGGAAACGAGGAGGAGTGAGGAGCGGCGCGCTGCTGCCCCTCGACGCAAGGAATGCAGGGCGGCGCAGGCGAGGGAGGGAGGGCAGAGACCTGGGAAGACCAGAGACCAGGGAGCGAGAGTGCATGCTACGCAGGCGAGGCAAGGAGGGGTGACCAAGGCGGTGGTGCCACAGGAGAGTGTCGTGCGACAAAGCGCGACACTCGCAGGGGGCCGCCAGCTGACCAGACACAGACGCAGACGCAGCTACCTGAGGGGACTCAGTGGTGAGTGTGTACAGACTCGAGCCAGGCGCACGGGTAAACGTGGCCAGGTGTCGGCCCGTCCGAGCACACGTACAGCGGGTCACTCGCTGACTCGCAGGAGTGAACTGGTGAACCCCTCCATCCTGGAGGTCAGCTCCCGCCACCAAGTTCGTAGAGAACGAGGGGAGGTAAAGACCTGATAGGAAGCTAGACGGGACGGCCGGACACGGCAGAACCGTGGAGTAGTGGGCAAGGACTGGGCCCCCAGAGGGGTCCGCCAGGGAGACTGGAACTGGCCGACTGAGCGGCGTGAGTGTGGTGCAGTCGCGAAAGAAGGAGCGGGAAGCTCCTGAGTCAGGGTGCAGGTGTGCGAGACCGCAGCGGGCGCAGTACCAGAGAGAGCAGAGTCACCAGCACCTGAAGCCACGGCCTCACCAGCACCTAGAGCAGAAGACGTACTAGCACCAAGAGCAGCAGCCTCACCAGCACCGAGAGCAGCAGGCTCTATACCAGGGTCAGGCGGTACGCACAGGTAACAGGCACGGTCAGCACTAGTAGGCAATGCATACATGGCAGTGAGAATAGCATCATAGTCAAGCGCAAAGATATCTACCCTCTGTCCATGCAGCTCCAGCCAGGTGGGGAGCTCAGCCTCGTCGCCAAACACTGTGCGCCAGTCGTTGCCCAGACGGGCGAAGCAGCGGGACTGTGTGTGACCAAGCGTCCCGCAAGGCTGACCAACCCGATCACCTGTGCGAATGACGTACGGGCAGCGAACTGTACGCGTAGACCTGCTACACTGAGCATACCACTCCTGGAGCTGCCGGGGCGTAAGTGTCTCACGTGGACGCCCCTGCAGCTGCAGCTGGCCACTGCCAGACGCTCCCAACTGACCAGCTCCAGGGCGACAGCTACGACGGCTACTGCGACAACCCCAGCTAGTATACCACTCACTAAGCTGCTGGGGCGTGAGAGGCTCGCGTGAACGTCGCTGGAGCTGCATCTGGCCACCTGCCAGTAGCAGTAGCAGCAGCAGTAGCGCGGGCAGGGCAGGCGCGGCAGGCAGGCAGGCAAGCAGGCAGGCAGGTAGGCAGGCCGGCAGGCAGGCAGGCAGCCAGGCAGGCAGGCAGGCAGGCAGGCAGACAGGCAGGCAGGCAGGCAGGCGGGCAGACAGACAGGCAGGCCGGCAGGCAGGCAGGCAGGCCGGCAGGCAGGCAGCCAGGCAGGCAGGCAGGCAGACAGGCAGGCCGTCAGGCAGGCAGGCAGGCGCTCACCAAAGGCTGGGAGAGCAGGCGATCACCGGGCGAGCAGGGCCGGCGCTCGACGGCGGCGGCCGAGTAGGCGCACGACAGCGGCGGCGTCGGGGCCGCAACACCGGCTGCAGAGTAGGGCCGAAGCAGCTGCAGGGCGGGGCCGCTTCAGTGGCAGTAGCAGGGTGGGGCCGCGTCAGCGGTAGGTCGGGGCCGTGGAAGCTGCAGGGCGGGGCCGCATCAGCGGCAGGTCGGGGCCGTGGTAGCTGCAGGGCGGGGCCGCATCAGCGGCAGGTCGGGGCCGTGGCAGCTGCAGGGCGGGGCCGCATCAGCGGCAGGTCGGCCCGGGCAGCCCGCGCGCGCCTCGTCCCGCCTGCGGCAGACCCGTGCGCGCGCCTCGTCCGTCCCCCAAGCTTCTGTCGGCGCCCCACCCCCGCTACTGCCCGCGTTCCTGTGTTAGGGTTTGGGGGTGGCGGGTGTGGGGGTGCCGGTTGTGTGCCCCGTCCCCTCCTCCTCCTCCTCCGTCTCCCGCTGCTGCAGCTGCCGCTCAGGGGGGTGGGTGTGTGGGGAGCCGACGGAGTGGTACTAGGGGGGTGAAAGGGGAGTGGAGCTAGGGGCGAAGCAGGGGGTGTGTGTCGAGGGGTGTGGGACTGTTGGGGGAGGTTGAGCGGAGGCCGCCGTCGTGTCGTCTGCAGCGCCTGTATTCCGGGGTTCTGATAGCCACCGGTAGCTCAGAGAGCCGGTTGCATCTGTCGCCCGTGGGTCCGTTGCTCCTGTCGCTGCTGATCAGACGCAGAGCCTGTTACTCCTGTATTCCGGGGCCCTTGCTCCCGGTAGCCACTAGAGCTGCACCAGAGCCGTCTGTTGCCCGTGTGTCTGCAGCTTCAGTCGTCGCCTCCACTCTTCTCTCCTCTCGCCAGCCCTCCTCCTCCTCACTTGCCCTCTGTGACTGCCTCTAGCTTTGCTCATAAAATGTGAACTACTATTATGACTGCTTGTTGTGCTGATTACACCCCACTTTGGCTATGGGGGTGTGTCAGAATGTTGTATTTGTCTAGCCTGCAGTGGGGTACTCTATAGCGAGTACAGCCCAATCTAGGGTTTGCTATTTGTATCTCAACTGCTGCTAGTCCAAACTCTCTTTCTGTTTCTAAACTTTCTCCTACTACTTCTGACAAGCTCCTCCTAACAGACAGCGCAGATCTACCACTACTTCGACGGCTCCTATCCTAAACCGGTGGAAGACACCGAAGACGCCCGGGCTCAGTACTACAGTGAGTCACTCATGGCGTACAGCGTCCTGCTGCCCAACATGTCGCCGGCAGAACAGCTCGGCATTCGCTCCTACAAAGAGAGCGCCGCTCCGGCTCTTGAAGCTTGGAAGCACCTCGTGGAGGTATATCAGCCGAAGGATTCCGTCACTGCAAGCCGTCTCCTGCAACAACTCATGGAGACGAAGATGGGGCACGGGGAGAAAGCAAACAGTTACATCAACCGTTGTCGGAACATCCGTGATCAAATCATCAAGAACGGAAGTTCTATCTCGGAGGAGATATTCGTCAACATCATCCTCTAGGGACTTGGACCTGAGTGGAAGCCCTGCAAGGCGCTACTCCGACAACGAGGACAGCTCTCCGAAGCCGCGCTATGCGCTGCCCTGCTGACTGAGCAGCATGACATGGACTCGAGCAGAAATGAGCTCCGTGCCGCGCCGAGAGCGACTCGCCTTCTACACAGACAACCGTGAAGAGCGACGACAACCAAGGCGCCATTACTGCAAAATATGCAAGACCTTCGGGCACTCAACGGATCGATGCAAATCCCGATCCAACTATCGGCACCCGAATTCCACTCACCACAACAACTGGGTCGGCCGACAAGACACTCGTCACTCTCAGCACCAACAGCCAGCTTCCCGTACTCGTGCACAACAACAACCACAGCAAACACAAGGACCTCAAGGAGGAGCCCCCAGAAACGTGGTAGCAAACATGGCGACGCGACGCCGCCGCACCGTCGAACCTGATGAAGAAGACAACTTCGGGGAGTACTGCCGCAACCAGAGGAGGGGTGGAATAACCCCCTTACGGAAGACCACTATTACCTGTACGACGAAGACGAGCAGGATTGGAATCAGCCAATCACACTGCGGGAAAGCCCGCCACACGACAATCAACTCCACGTACCTGTCGGATGGAAGGAAGACGAAGACCCATCCTTCTACAGACGCTACAAGGCAACACTAGTAACACCGCGATTCGCGCTACTGCTCCGCAACAACAACAACAAAGACAACTACAACACCTGGTACCTGGACAGCTGCTGCGGACAGCACATGGTGGGCTCGACTCGCTACGTGTCTAACCTCAACCGCGCCCCCGCAACTTACGTCACCGTCGCTAATAGTCATCAGCTGCGCGCCAACTCCCAAGGCATTGTCGTCCTGCAAGCACGAGAGAAGGGAGGGAAGAGGCTGAACGTACAATGCGGAGAACCGAGGGGCATGGATGGTAGGGAACAAGGGCAGAGGTGCGGGAAATCAAGGGCAGGGAGGGGAGAAGCGATGGGTGCGGGCAAAGCAAAGGAGGGGCAGAGGGGGTACAAGGTAAGCACAGGGAGGGAAGTAACGCGAGGCAGGGGAGGGGAGAAAACCAAGGACAGGGGCACGAGCAGCCAGGGGCAAGGAGGGAACGGAGGTGAGGCACGGAGAAAGCAGGGAGGGCAGGGAGAGGGAAAGCGGGCGTGGGGGGGTGGAAAACGAGGGGCAGGGCGGAGAGGAGGGAGAGGCAGGGGGGGGGAGAAGCTGAGCACACAGAGGAGGGAAACGTGGGGCAGGGAGGTGGAAAGCCAAGGGCAAGGGGGGGAGAGTGGAGGTGCAGGGAGAGGGGGGAGGAGGGGGCGGGGCGGAGAAAAGCAGCGAGGTGCAGGGAGGGGAGACACCGAGCGCAGAGGGGCCAGAAACGAGGGGTGGGGTGCGGATTGGGGAGAGGCAGGGAGTGGAGTAGCTTAACGAGTGGAAGGAAGAAGCGTGCGGCAGAGTGGGGGAGGGGGGAGGAGAAGGTAAACGAGGGGAGGGCACGGGCGGGGAGGGACGAGCGGCGGGCGGTGGGAAACGGCAAGGGGGGGCAGGGAGGGTCAAAAGAGGCAGCGAGGGAGCGGGCACACGGAGGGTAGGGGCGGGGGGAGCGGATGGCACGAGGGGGCAGGGGGTGTGACTATGAAGGGGGGACCCTGGGCAAGGGGTGTGTACCCGTCGGGGCACGGGACGGACGTGGTACGATCATACCTCGGCTACTACGCCGGATCCCATCAGAACTCCGAAGCTAAGCGCCGGTGGGCGAGAGCGTTGGCGAGTTATTCATTAATAAGGGAAAGTCAAATACAAGCCGGTGGGCGAGAGCAGTACTGGGCTGGGTGACCTCCCGGGAAGTCCTCGTGTTGTACCCATTTATGCCCCTTGCTCGGCACGTGCCGGGGAGGGGCAAGCGGGAAAAAGAAAGGACGATTTTAGCGCGTCGCATTTTTCCAACCTCGTTTTTTTGCCCGAATGACGGCTCGGGGGTGGGGGGGCGCAAGAGAGGCTTGCCCGCGCGAAGAAACGCCCCGTGCACACGACCGTTGGGCGGTTGGAAGCCGCACGCGGTCGCGGGGGTGGAGAGCGGAAACGGGCAGCCGAGGGAGGGTGGGGGCGGTTGGATGGGACTGGGGTGTACGGGGGGCCAGAGAGTTGAGAAGGCAAGGGGATGGGCAGCAACGGGCAGGGGTTGGGCCAGCTGAGGGCAAGGAAAAAGGGCGGGCAGAGGGTGAGCAGAGGGGCGAGCGGTGCAAGGGAGGCACCAGAGGGAGGAAACCAGTTGCATCAAGGTGGGAGGTGAGGGGCTTGCAGGGGGGTGGAACAGGGGTAGGGAAGGGGCAGAACGGGAGGATGTGGGTTAGGGGGTGGTGGCGGAGAAGAGAGAGAGAGAGAGAGGGTAGGAACGAGAGGGGGCTTGGGGTTTTGAAGGGCTAATGGTAGTAAGGGGGCAGCAAGGAGGGGGAGAAGGGGGGCGTAGCAAGGGGAAGGCAAAGGACATGGGGGGAGGAGGGGAGGGGAAGGGAGGGAAGAGGCTGAACGTACAATGCGGAGAACCGAGGGGCATGGATGGTAGGGAACAAGGGCAGAGGTGCGGGAAATCAAGGGCAGGGAGGGGAGAAGCGATGGGTGCGGGCAAAGCAAAGGAGGGGCAGAGGGGGTACAAGGTAAGCACAGGGAGGGAAGTAATGTGGGGCAGGGAGGGGAGAAACCAAGGACAGGGGCACGAGCAGCCAGGGCAAGGGGGGGGAACGGAGGTGAGGCACGGAGAAAGCAAGGGAGGTGCAGGGAGAGGGGAAAACGGGCGTGGGGGGGTGGAAAACGAGGGGCAGGGCGGAGAGGAGGGAGAGGCAGGGAAGGGAGAAGCTGAGCACACAGAGGAGGGAAACGTGGGGCAGGGAGGTGGAAAGCCAAGGGCAAGGGGGGGAGAGTGGAGGTGCAGGGAGAGGGGGGAGGAGGGGAGCGGAGAAAAGCAGCGAGGTGCAGGGAGGGGAGACACCGAGCGCAGAGGGGCCAGAAACGAGGGGTGGGGTGCGGATTGGGGAGAGGCAGGGAGTGGAGTAGCTTAACGAGTGGAAGGAAGAAGCGTGCGGCAGAGTGGGGGAGGGGGGAGGAGAAGGTAAACGAGGGGAGGGCACGGGCGGGGAGGGACGAGCGGCGGGCGGTGGGAAACGGCAAGGGGGGGCAGGGAGGGTCAAAAGAGGCAGCGAGGGAGCGGGCACACGGAGGGTAGGGGCGGGGGGAGCGGATGGCACGAGGGGGCAGGGGGTGTGACTATGAAGGGGGGACCCTGGGCAAGGGGCGTGTACCGGTCGGGGCATGGGACGGACGTGGTACGATCATACCTCGGCTACTACGCCGGATCCCATCAGAACTCCGAAGCTAAGCGCCGGTGGGCGAGAGCAGTTATTCATTAATAAGGGAAAGTCAAATACAAGCCGGTGGGCGAGAGCAGTACTGGGCTGGGTGACCTCCCGGGAAGTCCTCGTGTTGTACCCATTTATGCCCCTTGCTCGGCACGTGCCGGGGAGGGGCAAGCGGGAAAAAGAAAGGACGATTTTAGCGCGTCGCATTTTTCCAACCTCGTTTTTTTGCCCGAATGACGGCTCAGCGGGGTGGGGGGGCGCAAGAGAGGCTTGCCCGCGCGAAGAAACGCCCCGTGCACACGACCGTTGGGCGGTTGGAAGCCGCACGCGGTCGCGGGGGTGGAGAGCGGAAACGGGCAGCCGAGGGAGGGTGGGGGCGGTTGGATGGGACTGGGGTGTACGGGGGGCCAGAGAGTTGAGAAGGCAAGGGGATGGGCAGCAACGGGCAGGGGTTGGGCCAGCTGAGGGCAAGGAAAAAGGGCGGGCAGAGGGTGAGCAGAGGGGCGAGCGGTGCAAGGGAGGCACCAGAGGGAGGAAACCAGTTGCATCAAGGTGGGAGGTGAGGGGCTTGCAGGGGGGTGGAACAGGGGTAGGGAAGGGGCAGAACGGGAGGATGTGGGTAGGGGGGGTGCGGGGAGAAGAGAGAGAGAGAGAGAGAGAGAGTGAGAGAGAGAGAGAGAGAGGGTAGGAACGAGAGGGGGCTTGGGGTTTTGAAGGGCTAATGGTAGTAAGGGGGCAGCAAGGAGGGGGAGAAGGGGGGCGTAGCAAGGGGAAAGCAAAGGGCATGGGGGGAGGAGGGGAGGGGAAGGGAGGGAAGAGGCTGAACGTACAATGCGGAGAACCGAGGGGCATGGATGGTAGGGAACAAGGGCAGAGGTGCGGGAAATCAAGGGCAGGGAGGGGAGAAGCGATGGGTGCGGGCAAAGCAAAGGAGGGGCAGAGGGGGTACAAGGTAAGCACAGGGAGGGAAGTAACGCGGGGCAGGGAGGGGAGAAACCAAGGACAGGGGCACGAGCAGCCAGGGGCAAGGAGGGAACGGAGGTGAGGCACGGAGAAAGCAAGGGAGGTGCAGGGAGAGGGGAAAACGGGCGTGGGGGGGTGGAAAACGAGGGGCAGGGCGGAGAGGAGGGAGAGGCAGGGAAGGGAGAAGCTGAGCACACAGAGGAGGGAAACGTGGGGCAGGGAGGTGGAAAGCCAAGGGCAAGGGGGGGAGAGTGGAGGTGCAGGGAGAGGGGGGAGGAGGGGAGCGGAGAAAAGCAGCGAGGTGCAGGGAGGGGAGACACCGAGCGCAGAGGGGCCAGAAACGAGGGCGGGGTGCGGATTGGGGAGAGGCAGGGAGTGGAGTAGCTTAACGAGTGGAAGGAAGAAGCGTGCGGCAGAGTGGGGGAGGGGGGAGGAGAAGGTAAACGAGGGGAGGGCACGGGCGGGGAGGGACGAGCGGCGGGCGGTGGGAAACGGCAAGGGGGGGCAGGGAGGGTCAAAAGAGGCAGCGAGGGAGCGGGCACACGGAGGGTAGGGGCGGGGGGAGCGGATGGCACGAGGGGGCAGGGGGTGTGACTATGAAGGGGGGACCCTGGGCAAGGGGCGTGTACCGGTCGGGGCATGGGACGGACGTGGTACGATCATACCTCGGCTACTACGCCGGATCCCATCAGAACTCCGAAGCTAAGCGCCGGTGGGCGAGAGCAGTTATTCATTAATAAGGGAAAGTCAAATACAAGCCGGTGGGCGAGAGCAGTACTGGGCTGGGTGACCTCCCGGGAAGTCCTCGTGTTGTACCCATTTATGCCCCTTGCTCGGCACGTGCCGGGGAGGGGCAAGCGGGAAAAAGAAAGGACGATTTTAGCGCGTCGCATTTTTCCAACCTCGTTTTTTTGCCCGAATGACGGCTCAGCGGGGTGGGGGGGCGCAAGAGAGGCTTGCCCGCGCGAAGAAACGCCCCGTGCACACGACCGTTGGGCGGTTGGAAGCCGCACGCGGTCGCGGGGGTGGAGAGCGGAAACGGGCAGCCGAGGGAGGGTGGGGGCGGTTGGATGGGACTGGGGTGTACGGGGGGCCAGAGAGTTGAGAAGGCAAGGGGATGGGCAGCAACGGGCAGGGGTTGGGCCAGCTGAGGGCAAGGAAAAAGGGCGGGCAGAGGGTGAGCAGAGGGGCGAGCGGAGGCCGTAACACTCCCCTTCATCCCCCCGTCCAGCACACTTCGTACCCCCCCGTCCGTCGTCCCGTCGCCCGTCCCCCCTCCTACGCGCGCCGCCGCTGCGCCTCCTCCCGTCGCCCGCCGTCGCGCCAGCCTGCGCCCGTCGCCGCTGCGCCCGCCGCCGCTGGCCGCCCCCCGCGCACGTCGCCGCTGCGCCCGCTCCCGTCACTCGCCGCTGCGCCCGCCGCAGGTGCCCACCCCCGCGCACGTCGCCACTGCGCCCGCTCCCGTCCCCCGCGCCGCTGCGCGCGCTGCCATCGCCCGCCGCGCGCGCTGCCGCACCCCTCGCTGTCGCGTCCGCCCCCCTCGCTGTCGCGTCCGCCGTGGCGTCCGCCCCCCCCTGCCATTCGCCGCTGCTGGTCTCGCCTGCGGCCGCGCGTTTCCTTCTAATTGCCATTTGCCTTCGCTTTTCCGTCAGTTTCAGTTATGGCGACTCCGCGAGTTCTCCGTTTCGACGCTGACGGTAGACCCCTTGACTTTTCACTCTGGCTTATGCGCGCTCGCCGTCAGTTAGAGAGTCAGGTCCAGTCAGGCGAGACCCTCTGGGCGCACGCTACTGGTGCCCTCCCTGCGCCCCCCGAACCTACGCCTTTAGGCCCTGCCCCTGACGACGCCGCTAGAGCTCGCTTTGCTAGCCAGCGCGCTGACATGATAGCTTGGATGTCGCGTGACGCTGCGGCCTGCATCGCGCTCAGCACCCTCCTCCCTGAGTCTGAGGAGGTCCACTTTACTCAGGTTCGCACTGCTGCTGAGTACCTGACTGCGATTAAGGCCCGCTACTCCACTCCTGCTGCTGTCTCTCTTGGCCGCCTTTTCCTCCCGTTCCTGTTCCCTGATCTCGCCTCATTTGAGCGCTCTGCTGACTTGATTGCTCACCTCCGCTCGCTCGACTCTAGTTACCGCGCTGCTTGCACTGAGGCACAGCTTGCACTGCTTCCTCCTCCCATGGCGATTACTATCTATTTCATCGCCACTAGCCTCCCTGACCGCCTTGCCTCCGTTCGTGACGCGCTTCTCCTGAAGCACCCTAGTGAGCTCACTATTGAGGTCCTTGAGTCTGCGCTCAAGGACATCGAGAGCAACCTCCGCTCCGTAGCCGCTGCCTCTGGTGCTGTGCCCCCCCACTCTTCCACGGGTGCACAGTCCCGCAGTTGCCCACCTTTACTGCCTCTCTCGCCACTGCCACTACTGACGCGACCGCAGCTGCTGTTACGACTTCGTCACGGTCCCGCGGTAGGGGTGGCAAGAGGGGCGGTGCTGGCGGCGGCGTTGGTGGAGGCGGAGGTAGTGGGGGTGGCATTGTGACTGGCGGTGGTGGGAGTGCAGGGCCTGGAAGGACGTCGCGTGCAGCGACCGGTGACTCCACTGCGCCTGCTGGTGGTGGCGACGCCCGAGTTCGTCAGTCGCCCCCTGTACTGCCAGCCCCGGTGGGTGGAGCAGCGGCGTGGTACCGGGCCCAGCGTCAGCAGCAGCTTCAGCAGCAGCAGCAGCCCCTCTCCTCCCAGCAGCCTCCGCAGCAGCAGCGGCCGCAGCTGGCTTCGGGGTCGGGGCCGCGTCAGCCCCAGCGTGGTACTTTTTACCCTCCCTGCACCTATCAGGTTCTGACAGGTGCTCGCCAAGGCCACCCTTGTGGCCGCCTTCACCCCCCTGGTCAGTGCTTTGCTCAGCTCACTGACACGGTTCGTCTGGTCTACGGGGTTGGCGGTCCTGCCCCTGACTGGTTTCCCCTTGTTCAGCGTTACGGCTCCACTCTGTGGGACATGTCTGCCGAGCAGTTAGCTGATCTGATTGGAACTCCTCATGCTATGTATGCTGTTGTTGACTCTAGTGTTTCTGACTCTGTTTACTCTGGTGTTGTTAGCTTAGGTGCTAGCCTTGCTCAGTTGCCTATTGCTAGTGTAGTTTCTTGTGTAGACACTAGTCCAGCGGCTACCTCGGAGGACGCTTCACTGTCTTTCACGCTGGACTCTGGAGCCTCGCACTGCTTCTTTCGTGACAGCACGACACTTACACCACTTCCTGCGCCTGTCTCTGTGGCGCTGGCTGATCCCACCTCGGGACCAGTCACTGCGCGTCACACTACCACCTTGCCGTGTCCTGCTGCTCCCTCCGGGTCTCTCACTGGGTTTCACGTCCCCTCGTTCTCCCGGAACTTGGTGGGCGTACGATCCCTCGTCAGTCAGCACGTGGGTGTGTGGTTTGAGCCTTCTGGGGAGACTGCGGTGTGTGTTGACGGGGACTCTTACCAGCCTCTGGCCACCTTTGCTGCTGAGCCGGGCTCCGGTCTCTACACTCTTTGCACTGGACCGCGTGCACGGCAGCGGCCGCAGCAGCAGCGGCAGCAGCAGCCGCAGCAGTCGCCGCCACCGCAGCAGCAGCAGCAGCAGCAGCAGCAGCCGCTGACGCAGCAGCCCCTACTCCGTGTCCCTGTCCCTCCCCCTTGTCTCCTCCCTGCGTCTCACCAGGTGGTTACGTCCCCTCAGGTAGTCGCGTCCAGTCCAGTCGCTGCGTCTTGCTCCTGCAGGTCGCTTGCCCACCCCACCGTTCTGTGGCACCACCGGATGGGGCACCCTTCTCTTCCACGTCTGCGCGCTATGTCTAGTCAGCGTCTGGTCTTAGGTCTCCCGCGTGTCTTGCCGTCGCTGCCACCGTCCCTTGCACCACCGTACGATCCTTGCGTCGAGGGTCGGCTGCGCGCCACCCCTCACTCCTCCTCCCTTCGTCCGGCCACCGAGCCGTTTGAGACGCTTCACTTGGACGTCTGGGGCCCCGCCTCTCGCCTTGGCCCTGAGCGTGAGCGTTTCTTTCTGGTGGTCGTTGACGACTACTCCCGCTACACCACGGTGTTCCCCCTGGCGAAGAAGTCTGAGGTGACTTCTACGCTGATCAGGTGGTTGCTCACCACCGAGGACACTCGTGGCCGTCGTGTCAGCTGTCTTCACTCCGACCGCGGGGGTGAGTTTCGCTCCGGCATTCTCGCTGGATTCTGTCGCGAGCAGGGCATTCGTCAGTCCTGGACGCTTCCAGAGTCCCCACAGTAGAATGGGGTTGCTGAGCGCCGCATAGGCTTGGTCATGGATATCGCCCGCACCTCCCTGACTCACGCCCGTGCCCCCCATTTTCTGTGGCCTTACGCGGTTCGGTACGCCGCGCACCAGCTGAACCTCTGGCCACGCGTCTCTCGGCCGTCAGCTTAGCCGACCAGTCTTTGGACCGGGTCCCCTGGTGTTGCGTCGCGGTTTCGTGTCTGGGGTTGCTTGGCTCTTGTCCGCGACACCTCTGCGGACAAGCTCTCGCCACGCGCCTTTCCTTGTAACTTCCTTGGTTTCCCTGAGGACTCCTCTGACTTCACCTTTTACCACCCTCCCTCTCACCGGTTCTTTGACTCCCGTGACGTCCGTTTCGAGGAGTCCACCCCGTACTACGTCAGGTACCCCAGTCGAGGTCTCCCGGTTCCTCCTCCCCCTCTCTTCCTGACTGCCGCTCCCCCTCCTGCTCCCCCGGTACAGCCTCCCCCCCTGGTCCAGCCCCGTCAGGTGTGTCCCAGGCTACCCCTCCTCCTTCGGTAGCCCCTCCGGTACAGCCTCCCTCCCCACAGTCCTCCTCGCAGCGTGCCGCAGGTGCTAGTTCTCTAGAGGTTGGTGCTAAGCCTGTTCCTGTACCGGTTTCTGGTTCTGGGGGTGCTGGAGTTGGAGCTGAGCCGGTGGGTGCAGAGGACTCTTGTCTTCCGGGAGCTGGTGCTGGTCGCGCGGACACTGGAGGTGCTCCGTCTGGGGGTGAGGGTGCGCCTCCTTCGGGTTCTGGTGAGCCTGGGTCTGGAGCTGGTGTTGGTGCTGCCTCTGGGGGTGGTGCGCCTGGTGCTTCGGAGGTGGACTCTGGGGCTGCCGCTGCCCCGGACACTACTCCGCCCCCCCACCCCTACCCGACTAGGCACCAGGCTCGTGTTCGCCGTGCTCGTGAGGAGCAGCTGGCGTTGGAGAGAGAGGAGAGGGAGTTACAGCGGCTGGAGGAGCAGCAGCAGCAGCTTGAGCTGTAGGAGCAGCAGCAGCAGCTGGAGCCGCAGGAGCAGCAGTCACAGCAGCAGCCGCAGCCGCAGCAGCAGCAGCACCAGCCGCAGCAGCAGCAGCAGCAGCAACAGCAGCAGCAGCCACCTCCTCCTCTTGTCCCGGGTCTTCGGACCCTTGGTCTCCCCTCTCGCTCTCCTCCCTCCTCCCCCTCTCCTCCTGTCTACGGTCCCACGTTTCCTCCTCCTGACTCCTCCCCCGCTGTTTTCCCCAGTTCTCCGCCTTTGTCGTCTCCTCCTCCGTCTCGTACTTGGGCTACTTGCCGCTCTCCTCGTGCTCGTCCCTCGTCCCCTGTTCCTTTCACTGACCTTCGTACTGTCTTGTTGCGTTCTAGTCCGCCTCGTTCGGCTCCTCCTGTGCTTCCTTCTCCTCCTGAGTCGGCCCTCACAGCTTCTCTCTCTACCCCTGTCACTGACTACTACCGCACGTACCGTCCTGTTCTCTCTCGTGTTCTCGCCTCTCTTGTTACCCACCCTCGTGCCTCTTTGTCCTCTGTCTCCGCTCTTACTGCCGCGGTCACTGAGTTTGCCTCTACTCGCCGCCTTGACTACGCCACTACTCTTGTGGCCGCTCCTCCTACCAGTCCTCTGGCCGTCGGGGGTGTGTCTGCCCTTGGCTGTGACGTCCTAGAGGACAGGCAGTTTGAGCTAGAGTTCCTGGCAGCCGCTTCCCCTCATCTCTGTGCCATGCTCCTCACCCCTGAGGGTGACCCCGACGCCCTTGACATTCCGACTCCTCGCACTTACGCTGAGGCAGTGTCAGGGCCTTGGGCCTCTCAGTGGAGAGCTGCCATGGACGCAGAGATGGCCTCCTACAGATCCACAGGCACCTACGTCGATGAGGTTCCTCCCCCTGGGACGAACGTAGTCGATGGCATGTGGATCTACAGGGTGAAGCGGCCACCGGGATCTCCTCCGGTCTTCAAGGCGCGCTAATTTGCTAGAGATTTCAGTCAGCGCGAGGGAGTTGACTTCTTTCAGACCTTCGCGCCGACCCCGAAGATGACCACTCTTCGGGTGTTACTGCACGTAGCAGCATAGAGGTACTACAAGTTACACTCTCTCGACTTCTCCACTGCTTTTCTTCAGGGCAGCCTACACGAGGAGGTCTGGCTGCGTCGTCCCTCTGCCTTCACTGGCACTTTCCCTCCTGGGACCCAGTGGAGGCTGAGGCGACCTGTCTACGGTCTTCGCCAGGCCCCTCGAGAGTCGCACGACACTCTCCGCTCTACCATCTCTGACCTTGGGTTCCAGCCGTCTTCTGCCGACCCGTCGCTGTTTGTTCGCCGTGGCTCCACACCGTTCTTCGTTCTGGTCTACGTCGACGACCTCGTTTTCGCCACTGCTGACAGGGTTGCTTTGGCAGACGTGAAGTCCGAACTGCAGAAGAGACACACGTGCACTGACCTTGGTGAGCTGCGCCATTACCTTGGGCTGCAGATCACCAGGGACAGAGCTGCTTGCACCATTACACTCTCGCAGTCACACATGGTGTAGCAGGTCCTTCAGCGGTTCGGGCTTCAGCACTCCACAGTACAGCGCACACCTCTTGTTGTTGACCACAGACTCACTGGACCCTTTCCTGATGAGCCGTTTGAGCCTAGTGGTCCCTACGCAGAGCTTGTGGGTTGCCTCATGTACCTGATGACTTGTACTCGCCCGGACCTCGCTTTCCCTCTCAGCATCCTTGCGCGCTTTGTTGCGCCAGGGAGACACCATCCTGTTCAATGGACAGCAGCTGTTAGGGTGGCGAAGTACCTAGCGCCGACATCAGGTGTGGGGCTAGTTCTTGGAGGGCAGCAGTCTGTCGTACTTACTGGTCACTGTGACTCTTCTTACGCTGACGACGCTGAGACTCACAGGTCTACTCAGGGGTACTGTTTCAGCCTGGGTTCTGGAGCTGTTTCCTAGTGGTCCACGCGCTCCTCTTCAGTCTCGACCTCTACAGCTGAGGCTGAGATCTATGCTGGTGCCATGGCGGCACAGGAGCTGCGTTGGTTGACCTTCTTGCTCGCCGACCTGGGTGAGCGGCCGAGCTCTGCACCGACCTTGTTCACTGACAACAAGGCATCGATTCTCCTTTGTCGAGAGCCGCGACTGGAGAGCAGAGTGAAGCACATTAACGTCAGGTACTTCCTTCTGCGAGAGTTGCAGAGACGTGGACAGGCTCGCTTCGAGTTTGTGGAGTCCGAGGCCAACACTGCAGACATCTTTACCAAGGCGCTTCCGCCTTGTGACCACCACAGGTGCTGTGTGCAGTTAGGCCTTGTTGACACTGGTTTTCGTCTTACTTAGTCTTGAGTTCACTGTTTGCTTTGCTTGTACACTTTCTATATATCTCTGTTGTGGCTTGGACTGGCCTTGTGGCCACTGTTGCTTGTGCTCAGAGTGTGTGTTAACGTTGTGATCCACCTCGAGCTTTGTTTCTTTGTGACTGGTCTTATGACCGTACTCTTTTGGTTTTTTCTAGACACCCCTCACTTAGGCTATGGGGGTGTGTCAAATGTTGTAGCCTGTAGTGAGGTTTGTCTTAGGGGGTACAAAAGTTAGGGTTTGTTATATGTACCCCAAACCAACATCAATGCATCATTCATTCCTCAGTTTGACATGGTGCTACGGCAATGTACGCGCTGAGCAGGGATGCGGCATAAGGAATTAGTAATTTCCTTATACTATCCCTCCCTAAGAAGGCCCTCCTTACGAGAGTGCGTATACATCTCGCGACTACGCAGATAGACGGTGAGGACGGGATGGTTTTCATGTCAAACTATATCTATGCTAGTTATGTGTAGGCTATAGTGGGGTAGCCCATATGGGGTACAACCCACAAATCACTCAATGCGCAAGGGGGGGCAAGTGAGGATGGTGGTGGGACGAGAGGGCATGCAAGATGCTGGAGGCGCCGGGGTGAACAGCGAAGAGGCAGCAATGAGGCGAGCGATGGCATTCCATGCACCCATGCGGGCAACTGCCCCAGCCGCTGCTTCCCTCCTCCTGCCTCACCACCTCGCCACGGCCGGGCATCCGTCAACGAGCCACCTCGCTTGCCCCCCACCCGCCTCAAAGTCCCCCGCGCGCCTCATCCCTCCCGCGCGCCTCCGCCACTACCTGCTGGACCGCCACTGTAAACCGACGTTTTCCGCGGGTGACGTTATTGCTGACGTCTTTTGTCATTTTGCCAGCGTGTGCTGCTGCCGTGCAGCTCGTTTCACCTCTTCCGCTTCCATCCGCAGCTCCGCCACAAGTCAGGGCGTCTCACGGACCTTCGCCAGTCGCCGCGCCTCGTACACCGTCGCAGGCGTCGCACACGACGCACCAGCGGCAGCGGAGTCGTTATCAACCGTAAACGTTGACTCCTGTCGCATGTCACCCTGACCCGCATTAGTCGCAGCTGGTCGCGCGTCGCTCAAATCGCCGGAGTCGCTTGAAAAGCTCGAGCCGCTAGAGTCGCTGGAGTACGACTTGGCGGAGTGGATCTGGTCCGCATTGAGAATGACGGCACTCGCTGCTGCCATGGCGGGTGGACTAGCCATGCCAAAATTAAGAGCGCCAGAATTGCTACTAAACTGAGGCATTACCCAAGTTCATCCTCGCAAGGTAAGGGCGCGTCATTTTCATATCAGGTCATCTCATTTCTTGCAACATAGAACGAAATTCGTAGGGTTGCCAGCTAAATAAGGTTCAAAGGTATCCCCACACACAAACGCGACAAGATGTGAGGACGAGGTATGGACAAATCATTGTGCAGATTCCGAATTGCTGTGAAGCCTCAGCCGCAAACCTCTCTCAATAGTAAAAACCTGCAGCATGCAAAATTACCAGCCTAGCGAAAGTCACATTGGCGAATTTACACCACCATTCCAACCACACCAATTCCAAATGTCCGAATACATTGCACAACCAGCTACGCAGCAAACTCAATCATTCCGCCACAGATGCCGCAATCCAAGCTGAATCCCAGCGCCAGCATATACTACGCGTAGCACACGGCAGTAGTGTCCGGCACTTAGGAATCTGCAGAAAGGCCTCCAATGTTCCACGCGGCTGGTACTGGTGTGATTGCAACGCTCCCGAAGCTAAAAGTACCCCTACAGGAGACGAATCTGATCATGAAGTGGAGCCCATCAATCTTGCTGACGACTACTACGGCGAACACTTGGACACCCTGCCGAATGTAGACGACGCTGGCGACATTGGGAGCGCACTTCTTCAGCCTTCGGCCACACCGACCAAACAAGCTGAAAATCATACGCCACTCCAGTGGTTAGCTTTAGAAACTATGCAGTTGGTGCAATCCCGGGTCGATTTGAATGACGAGTGGGACCTGATGCTTGGTGTGCAAGGCGCAAACTACTGGGTGGCGCTCCACAATCTGGTTCGTGAGCGTCATCCCCAGTTTCGCTTCTCGATGGCTACATGTAAGATGAAGCTTCTTTGTATCGAGGCGCAATACTGTCAGCTTCATGCTCGCGCAGGTCGTTCGGGAGCAGCGGCCATTCGCTACCATCCTTCATGGTTCCCGTTAATGGAGAGCATCTGTGGAAACCGCCCTGCAATTCAGCCATGCCATCGCATCACGAGCACCACATTTGCTACTAATGGTGAGGCATTGACGCTTTTATTCCTACTCTGATCACTACAACCACACATAACCTGACTTCTATCCTACACCCTCTACCAGTTGGCAGGGCCAACACTACCGCCGCTGCTACTGTTGGCCCGATCCGTGGCAACCGCGACCCTGCTCTCCCGATCACGGGCCCTTCAGCGAGCGCCCACGCTACCATCCTTGCAGCCACGACCGGTGGCAGCTCAGTGCGCCTGCCGCGGACCCATGTTGCCACCAATACCACTGGAACTCGCCCGAGCGGTGTTGCAGAGTTCCCTCACGCCGCAGGTGCACAATCTCCACCGGTTGCCTCTGTGGCACAGGGCAGCCCATCACGTGCCACTAGTCCCAGCATCCCGATCGTCGCGCCAGGGCCGAGGGCGCCTCCTGCAGAGCAGCCATCAACACGCAGCACTAGTTGGCGTGATGAGGTCTTTGACCTTGAGGGGCCTGAAACGGCTATTGCTAGTGCCATGGCTGAAAGCATCGCATCAGCCATCAGTTCTGCTGTAGAACGTGCATGCGATAGGTTCGAAATACTCACCCGATCGTTGGTCGGGTCATGGCCGGATGCGCATGCTGCCACCCCGCGTGCAGCTGCTACGCCAATTGATCTCGACGGAGAGATGGTGTGAATCCCGGAGCACCAGCTGGCATGAGATGCACCTGCATGGCTGGCCCAGTCAACCATTAGCAGTGCTCATTCCTCGGTGGGCCAGCTCGATGACGTGAACCTCGATGTTGTACAGAACACAGCAAGCGCCAACTGTCCAAGTGACCTTCTTAGGGTGAGACTGCATCATTTCATCCATGATTCAAAATTTACCTTTCAGACTTCCGTTTGCCTGCTCCACAGGAATCCGCTCCCTACTTTGTTGCTTGTTGTAGATGGTTTCAGCGTTGCTTAGGGTCCTGCCTGTAGGCACTTTGTATGGGGGAAGCATGTACTCTTGTAGGGGATAGGCGGCATTTGCCACCAAGCACATGCCATGTAGTTCTCCATTTTTGATCCTTTGTTTTGCTATGCTATTATTCCAACCCTTCCATCGTTGACGCTTCCTGGCCAGCCAACATCATAATCTATAATCCAACCTCTCGCATCCACAATGAGCTGCAAAATCATGGAGAAAATGCTTGTGTTCGCCCATGCCTTTTATCAATATGAATTTCCCGTCCAGGGTGCCCACCACACCGGGGATGCCTCCCAAGCGGATGAACTCGCGTTCCATTTCTGGCAGACGGACTTCAGTGGGCCATTCGACCCACAAGGGCCCCAGCTCACACACGGTGAAGGTCTCAAAATCGTCGCACACCTTCATGGCGGCATTCCGACTAACTCCGAGCCGAGCAGCCTGAACGACCATCCATGGCCCAACCTTGTCAGCACCAAGGTTACTCGCAGCTCAGGGCTTATGGCAACCTTGCGCGGTACACGTGCCAACTTGTACTCCTCGAGGATGTACCGCAAGACGTGCTTCTCAAGCCTGAACAGCAGCATGAAGATTTCGTCATCTATGTTGGCCATTGTGTCGTGCCAGCGACAGCGGAATTCGCCGCGGCACTGTACTATGGAGTCATGGCGAGCAGCATTGGTCAAGGCGTGGACGGGCGAGGCAGCATCTTGGCGAGAATTTTACCGATAGGTGCCCAATCACTGACACCAGTGCCTGGTGGAGCAGGGATGAAAAGTGTATTGCTAGTGGAGACGTGTCTAGCTTATGTCCTCAATTGCTTTCTAGAATCTGTTCGTAGTCACATATGACTCATTGTTTTAAAGCTTTCCGGGGCCCTGCATGAGTGCTTCTGGAGTTTCAAGGCCCAACATGTGTGTGTCAAGATGATTCTTGCGGGTGGAGTTGCCCGCCCCCTACATTTTGTTTGGTGGGCTAGATGCAGCGTCGCATAACAGATCGCGTTGTGACGGATTTGGGCGCACAAGATTGGCGCCAGGTGCAAATGTGGATACCCTTGTTACCATTGACGAAATGGTTGGCGCTAAGGACAATTTCTAAGAGTCGCGGAACAGTGCACAGCAATGTCTTAGAGCGGGAAGACTGCCCCCCCCCCCCCCCGAGAAAGCAGAGGACCAGATTCGATTTTCAGCACGTTTCGGATACGAATCTCTGATCTCTAAGATTTCAAAAAGTTCTGTCATTTTGCCGAAACGAACGCGGGGACCCGCCCTAAGTGGGTGTCTAGCGCGTACATTTACAGCTCGTAAACCCGCTCGGTAACCCGCTCGGTTTCTGTGAGGGCGTGTAACCATTTTGGCGAATTGTGCGAGCAATGCAGAATTGGGTTACGGGAGTCTACTGTTTCGTCATAGCTACAGTATTCGCAAAGCTAACAATCACGGAAAAAGTGTCACAGCCCCTTTTGGACGGTGACAAGGTGCCGAACATTCAAAATGGACAGTCCTACTCTCGTTAGTAGGACTGTCCGTTTGCAAAAAATCGAACAGTCCGCAAAAACAGCAAAAACCAAAATGGTTACACGCCCTTAGGCCCGCTGGTCTAAGTCCGCTAAAGAATCAGCGGGGTCGACTAAGTCGAGGATGAAATACGACGTAAGACTTTGGCGAAAAACTATGGGCGAAATAGGCGAAGAAGTTACTGAATAATCAAAGAGTTGAATAAGAATTGGTTCATACTTGTGAATACAAGCAAGGTTTAAGTAGCATGCAAGAACAAAACCTGGAAAGCATTTTTTGGGACTAGGAATTGGAAGGCAAGAAAGTTAGAATGTCACGTGGCACTTGAAATTTTTGGAAATCTTGGATGAGTTGGATGAAGATAGGGTTGTGATAAGGCTGGGGGCACTGTTTAAGGTAAACCACCCTTGAACAATAAAGTACCTCGTAACACTACCCCCCTCCCAAGAAGGCGACATCCGCGGTGCCTGCAGACCGAAGGTACGCTTGGAGACAAGCGTTGTCGGGAGACAGCGAGGCCGAAGAAACCTAGCTGTCGTCAGCTGCATCGTAACCAAGCAGGTGTGACCGCTACATCAATGACTTGGAGGTGAACAGAGGAGAGGGGTGAAGGTGGACTATGATAGATGAGAGAGGAATTGTGCTAAAGATGAGGTAGAAAATGTTGGTGCTGCAGAGGACGACGTGCTCATGTGTGGTGGATAATTGATATCGATCTGGTGGGGCGACCTTGGCGGTGCTGCTGGTTGTAAAAAGGATTCTGATGGAGCTCTAGCAGACGGAATTGTTGAATGCTGTATATAAGAAGATGTGTGATGTTGTGTTGCTGGTGGTTGCACGGTTGACAGTATGAGTTGACGATGATCGGGAAGGTGAAGAAGGGCTGCTGGACGATAGCTGCTAGGCCGATGAACGACGAGAGGTGTGAGGGAAGGTTGAAGAGTGTGAGTGTCGGGAGGATGCGTCTCGTGCCGCTATTGCTGCTAGAAACTATGAGAGGATTGGAGAGGAGGAGGCAAATCGGGTGGAGATGTTGCTGGTGTGATGGAGGTGGTGACGGTTGCTGCTGATGTTGCTCTTCTTGATAAGGGGCGGGAGCAGAAGATAATCACGATAGTTGTTGGTCTTGCTTATGAGACGTGTCTTTGTATTGCTGCTGTGGTGATGATGTAGGGACTCCACTAAAAATGATTGTTGAAGGTTCAAAATCTGGGGAGAAGAAAAAAATAAAAAATAAAAACAAACTTGAAAGGACTCAAGAGGGAAAAAAATGTTTCCAATAAGACGGGGACATGTCTTCATAAAAGATCACGTCCCTTGACACAACATCCACTTTTACGGGAGGACCCCACATAAACCAACCTTTACTCTCCTTGGACATGTTCAGATGCATGCCCCATGCTACCTTGCTATCAAAGTAACTGCGTTTATCATCTAGCACCTTGTACTGACCCATACAGCCAAAAACTCGAAGCATGACTTTATGCCGTATAATGCCTCACAGGGTGTGACACCCTCACCAAGGGAGCTTGTCATCCGACGATTCTTGACCCAAGCAGCATGAATTACAGCTTCTCCCCACCATGAGTCATCCAGATTCAAGTGGGAAAGAAAACATATTAAGATCTCTTAAATCGTACGGTTGTACCTCTCAACAGTACCATTTTGTTGAGGTGTTGTTGGGCATGATAATTGCTGCTCAACTCCAAGGTCGGTAAAAAAAGAGCGAAGGAGTTAGACATGTATTCTCATCCACGATCAGAAAGAAAGATCTTGACCTTGAGACCCAACTGGCGCTCATCATAAGGAAATCAAGGCTGAATAATACCGGGAGCTTTATCTTTTGATCCAAGAACAGAGATCCAAGCCAATTTTGTATGATGGTCAATGAGAGACGTTACATACATTTTCCCAATACGACTCAATGTACGGAAGGGATCCATCATATCATATGAATGAGCTCAAGTGGTTGGGAGACTTCGGACTCATAAGAATAAAAAGGATGACGAGGAAGCTTAGCCTCAACACAAGTATGGCACGGTGACTGAGGAGATGATATTTGTTTGAAGTTGATAAGACTATCAACACTTGCATGTGCTTGCATGCGTGTGATACTAGACTCTTCAGGATGACTGGAACGACAATGCCAAGTATAAGGAGATGCAAAATGTACCAGGGTGAAGTCTTACCGAAGTGGTAGTAGCAACAATTGAGGGACTGCTATAGGGCTTGGCAGGTGGTTGTGCATCGATCTCCACTCGATAGAGGCGTCTATTATAAACACCTCTTATAATAGGATGCCCAGTTGGAGCATGAACCTGCACATAATGTCAGAATGTTATGTTTGTCTAGCCTGCAGTGGGGTACTCTATAGTGAGTACAACCCAAACTAGGGTTTCCTATATGTATCCTACCTACTGCTAGTGCAAAACCCTCTTTGCGTGTTTCTCGTTTTCGCCTGCTATCTTGACATGCTATCAGAGCAGGTCGACCCTCCTGGGTCGATCCTGTGGGTGGGCCCACCCGATGCTTCCGCTGCTGTTCTGCTTCTCGCGCGCCTCGGGCGCGTGACGTTTTCAGCCTGCCGCGTTTTTAGGGTTTCTACGATTTTCTGCTCACCGCGCGCTCCGAAAGCTCGGCGGTTTTCTGCCCGCTGTGCGGTTTTCTGCCCACGCAGTTTTCTGCCCGCGTGGCGGTTTCCCACCGTCGAAGCGCCCCCCGTCGCCCGTCGAAGCGCCCCCCCCCCCCCCCCCCCCCCGTCGCCCGTCGAAGCGCCCCCGTCGCCCGTCGAAACGCCTCCGTCGCCCGTCGAAGCGCCCCTGGGCCCCGCGCGGGCCGCGCGCGGCCCGTACGACCTGCGCCAGGCCCGCGCGCGGCCCGTACGGGCTGCGCCAGGCCCGCGCGCGGCCCGTACAGCCCGCGCGCGGCCCGTACGGCCTGCGCCAGGCCCGCGCGCGGCCCGTACGGCCTGCGCCAGGCCCGCGCGCGGCCCGTACGGGCTGCGCCAGGTCCTCGCGCGGCCCGGGCGGCCCGCGCGCGGTTCGTTCGACCTGCGCACGCCGTCCCCCGAGCTGCTGACCGCACCCCACCCCTGCTGCTGCCCGCGCTCCTGTTTTAGGGTTTGGGGGTGGCGAGTGTGGGGGTGATAGGTGTGTGCGCCGTCCCCTGCTCCTCCTCCTCCTCCGGCTCCCACTGCTGCAGCTGCCGCTGAGGGGGGTGGGTGTGTTGGAGCCGTCGGAGTGGTACTAGGGGGGTGGCGTGTGAGCAGTGCTAGAGGTACAGCAGAGGGTGTGTGAAAGGGTTTTGGGACAGCTGGAGGAAGTTGAGTGGAGGCAATCGTCTTGTCGTCCGCAGCGCCTGAAGTCCAGAGAGCCACGACCCCCTGTGGCCTGAGTAGTCCGGGGCTCTGCGCCCGGTAGCCACAGTGTGAGCACTCCTGGTAGTCCAGAGAGCCACGACCCGCTGTGGCCTGAGTAGTCCGGGGCTCTGCGCCCGGTAGCCACAGTGTGAGCACTCCTGGGAGCACAGCGAGCCAGCTGCGCCTGTCGCCGTGTAGTCCGGGTTTAGCCTGGTAGCGTCAGTGCTGCGCACTCCTGGTGCCCGTGTGTCTGCAGCTTCAGCCGTCGCCTCCCATCTTCTCGCCCCCGCAGTTTCTCCTCCTCCTCACTTGCCCTCTGTGATAGTCTCTAGCTTTGCGTATCATTGTGAACTATTGCTATGCCTGCTTGTTGTGCTGATTATACCCCACTTTGACTATGGGGGTGTGTCAGAATGTTATGTTTGTCTAGCCTGCAGTGGGGTACTCTATAGTGAGTACAACCCAAACTAGGGTTTCCTATATGTATCCTACCTACTGCTAGTGCAAAACCCTCTTTGCGTGTTTCTCGTTTTCGCCTGCTATCTTGATACATAACCATCTAAGAAAAAAATAGAGATACATTTCTCTTAAATTTGACCAATTGAGAAATGGTTTACCCCTAGTGAGGGAACAAGCAAGATGCGTGAGAATGAAATATGGATTCCCGCTAGACTGAGGAATGTCATTGTACTCTCTCCTTGAACTGGCACCAAATAGTCGCTGGCAATAACCACCTTTTTCACATTGGAAGGCTTGAGGCTATGAAAGAGGGAAGCATGAAAGGTCATATGTTTATCACGTCCACTGTCCAGAAACCAAATGCAACGGTCCTGTGTAAAGGCATGGAGACAAGAGGATGATGCAACTGCAAAACTACGTGTAATTGATTAAGTGGAATCTTTCTCATGTGAAGCAAATGGCGTCTGCAATGTGGTGGCTTGAGGAGGCACCTCTGGTGTGAAAGAGAGTTGTGGCACAAGGGAAACATGGACTTGGTTTTGTGATGGGGCTTGAGAAGCATTCTGAAAAGATGTTCCATAATGTGCATTGTCTTGTTGATATCCTGGAGGGGCGTGGGATGTGATCGCAAGGTTAGTCTTTCCTTTGTCAAAAAGCAGAGATAAAGGTGGTGTCCAATTCGCATGACGTATGTTGCATTTGAACCAAGGATGGCCCCATGTTTAACAATAATGACACTCAAACTGATATCTTGATTTTGGCTTTTAAGAAATCTGATTGGAGTATGATGCAAGCTGAGAAATGTGATTAGGTATGTGTTGTCCAAGAACAGAGTGTGCTTGGGTAGGAAGAGACTTACTTAGCAATTTATTTTGTTGTTAAACTCCTTGTTGAGGACGATAGTTGGCGTTTGTCATTCCACTCCAGGCTGGTCCAGGGTCCCTTTGAAGTTTTGCAAGCTCGCTTGACTGGTGCTCAATGATGAGTGTGTTAAAGAGGAGTTCTCTAGTCCTAATCTCTTCATAAAGTGATTGGATTGTGCTCCTCATTGTGCTCCAAGTAAATGAGGGTTCAGCCAGAAGAATGATGATAAGAGAGACCCCGGTACTTCAAGGTCGAGAAGTGTAGCTTCGTAAAGAACCATTTTGCCACGTTGTAAGTAGTTAGAGATGGATTCACTATCCCCCATGTGAAAAGATACGACATTGTTCCAAACTTCTGCCTTAGAGCCTTGAGAAACAGATTGATGAAGGTGTTCGCGTCGGTCCTAAGCAGCTTTGGCGTTTTCCTTTTCAGATATACCAGGAGAAAATAAAAGATAAAGGTAAGCTTCAGAATTTTTCTTGATTCAGTTGATTTGTTCTTGAGCATGTGCAGCAGTTGAAGGAGGAACATCTTGCCTAGTATAGATGATCCCACAAATCAAGAAATGTGGAAGCTTGTTGAAAACGGAAACTCCACGACTTGAAACATTTGACATTGAAACGCGTGAGTTCCAGCTTTGGAACTAAGGAGGAGGTAAAAATGGATGTAGATGGTAAAATAGATGAAGATGGTATTGATCGTAAAAGATGCTGCTTCATTTGAAAAATTGGTGGTGACAGCAGATGAAGTTGATCCCGTTGGAACACTTGAATCCTTTTCAACCATGTTGAACTAAGTTTCCTGAAATTAACGAAGCAATCTCAAAAAAAAAAAAAAAAGAAAAGGAAACAGACAAACATGGCAAGCATATGCACGCACATACACAGAGAAACACGAAGGGGGGACCCCACAAAAGGGGATACAGAACCTGGTGCATGAAAACCACTAATGGTAAATAATAAATGGCTTCAGAAAGTGCATACAGATAGAGAAAAAAAAGGAACAAACTCGATTTCTGATACCATCTTGAAATTGAAGTAAAGGATTAGGAAGGATAAATAGCAAGTAGAAAGAAAGAATTAAAATTGAAAGAAATGATAAAAACGTAAAGAAACTCTTGTAGTATAGATTATAATAAACTTGAAAGAAATATGATGAAAACGTTAGAAAGAAAAGAAAGGTTAATTGAAAGAAATGTAAAGGAGCTTGAAAAAAAAAAAAACTCGATAATACCAATTAAGATTTGAGAGGAAATGAGACTTGAAACTCTAAAAAGAGGTGCTTGAATAGAGACTGACTTGACAAAACAAATAAGCTTGATTAGGAAAGCTTGACAATAATGAATGAGGAAGTGACTTACCTTGAAAGAGTCAGTCTTATTATGTTGAAGGAGCTTTGTAACTTGAAGAGGTCAAGCTTGAGTTGTAGATCTTTATTGTTGAAGAAAAAATGAGAGCTTGAGTGTTGAATAATAGATCTTGATTGTTGAGTAGAAAAGCACCTCCAAGCTTGAGTGTTCAGATGTAGATCTTGCTTGTTGTATAGAGAAGAACCTCTAAGCTTGAGTATTGAAGGTGAAGCTTGAATCTTGATTAGAAGAAAGTGAAAGCTTGATGTCGAAATTTTAAAACTTAACATGCACTAGTCCAAATGAGGTACATGATAGACTTGTAGAGCAACCATTAATAACAATCTACTTGAAAGACAATGAAGTATAAGCTTCTCTAGAGTTGGAGAACATGGGTATGAGCCTGGGTTTGGAGAGGTTGGTGATCTATGGAGCCTTATGAGTAAGGCATGAGGAGGTGGACTTTGAAGGTGGCCTTAAAGGCCACACCCAGAATTACCAAGTCGGGCGTGAAAGTGTCACCACTTTCACGCGATTGGACGATTTTTTTGAGTGTTTTTTTTGCTGCGGTTGGTGTTCGAGTTTCCCACCGAACCTCCTCTTGGGGCTTTCACGAACCTTGTGTAATTCGGGCTTTGACCTTTAAGAGAGCTTGTAGTAAAGTTTGTAGAGAGCTTGGGTGTAAAGTCACTTGAAAGTGTGAGTGAAGAATAATGTGGACCATGTTTGTACTTAGTAGAGCTTGAGGTTGGATGAAGAAGAAGGAGGAGATGAATGATTGTGATTGGTTGAGTTGGATAAGGTGGATGTGAGAGTACGACGGCTTATGCTTGTTATTCATGCTTGCTATTATTTCCTTACGCTATTCCTAGCTTAGGTTTATTTTCTGCATGCATGAATTGCTTGAATTCCTAGGTTCGTTGCTTTACTATAGTTATTATTATTATAGGCACCGAACCAGGTTACGTGTACCGAACTCAAGCTATTCGGTTGCCACCGAATTGCTTTCTACCGAGTTCGGGAAGGTTCTGTTCGGGACGCTTCGCGACCCTCGGAACATTCGCGTAACACCTGGGTTACCTGCCTTGTGTCGAGCCTATATATAGCCTCGTGTTGTACCCAGGTGATCATTCAATTCACAATCATCTTTTCTGAGCTCGATCCTAGATCCTCACAGTGAGGGTGATGAATGTGGCCTTAAAGTGAAGGCTTGGTGAGTAGGATGAATGTGACCTTGATTTTAAGGCTTGGTGAGTGGAATGAATGTGGCATTGAAATTAAGGCTTGGTAAGTGGGATGAATGGGGCTTTGATTTAAGACTTGGTAGGGAATCTTTTGACTGTTTGGTGGAGTTTGGGATGAGAAGGTTGAGGAGTATTGGACAAGAGATAAAGTGGAGGATTGATGGATTTGTATTGGGTGAAAATGGAATGGTGCCTTGCTAAATGGAGCTAAGGATGATGAATTGGCGAGTTGATAATGTTGCTAGATGCCTTTTTGCAGATTCGAATTTCGGCTGACGGGGAAACTGTGGCGAAATTTTTCGCCACGTGAAAAAAAATCCCGCCACCCTGATGCCACACGTGTCAAAAATACTAGGCAGGAATGGATTGCATTGAAAGAGAGTTGGGTACAAGTATCAAACCCTAGAGGGGTTGTACCCCATATCAGCTACCCCACTACAGCCTACACAATATAGCATATATAGTTTGACACACCCACATAGGCAAAGTGGGGGAGAGCAAGGGGTCACAAGACCAGACGAGAAAAGCAAAGCAAGCTCAGGGTGGATCACAACGTCACCACAAACACTGAGCACAAGCAAAGGGCCACAAGGCCAGTTCACATGCAGAGGTATATATGCAACAAGAACAGTACAGTGATCACTACCTAGCAAGAGCAAGCATGCAGGTATATGTATATACATATATATATATATACATATAGATAACAGTACAAGCAGAGTCTATAGATAGTGTGGAAACGTGGGCACAAGGCCCAACAAAGTACAAAAGCGCTGATGGTCACCAGACGGAAGTGCCTTGGTGAATATATCAGAAGTGTTGGCCCGAGTGGCCACGTGTGCAAGACGAAGCTGACCACGCTGTTGCAACTCTCGAGCCAAGAAGTAACGCAGAGCGATGTGCTTCGTTCTGTGCTCTAGTCTGTGCTCCTGACACAAGGCAATGGCGGCCTTGTTGTCGACATACAGAACTGGAGGAGAACGAGGCCTCTCTCCCAGGTCAGTCAGCAGGTAGGTGAGCCAGCGTAGCTTCTGTGGAGCCATGGCAGTGGCGTAGATCTCAGCCTCACAACTCGAGCTGAGAACAGAAGAAGAGCGTGTAGACCGCCAAGAAATAGAGCCAGAGCCAAGGCTGAACGCGCCACCCTGTGAGGTCAACCCACGCGTCTTAGTGCCCAGTGAGGACCACGTCTCTCCGCCCTCCAAGCACGAGCCCCATGCCCGATGTACTGCACAAGTAGCGCAGGTCCCTCTTCGCAACATCCATGTGCACCTTTCGGTGCCGACCAGGAGCCACGTAGCGAGCCAGAAGGCCAAGAGGGTACGCAAGGTCAGGACGAGTGCAGGTCATTGATGGAAATCGTGCGAATCTAGAGAGCGTAACAAGAGATTAAGTCCGCCGACTTCGGCGAAACATTGCGTGCAGCTCACGTAACCTAGAACGATGAGCAAGTACGCAATGTTTCGCCGAAGTCGGTGGACTTAATCTCTTGTTACGCTCTCCAGATTCGCACGCTTTCCATCAGTGGTATCAGAGCTGGTTAGGCCAGCGACATTCCCTCGTATTATCGTATTTCGAATTGGCTTAAGAATCTCCAGATCTAGGGTTGGTCATGGCCCAGAAATTAGATGGCCCTCCTAGGTTCACCGGCTCGGATTTTTCGCTATGGCGGTTCCAGTTTACGCTTTGGCTAGGTATTAAGGACCTAGAGGGCGTTTTGGAGGGATCGGAGCGAAGACCTGAAGCTGATGAAGGGAAGGCATCTACTGGAGTCTCTAGCCAAGTGGGAGAAGGGGCTGGGGGAGCCTCTAGCTCATCCACAACTGAGGGAAGTGGGGGTGGACCAGCAGCACCGCGAACCGGAAGGCAACGGCTTAGTGCGGAGGAGCTTATCAAGGCACAGGAAGCATGGGACCGCAAGGACAAACATGCATTCCAGTACCTGTGTTGGGCCTTGGAAGGCCAACTAGAGCTCCTAAAGATGCTGATTGACCTGAAGGGGAAGCAAGGTGCAGCTGCCCAAGCATGGAAGAGAGTTCAAGATCGGCACTTGCAAAAAGGGCTGCTAAGCATACTCACCTGGAGGAAGCGGTTTTACACCATGGAACGCAACTATGGTGATGGGGAGACCATGGTGCAGTATCTCCAGAGGGTGGATGAGTATGTGAGAGCCTTGGAGGAGTTAAACTACACTGTAGATGAGAAGGAGATCATCTACACCGCACACCAGGGGCTGGACCAAGAGGCGAACGAGGCCCTACTGCAGTACCTTCACCTTGAGCAACAGAAATGGACCAAGGCCTGGATATGGGAGGTGTTGGTCTCTGATGAGGCTCGCAAAAGGGATGCTGGTAGAGGAGTTGAAGGGGGAATGGGGGCAGGTGATAGGGCTGCCTCCAAGAAATACCAGCAGCGGCAAGGAGGTGGGGGGAAGAAGAAGGAACTCGACAAGTGCCTTGTCCCTGGATGCAACCGGAAGCACTCTTGGAAGGAGTGTTGGAGCCGACCAGATGGGTGGAAGCCTCAAGGGTACCCAGGAGAGGCTCCACCTGTCACTAGGCCTGAGTGGGTGGAGAGGAGGATGAAGAATGGAGCATGGAACAAAAAGGGCAGCAAAGAGAAAGCGGCAGCAGCGGCGGCAAACGAGGATAAGAAGGGAAAGGAGGACTCATCGGATGATGGCTTCGCCTTCTTATCCTTGGAGATAGAGACGGCGCTTGCTGGTCGTACGTTGGCTGACCCCAATCAGCTCATTCTAGACTCTGGAGCAACCTGTGGAATGGTGCCTCGGCGCGACCTCTTCACCACCTATCACTCCCTCCCACCTAACTCCAGAAATGTGATTGTGGGGAGCGGAGATAAGCTACAAGCAATCGGCATCGGCACCATCACCGTCAAGGGGAAGGAGGGGGAGGTGCTGAATGTGAAGGGTGTGCTTCATGTTCCTGAATTGGCAGCCAACCTTCTCTCATGCTCTCAGCTTGCGAAGCAAGAATACATATGCACCTTCACCATGGAAGGTGGCACGGTTTGCAAGGGTGGAGCTGTGGTGATGGAGGCCAAGTTAGAGAAGGGTCTATACCTTGTTCCAGTTTGTGTGCCTCAGGTGGAAAGGGCACATGGTGTTGCAGCTGAGGAAGCCGCTTGTAGCACCCGTTGGAGGGACGTGGAGCAGGTGACGGCAGATTTGCTGCACCTACGCATGGGGCATGCAGGAAGGCAGCAACTTGTGGAGTGTGTGAAGAAGGGGGAGCTGAAGGGTGTGGAGATCAAGGAGGGTGGTGGGCAGCCAAGCAAGTGCCCTGATTGCACGACCGGGAAGCTGCCAAGGACCTCTTTCCCTACCTCCACCTCACGGGCCACCGCTCCTCTTGAGTTGGTGCACACGGATGTGTGTGGCCCCATGCAAACTCCGGACATAAAGAAGGGCAGCAAATACTTCATCACATTCCTGGATGACTACAGCCGCCTCAGTTGGGTCACCTTGGTGAAAACCAAGGATGAGGTGGCCAAGGTCTTCAAGCGTTGGATACGCTATGCGGAGAGGGAAGCCGGGGCCAAGGTGAAAATACTACGGTCTGATCGGGGTGGGGAGTACATGGGGAAGGATCTGGAGTCTTTCCTTGAGGATAAGGGCATCACCCACCAACTTTCAGTTGCCTACACGCCGCAGCAAAATGGGGCAGCGGAGCGGCTTAACCGGACCCTCATTGACCTTGCCCGAGCCATACTTGCTCATGCGCAGCTGGACCATACTTGGTGGGGGGCAGCAGTGCAATATGCCAACTGGGTCAAGAACCGGATGGGCAGCAAGGGGCTAGGGGGCAAGAGCCCATACTTCATGTGGACCAGGAAGGTGCCTAGTGTGTCCATGGCACGAGTCTGGGGGTGCATGGCGCAGTACAAAGTGCCCGACCAGCAACGGAGGAAGCTGGATCCCAAGGCACAATGGGGCATTTTCCTTGGTGTGTCGGAGAGGAGCAAAGCTTGGATGTTGTGGAGTGTGGCGGATCAGCGGGTGGTGGAAAGCCGGGATGTGGTTTTCCATGAGGGGCTGAGCTACAAGGGGTGGAAGGAGCATGGTGCTAGTACAGTTGGGAGCTCCCTCCAGGATCCCTACACCTCTTCCATTTTTGAGGGGACATGGGAGGACCCTGGAGAGGAGGTAGAGGAGCAGCAGGAGGAACACAAGGCAGCTGCACCTCACCATGAAGATTCCCCAACTGCTGGTTCCACCCCTGACCCTAACAAACCAGCCCATGAACCGCTGCAGCCTCATGAGCAGCAGCAGCAGTAGCAGCAGCAGCCACCACAGCAGCATACACCGCCTATTGCTGTGGGAAGGTGGCAGCAACTATTGCAGCAGCAGCTGTCCAAGTCACCACGGTCCCCCATGAAGAGAGTGACTTGGAAGGAGAAGCTGCAAAGTTTGGAGCAGGGGGAGGCATCACCTCTGCGCCGCACCACACGCATCTCCCGGCCACCTGACAGGTTCACACCAAGCGCACAGTATGCTTGCATGCATGATCATGAGGTGCATGATTTGGAGGAGTGCATGCTTGTGGATGCTGAGGGGGGTGAGCTTGGGCTTGATTTTTGTCTCATGGGTCAGGTGCATGAGCCTAAGTCGATCAAGGAGGCCTTGTCCCGTCCTGAGTGGGTCGAGTCCATGCGTGAGGAGCTTGAGTCTCATAGGGTGAACGAGTCCTTTGAGCTGGTTGATCCAGCTTGTGTGCCACCTGGAATGGAGGTCTTGAGGTGTCAGTGGGTGTGGAAGTATAAGCACCTGGCTGATGGGAGTATTGAGCGGCCTAAGTCCAGGTTGGTGGCCATGGGGAACACTCAAACACGAGGTGTTCACTATGACGAGGTATATACCCCGTTGGGTAAGCCTACTACCCTGAGAGGATCCCTTGGGATGGCAGCATCCTCGGGGTCTCACGTCCATCACATGGATGTGACCACTGCCTATCTTCATGGGGTCTTGAAGGAGGAGCTTTACATGAGGCAGCCCCCTGGTTTTGATGATGGGTCTGGCAGAGTGTGCCGGCTCATAAAATCAATCTACGGGCTCAAGCAATCTCCAAGGCAGTGGTACCTCAAGTTTGATGAGGCGCTGATGGATTTTGGCTTTGAGAGGTCGGAGTGTGACCTCGCCTTGTACCACTTGGTGAGGCGTGAGGGCAGGTTGTCCCTCTACCTCTATGTGGATGACATTCTGCTCATCTCTTCGAGCATGGTCTTGCTGGACGAGGTGAAGGGTCTCTTGTCCTCTCGTTTCCGCATGAAGGATTTGGGGGAGGCTAAGTACTATTTGGGGGTGCAGATTGAGCGTGATGAGAGTGGCATCTTGATTCATCAGGAAAGATACATTCTCAACATGCTTGAGTCCTTTGGCCTTTCTGAGGCTAACCCCGTGCGTACCCCTCTCCCTACAGGGTTCGACGTGCATGCACACGCTGAGGAGCCCTTGCTGAGAGATGAGCTGGTCCGGCTCTATCAAAGCATTGTGGGGTCTCTCATGTATGCAAGCACGACCACACAGCCCCAGATTGCTTATGCAGTGTCACAGCTGTCCAAGGTGGTGTCTTGTCCCAAGGCATTTCATCTGCAGGCTGCTAAGAGAGTGCTAAGGTACCTGAAAGGTTGTGTCAAGTCAGGTATCTTCTACCCCGCACACAGCAAGCCTCAGGTCGAGTTGGTGGGCTTTAGTGATGCTGATTATGCTGGAGATTCAGCTGATCGCAAGAGTCACACCGGCTATGTCTATTGCCTCAATGGTGCAGCCATCTCTTGGCAGAGCAAGAGGCAGCCGGTGGTTGCATTGTCCACCACTGAGAGTGAGTACATCAGTCTGTGTCAGTGCATTCAGGAGGGTGTGTGGCTGAAGCGTTTGTTTGGGGAGTTTGGGCATGAGTTTGCTGGTGGTGTGCCTGTGTTTGTGGACAACCAGTCTGCCATTGCCCTTGCACAGAATGCATGCTTGCATGGCCGCACCAAGCACATGCAGGTTCGGTGGCATTTCATCAGGGAGATGGTGGCTAGTGGCGAGGTGATCCTCCGGTGGTGCCCAACCGACCGTCAGGCAGCAGACATACTCACCAAACCCCTTCCTTTTGAGAGGCATGGTGTGTGCATGTCCTTGATGGGGATGCAGCCCCATGTTAGCATGGTGCCTGAGCAGGATGTGGGAGGATTGGTGCTTCTCTGCCTTGACGACCTCATGCTGTGGATGGCGCCCCTCCCTGGGCAAGGGGGAGTGGAGTGAAGGATTTTGCCCAGTGGTGTTCAGCCACCTCCAGCACGAGCAAGGGGGAGTGTTGATTGTGTAGGTGGTTGTGGTATTTTGCTCTAGCTGGTTGTGGGCTAAGGGCTTGGGCAAAATGTGGTGGTTGGACTTGTTGCGGGCTGGATTTGAACTCGCACCCAACAAGCACCAACAAACCTTTGTTATTGACTACAACACCTTCGGTGTTGCTAGTTTGGCATTTTGGGTTGTTGGGGATTGTTGTAGGGCGAGGGTTGGGTTGGTAGGGTTTGACCAACTCGTCACTTTTCAGATCTGAACTCTTGCTAAAGCTACTTTCTAGATCTAATCCATGGCTGCCAAGTAATTCCGCCAGGATACCCCGTCGCACATAAATCGCGATAGCGATCGGCCTAGATCTTGGATGAAGGCGTGCTTTACCATTCTGGAAAGTAGAGATTAAGATCTTTCCAACGCGTACCTGGTCATAGTAGTAGGTTACGTGAGCTGCACGCAATGGTTCGCCGAAGTCAGCGGACTTAACCTCTTGTTACGCTCTCCAGATACATGAGGCATTAGGTACATGAGGCAGCCCACTAGCTCTGGGTAAGGACCACTCAGCTCTACGGACTCGTCTGAAGGTGGAGCTGAGAGCGAGTGACCTGTAGCCAGAGGAGTAGACTGTGGCGAGGACCAGGTGAAGCCGAAGCGCTGAAGGACCTGCTGCACCATGTGTGACTGAGTCGGTGTGATGGTGCCGCGTGCTCGGTCCCGGATGATCTGCAAGCCAAGGTAACTGCGCAGCTCACCCAGGTCTGTGCACGTGTGTCTCTTCTACAGCTCCGACTTCACCAGGGCGAGAGCCTCAGTGTCAGCAGTGGCAAAGACCAAATCGTCAACGTACGCGGTCATCCTTAGTGTGTCGTGCAAAGGTCATCCTCAGTGTATCGTGCCACTCACGCGGCGCCTGGCGGAGACCGTAGACTGGCTGCCGGAGGCTCCACTGGGTACCAAGAGGGAACGACCCAGTAACACCAGATGGGCGGCGCAGCCAGATCTCCTCGTGCAGGCAGCCCTGCAAGAAGGCTGTGCTGAAGTCAAGAGAGTGAAGCTCTTAGTCACGCTGAGCGGCAACGTGCAGCAGCACCCGAAGAGTGGTCATCTTCGGGGTGGGGGACAGAAGCCTCGAGCAACGTAACGAGCCTTGAAGACAGGCGGAGAACCCGGCGGCTGCTTCACCCTGAAAATCCATATGCCATCGACGATGTTCGCCCCAGGAGGGGGAACTGCATCGACGTAGGTGCTTGTGGACTTCCAGGATGCCATCTCTGCGTCCATGGCTGTCTGCCACTGAGAGGAGTAGGGACCCGAGACCGCCTCTGTGTAAGAGCGTAGGGTCGGGATGTCTGGTGCATCCGTGTCTCCCTCAGGGGCAAGCAGCATGGCCACGAGATGAGGCGCAGCGGCTGCAAGACACTCAAGGTCCTCCTGCCTATCCTCAAGGACGTCCGTGCCAAGAGCACACTCACCCCCGACGGATGGAGGACAGACAGACTCAGACTCAGCAACAAGACTAGCGGCGTAGTCTAGACGACAGGCAGCAGCAAAGTCAACAAGCTCAGCGACTAAGGCAGATGCAGCAGCAGACTCAAACGACGGGTCAGTGACAACAATCAGTGGTTAACAGACACGTGACAGTAGGGTGTGCAGCACGAAACCGGTCAGACTCAGAGTCGGCGACGTCAGGCACAGAAGACGCAGGAGGAGACGGCAGAGGAACACGCTGTGGAGCAGAGGAAGGACGCAAAGCCATGAAGTGTGTGCTGGGGATAGCCGGCAGACGCGGACGAGGAACACGACTACCAGTACGACCAGTGCGGACAGTGCGAACAGGCGAGACAGGACGCGACGCAGGCTCACGACGCTCAGCAAGACCTCCAGGCTGCTCAGCGTAAGGTGAAGGACCAGGCAGAGGTGAGCCAGGCTGTAACGGAAGACCAATAGATGACGGGAGGGTAAGAACCTGTCAAAGAACAGAGTCAGGCGGCGGCAGAGACGACGGAGACGGCGGAGCGAAGAACAGTCGTGTCGGCTTAGCTTCACCAACACCAGCAGCTCCAGCACCTCCAGCAGCTCCAGCAGCTCTAGCACCGTCAGCAGCTCCAGAACCTCCAGCCCCAGCGCCTCGAGCGCCAGCACCACCAGCAGCTCGGGAACCTCCAGCGCCAGCACCTCTAGGACCAGCGTCACCAGCAGCAGCACCCCCAGAACCGGCACCTCCAGTCCCAGGGTCTCCAGCCTCAGTGTCTCCAGCAACAGCACCCTTAGAACCGGCACCACTAGTCCCAGAGTCTCCAGCCTCAGTGTCTCCAGCAGCAGCACCCCCTGAACCGGCACCTCCAGTCCCAGGGTCCCCAGCCTCAGTGTCTCCAGCAGCAGCACCTCCAGACGCAGCACCTCCAGCCCCAGCAGCTCCAGCACCTCCTAAAGTACCATCACCACTCCTAGCTCCAGCGACGTCAGCAGAAGCACCTCCAGCGGCAGAGCCCCGAGCTCCAGCAGCGCGACCCTGACGGCGAGCGTACCACTCGTGCAGCTGCTGTGGGGAGAGAGGCGCACGCGGACGAAGGCGGCCACTCCAAGGAGACTGCGCAGCAGCAGGCTCAGCACCCTCAGGCGCCTCACCCCTAGGCTCAGCACCCCCAGGCTCCTCACGCTCAGGCTCAGCACCCCCAGACGCAGCACCCCCAGGCTCCTCACGCTCAGGCTCAGCACCTCCAGACGCAGCACCCCCAGGCATAGTACCTCCAGTCTCCTCACGGGCGGTCTCAGTACCTCCAGGCTCAGCACCCTCAGGCTCCTCACGCGCAGGCTTAGTGCCCCCAGACTCCGCACCCCCAGGCTCAGCACCCCGAGCAGGACCACCCCCAGCAGGACCAGAGTCACCAGTGACCTCAACAGGCGCAGGCACAGGAGGGTCTACCTGAGAAACACCTGAAGGATCAGTACTGGAGCGGGTAGGGGGAGGACTTGGAGCGAGAAAGAGCGGCGGGGGGGGGTGGGCAAGGGACAGTGCGGTAGGGAAAGAGACGGTAAAAGGGGACGGACTCGTCAAAGGTGACGTCCTGAGACGCAAAGACATGGCGCGAGGCGGGGTCGTAAAACTGCCAGCCAGGCGCGTCACGGACAAAGCCAAGGAAGACGCAGGGAATGGCGTGAGCGGAGAGCTTGTCCGCGGTGGTATCGCGGACAAAGGCACGAGCACCCTAGACCCGGAAACGCGACGCATCGCCAACCTTCCCCGTCCACAGCAGTGTGGGCGAGGTCTCCGGCAAGGAGACTCGGGGCCAGAGGTTGAGCTGGTGCGCGGCGTACCGGACCGCAAACGGCCACAGAAAATGGGGAGTCGCCGCATGGATCATGGAGGTACGAGCGACCTCCATGACTAAGCCAGTGAGGCGTTCGACAACCCCATTCTGATGCGGAGAGGCCGGAAGAGTGAACGACTAGCGCATGCCATGCTCCGCACAGTAAGCTGCCAAGAGGTCGGAGGTGAACTCACCACCTCTGTCAGAGTGCAGACGCAGGACAGGAAAGTCCGACCGGAACCGCTCGCGGAGCTGGAGACGAACAGCGCGGATCCAAGGGATCAGAACATCAGGGACCTCCCCCTTGCGCTGCAAGGGGAAGACCGTGGTGTAACGCGTATAGTCAATGACAACCAGCATGAAGTACCGCTCGCGGCCCTGTCCCTGGACGCGGGCGGGGCCCCACACGTCCAGGTGGAGAGTCTACAATGGAGCCTCTGTGGGAGGGAACAAGGAGGAGTGAGGAGCGGCGCGCTACCGCCCCTCGACGCAAGGAATGCAGGGCGGCGCAGGCGAGGGAGGTAGGGCAGGCAGAGACCTGGGAAGACCAGAGACCAGGGAGCGAGAGTGCATGCCACGAAGGCGAGGCAGGGAGGGGTGACCAAGGCGGTGGTGCCAAAGGAGAGTCTGGTGCGACAGGCGGCGACACTCACACTGGGTAGCTACCTGAGCAGACGCGTACAGCTGAGGAGACAAAGGGGCGTGACGCGACACAGCAATGAGGGTGTACAGACTGGACCCAGGCGCACGTGTGAACGTGGCCAGGTGGCGGCCGGTCCGAGAGCACGTGCAGTGCGTCACCCGCTGTCCACCAGGAAAAAAAGTGTCAACCCAGTGATCCTGAAGGACGGCGGTGCTCACCAGGTTCGTAGAGAACGAGGGGAGGTGGAGACCTGACAGCTCACCGGACGGGACCGCCGGACACGGAAGCACAGTAGTGGACCGTGCAAGCACTGGGCCCCCAGAGGGGTCAGCCAGTGAGACAGGGACAGGTGCAGGGAGGGGTGTGACTGTGGTGGTGTCACGAAATAAACAGCGGGAAGCACTACAGTCAAGTGTGAAGGTGTGCAAGGCCTGAGTGGACGCAGTACCAGGGAGAGCAGACTCACTAGCACCTAGGGCTGCAGGCGCTATACCTGGGTCTATACCAGGGTCAGGCGGCACACACAAGTAGCAGTCACCCTCAGCACTAACAGCCAATGCATACATGGCAGTAAGAATAGCATCATAGTCAAGATCAAAGATAGGAACATCACGCCTAAGCAGATCTGCCCAGTTGGGGAATTCAGTAGTGTTATAGTCACAATAGGCTTCAATGTGCCTAAAACGAAAGATAGAGTGCACTGTCAGATTTCTGCACAGCAGAGTTAAACATTCATAGCGATCTGGTCATAGCTCCAAATGACCTCACACGATTTCAACAAGAATTGACGACACAGCGTCAGATTGAACGAACGGCACTATGGCAGCAAGATAGTCTTAGAACACAATTACGATGCAAGGTGAGCCAATCACACTCCCCCGTAGCCGAAGTCGGATTGGAGAATGCCGCACTCGCAATAGCGCCCCACATACTCTCTCCATACTCCTTCGCTGCTGCCTCGGGGTTCTCCTCACTCTTGTGCTGCTCCATGGCTGCTGCACCTCTCTCCTTAGGTTCACACAGCTTGCTGGTCACTCCAGGTTTGCCCTTCTTGAGGTCCTTCTCCTTAGCTCGACCGTCCGCGCAATCGCCGCTACCAACCGCTTCACCCTTGGTGCTGACGCTTGCTGCCACTTGCCTCTCCTTAGGCATGGAGACCACAGGGATCTGCCACATCTCGTTGTAGACGTCCCTATCCTCGTGAAGGTCCCAAAGAATCCGGTCGCCACACCTTGCGGTGTAGGTCTTGGCTCCCTTCGAGTTGATGTCCATGCCGGCCATTGCCAATCGCCGCACAGAAATCAGGTTCGCAGCAAGGCTGGGCACCCAAAGCACGTTCTTGAGGCCCACCATTCTTCCATCAGCACCCTTGAACATGGCCTTGCCCATGCCTTTCACCTCCGCTCGCTGCCCCAAAGCCGATGTGACGTGCTTCACCGGTGACGGCTCGAGTTCGGTGAGCAAGTCGGGGCGAGGTGTCATGCTATAGGGTCACCTTCCCCATAGCTGCTGGCTCCTCAAGGTCTTCATCCTTCTCTGGACCAGCAGGTACTTGCGTCGACACAAAGTAGAATAGACCCGGGTACCGATCGTCGCTCGGGTCGTTGTCTTTATCTCCACTCTTCATGTTCGCGGCTCCACCTCCGCGACCGCCACGGCCTCCACGACCTCTTCCTCTCCCTCCTCCTGCTCCTCTACCCTCTTGGCCTTGAGCAGGGGTCCATCCTTCAGGGAGTTTGTAGCAATCGCGCCACATGTGCCCGGTCTTGTGGCAATAGTGACATTCACCGTCAAATCGTCCGCGACCGCGACCGTAGCTCTTGTCGTCGCTGCCGTATCCGCCACTCCCGCGGCCTCCACCGAAGTTGCTGCCACCAAACCTTCCTCCCCCTCGTCCTCTGCCTCTTCCTCGGCCATATCCACGGCCGACACTTGCTGCCCCAGCGCCATCCGCACTCGCCAACTCACGGCGGCAGAAGTCGTCTTGGAGAATCGCGCGCTTCACGTCTTCAAGCGAGAGACGGGGCAAGTCGCGGTTCAGGCTGATGATGAGCGAGGACCACGATTTGGGGAGTAAAGCCAGCAACTTGGACTTCTTCTAGAGCTCATTATAGTTCAAATCAGCTCCCTCAAGCCGCGTCAGCAAGTCGAAGAATTTCTGCACCCCGTCTTCCACGGGTTCATCTTCCTCAATTCGTAGCGTCGCCATTTGCCGTTCCAACACCACAGCTACCGCCGCTGTTGCAGGAGCGTGTACACCCTTGAGAGCAGCCCATGCCTTTGGTCCCTTCTTTGGTTCACGCTGGAAAGGTTTGATATGACGGATCTGGTTGCTCCCCAACGCTTGACCAAATAGGAGATAGCCTTCTGCGCTCTTCCGCACCCACGAGCTCTTCTCCGGGTCGTTCTCGGGACGCTTCTCCGTTCCTTCCATCACCTCCAGCAGGTCATAATGGTCAAACACATTCTCCATTCTGAAGGACCACTCAGCAAAGTTGTCGCCGTTGAACTTGTCAAGCCCGAACACTCTTGGTTCATCCCTAGAAGGTCCAAGAGTCGGTTGCACGGGCGCCACGGCTGAATCACGGGCTTGGCCTTGTGCTTGGGCTTCTCCATTGCCTCCAGCACCTCTGCCACCCCTCTCTTCAGGTCCAGCCATCGTCGTAGCTGCTCCAAGGCGCTCTGATACCACTTGTTATAGTCACAATAGGCTTCAATGTGCCTAAAACGAAAGATAGAGTGCGCAGTCAGATTTCTGCACAGCGGCTTTAAACATTCATAGCGATCTGGTCATAGCTCCAAATGACCTCATTCAACTTGGATCTGGAGCGCCTCAGCGTCGTCTACAACCAGGCAATTTAGATCGCACGATTTCATCAAGAATTGACGACACAGCGTCAGATTGAACGAACGGCACTATGGCAGCAAGATAGTCTTAGAACACAATTACGAACAACTAGGAAGAGTTGGAAGTTGGGAATGGCTCCCAGCTCCTACAAACCCCAAGAGCCGAGGTACAGCGATGAGGAACAGTGCCAAACTGTCCCTAACCAAGAAGGGTCTCGAAACTACCCTTCACAAGGGCCTACACCAACTGAAATGTTACACTACACTTTGTAATGTAACTATCTTCAATATCTTGAGGTGTAGCCTTTTTGGCGAGCTTCGAAAACACTTGAAGCTTGAACCAAGGCTCGGGTTCTTCATCACAAAACTCATCCTTGAGTTCTTGATGGGTCTGCTGCATACACCTGCGACACGCCGAACGTTCGACACAGGACAAATAAAAACCGTGCACGGGACACACGACAAAATAGAAACCGCGCGCGAGACACAAATGACCGCATTAACACGCGGCTAGCGATAACTCGCTATTGACTCGACACACACACTCGACATTATGACCCATCATTCACACACAGTTATAAGCATGAAACATATATTTATTTCATGCACTCATACCACTCCATGCACACACGCATGCACGCACACGCACACGGACAACAAACGGAGTGCAAACCGTAGGGTTGCACCAACAAGTAGCATCAGGAAACTTGGCGCGCCAGGCGTCGCTAAGCCGAGCGAAGCAGCGGTACTCAGTATGAAGGCCGTTGCATGTGCGACCCTTGCGGGGACCAGCGCGAATGACATAGGGGCAGCAACTAGGACCCCCAGACGCCCCACGCCTGGCATACCAGTCATGGAGCTGCTGAGAAGAGGGGGTCTGGCGCTGCTGCTGCTGCTGCGGCTGCTGCTGCTGCTGCTGCTGGCCACCACTGGAGCTCCCCTTTGTTGATTGTGTAGGTGGTTGTGGTATTTTGCTCTAGCTGGTTGTGGGCTAAGGGCTTGGGCAAAATGTGGTGGTTGGACTTGTTGCGGGCTGGATTTGAACTCGCACCCAACAAGCACCAACAAACCTTTGTTACCGACTACAACACCTTTGGTGTTGCTAGTTTGGCATTTTGGGTTGTTGGGGATTGTTGTAGGGCGAGGGTTGGGTTGGTAGGGTTTGACCAACTCGTCACTTTTCAGATCTGAACTCTTGCTAAAGCTACTTTCTAGATCTAATCCATGGCTGCCAAGTAATTCCGTCAGGATACCCCGTCGCACATAAATCGCGATAGCGATCGGCCTAGATCTTGGTTGAAGGCGTGCTTTACCATTCTGGAAAGTAGAGATTAAGACATTTCTAACGCGTACCTGCTCATTGTTCTAGAATACGTGAGCTGCACGCAATGTTTCGCCGAAGTCGGCGGACATAATCTCTTGTTACGCTCTCCAGATTGGCACGCTTTCCATCAGTGGTATCAGAGCTGGTTAGGCCAGCGACATTCCCTCGTATTATCATATTTTGAATTGGCTTAAGAACCTCCAGATCTAGGGTTGGTCATGGCCCAGAAATTAGATGGCCCTCCTAGGTTCACCGGCTCGGATTTTTCGCTATGGCGGTTCCAGTTTACGCTTTGGCTAGGTATTAAGGACCTAGAGGGCGTTTTGGAGGGATCGGAGCGAAGACCTGAAGCTGATGAAGGGAAGGCATCTACTGGAGTCTCTAGCCAAGTGGGAGAAGGGGCTGGGGGAGCCTCTAGCTCATCCACAACTGAGGGAAGTGGGGGTGGACCAGCAGCACCGCGAACCGGAAGGCAACGGCTTAGTGCGGAGGAGGCACAGGAAGCATGGGATTGCAAGGACAAACATGCATTCCAGTACCTGTGTTGGGCCTTGGAAGGCCAACTAGAGCTCCTAAAGATGCTGATTGACCTGAAGGGGAAGCAAGGTGCAGCTGCCCAAGCATGGAAGAGAGTTCAAGATCGGCACTTGCAAAAAGGGCTGCTAAGCATACTCACCTGGAGGAAGCGGTTTTACACCATGGAACGCAACTATGGTGATGGGGAGACCATGGTGCAGTATCTCCAGAGGGTGGATGAGTATGTGAGAGCCTTGGAGGAGTTAAACTACACTGTAGATGAGAAGGAGATCATCTACACCGCACTCCAGGGGCTGGACCAAGAGGCGAACGAGGCCCTACTGCAGTACCTTCACCTTGAGCAACAGAAATGGACCAAGGCCTGGATATGGGAGGTGTTGGTCTCTGATGAGGCTCGCAAGCGGGATGCTGGTAGAGGAGTTGAAGGGGGAATGGGGGCAGGTGATAGGGCTGCCTCCAAGAAATACCAGCAGCGGCAAGGAGGTGGGGGGAAGAAGAAGGAGCTCGACAAGTGCCTCGTCCCTGGATGCAACCGGAAGCACTCTTGGAAGGAGTGTTGGAGCCGACCAGATGGGTGGAAGCCTCAAGGGTACCCAGGAGAGGCTCCACCTGTCACTAGGCCTGAGTGGGTGGAGAGGAGGATGAAGAATGGAGCATGGAACAAAAAGGGCAGCAAAGAGAAAGCGGCAGCAGCGGCGGCAAACGAGGATAAGAAGGGAAAGGAGGACTCATCGGATGATGGCTTCGCCTTCTTATCCTTGGAGATAGAGACGGCGCTTGCTGGTCGTACGTTGGCTGACCCCAATCAGCTCATTCTAGACTCTGGAGCAACCTGTGGAATGGTGCCTCGGCGCGACCTCTTCACCACCTATCACTCCCTCCCACCTAACTCCAGAAATGTGATTGTGGGGAGCGGAGATAAGCTACAAGCAATCGGCATCGGCACCATCACCGTCAAGGGGAAGGAGGGGGAGGTGCTGAATGTGAAGGGTGTGCTTCATGTTCCTGAATTGGCAGCCAACCTTCTCTCATGCTCTCAGCTTGCGAAGCAAGAATACATATGCACCTTCACCATGGAAGGTGGCACGGTTTGCAAGGGTGGAGCTGTGGTGATGGAGGCCAAGTTAGAGAAAGGTCTATACCTTGTTCCAGTTTGTGTGCCTCAGGTGGAGAGGGCACATGGTGTTGAAGCCGAGGAAGAAGCATTGTAGCACGCGTTGGAGGGATGTGGAGCAGGTGACGGCGGATTTGCTGCACCTACGCATGGGGCATGCGGGGAAGCAGCAACTTGTGGAGTGTGTGAAGAAGGGGGAGCTGAAGGGTGTGGAGATCAAGGAAGGTGGTGGGCAGCCAAGCAAGTGCCCTGATTGCACGACCGGGAAGCTGCCAAGGACCTCTTTCCCTACCTCCACCTCTCGGGCCACCGCTCCTCTTGAGTTGGTGCACACGGATGTGTGTGGCCCCATGCAAACTCCGGACAGAGAGAAGGGCAGCAAATACTTCATCACATTCCTGGATGACTACAGCCGCCTCAGTTGGGTCACCTTGGTGAAAACCAAGGATGAGGTGGCCAAGGTGTTCAAGCGTTGGATACGCTATGCGGAGAGGGAAGCCGGGGCCAAGGTGAAAATACTACGGTCTGATCGGGGTGGGGAGTACATGGGGAAGGATCTGGAGTCTTTCCTTGAGGATAAGGGCATCACCCACCAACTTTCAGTTGCCTACACGCCGCAGCAAAATGGGGCAGCGGAGCGGCTTAACCGGACCCTCATTGACCTTGCCAGAGCCATACTTGCTCATGCGTAGCTGGACCATACTTGGTGGGGGGCAGCAGTGCAATATGCCAACTGGGTCAAGAACCGGATGGGCAGCAAGGGGCTAGGGGGCAAGAGCCCATACTTCATGTGGACCAGGAAGGTGCCTAGTGTGTCCATGGCACGAGTCTGGGGGTGCATGGCGCAGTACAAAGTGCCCGACCAGCAACGGAGGAAGCTGGATCCCAAGGCACAATGGGGCATTTTCCTTGGTGTGTCGGAGAGGAGCAAAGCTTGGATGTTGTGGAGTGTGGCGGATCAGCGGGTGGTGGAAAGCCGGGATGTGGTTTTCCATGAGGGGCTGAGCTACAAGGGGTGGAAGGAGCATGGTGCTAGTACAGTTGGGAGCTCCCTCCAGGATCCCTACACCTCTTCCATTTTTGAGGGGACATGGGAGGACCCTGGAGAGGAGGTAGAGGAGCAGCAGGAGGAACACAAGGCAGCTGCACCTCACCATGAGGATTCCCCAACTGCTGGTTCCACCCCTGTTCCTAACAAACTAGCCCATGAACCGCCGCAGCCTCAAGAGCAGCAGCAGCAGCAGCAGCAGCAGCAGCAGCAGCCACCACAGCAGCATACACCGCCTATTGCTGTGGGAAGGTGGCAGCAACTATTGCAGCAGCAGCTGTCCAAGTCACCACGGTCCCCCATGAAGAGAGTGACTTGGAAGGAGAAGCTGCAAAGTTTGGAGCAGGGGGAGGCATCACCTCTGCGCCGCACCACACGCATCTCCCGGCCACCTGACAGGTTCACACCAAGCGCACAGTATGCTTGCATGCATGATCATGAGGTGCATGATTTGGAGGAGTGCATGCTTGTGGATGCTGAAGGGGGTGAGCTTGGGCTTGAGTTTTGTCTCATGGGTCGGGTGCAAGAGCCTAAGTCGATCAAGGAGGCCTTGTCCCGTCCTGAGTGGGTCGAGTCCATGCGTGAGGAGCTTGAGTCTCATAGGGTGAACGAGTCCTTTGAGCTGGTTGATCCAGCTTGTGTGCCACCTGGAATGGAGGTCTTGAGGTGTCAGTGGGTGTGGAAGTATAAGCACCTGGCTGATGGGAGTATTGAGCGGCCTAAGTCCAGGTTGGTGGCCATGGGGAACACTCAAACACGAGGTGTTCACTATGACGAGGTATATACCCCGTTGGGTAAGCCTACTACCCTGAGAGGATCCCTTGGGATGGCAGCATCCTCGGGGTCTCACGTCCATCACATGGATGTGACCACTGCCTATCTTCATGGGGTCTTGAAGGAGGAGCTTTACATGAGGCAGCCCCCTGGTTTTGATGATGGGTCCGGCAGAGTGTGCCGGCTCATAAAATCAATCTACGGGCTGAAGCAATCTCCAAGGCAGTGGTACCTCAAGTTTGATGAGGCGCTGATGGATTTTGGCTTTGAGAGGTCGGAGTGTGACCTCGCCTTGTACCACTTGGTGAGGCATGAGGGTAGGCTGTCCCTCTACCTCTATGTGGATGACATTCTGCTCATCTCTTCGAGCATGGGCTTGCTGGACGAGGTGAAGGGTCTCTTGTCCTCTCGTTTCCGCATGAAGGATTTGGGGGAGGCTAAGTACTATTTGGGGGTGCAGATTGAGCGTGATGAGAGTGGCATCTTGATTCATCAGGAAAGATACATTCTCAACATGCTTGAGTCCTTTGGCCTTTCTGAGGCTAACCCCGTGCGTACCCCTCTCCCTACAGGGTTCGACGTGCATGCACACGCTGAGGAGCCCTTGCTGAGAGATGAGCTGGTCCGGCTCTATCAAAGCATTGTGGGGTCTCTCATGTATGCAAGCACGACCACACAGCCCCAGATTGCTTATGCAGTGTCACAGCTGTCCAAGGTGGTGTCTTGTCCCAAGGCATTTCACCTGCAGGCTGCTAAGAGAGTGCTAAGGTACCTGAAAGGTTGTGTCAAGTCAGGTATCTTCTACCCCGCACACAGCAAGCCTCAGGTCGAGTTGGTGGGCTTTAGTGATGCTGATTATGCTGGAGATTCAGCTGATCGCAAGAGTCACACCGGCTATGTCTATTGCCTCAATGGTGCAGCCATCTCTTGGCAGAGCAAGAGGCAGCCGGTGGTTGCATTGTCCACCACTGAGAGTGAGTACATCAGTCTGTGTCAGTGCATTCAGGAGGGTGTGTGGCTGAAGCGTTTGTTTGGGGAGTTTGGGCATGAGTTTGCTGGTGGTGTGCCTGTGTTTGTGGACAACCAGTCTGCCATTGCCCTTGCACAGAATGCATGCTTGCATGGCCGCACCAAGCACATGCAGGTTCGGTGGCATTTCATCAGGGAGATGGTGGCTAGTGGCGAGGTGATCCTCCGGTGGTGCCCAACCGACCGTCAGGCAGCAGACATACTCACCAAACCCCTTCCTTTTGAGAGGCATGGTGTGTGCATGTCCTTGATGGGGATGCAGCCCCATGTTAGCATGGTGCCTGAGCAGGATGTGGGAGGATTGGTGCTTCTCTGCCTTGACGACCTCATGCTGTGGATGGCGCCCCTCCCTGGGCAAGGGGGAGTGGAGTGAAGGATTTTGCCCAGTGGTGTTCAGCCACCTCCAGCACGAGCAAGGGGGAGTGTTGATTGTGTAGGTGGTTGTGGTATTTTGCTCTAGCTGGTTGTGGGCTAAGGGCTTGGGCAAAATGTGGTGGTTGGACTTGTTGCGGGCTGGATTTGAACTCGCACCCAACAAGCACCAACAAACCTTTGTTATTGACTACAACACCTTCGGTGTTGCTAGTTTGGCATTTTGGGTTGTTGGGGATTGTTGTAGGGCGAGGGTTGGGTTGGTAGGGTTTGACCAACTCGTCACTTTTCAGATCTGAACTCTTGCTAAAGCTACTTTCTAGATCTAATCCATGGCTGCCAAGTAATTCCGTCAGGATACCCCGTCGCACATAAATCGCGATAGCGATCGGCCTAGATCTTGGTTGAAGGCGTGCTTTACCATTCTGGAAAGTAGAGATTAAGACATTTCTAACGCGTACCTGCTCATCGTTCTAGGTTACGTGAGCTGCACGCAATGTTTCGCCGAAGTCGGCGGACATAATCTCTTGTTACGCTCTCCAGATTGGCACGCTTTACACCCTTCTGGCCGGTCCCACCCTTCTCCCCATGTTTAACAATAATGACACTCAAACTGATATCTTGATTTTGGCTTTTAAGAAATCTGATTGGAGTATGATGCAAGCTGAGAAATGTGATTAGGTATGTGTTGTCCAAGAACAGAGTGTGCTTGGGTAGGAAGAGACTTACTTAGCAATTTATTTTGTTGTTAAACTCCTTGTTGAGGACGATAGTTGGCGTTTGTCATTCCACTCCAGGCTGGTCCAGGGTCCCTTTGAAGTTTTGCAAGCTCGCTTGACTGGTGCTCAATGATGAGTGTGTTAAAGAGGAATTCTCTAGTCCTAATCTCTTCAGAAAGTGATTGGATTGTGCTCCTCATTGTGCTTCAAGTAAATGAGGGTTCAGCCAGAAGAATGATGATAAGAGAGACCCCGGTACTTCAAGGTCGAGAAGTGTAGCTTCGTAAAGAACCATTTTGCCACGTTGTAAGTAGTTGGGGATAGATTCACTATCCCCCATGTGAAAAGATACGACATTGTTCCAAACTTCTGCCTTAGAGCCTTGAGAAACAGATTGATGAAGGTGTTCGTGTCGATCCTAAGCAGCTTTGGCGTTTTCCTTTTCAGATATACCAGGAGAAAATAAAAGATAAAGGTAAGCTTCAGAATTTTTTTTGATTCAGTTGATTTGTTCTTGAGCATGTGCAGCAGTTGAAGGAGGAACATCTTGCCTAGTATAGATGATCCCACAAATCAAGAAATGTGGAAGCTTGTTGAAAACGGAAACTCCACGACTTGAAACATTTGACATTGAAACGCGGGAGTTCCAGCTTTGGAACTAAGGAGGAGGTAACAATGGATGTAGATGGTAAAATAGATGAAGATGGTATTGATCGTAAAAGATGCTGCTTCATTTGAAAAATTGGTGGTGACAGCAGATGAAGTTGATCCCGTTGGAACACTTGAATCCTTTTCAACCATGTTGAACTAAGTTTCCTGAAATTAACGAAGCAATCTCACAAAAAAAAAAAAAAAAAAAAAGGAAACAGACAAACACGGCAAGCATATGCACGCACATACACAGAGAAACACGAAGGGGGGACCCCACAAAAGGGGATACAGAACTAATGAAAACCACTAATGGTAAATAATAAATGGCTTCAGAAAGTGCATACGGATAGAGAAACAAAAGGAACAAACTCGATTTCTGATACCATCTTGAAATTGAAGTAAAGGATTAGGAAGATAAATAGCAACTAGAAAGAAAGAAATTAACATAGAAGAAAGAATTAAAATTGATAGAAATGATAAAAACGTAAAGAAACTCTTGAAGTAGAGGTTATAATAAACTTGAAAGAAATATGATGAAAACGTTAGAAAGAAAAGAAAGGTTAATTGAAAGAAATGTAAAGGAGCTTGAAAAAACAAAAACTTGATAATACCAATTAAGATTTGAGAGGAAATGAGACTTGAAACTCTAAAAAGAGGTGCTTGAATAGAGAATGACTTGATAAAACAAATAAGCTTGATTAGGAAAGCTTGACAATAATGAATGAGGAAGTGACTTACCTTGAAAGAGTCAGTCTTATTATGTTGAAGGAGCTTTGTAACTTGAAGAGGTCAAGCTTGAGTTGTAGATCTTTATTGTTGAAAAAAAATGAGAGCTTGAGTGTTGAATAATAGATCTTGATTGTTGAGTAGAAAAGCACCTCCAAGCTTGAGTGTTGAGATGTAGATCTTGTTTGTTGTATAGAGAAGAACCTCTAAGCTTGAGTATTGAATGTGAAGCTTGAATCTTGATTAGAAGAAAGTGAAAGCTTGATGTCGAAATTTTAATACTTAACATGCACTAGTCCAAATGAGGTACATAATAGACTTGTAGAGCAACCATTAATAGCAATCTACTTGAAAGACAATGAAGTATAAGCTTCTCTAGAGTTGGAGAACATGGCTATGAGCCTGGGTTGGGAGAGGTTGGTGATCTATGGAGCCTTATGAGTAAGGCATGAGGAGGTGGACTTTGAAGGTGGCCTTAAAGGCCACACCCAGAATTACCAAGTCGGGCGTGAAAGTGTCACCACTTTCACGCGATTGGTCGATTTTTTTGAGTGTTTTTTTTGCTGCGATTGGTGTTCGAGTTTCCCACCGAACCTCCTCTTGGGGCTTTCACGAACCTTGTGTAATTCGGGCTTTGACCTTTAAGAGAGCTTGTAGTAAAGTTTGTAGAGAGCTTGGGTGTAAAGTCACTTGAAAGTGTGAGTGAAGAATAAGGTGGACCATGTTTGTACTTAGTAGAGCTTGAGGTTGGATGAAGAAGAAGGAGGAGATGAATGATTGTGATTGGTTGAGTTGGATAAGGTGGATGTGAGAGTACGACGGCTTATGCTTGTTATTCATGCTTGCTATTATTTCCTTACGCTATTCCTAGCTTAGGTTTATTTTCTGCATGCATGAATTGCTTGAATTCCTAGGTTCGTTGCTTTACTATAGTTATTATTATTATAGGCACCGAACCAGGTTACGTGTACCGAACTCAAGCTATTCGGTTGCCACCGAATTGCTTTCTACCGAGTTCGGGAAGGTTCTGTTCGGGACGCTTCGCGACCCTCGGAACATTCGCGTAACACATGGGTTACCTGCCTTGTGTCGAGCCTATATATAGCCTCGTGTTGTACCCAGGTGATCATTCAATTCACAATCATCTTTTCTGAGCTCGATCCTAGATCCTCACAGTGGGGGTGATGAATGTGGCCTTAAAGTGAAGGCTTGGTGAGTGGGATGAATGTGACCTTGATTTTAAGGCTTGGTGAGTGGAATGAATGTGGCACTGAAATTAAGGCTTGGTAAGTGGGATGAATGGGGCTTTGATTTAAGACTTGGTAGGGAATCTTTTGACTGATTGGTGGAGTTTGGGATGAGAAGGTTGAGTAGTATTGGACAAGAGATAAAGTGGAGGATTGATGGATTTGTATTGGGTGAAAATGGAATGGTGCCTTGCTAAATGGAGCTAAGGATGATGAACTGGCGAGTTGATAATGTTGCTAGATCCCTTTTTGCAGATTCGAATTTCGGCTGACGGGGAAACTGTGGCGAAATTTTTCGCCACGTGAAAAAAAATCCCGCCACCCTGATGCCACGCGTGTCAAGAATACAAGGCAGGAATGGATTGCATTGAAAGAGAGTTGGGTACAAGTATCAAACCCTAGAGGGGTTGTACCCCATATCAGCTACCCCACTACAGCCTACACAATATAGCATATATAGTTTGACACACCCACATAGGCAAAGTGGGGGAGAGCAAGGGGTCACAAGACCAGACGAGAAAAGCAAAGCAAGCTCAGGGTGGATCACAACGTCACCACAAACACTGAGCACAAGCAAAGGGCCACAAGGCCAGTTCACATGCAGAGGTATATATGCAACAAGAACAGTACAGTGATCACTACCTAGCAAGAGCAAGCATGCAGGTATATGTATATACATATATATATATATAGATAACATTACAAGCAGAGTCTACAGAAAGTGTGGAAACGTGGGCACAAGGCCCAACAAAGTACGAATGCGCTGATGGTCACCAGACGAAAGTGCCTTGGTGAATATATCAGAAGTGTTGGCCCGACTGGCCACGTGTGCAAGATGAAGCTGACCATGCTGTTGCAACTCTCGAGCCAGGAAGTAACGCAGAGCGATGTGCTTCGTTCTGTGCTCTAGTCTGTGCTCCTGACACAAGGCAATGGCGGCCTTGTTGTCGACATACAGAACTGGAGGAGAACGAGGCCTCTCTCCCAGGTCAGTCAGCAGGTAGGTGAGCCAGCGTAGCTCCTGTGCAGCCATGGCAGTGGCGTAGATCTCAGCCTCACAACTCGATCCGAGAACAGAAGAAGAGCGAATAGACCACCAAGAAATAGAGCCAGAGCCAAGGCTGAACGCGCCACCCTGTGAGGTCAACCCACGCGTCTTAGTGCCCAGTGAGGACCACGTCTCTCCGCCCTCCAAGCACGAGCCCCATGCCTGATGTACTGCACAAGTAGCGCAGGTCCCTCTTCGCAACATCCATGTGCACCTTTCGGTGCCGACCAGGAGCCACGTAGCGAGCCAGAAGGCCAAGAGGGTACGCAAGGTCAGAACGAGTGCAGGTCATCAGGTACATGAGGCAGCCCACTAGCTCTAGGTAAGGACCACTCAGCTCTACGGACTCATCCGAAGGTGGAGCTGAGAGCGAGTGACCTGTAGCCAGAGGAGTAGACTGTGGCGAGGACCAGGTGAAGCCGAAGCGCTGAAGGACCTGCTGCACCATCTGTGACTGAGTCGGTGTGATGGTGCCGCGTGCTCGGTCTCGGATGATCTGCAAGCCAAGGTAACTTCGCAGCTCACCCAGGTCTGTGCACGTAGGGTCGGGATGTCTGGTGCATCCGTGTCTCCCTCAGGGGCAAGCAGCATGGCCACGAGATGAGGCGCAGCGGCTGCAAGACACTCAAGGTCCTCCTGCCTATCCTCAAGGACGTCCGTGCCAAGAGCACACTCACCTCCGACGGACGGAGGACAGACAGACTCAGACTCAGCAACAAGACTAGCGGCGTAGTCTAGACGACAGGCAGCAGCAAAGTCAACAAGCTCAGCGACTAAGGCAGATGCAGCAGCAGACTCAAACGACGGGTCAGTGACAACAATCAGTGGTTAACAGACGCGTGACAGTAGGGTGTGCAGCACGAAACCGGTCAGACTCAGAGTCGGCGACGTCAGGCACAGAAGACGCAGGAGGAGACGGCAGAGGAACACGCTGTGGAGCAGAGGAAGGACGCAAAGCCATGAAGTGTGTGCCGGGGATAGCCGGCGGACGCGGACGAGGAACACGACTACCAGTGCGGACAGTGCGGACAGGCGAGACAGGAAGCGACGCAGGCTCACGACGCTCAGCAAGACCTCCAGGCTGCTCAGCGTAAGGTGAAGGAGCAGGCAGAGGTGAGCCAGGCTGTAACGGAAGACCAATAGATGACGGGAGGGTAAGAACCTGTCAAAGAACAGAGTCAGGCGGCGGCAGAGACGACGGAGACGGCGGAGCGAAGAACAGTCGTGTCAGCTTAGCTTCACCAACACCAGCAGCTCCAGCACCTCCAGCAGCTCCAGCAGCTCTAGCACCGTCAGCAGCTCCAGAACCTCCAGCCCCAGCGCCTCGAGCGCCAGCACCACCAGCAGCTCGGGAACCTCCAGCGCCAGCACCTCTAGGACCAGCGTCACCAGCAGCAGCACCCCCAGAACCGGCACCTCCAGTCCCAGGGTCTCCAGCCTCAGTGTCTCCAGCAACAGCACCCTTAGAACCAGCACCACTAGTCCCAGAGTCTCCAGCCTCAGTGTCTCCAGCAGCAGCACCCCCTGAACCGGCACCTCCAGTCCCAGGGTCCCCAGCCTCAGTGTCTCCAGCAGCAGCACCTCCAGACGCAGCACCTCCAGCCCCAGCAGCTCCAGCACCTCCTAAAGTACCATCACCACTCCTAGCTCCAGCGACGTCAGCAGAAGCACCTCCAGCGGCAGAGCCCCGAGCTCCAGCAGCGCGACCCTGACGGCGAGCGTACCACTCGTGCAGCTGCTGTGGGGAGAGAGGCGCACGCGGACGAAGGCGGCCACTCCAAGGAGACTGCGCAGCAGCAGGCTCAGCACCCTCAGGCGCCTCACCCCCAGGCTCAGCACCCCCAGGCTCCTCACGCTCAGGCTCAGCACCCCCAGACGCAGCACCCCCAGGCTCCTCACGCTCAGGCTCAGCACCTCCAGACGCAGCACCCCCAGGCATAGTACCTCCAGTCTCCTCACGGGCGGTCTCAGTACCTCCAGGCTCGGCACCCTCAGGCTCCTCACGCGCAGGCTTAGTGCCCCCAGACTCCGCACCCCCAGGCTCAGCACCCCGAGCAGGACCACCCCCAGCAGGACCAGAGTCACCAGTGACCTCAACAGGCGCAGGCACAGGAGGGTCTACCTGAGAAACACCTGAAGGATCAGTACTGGAGCGGGGAGGGGGTGTACCTGGGGAGGATCTGGAGCGAGAAAGAGCGGCGGAGGGGGGTGGGCAAGGGGCAGTGCGGTAAGGAAAGAGACGGTAAAAGGGGACGGACTCGTCAAAGGTGACGTCCTGAGACGCAAAGACATGGCGCGAGGCGGGGTCGTAAAACTGCCAGCCAGGCGCGTCACGGACAAAGCCAAGGAAGACGCAGGGAATGGCGTGAGCGGAGAGCTTGTCCGCGGTGGTATCGCGGACAAAGGCACGAGCACCCTAGACCCGGAAACGCGACGCATCGCCAACCTTCCCCGTCCACAGCAGTGTGGGCGAGGTCTCCGGCAAGGAGACTCGGGGCCAGAGGTTGAGCTGGTGCGCGGCGTACCGGACCGCAAACGGCCACAGAAAATGGGGAGTCGCCGCATGGATCATGGAGGTACGAGCGACCTCCATGACTAAGCCAGTGAGGCGTTCGACAACCCCATTCTGATGCGGAGAGGCCGGAAGAGTGAATGACTAGCGCATGCCATGCTCCGCACAGTAAGCTGCCAAGAGGTCGGAGGTGAACTCACCACCTCTGTCAGAGTGCAGACGCAGGACAGGAAAGTCCGACCGGAACCGCTCGCGGAGCTGGAGACGAACAGCACGGATCCAAGGGATCAGAACAGCAGGGACATCCCCCTTGCGCTGCAAGGGGAAGACCATGGTGTAACGCGTATATTCGACGACAACCAGCACGAAGTACCGCTCGCGGCCTTGTCCCTGGACGCGGGCGGGGCCCCACACGTCCAGGTGGAGAGTCTACAATGGAGCCTCTGTGGGAGGGAACAAGGAGGAGTGAGGAGCGGCGCGCTACCGCCCCTCGACGCAAGGAATGCAGGGCGGCGCAGGCGAGGGAGGTAGGGCAGGCAGAGACCTGGGAAGACCAGAGACCAGGGAGCGAGAGTGCATGCCACGAAGGCGAGGCAGGGAGGGGTGACCAAGGCGGTGGTGCCAAAGGAGAGTCTGGTGCGACAGGCGGCGACACTCACACTGGGTAGCTACCTGAGCAGACGCGTACAGCTGAGGAGACAAAGGGGCGTGACGCGACACAGCAATGAGGGTGTACAGACTGGACCCAGGCGCACGTGTGAACGTGGCCAGGTGGCGGCCGGTCCGAGAGCACGTGCAGTGCGTCACCCGCTGTCCACCAGGAAAAAAAGTGTCAACCCAGTGATCCTGAAGGACGGCGGTGCTCACCAGGTTCGTAGAGAACGAGGGGAGGTGGAGACCTGACAGCTCACCGGACGGGACCGCCGGACACGGAAGCACAGTAGTGGACCGTGCAAGCACTGGGCCCCCAGAGGGGTCAGCCAGTGAGACAGGGACAGGTGCAGGGAGGGGTGTGACTGTGGTGCTGTCGCGAAAGAAACAGCGGGAAGCACCAGAGTCAAGTGTGAAGGTGTGCAAGGCCTGAGTGGACGCAGTACCAGGGAGAGCAGACTCACTAGCACCTAGGGCTGCAGGCGCTATACCTGGGTCTATACCAGGGTCAGGCGGCACACACAAGTAGCAGTCACCCTCAGCACTAACAGCCAATGCATACATGGCAGTAAGAATAGCATCATAGTCAAGATCAAAGATAGGAACATCACGCCTAAGCAGATCTGCCCAGTTGGGGAATTCAGTAGTGTTATAGTCACAATAGGCTTCAATGTGCCTAAAACGAAAGATAGAGTGCACTGTCAGATTTCTGCACAGCAGAGTTAAACATTCATAGCGATCTGGTCATAGCTCCAAATGACCTCACACGATTTCAACAAGAATTGACGACACAGCGTCAGATTGAACGAACGGCACTATGGCAGCAAGATAGTCTTAGAACACAATTACGATGCAAGGTGAGCCAATCACACTCCCCCGTAGCCGAAGTCGGATTGGAGAATGCCGCACTCGCAATAGCGCCCCACATACTCTCTCCATACTCCTTCGCTGCTGCCTCGGGGTTCTCCTCACTCTTGTGCTGCTCCATGGCTGCTGCACCTCTCTCCTTAGGTTCACACAGCTTGCTGGTCACTCCAGGTTTGCCCTTCTTGAGGTCCTTCTCCTTAGCTCGACCGTCCGCGCAATCGCCGCTACCAACCGCTTCACCCTTGGTGCTGACGCTTGCTGCCACTTGCCTCTCCTTAGGCATGGAGACCACAGGGATCTGCCACATCTCGTTGTAGACGTCCCTATCCTCGTGAAGGTCCCAAAGAATCCGGTCGCCACACCTTGCGGTGTAGGTCTTGGCTCCCTTCGAGTTCGTGTCCATGCCGGCCTTTGCCAATCGCCGCACGGAAATCAGGTTCGCAGCAAGGCTGGGCACCCAAAGCACGTTCTTGAGGCCCACCATTCTTCCATCAGCACCCTTGAACATGGCCTTGCCCATGCCTTTCACCTCCGCTCGCTGCCCCAAAGCCGATGTGACGTGCTTCACCGGTGACGGCTCGAGTTCGGTGAGCAAGTCGGGGCGAGGTGTCATGCTATAGGGTCACCTTCCCCATAGCTGCTGGCTCCTCAAGGTCTTCATCCTTCTCTGGACCAGCAGGTACTTGCGTCGACACAAAGTAGAATAGACCCGGGTACCGATCGTCGCTCGGGTCGTTGTCTTTATCTCCACTCTTCATGTTCGCGGCTCCACCTCCGCGACCGCCACGGCCTCCACGACCTCTTCCTCTCCCTCCTCCTGCTCCTCTACCCTCTTGGCCTTGAGCAGGGGTCCATCCTTCAGGGAGTTTGTAGCAATCGCGCCACATGTGCCCGGTCTTGTGGCAATAGTGACATTCACCGTCAAATCGTCCGCGACCGCGACCGTAGCTCTTGTCGTCGCTGCCGTATCCGCCACTCCCGCGGCCTCCACCGAAGTTGCTGCCACCAAACCTTCCTCCCCCTCGTCCTCTGCCTCTTCCTCGGCCATATCCACGGCCGACACTTGCTGCCCCAGCGCCATCCGCACTCGCCAACTCACGGCGGCAGAAGTCGTCTTGGAGAATCGCGCGCTTCACGTCTTCAAGCGAGAGACGGGGCAAGTCGCGGTTCAGGCTGATGATGAGCGAGGACCACGATTTGGGGAGTAAAGCCAGCAACTTGGACTTCTTCTAGAGCTCATTATAGTTCAAATCAGCTCCCTCAAGCCGCGTCAGCAAGTCGAAGAATTTCTGCACCCCGTCTTCCACGGGTTCATCTTCCTCAATTCGTAGCGTCGCCATTTGCCGTTCCAACACCACAGCTACCGCCGCTGTTGCAGGAGCGTGTACACCCTTGAGAGCAGCCCATGCCTTTGGTCCCTTCTTTGGTTCACGCTGGAAAGGTTTGATATGACGGATCTGGTTGCTCCCCAACGCTTGACCAAATAGGAGATAGCCTTCTGCGCTCTTCCGCACCCACGAGCTCTTCTCCGGGTCGTTCTCGGGACGCTTCTCCGTTCCTTCCATCACCTCCAGCAGGTCATAATGGTCAAACACATTCTCCATTTTGAACGACCACTCAGAAAAGTTGTCGCCGTTGAACTTGTCAAGCCCGAACACTCTTGGTTCATCCCTAGAAGGTCCAAGAGTCGGTTGCACGGGCGCCACGGCTGAATCACGGGCTTGGCCTTGTGCTTGGGCTTCTCCATTGCCTCCAGCACCTCTGCCACCCCTCTCTTCAGGTCCAGCCATCGTCGTAGCTGCTCCAAGGCGCTCTGATACCACTTGTTATAGTCACAATAGGCTTCAATGTGCCTAAAACGAAAGATAGAGTGCGCAGTCAGATTTCTGCACAGCGGCTTTAAACATTCATAGCGATCTGGTCATAGCTCCAAATGACCTCATTCAACTTGGATCTGGAGCGCCTCAGCGTCGTCTACAACCAGGCAATTTAGATCGCACGATTTCATCAAGAATTGACGACACAGCGTCAGATTGAACGAACGGCACTATGGCAGCAAGATAGTCTTAGAACACAATTACGAACAACTAGGAAGAGTTGGAAGTTGGGAATGGCTCCCAGCTCCTACAAACCCCAAGAGCCGAGGTACAGCGATGAGGAACAGTGCGAAACTGTCCCTAACCAAGAAGGGTCTCGAAACTACCCTTCACAAGGGCCTACACCAACTGAAATGTTACACTACACTTTGTAATGTAACTATCTTCAATATCTTGAGGTGTAGCCTTTTTGGCGAGCTTCGAAAACACTTGAAGCTTGAACCAAGGCTCGGGTTCTTCATCACAAAACTCATCCTTGAGTTCTTGATGGGTCTGCTGCATACACCTGCGACACGCCGAACGTTCGACACAGGACAAATAAAAACCGTGCACGGGACACACGACAAAATAGAAACCGCGCGCGAGACACAAATGACCGCATTAACACGCGGCTAGCGATAACTCGCTATTGACTCGACACACACACTCGACATTATGACCCATCATTCACACACAGTTATAAGCATGAAACATATATTTATTTCATGCACTCATACCACTCCATGCACACACGCATGCACGCACACGCACACGGACAACAAACGGAGTGCAAACCGTAGGGTTGCACCAACAAGTAGCATCAGGAAACTTGGCGCGCCAGGCGTCGCTAAGCCGAGCGAAGCAGCGGTACTCAGTATGAAGGCCGTTGCATGTGCGACCCTTGCGGGGACCAGCGCGAATGACATAGGGGCAGCAACTAGGACCCCCAGACGCCCCACGCCTGGCATACCAGTCATGGAGCTGCTGAGAAGAGGGGGTCTGGCGCTGCTGCTGCTGCTGCGGCTGCTGCTGCTGCTGCTGCTGGCCACCACTGGAGCTCCCCTTTGTTGATTGTGTAGGTGGTTGTGGTATTTTGCTCTAGCTGGTTGTGGGCTAAGGGCTTGGGCAAAATGTGGTGGTTGGACTTGTTGCGGGCTGGATTTGAACTCGCACCCAACAAGCACCAACAAACCTTTGTTACCGACTACAACACCTTTGGTGTTGCTAGTTTGGCATTTTGGGTTGTTGGGGATTGTTGTAGGGCGAGGGTTGGGTTGGTAGGGTTTGACCAACTCGTCACTTTTCAGATCTGAACTCTTGCTAAAGCTACTTTCTAGATCTAATCCATGGCTGCCAAGTAATTCCGTCAGGATACCCCGTCGCACATAAATCGCGATAGCGATCGGCCTAGATCTTGGTTGAAGGCGTGCTTTACCATTCTGGAAAGTAGAGATTAAGACATTTCTAACGCGTACCTGCTCATCGTTCTAGAATACGTGAGCTGCACGCAATGTTTCGCCGAAGTCGGCGGACATAATCTCTTGTTACGCTCTCCAGATTGGCACGCTTTCCATCAGTGGTATCAGAGCTGGTTAGGCCAGCGACATTCCCTCGTATTATCATATTTTGAATTGGCTTAAGAACCTCCAGATCTAGGGTTGGTCATGGCCCAGAAATTAGATGGCCCTCCTAGGTTCACCGGCTCGGATTTTTCGCTATGGCGGTTCCAGTTTACGCTTTGGCTAGGTATTAAGGACCTAGAGGGCGTTTTGGAGGGATCGGAGCGAAGACCTGAAGCTGATGAAGGGAAGGCATCTACTGGAGTCTCTAGCCAAGTGGGAGAAGGGGCTGGGGGAGCCTCTAGCTCATCCACAACTGAGGGAAGTGGGGGTGGACCAGCAGCACCGCGAACCGGAAGGCAACGGCTTAGTGCGGAGGAGGCACAGGAAGCATGGGATTGCAAGGACAAACATGCATTCCAGTACCTGTGTTGGGCCTTGGAAGGCCAACTAGAGCTCCTAAAGATGCTGATTGACCTGAAGGGGAAGCAAGGTGCAGCTGCCCAAGCATGGAAGAGAGTTCAAGATCGGCACTTGCAAAAAGGGCTGCTAAGCATACTCACCTGGAGGAAGCGGTTTTACACCATGGAACGCAACTATGGTGATGGGGAGACCATGGTGCAGTATCTCCAGAGGGTGGATGAGTATGTGAGAGCCTTGGAGGAGTTAAACTACACTGTAGATGAGAAGGAGATCATCTACACCGCACTCCAGGGGCTGGACCAAGAGGCGAACGAGGCCCTACTGCAGTACCTTCACCTTGAGCAACAGAAATGGACCAAGGCCTGGATATGGGAGGTGTTGGTCTCTGATGAGGCTCGCAAGCGGGATGCTGGTAGAGGAGTTGAAGGGGGAATGGGGGCAGGTGATAGGGCTGCCTCCAAGAAATACCAGCAGCGGCAAGGAGGTGGGGGGAAGAAGAAGGAGCTCGACAAGTGCCTCGTCCCTGGATGCAACCGGAAGCACTCTTGGAAGGAGTGTTGGAGCCGACCAGATGGGTGGAAGCCTCAAGGGTACCCAGGAGAGGCTCCACCTGTCACTAGGCCTGAGTGGGTGGAGAGGAGGATGAAGAATGGAGCATGGAACAAAAAGGGCAGCAAAGAGAAAGCGGCAGCAGCGGCGGCAAACGAGGATAAGAAGGGAAAGGAGGACTCATCGGATGATGGCTTCGCCTTCTTATCCTTGGAGATAGAGACGGCGCTTGCTGGTCGTACGTTGGCTGACCCCAATCAGCTCATTCTAGACTCTGGAGCAACCTGTGGAATGGTGCCTCGGCGCGACCTCTTCACCACCTATCACTCCCTCCCACCTAACTCCAGAAATGTGATTGTGGGGAGCGGAGATAAGCTACAAGCAATCGGCATCGGCACCATCACCGTCAAGGGGAAGGATGGAGAGGTGCTGAATGTGAAGGGTGTGCTTCATGTTCCTGAATTGGCAGCCAACCTTCTCTCATGCTCTCAGCTTGCGAAGCAAGAATACATATGCACCTTCACCATGGAAGGTGGCACGGTTTGCAAGGGTGGAGCTGTGGTGATGGAGGCCAAGTTAGAGAAAGTTCTATACCTTGTTCCAGTTTGTGTGCCTCAGGTGGAGAGGGCACATGGTGTTGAAGCCGAGGAAGAAGCATTGTAGCACGCGTTGGAGGGATGTGGAGCAGGTGACGGCGGATTTGCTGCACCTACGCATGGGGCATGCGGGGAAGCAACAGCTTGTGGAGTGTGTGAAGAAGGGGGAGCTGAAGGGTGTGGAGATCAAGGAAGGTGGTGGGCAGCCAAGCAAGTGCCCTGATTGCACGACCGGGAAGCTGCCAAGGACCTCTTTCCCTACCTCCACCTCTCGGGCCACCGCTCCTCTTGAGTTGGTGCACACGGATGTGTGTGGCCCCATGCAAACTCCGGACAGAGAGAAGGGCAGCAAATACTTCATCACATTCCTGGATGACTACAGCCGCCTCAGTTGGGTCACCTTGGTGAAAACCAAGGATGAGGTGGCCAAGGTGTTCAAGCGTTGGATACGCTATGCGGAGAGGGAAGCCGGGGCCAAGGTGAAAATACTACGGTCTGATCGGGGTGGGGAGTACATGGGGAAGGATCTGGAGTCTTTCCTTGAGGATAAGGGCATCACCCACCAACTTTCAGTTGCCTACACGCCGCAGCAAAATGGGGCAGCGGAGCGGCTTAACCGGACCCTCATTGACCTTGCCAGAGCCATACTTGCTCATGCGTAGCTGGACCATACTTGGTGGGGGGCAGCAGTGCAATATGCCAACTGGGTCAAGAACCGGATGGGCAGCAAGGGGCTAGGGGGCAAGAGCCCATACTTCATGTGGACCAGGAAGGTGCCTAGTGTGTCCATGGCACGAGTCTGGGGGTGCATGGCGCAGTACAAAGTGCCCGACCAGCAACGGAGGAAGCTGGATCCCAAGGCACAATGGGGCATTTTCCTTGGTGTGTCGGAGAGGAGCAAAGCTTGGATGTTGTGGAGTGTGGCGGATCAGCGGGTGGTGGAAAGCCGGGATGTGGTTTTCCATGAGGGGCTGAGCTACAAGGGGTGGAAGGAGCATGGTGCTAGTACAGTTGGGAGCTCCCTCCAGGATCCCTACACCTCTTCCATTTTTGAGGGGACATGGGAGGACCCTGGAGAGGAGGTAGAGGAGCAGCAGGAGGAACACAAGGCAGCTGCACCTCACCATGAGGATTCCCCAACTGCTGGTTCCACCCCTGTTCCTAACAAACTAGCCCATGAACCGCCGCAGCCTCAAGAGCAGCAGCAGCAGCAGCAGCAGCCACCACAGCAGCATACACCGCCTATTGCTGTGGGAAGGTGGCAGCAACTATTGCAGCAGCAGCTGTCCAAGTCACCACGGTCCCCCATGAAGAGAGTGACTTGGAAGGAGAAGCTGCAAAGTTTGGAGCAGGGGGAGGCATCACCTCTGCGCCGCACCACACGCATCTCCCGGCCACCTGACAGGTTCACACCAAGCGCACAGTATGCTTGCATGCATGATCATGAGGTGCATGATTTGGAGGAGTGCATGCTTGTGGATGCTGAAGGGGGTGAGCTTGGGCTTGAGTTTTGTCTCATGGGTCGGGTGCAAGAGCCTAAGTCGATCAAGGAGGCCTTGTCCCGTCCTGAGTGGGTCGAGTCCATGCGTGAGGAGCTTGAGTCTCATAGGGTGAACGAGTCCTTTGAGCTGGTTGATCCAGCTTGTGTGCCACCTGGAATGGAGGTCTTGAGGTGTCAGTGGGTGTGGAAGTATAAGCACCTGGCTGATGGGAGTATTGAGCGGCCTAAGTCCAGGTTGGTGGCCATGGGGAACACTCAAACACGAGGTGTTCACTATGACGAGGTATATACCCCGTTGGGTAAGCCTACTACCCTGAGAGGATCCCTTGGGATGGCAGCATCCTCGGGGTCTCACGTCCATCACATGGATGTGACCACTGCCTATCTTCATGGGGTCTTGAAGGAGGAGCTTTACATGAGGCAGCCCCCTGGTTTTGATGATGGGTCCGGCAGAGTGTGCCGGCTCATAAAATCAATCTACGGGCTGAAGCAATCTCCAAGGCAGTGGTACCTCAAGTTTGATGAGGCGCTGATGGATTTTGGCTTTGAGAGGTCGGAGTGTGACCTCGCCTTGTACCACTTGGTGAGGCATGAGGGTAGGCTGTCCCTCTACCTCTATGTGGATGACATTCTGCTCATCTCTTCGAGCATGGGCTTGCTGGACGAGGTGAAGGGTCTCTTGTCCTCTCGTTTCCGCATGAAGGATTTGGGGGAGGCTAAGTACTATTTGGGGGTGCAGATTGAGCGTGATGAGAGTGGCATCTTGATTCATCAGGAAAGATACATTCTCAACATGCTTGAGTCCTTTGGCCTTTCTGAGGCTAACCCCGTGCGTACCCCTCTCCCTACAGGGTTCGACGTGCATGCACACGCTGAGGAGCCCTTGCTGAGAGATGAGCTGGTCCGGCTCTATCAAAGCATTGTGGGGTCTCTCATGTATGCAAGCACGACCACACAGCCCCAGATTGCTTATGCAGTGTCACAGCTGTCCAAGGTGGTGTCTTGTCCCAAGGCATTTCACCTGCAGGCTGCTAAGAGAGTGCTAAGGTACCTGAAAGGTTGTGTCAAGTCAGGTATCTTCTACCCCGCACACAGCAAGCCTCAGGTCGAGTTGGTGGGCTTTAGTGATGCTGATTATGCTGGAGATTCAGCTGATCGCAAGAGTCACACCGGCTATGTCTATTGCCTCAATGGTGCAGCCATCTCTTGGCAGAGCAAGAGGCAGCCGGTGGTTGCATTGTCCACCACTGAGAGTGAGTACATCAGTCTGTGTCAGTGCATTCAGGAGGGTGTGTGGCTGAAGCGTTTGTTTGGGGAGTTTGGGCATGAGTTTGCTGGTGGTGTGCCTGTGTTTGTGGACAACCAGTCTGCCATTGCCCTTGCACAGAATGCATGCTTGCATGGCCGCACCAAGCACATGCAGGTTCGGTGGCATTTCATCAGGGAGATGGTGGCTAGTGGCGAGGTGATCCTCCGGTGGTGCCCAACCGACCGTCAGGCAGCAGACATACTCACCAAACCCCTTCCTTTTGAGAGGCATGGTGTGTGCATGTCCTTGATGGGGATGCAGCCCCATGTTAGCATGGTGCCTGAGCAGGATGTGGGAGGATTGGTGCTTCTCTGCCTTGACGACCTCATGCTGTGGATGGCGCCCCTCCCTGGGCAAGGGGGAGTGGAGTGAAGGATTTTGCCCAGTGGTGTTCAGCCACCTCCAGCACGAGCAAGGGGGAGTGTTGATTGTGTAGGTGGTTGTGGTATTTTGCTCTAGCTGGTTGTGGGCTAAGGGCTTGGGCAAAATGTGGTGGTTGGACTTGTTGCGGGCTGGATTTGAACTCGCACCCAACAAGCACCAACAAACCTTTGACTACAACACCTTCGGTGTTGCTAGTTTGGCATTTTGGGTTGTTGGGGATTGTTGTAGGGCGAGGGTTGGGTTGGTAGGGTTTGACCAACTCGTCACTTTTCAGATCTGAACTCTTGCTAAAGCTACTTTCTAGATCTAATCCATGGCTGCCAAGTAATTCCGTCAGGATACCCCGTCGCACATAAATCGCGATAGCGATCGGCCTAGATCTTGGTTGAAGGCGTGCTTTACCATTCTGGAAAGTAGAGATTAAGACATTTCTAACGCGTACCTGCTCATCGTTCTAGGTTACGTGAGCTGCACGCAATGTTTCGCCGAAGTCGGCGGACATAATCTCTTGTTACGCTCTCCAGATTGGCACGCTTTACACCCTTCTGGCCGGTCCCACCCTTCTCCCCATGTTTAACAATAATGACACTCAAACTGATATCTTGATTTTGGCTTTTAAGAAATCTGATTGGAGTATGATGCAAGCTGAGAAATGTGATTAGGTATGTGTTGTCCAAGAACAGAGTGTGCTTGGGTAGGAAGAGACTTACTTAGCAATTTATTTTGTTGTTAAACTCCTTGTTGAGGACGATAGTTGGCGTTTGTCATTCCACTCCAGGCTGGTCCAGGGTCCCTTTGAAGTTTTGCAAGCTCGCTTGACTGGTGCTCAATGATGAGTGTGTTAAAGAGGAATTCTCTAGTCCTAATCTCTTCAGAAAGTGATTGGATTGTGCTCCTCATTGTGCTTCAAGTAAATGAGGGTTCAGCCAGAAGAATGATGATAAGAGAGACCCCGGTACTTCAAGGTCGAGAAGTGTAGCTTCGTAAAGAACCATTTTGCCACGTTGTAAGTAGTTGGGGATAGATTCACTATCCCCCATGTGAAAAGATACGACATTGTTCCAAACTTCTGCCTTAGAGCCTTGAGAAACAGATTGATGAAGGTGTTCGCGTCGGTCCTAAGCAGCTTTGGCGTTTTCCTTTTCAGATATACCAGGAGAAAATAAAAGATAAAGGTAAGCTTCAGAATTTTTTTTGATTCAGTTGATTTGTTCTTGAGCATGTGCAGCAGTTGAAGGAGGAACATCTTGCCTAGTATAGATGATCCCACAAATCAAGAAATGTGGAAGCTTGTTGAAAACGGAAACTCCACGACTTGAAATATTTGACATTGAAACGCGGGAGTTCCAGCTTTGGAACTAAGGAGGAGGTAACAATGGATGTAGATGGTAAAATAGATGAAGATGGTATTGATCGTAAAAGATGCTGCTTCATTTGAAAAATTGGTGGTGACAGCAGATGAAGTTGATCCCGTTGGAACACTTGAATCCTTTTCAACCATGTTGAACTAAGTTTCCTGAAATTAACGAAGCAATCTCACAAAAAACAAAAAAAAAAAGGAAACAGACAAACACGGCAAGCATATGCACGCACATACACAGAGAAACACGAAGGGGGGACCCCACAAAAGGGGATACAGAACTAATGAAAACCACTAATGGTAAATAATAAATGGCTTCAGAAAGTGCATACGGATAGAGAAACAAAAGGAACAAACTCGATTTCTGATACCATCTTGAAATTGAAGTAAAGGATTAGGAAGATAAATAGCAACTAGAAAGAAAGAAATTAACATAGAAGAAAGAATTAAAATTGAAAGAAATGATAAAAACGTAAAGAAACTCTTGAAGTAGAGGTTATAATAAACTTGAAAGAAATATGATGAAAACGTTAGAAAGAAAAGAAAGGTTAATTGAAAGAAATATAAAGGAGCTTGAAAAAACAAAAACTTGATAATACCAATTAAGATTTGAGAGGAAATGAGACTTGAAACTCTAAAAAGAGGTGCTTGAATAGAGAATGACTTGATAAAACAAATAAGCTTGATTAGGAAAGCTTGACAATAATGAATGAGGAAGTGACTTACCTTGAAAGAGTCAGTCTTATTATGTTGAAGGAGCTTTGTAACTTGAAGAGGTCAAGCTTGAGTTGTAGATCTTTATTGTTGAAAAAAAATGAGAGCTTGAGTGTTGAATAATAGATCTTGATTGCTGAGTAGAAAAGCACCTCCAAGCTTGAGTGTTGAGATGTAGATCTTGTTTGTTGTATAGAGAAGAACCTCTAAGCTTGAGTATTGAATGTGAAGCTTGAATCTTGATTAGAAGAAAGTGAAAGCTTGATGTCGAAATTTTAATACTTAACATGCACTAGTCCAAATGAGGTACATAATAGACTTGTAGAGCAACCATTAATAGCAATCTACTTGAAAGACAATGAAGTATAAGCTTCTCTAGAGTTGGAGAACATGGCTATGAGCCTGGGTTGGGAGAGGTTGGTGATCTATGGAGCCTTATGAGTAAGGCATGAGGAGGTGGACTTTGAAGGTGGCCTTAAAGGCCACACCCAGAATTACCAAGTCGGGCGTGAAAGTGTCACCACTTTCACGCGATTGGTCGATTTTTTTGAGTGTTTTTTTTGCTGCGATTGGTGTTCGAGTTTCCCACCGAACCTCCTCTTGGGGCTTTCACGAACCTTGTGTAATTCGGGCTTTGACCTTTAAGAGAGCTTGTAGTAAAGTTTGTAGAGAGCTTGGGTGTAAAGTCACTTGAAAGTGTGAGTGAAGAATAAGGTGGACCATGTTTGTACTTAGTAGAGCTTGAGGTTGGATGAAGAAGAAGGAGGAGATGAATGATTGTGATTGGTTGAGTTGGATAAGGTGGATGTGAGAGTACGACGGCTTATGCTTGTTATTCATGCTTGCTATTATTTCCTTACGCTATTCCTAGCTTAGGTTTATTTTCTGCATGCATGAATTGCTTGAATTCCTAGGTTCGTTGCTTTACTATAGTTATTATTATTATAGGCACCGAACCAGGTTACGTGTACCGAACTCAAGCTATTCGGTTGCCACCGAATTGCTTTCTACCGAGTTCGGGAAGGTTCTGTTCGGGACGCTTCGCGACCCTCGGAACATTCGCGTAACACATGGGTTACCTGCCTTGTGTCGAGCCTATATATAGCCTCGTGTTGTACCCAGGTGATCATTCAATTCACAATCATCTTTTCTGAGCTCGATCCTAGATCCTCACAGTGGGGGTGATGAATGTGGCCTTAAAGTGAAGGCTTGGTGAGTGGGATGAATGTGACCTTGATTTTAAGGCTTGGTGAGTGGAATGAATGTGGCACTGAAATTAAGGCTTGGTAAGTGGGATGAATGGGGCTTTGATTTAAGACTTGGTAGGGAATCTTTTGACTGATTGGTGGAGTTTGGGATGAGAAGGTTGAGTAGTATTGGACAAGAGATAAAGTGGAGGATTGATGGATTTGTATTGGGTGAAAATGGAATGGTGCCTTGCTAAATGGAGCTAAGGATGATGAACTGGCGAGTTGATAATGTTGCTAGATCCCTTTTTGCAGATTCGAATTTCGGCTGACGGGGAAACTGTGGCGAAATTTTTCGCCACGTGAAAAAAAATCCCGCCACCCTGATGCCACGCGTGTCAAGAATACAAGGCAGGAATGGATTGCATTGAAAGAGAGTTGGGTACAAGTATCAAACCCTAGAGGGGTTGTACCCCATATCAGCTACCCCACTACAGCCTACACAATATAGCATATATAGTTTGACACACCCACATAGGCAAAGTGGGGGAGAGCAAGGGGTCACAAGACCAGACGAGAAAAGCAAAGCAAGCTCAGGGTGGATCACAACGTCACCACAAACACTGAGCACAAGCAAAGGGCCACAAGGCCAGTTCACATGCAGAGGTATATATGCAACAAGAACAGTACAGTGATCACTACCTAGCAAGAGCAAGCATGCAGGTATATGTATATACATATATATATATATAGATAACATTACAAGCAGAGTCTACAGAAAGTGTGGAAACGTGGGCACAAGGCCCAACAAAGTACGAATGCGCTGATGGTCACCAGACGAAAGTGCCTTGGTGAATATATCAGAAGTGTTGGCCCGACTGGCCACGTGTGCAAGATGAAGCTGACCATGCTGTTGCAACTCTCGAGCCAGGAAGTAACGCAGAGCGATGTGCTTCGTTCTGTGCTCTAGTCTGTGCTCCTGACACAAGGCAATGGCGGCCTTGTTGTCGACATACAGAACTGGAGGAGAACGAGGCCTCTCTCCCAGGTCAGTCAGCAGGTAGGTGAGCCAGCGTAGCTCCTGTGCAGCCATGGCAGTGGCGTAGATCTCAGCCTCACAACTCGATCCGAGAACAGAAGAAGAGCGAATAGACCACCAAGAAATAGAGCCAGAGCCAAGGCTGAACGCGCCACCCTGTGAGGTCAACCCACGCGTCTTAGTGCCCAGTGAGGACCACGTCTCTCCGCCCTCCAAGCACGAGCCCCATGCCTGATGTACTGCACAAGTAGCGCAGGTCCCTCTTCGCAACATCCATGTGCACCTTTCGGTGCCGACCAGGAGCCACGTAGCGAGCCAGAAGGCCAAGAGGGTACGCAAGGTCAGAACGAGTGCAGGTCATCAGGTACATGAGGCAGCCCACTAGCTCTAGGTAAGGACCACTCAGCTCTACGGACTCATCCGAAGGTGGAGCTGAGAGCGAGTGACCTGTAGCCAGAGGAGTAGACTGTGGCGAGGACCAGGTGAAGCCGAAGCGCTGAAGGACCTGCTGCACCATCTGTGACTGAGTCGGTGTGATGGTGCCGCGTGCTCGGTCTCGGATGATCTGCAAGCCAAGGTAACTTCGCAGCTCACCCAGGTCTGTGCACGTAGGGTCGGGATGTCTGGTGCATCCGTGTCTCCCTCAGGGGCAAGCAGCATGGCCACGAGATGAGGCGCAGCGGCTGCAAGACACTCAAGGTCCTCCTGCCTATCCTCAAGGACGTCCGTGCCAAGAGCACACTCACCCCCGACGGATGGAGGACAGACAGACTCAGACTCAGCAACAAGACTAGCGGCGTAGTCTAGACGACAGGCAGCAGCAAAGTCAACAAGCTCAGCGACTAAGGCAGATGCAGCAGCAGACTCAAACGACGGGTCAGTGACAACAATCAGTGGTTAACAGACGCGTGACAGTAGGGTGTGCAGCACGAAACCGGTCAGACTCAGAGTCGGCGACGTCAGGCACAGAAGACGCAGGAGGAGACGGCAGAGGAACACGCTGTGGAGCAGAGGAAGGACGCAAAGCCATGAAGTGTGTGCCGGGGATAGCCGGCGGACGCGGACGAGGAACACGACTACCAGTGCGGACAGTGCGGACAGGCGAGACAGGAAGCGACGCAGGCTCACGACGCTCAGCAAGACCTCCAGGCTGCTCAGCGTAAGGTGAAGGAGCAGGCAGAGGTGAGCCAGGCTGTAACGGAAGACCAATAGATGACGGGAGGGTAAGAACCTGTCAAAGAACAGAGTCAGGCGGCGGCAGAGACGACGGAGACGGCGGAGCGAAGAACAGTCGTGTCAGCTTAGCTTCACCAACACCAGCAGCTCCAGCACCTCCAGCAGCTCCAGCAGCTCTAGCACCGTCAGCAGCTCCAGAACCTCCAGCCCCAGCGCCTCGAGCGCCAGCACCACCAGCAGCTCGGGAACCTCCAGCGCCAGCACCTCTAGGACCAGCGTCACCAGCAGCAGCACCCCCAGAACCGGCACCTCCAGTCCCAGGGTCTCCAGCCTCAGTGTCTCCAGCAACAGCACCCTTAGAACCGGCACCACTAGTCCCAGAGTCTCCAGCCTCAGTGTCTCCAGCAGCAGCACCCCCTGAACCGGCACCTCCAGTCCCAGGGTCCCCAGCCTCAGTGTCTCCAGCAGCAGCACCTCCAGACGCAGCACCTCCAGCCCCAGCAGCTCCAGCACCTCCTAAAGTACCATCACCACTCCTAGCTCCAGCGACGTCAGCAGAAGCACCTCCAGCGGCAGAGCCCCGAGCTCCAGCAGCGCGACCCTGACGGCGAGCGTACCACTCGTGCAGCTGCTGTGGGGAGAGAGGCGCACGCGGACGAAGGCGGCCACTCCAAGGAGACTGCGCAGCAGCAGGCTCAGCACCCTCAGGCGCCTCACCCCCAGGCTCAGCACCCCCAGGCTCCTCACGCTCAGGCTCAGCACCCCCAGACGCAGCACCCCCAGGCTCCTCACGCTCAGGCTCAGCACCTCCAGACGCAGCACCCCCAGGCATAGTACCTCCAGTCTCCTCACGGGCGGTCTCAGTACCTCCAGGCTCGGCACCCTCAGGCTCCTCACGCGCAGGCTTAGTGCCCCCAGACTCCGCACCCCCAGGCTCAGCACCCCGAGCAGGACCACCCCCAGCAGGACCAGAGTCACCAGTGACCTCAACAGGCGCAGGCACAGGAGGGTCTACCTGAGAAACACCTGAAGGATCAGTACTGGAGCGGGGAGGGGGTGTACCTGGGGAGGATCTGGAGCGAGAAAGAGCGGCGGAGGGGGGTGGGCAAGGGGCAGTGCGGTAAGGAAAGAGACGGTAAAAGGGGACGGACTCGTCAAAGGTGACGTCCTGAGACGCAAAGACATGGCGCGAGGCGGGGTCGTAAAACTGCCAGCCAGGCGCGTCACGGACAAAGCCAAGGAAGACGCAGGGAATGGCGTGAGCGGAGAGCTTGTCCGCGGTGGTATCGCGGACAAAGGCACGAGCACCCTAGACCCGGAAACGCGACGCATCGCCAACCTTCCCCGTCCACAGCAGTGTGGGCGAGGTCTCCGGCAAGGAGACTCGGGGCCAGAGGTTGAGCTGATGCGCGGCGTACCGGACCGCAAACGGCCACAGAAAATGGGGAGTCGCCGCATGGATCATGGAGGTACGAGCGACCTCCATGACTAAGCCAGTGAGGCGTTCGACAACCCCATTCTGATGCGGAGAGGCCGGAAGAGTGAACGACTAGCGCATGCCATGCTCCGCACAGTAAGCTGCCAAGAGGTCGGAGGTGAACTCACCACCTCTGTCAGAGTGCAGACGCAGGACAGGAAAGTCCGACCGGAACCGCTCGCGGAGCTGGAGACGAACAGCACGGATCCAAGGGATCAGAACAGCAGGGACATCCCCCTTGCGCTGCAAGGGGAAGACCGTGGTGTAACGCGTATATTCGACGACAACCAGCACGAAGTACCGCTCGCGGCCTTGTCCCTGGACGCGGGCGGGGCCCCACACGTCCAGGTGGAGAGTCTACAATGGAGCCTCTGTGGGAGGGAACAAGGAGGAGTGAGGAGCGGCGCGCTACCGCCCCTCGACGCAAGGAATGCAGGGCGGCGCAGGCGAGGGAGGTAGGGCAGGCAGAGACCTGGGAAGACCAGAGACCAGGGAGCGAGAGTGCATGCCACGAAGGCGAGGCAGGGAGGGGTGACCAAGGCGGTGGTGCCAAAGGAGAGTCTGGTGCGACAGGCGGCGACACTCACACTGGGTAGCTACCTGAGCAGACGCGTACAGCTGAGGAGACAAAGGGGCGTGACGCGACACAGCAATGAGGGTGTACAGACTGGACCCAGGCGCACGTGTGAACGTGGCCAGGTGGCGGCCGGTCCGAGAGCACGTGCAGTGCGTCACCCGCTGTCCACCAGGAAAAAAAGTGTCAACCCAGTGATCCTGAAGGACGGCGGTGCTCACCAGGTTCGTAGAGAACGAGGGGAGGTGGAGACCTGACAGCTCACCGGACGGGACCGCCGGACACGGAAGCACAGTAGTGGACCGTGCAAGCACTGGGCCCCCAGAGGGGTCAGCCAGTGAGACAGGGACAGGTGCAGGGAGGGGTGTGACTGTGGTGCTGTCGCGAAAGAAACAGCGGGAAGCACCAGAGTCAAGTGTGAAGGTGTGCAAGGCCTGAGTGGACGCAGTACCAGGGAGAGCAGACTCACTAGCACCTAGGGCTGCAGGCGCTATACCTGGGTCTATACCAGGGTCAGGCGGCACACACAAGTAGCAGTCACCCTCAGCACTAACAGCCAATGCATACATGGCAGTAAGAATAGCATCATAGTCAAGATCAAAGATAGGAACATCACGCCTAAGCAGATCTGCCCAGTTGGGGAATTCAGTAGTGTTATAGTCACAATAGGCTTCAATGTGCCTAAAACGAAAGATAGAGTGCACTGTCAGATTTCTGCACAGCAGAGTTAAACATTCATAGCGATCTGGTCATAGCTCCAAATGACCTCACACGATTTCAACAAGAATTGACGACACAGCGTCAGATTGAACGAACGGCACTATGGCAGCAAGATAGTCTTAGAACACAATTACGATGCAAGGTGAGCCAATCACACTCCCCCGTAGCCGAAGTCGGATTGGAGAATGCCGCGCTCGCAATAGCGCCCCACATACTCTCTCCATACTTCTTCGCTGCTGCCACGGGGTTCTCCTCACTCTTGTGCTGCTCCATGGCTGCTGCACCTCTCTCCTTAGGTTCACACAGCTTGCTGGTCACTCCAGGTTTGCCCTTCTTGAGGTCCTTCTCCTTAGCTCGACCGTCCGCGCAATCGCCGCTACCAACCGCTTCACCCTTGGTGCTGACGCTTGCTGCCACTTGCCTCTCCTTAGGCATGGAGACCACAGGGATCTGCCACATCTCGTTGTAGACGTCCTTATCCTTGTGAAGGTCCCAAAGAATTCGGTCGCCACACCTTGCGGTGTAGGTCTTGGCTCCCTTCGAGTTGATGTCCATGCCGGCCATTGCCAATCGCCGCACAGAAATCAGGTTCGCAGCAAGGCTGGGCACCCAAAGCACGTTCTTGAGGCCCACCATTCTTCCATCAGCACCCTTGAACATGGCCTTGCCCATGCCTTTCACCTCCGCTCGCTGCCCCAAAGCCGATGTGACGTGCTTCACCGGTGACGGCTCGAGTTCGGTGAGCAAGTCGGGGCGAGGTGTCATGCTATAGGGTCACCTTCCCCATAGCTGCTGGCTCCTCAAGGTCTTCATCCTTCTCTGGACCAGCAGGTACTTGCGTCGACACAAAGTAGAATAGACCCGGGTACCGATCGTCGCTCGGGTCGTTGTCTTTATCTCCACTCTTCATGTTCGCGGCTCCACCTCCGCGACCGCCACGGCCTCCACGACCTCTTCCTCTCCCTCCTCCTGCTCCTCTACCCTCTTGGCCTTGAGCAGGGGTCCATCCTTCAGGGAGTTTGTAGCAATCGCGCCACATGTGCCCGGTCTTGTGGCAATAGTGACATTCACCGTCAAATCGTCCGCGACCGCGACCGTAGCTCTTGTCGTCGCTGCCGTATCCGCCACTCCCGCGGCCTCCACCGAAGTTGCTGCCACCAAACCTTCCTCCCCCTCGTCCTCTGCCTCTTCCTCGGCCATATCCACGGCCGACACTTGCTGCCCCAGCGCCATCCGCACTCGCCAACTCACGGCGGCAGAAGTCGTCTTGGAGAATCGCGCGCTTCACGTCTTCAAGCGAGAGACGGGGCAAGTCGCGGTTCAGGCTGATGATGAGCGAGGACCACGATTTGGGGAGTAAAGCCAGCAACTTGGACTTCTTCTAGAGCTCATTATAGTTCAAATCAGCTCCCTCAAGCCGCGTCAGCAAGTCGAAGAATTTCTGCACCCCGTCTTCCACGGGTTCATCTTCCTCAATTCGTAGCGTCGCCATTTGCCGTTCCAACACCACAGCTACCGCCGCTGTTGCAGGAGCGTGTACACCCTTGAGAGCAGCCCATGCCTTTGGTCCCTTCTTTGGTTCACGCTGGAAAGGTTTGATATGACGGATCTGGTTGCTCCCCAACGCTTGACCAAATAGGAGATAGCCTTCTGCGCTCTTCCGCACCCACGAGCTCTTCTCCGGGTCGTTCTCGGGACGCTTCTCCGTTCCTTCCATCACCTCCAGCAGGTCATAATGGTCAAACACATTCTCCATTCTGAAGGACCACTCAGCAAAGTTGTCGCCGTTGAACTTGTCAAGCCCGAACACTCTTGGTTCATCCCTAGAAGGTCCAAGAGTCGGTTGCACGGGCGCCACGGCTGAATCACGGGCTTGGCCTTGTGCTTGGGCTTCTCCATTGCCTCCAGCACCTCTGCCACCCCTCTCTTCAGGTCCAGCCATCGTCGTAGCTGCTCCAAGGCGCTCTGATACCACTTGTTATAGTCACAATAGGCTTCAATGTGCCTAAAACGAAAGATAGAGTGCGCAGTCAGATTTCTGCACAGCGGCTTTAAACATTCATAGCGATCTGGTCATAGCTCCAAATGACCTCATTCAACTTGGATCTGGAGCGCCTCAGCGTCGCCTACAACCAGGCAATTTAGATCGCACGATTTCATCAAGAATTGACGACACAGCGTCAGATTGAACGAACGGCACTATGGCAGCAAGATAGTCTTAGAACACAATTACGAACAACTAGGAAGAGTTGGAAGTTGGGAATGGCTCCCAGCTCCTACAAACCCCAAGAGCCAAGGTACAGTGATGGGGAACAGTGCCACACTGTCCCTAACCAAGAAGGGTCTCGAAACTACCCTTCACAAGGGCCTACACCAACTGAAATGTTACACTACACTTTGTAATGTAACTATCTTCAATATCTTGAGGTGTAGCCTTTTTGGCAAGCTTCAAAAAACACTTTTTGGCAAGTTTGAACCAAGGCAAGGGTTCTTCATCACAAAACTCATCCTTGAGTTCTTGATGGGTCTGCTGCACACACCTGCGACACGCCAAACGTTCGACACAGGACAAATAGAAACCGTGCACGGGACACACGACAAAATAGAAACCGCGCGCGAGACACAAATGACCGCATTAACACGCGGCTAGCGATAACTCGCTATTGACTCGACACACACACTCGACATTATGACCCATCATTCACACACCATTATAAGCATGAAATATATATTTATTTCATGCACTCATACCACTCCATGCACACACGCATGCACGCACACGCACACGGACAACAAACGGAGTGCAAACCGTAGGGTTGCACCAACAAGTAGCATCATGAAACTTGGCGCGCCAGGCGTTGCTAAGACGAGCGAAGCAGCGATACTCAGTATGAAGGCCGTTGCATGTGCGACCCTTGCGGGGACCAGCGCGAATGACACAGGGGCAGCGACTAGGACCCCCAGACGCCCCATGCCTGGCATACCAGTCATGGAGCTGCTGAGAAGAGGGGGTCTGGCGCTGCTGCTGCTGCTGCGGCTGCTGCTGCTGCTGCTGCAGCTGGCCACCACTGGAGCTCCCCTTCTGGCCGGTCCCACTCCCGCCCCCACCTCCACCGCCACTACCACTGCCTCCTCCCCCACTACCGCCGCTGCCACCTCCACCACTCCCGGTCCCAACGCCGCCACACCCACCTCCTCCACCCCCACGACCACCCCCACCACCTCCACCACCCCCGCCGCCTCCACCACCGCTCCCTCCACCGCCACCTCCACCACCCCTGCCACCCTTGCCGCCCCTGGTACCGCCGCGCTTCCCACTAGGAGCGGAAGCCGCTGCGACCTTCTCAGCACCGAGAAAGTCAACTGCAGCAGCAGTAGAGGCGTAGGAGGGGGCAAGAGGGGAGGGGGAGCACCCCTCAAAGAGGGGAGTGCGAGGAGTGCCACGAGCAGCACCTACAGCGAGAATGTTCTTTTCTGCTGCGAGGATCTGCTGCTCGAAGTCGGCTAGAGTGATAGTGGTAGGGTCCTTGGCGAGGAAATGGTCCCTGGCAGAGCTAAGAGTGTCAGGGAGGCGGGTGACGAGGATGTAGAGGGTAAAGTACATCGGGGGGTGTTCGTGGCAAGGAACTCGTCTGTAAGAGCGGCACAAAAGCGGACGTCACTAGCGCGGAGGTGAGAGATAAGGTCCTCAGCGGTGGTAAACGAGGACAGGTCGGGGAACAGGTAGGGCAGGATGAGACGACCTACGGCTGCAGTGGCTGGGGAGGAATAACTCGCAACTACAGCGTCATAAAGCGCCTTAGCAGTCTTGTGATGACTAAAATGCGTGCGCTCAGTGATCGGCAGGTGGTTGCGGATAGCGAGGCGCGCAGCAGCATCGCGAGTCTATCACTGTGAGCGGTCAAGAGCAGGAGCACTGTCAGCAGGAGCAGCGGCAGTGCCAGACGCGTGATCGAACAGTGAAACGCCGTCTTTGAAATCAGTCATAAGAAACAGCTGCAGATCGTCGAGCCAAGTGGCAAACCATATCGGGCAACCATCAGGCTCAAACGCGAGCACATTAAGTGTCGCCATGATCGCAGCGCAGGCAGAAGCAGCAGTCCAAGGCAGCAGGAACAGGCAGCAGGCACAGGCAGCATGAACAGGCAGTAGGCAAGAGCGGCGCGAAAAGCAGCGGAAACCCTAAACCCTTGCGGCAGACACAGGCGGATGTGGCACGCGGTGCAGCAGCACGCTGCAGGAGCGGCGGACGCGGCGCACGTGGCCTAGGCGGGCTGCTCGCGGGCGGAAAGCGCGGCGCGCGGGGCCGGAGTAGGCCGCGCGGGCTGCGGATGTGCCGCGCGGGGCCTTAATGGGCTGCGCACGGGAGGCAGACGCGGCGCGCGGGGCAGCAGCGGGCTGCTCGAGGCGGCGGACGCGGCGCGCGGGGCAGCAATGAGCGCGCGGGCGGCTGAAGCGGCGCGCGCGCGAAAAAAAAAAAAGAGGCAGTGCGCGTGGGCATCGCAGCGCAGCCAAGGCAGGGCGCGCGCGTAAAGTGCATCGCAGGCAAGACAGGCAAGGCAAGGTGGGGCAGCTCAGTAACCGCAACGGTAGGTGGGCCCGAAACGAGACGGTCCTACGGACCTACTGCTCTGAAACCATGTCAAGAATACTAGGCAGGAATGGATTGCATTGAAAGAGAGTTGGGTACAAGTATCAAACCCTAGAGGGGTTGTACCCCATATTGGCTACCCCACTACAGCCTACACAATATAGCATTTATAGTTTGACAACGCGAGGAGCAGCAGCAGTTCATTCCAATAGAACGCACAGTCAATTGTGTTGTTATGTTGTCGCATGGGCTTTGAGGCTTTCGACGCATAGCACCAGCTTCTGTGTTACGGTCGCGAGGCTTCAAAAACAAGGGCGTATTCCATAAAACAGGCTTGGAACCCTGAACTCCATCCTGAGAAATCGCCATGCCCGGTTGCAATAGTCGGTCGCCGTCTCCTGCTCGCCCATCCGCAGGTGCGTCATCTGCTCCTCGAGTTGGCCGTTGTACAGGTCGTCAGTGACCTAGTATGTCGACTCGATGAAGTGCCATGCCTGGTGGGCCGGCGTCAAAATAGTCCGTGCCCGGCTTCAGGGCGATCTGCACGCCCGGCGAGCAGGACCCCGAGATGACCGTGAAGGTCAATGGCTGTACAACACGAAACTCCGTACGCAGGTCAGGGTAGTTCTCCGATGGCGTCGCCACGGTGCCGGCGGCGAAGCCCAACAGCCCAGCCATCTTCAGCTGAGGCTCTATTGCCTCCTTCTACGTGAGAATGTCAGGTCGACCGACTAGCAGGGGGGTTACCGGGATTCTGTCGGGCGTAAAATTGAAGTAGCCGTAGCTCGGCGCTATCCCTCCCACTGTCACGTGAGTCACCGTCGACGGCGGCAATCCGTTTCTTCGACCTCCAATGTCGCCTTGCGAGAACCCTGCAGCCGCCGACGACCGCATCCCTCGCGCCTGAACGCCGCCGACTTCATCGGCATGAATCACACCTCGCTGCCTCGACGTGCCTCCCGCACTGCTGCCGACTTGGTCACCGGCGTTGACGCCCACGTTAACGCCACCCTCGTCGTTCACCGGACGAGGAGGAGCGGGTCAAGAAGGGTGCTCCATCGCCCACACGGCGTTAATTCCAGCCTCGACAGCCGCCCAAGTGATGTCCCCGTACTCGCGCGCCTCATGGTGGCTCCTCGAATCCTCCAGCCGTGCTTCTAAGGCGTCTACAACACCAGTGTTACCTACGCCAACCATGGTGGTGACTAACACACAGCTGTCGGCCTACAAACAACTTAGGCAAATGGGACTAAGTCGACTAGACTGAAAGGTAAGTCGTGTGCCGTCCACGCTCACCGCACCATGCGGAGATAACTACTACAACGGGAGCTAGACTACGGGCTAGGCACGTGGCTTGAGTGATCTCTGCGTTCGTTCGTTCCTTAGTCGTTTCCAAGTGCTCACACTACTTGCTAGTTCACGGGGGGAAATTGGCAAGAGTTTCACTAGGAAAGGTTGAAAAGATTGATACAATGAAGTTGGCAAGACAAGACTACATCAGAGCTAGCATGCAAGCAGGACGACTGCCAGCGCAGCACGGTCGACCGCGTTCCAGCACGACTTGGTCGACCGCGCTCCAGCAGTGCACAGGCGACGGTGTGCCAACGCTGCAGGTCGACGGGGTATAGCATTGCTCCTGCATGACAGCAGTGCACCTACTTCGCAGGTGCTCGCAGGTGATTGGCGTGTTGTGCCTTGTCACCTGCACAGCGCACACACTAAATCAACCTTGTGCTGACGAATGCATCAGATCAGCCATTTGACCTCGGGATACCACCACCGAGGTCGGTCTCGCCATGAACAACTGGGCGACCGCCGTGTGCCTCCGCAGAACATTGTTACCCAGGTAACCTGGTCGACCGGGCAACCACATCGACCAGATGCTCCTTCACGTGCCCGTCGACCACCCAAGTCGACGACCACTTCTGGTCGACCTCACCAGGTCGAAGACACTCCTTGTCAACCAGCATCCCTGTCAGCCAACATTGGAAACCACCCTAGCCCTGCAAGTGTACCTAAGGAGCCGGGGATTCCGCGATATACACGCACTCGCGTAGCGGAGGGGGCTTCTTGAGGGGAAGAGGGAGGGGGGGGGAGGGGGGGGGGGGGGGGGGGGGGGGTAGTGTAAGGAATTTTCTCGCCATTCCTTACGGAAACCTGCTACATCGCGTACAGCAGCAGCCGTCGTTCGCCCGTTACTGCTAACGGGGCTTCGCCAACTTTGTGCGCACTGTTTTGCCAAACCACGTACGTACTGCTGGCCCGGCCGCGTCGGCCTACGCTTCGGGACTAGCCCGAACTTCACTGCCAGCGTAGCACTAGCTAGCTCGCACGCACCGCGTTACCGTTTGCATGTTTCGCGTATAAATGTTCGCTCATGCCTTCGCTCACATTTTGTACTCGTTTGACACCTTAGTGCAATCCTCGCTACCTCGTAACAACCATTCACAATACACAGGTTTGGAGAGTGTTACACATTTGATATTAAGATAAGATGGAAATACTAGAAATAATTTTGATGGCAATACAATACAATCTCACCATCCTGGCGGACGAATAGCAGAATCGGTTAGCATCGTATGCTGGGAGGGTGAGACCGTCAGCCATGGCCAGCAAGCCTTCACGCCGCGCTCAGCTTCGCGGCGCCGCGAGTGCGCCCCCCAGTGAAGGCACCGCGGGAGCAGCGCTTCCGCCTTCGCTGTTCGCTAAGGGCCCCTTCCCCTTCCGCGCTGCCCTCCTCGCCTCCGCCGCCCCCGACTCGCTTCCGCCAGGCCCTAGCGGGGCAGCGCAGCCGGCGGGCGTCGAGACGGCGGACGGCGGTCGCACTGTCACCGCTCGCTGCGCCGAGGGCGCGGAGGGGAGGGGCGAGAGTGAAGGCAGCGACGGGTTGGGCGGTCCGAGGCGAGGGCTGACGTGTTCGTGTTGCGGAGAGACGTTTGATGACGTGGCAGAACAGCGCGCGCACTTCAAGAGCGACTGGCACCGCCTCAACGTGCGCCGCCCTGCTGTGCCGCCGTGCCCCTTGCCCCCATGCCCCTTGCCCCCATGCCCCTTGCCGCCATGCCCCTTGCCCCTATGCCCCTTGCCCCCATGCCCCCATCATGCCTCCATGCCACTATGACCCCACCTTCGTTTCCGTTCCTTCCCACTCTTCTCCAATTCTCTTTTCCTCCGCTGCCCCTTCCCTTCCCTCCTCTCCTCGTGCCCTCCTCGTCTCTCCCCTCCTCCCCCCCCACCCAGGTCAAGCGCCGCGCATGTGGGCGCGCAGTGCTGTCAGAGGACGCCTTCGCCGCGCTGCTGGACGCCAGGCGCGCGGGGGAGGGCGGGGGGGAGGCGGAGGGGGAAGGGGGAAGGCGCAGGGGCGGGCAGGGCAGTGCGAATTCCTTGGGCGCTGTTGTGAGGGGCGGGGCGGGCGGGGCAGCGGAGCATCAGGGGGAGGGGGGAGGCGAGGAGGACGATGATTGGTCGAGCATTTCGGGGTCGGAGGACGAGGAGGGAGGGGACGACGCGGACGAGGAGCAGCAGCAGCAAGCGGGGGGGGAGGGCAGGGCGGCAGGGGCGGGGCGGGGGGCGAAGGTGCACTTCGTGCTGCCCCACACGGGCGTCACTTTCGCCCTCTGGCGCGCGCTCTTCCCCCCAGGTGCGCTCTTCCCCCCAGGTGCGCTCTTCCCCCCCCCCGGTACCCACCTCCCCACTGTGCCCACCTGCCACCTCCACGGTTCCCTGCTGTGCCCAACTCCCCCCTTGCTCCCCCTCCTTCCCCGTCCTCCCCTGCCCCGCTGCTCGTCTGTGTCGCCCTGTCCCCCCAGAGGAGGGCGCGGACCTGCTGCAGGCGCTCGTGGCGCTGGGGGAGGGCGCAGGGGGGGCGCACGGGGGAGCACTCAGAGGAGGGGGGGAGGGAAGCGCGGAGGCTGGGGACACGGATGGGGGAAGGAGCAGGAGGTGCGGGGGGGTGGATTCATTGAGGGGCACGGCAGGCGGTGGTGCAGCACAGGTGGAGGCGGGGAGAGGAGGCACGCTGGTGGGGAAGTCGGGGGGGGAGGAGAGGGGCGGCGCGGGGCAAGGGGGGCAGCGCGTGTGGGTGGTGGTGCTGAGCTCGGGCGGGCACTTTGCTGCCGTGGTGCTGGACGCTGCTGCCCACGGCGCCCTGCTCGCCCACCGCTCCTTCCACCGGTGCGCGGGGGAGGGGGAGGGGGGTATAGTAGTGGGGGGAAAAGGAGAAGGGGGGGCCGTGTGGGGGGAGAGTGTGCTTGGCACAGCTGCATGGGTGGTGGGGCGAGATTGAATGTGAGAGCTGGAGCACAAGGGAATGAGGTTAAGGCGGGGAGGGAGGGGAGTGGTGACCAGGGTCGTGGCTGCCCCTGTCTGCTCCCGTGCCGTCTCCACCCGTGCCTTCCCCTGCCCGCCCTGTCCCCCATCAGGTACGTGGTGCGCGCCAAGGCGGGTGGGCGGCAGGCAACGAGGGACGGGGCGGGCAGAGCGCCGCAGTCAGCGGGGGCGAGCCTGAGGCGCTACAACGAGGCGGCGCTTGTCAAGGTGGGGTAGGGTGGGGTGCCATGGGGTGGGGTGGGGGGGCCATGCTACGAGGAGGTGATGGCTGTTGCCGTGGCTGCTCACGAGGCTGGTGGGCCTCACCACCCACCATCACGTCTCTCGCCGCCTTGCTTTCGTGTTTTCCTTGCATCCATGCCCTCAACTAACGCCTTCCTTCCCCCCGATTCCTCTTCCTCCCCTCCCCCTTCGCGCCCGCAGGACATCCGCGCCTTGCTGCAGCAGTGGCAGCCCTACCTGGCGCGAGCACAGTTTATCTTCGTGCACGCCACCGCTCCCAACCGCGCTGCACTCTTCGGCACGGCGGCAGAGGCGCATGCGAGTCGGGGCACAGCAGCGGGGGCGGGGGCGGTGCTGGCGGTGCGCGACCCGCGTGTGCGGCGGGTGCCCTTCCCCGTGCGCCGCCCCACCGTCAAGGAGGCGCTGCGCGTGGCGCACTCGCTGGCGCACGTGCACGTGCTGGGGGGGCCGCGCAGGGCCGAGGGTGGCGCGCACGGGGAGGTGGCGGTGGGTTGTGGGCAGGAGGGCGCGCTGGGTGTGGCTGGCAAAGGGGTGGCGGCAGTGCGTGGGGGGGAGGAGGGGGGAGAGCGCAGCACGGGAGAGGGTGGGGTGCAGAGGGGAGAGAGGGAGGTGGAGGAAAGGTTTCAGGGCACTGGGAGACGAGGTGATGGGAATGTGGAGGTGAAGGGAGATGAGGGAGGGGAGGAGAGAGGAGAGGCGAGTGGGGCAAGTGGAGGGGAGGTGGAGGGGAAGGAGGCAGCGAGGCAAGGATGGAATAGAACGGCACTGCATGTGGCAGCTGCTGCAGGTGCGTGCGTGGGTGGGTGCGTGCGTGCGTGGGTGGGAATAAAGGGTGTGTGGAGGGAATTGCAGGTGTGGTGTGAGTCGTGACTCACTGGGCAGCAAGATGCAGTGGGTGGCTTCAAGGTTGGTCCGCATGGTTCACATCCTTCTCACAACACCATGTGTCCCACCACAAAGGCACCCCGCTGCATTGGGTCTTCTGTTTTCCTCCTCTCCTCTGTGCTCTCTCTCACCCCACGCCATGCGCTCATGCCACGGCCACACCCCTCCCGTCCTGCCAGGCAACCATGCGGAGGTGACTCGGCTGCTGCAGCAGGGCGATGACCCCACGCAGCGGGACGGCAGGGGGCGAGTGGCGTACGTGGTGGCGGCTAACAAGGCCACAAGGGACGCCTTCCGTCGCCACATGGCGCTGCATCCCCACCAGTGGGACTGGCACGCCGCTGCCGTTCCCTCCGCGCTCACTGAGGAGCTCGAGGCGTCCCAGGCCGCCCGGCAGGTGGGGGGAAGAGGGATGAGAGGAGAGCAGTGCGGTGGGTGGGGCTCTCAAGGGTAGGATTGGAAGCCTGGTCGTTTCAAGACAAGTCGAGGAGAAACAAGAGAGAACAAAGTCGTGCACATCCAACCTCAACTTTACTAGAGTACGTTGAGCGCAGGTGAAAAGCAAGAATTGTACTCAAGTGACCTTAGATTATCTAGAGTCAGTGCCTGGTACGATGATCGTGGTGTCATGCTGTCGCCACACACTATGCCACATGCCCCATGCCATACCCCATATCCCCTGCCCCCATGCCCCATGCCCCGTACCCATACCCTACCCCATTCCCCATCCCCCATTCCCCGTACCCATACCCCATTTCCCAAACCCCATCCCCCACTCCCCATGCACCATTCACCATGCCACGCACTGCTCGTCGCATGCCATGATGCATGGGCCTCGCTCTCACCCCATGCCATGATGCATCGGCCTCGCTCTCACCCCATGCCATGATGCATCGGCCTCGCTCTCACCCCATGCCATGATGCATGGGCCTCGCTCTCACCCCATGCCATGATGCATGGGCCTCGCTCTCACCCCATGCCATGATGCATCGGCCTCGCTCTCACCCCATGCCATGATGCATCGGCCTCGCTCTCACCCCATGCCATGATGCATGGGCCTCGCTCTCACCCCATGCCATGATGCATCGGCCTCGCTCTCACCCCATGCCATGATGCATCGGCCTTGCTCTCACCCCATGCCATGATGCATCGGCCTCGCTCTCACCGGAAAGCACCTTCGCCCTGCCTCTCTGCATTTCCCCCTTGTGCTGCCTTGCCTGGTGCACGTGGTGGGGATGGCAGGCGGAGAAGGAAGCAAAGAAGAAAGCAAAGGAGAAGGAGAGGAGGCAGAGGAAGAAGCAGGAGGAGAGGGAACGCAAGGTGGGGATGGGGAGGGAGGGAATGCTTAGTGGTCTGAATCACACACTTTCTAGGCGGGATAGATGGCGGGGAGGGTTGCTCCACGTGATGGGTTGCTCCACGTGATGGGTTGCTGGTGGGTTGCTCGTCCCTTACACCTCATCCCTGTGTCGCTTCCGACCTCCATCCTCATCCGTGCCCTTCTCTCCAGTCCTTGCAACGCATCTCTCTCTGTGCAACCCGTCCTCGCCCCTCACCTCTCCCTCACCAACCCCGTGCCCCGAGCAGCAGCAAGCCCTCCACCAGTGCGCGCCATCAGCGCCATCGCCAGCACCCGCATTGCCTGCGGAGACTGTAAGCCGCATGCCTCTGTGCTGCCTTCCTCTCCCTCTCTGCGTGCTTCCCTTCGCCCTCCACGTGCTCCACCTGCACGTGCTCCACCCGCACGTGCTCCACCCGCACGTGCTCCACCCGCACGTGCTCCACCCGCACGTGCTCCACCTGCACGTGCTCCACCCGCACGTGCTCCACCCGCACGTGCTCCACCCGCACGTGCTCCACCCGCACGTGCTCCACCCGCACGTGCTCCACCCGCACGTGCTCCACCCGCACGTGCTCCACCTGCACGTGCTCCACCCGCACGTGCTCCACCTGCACGTGCCCCTCCCGCACGTGCTCCACCTGCACGTGCCCCTCCTGCACGTGCTCCACCTGCACGTGCTCCACCCGCACGTGCTCCACCTGCACGTGCCCCTCCTGCACGTGCTCCACCTGCACGTGCCCCTCCTGCACGTGCTCCACCTGCACGTGCCCCTCCTGCACGTGCTCCACCTGCACGTGCCCCTCCTGCACGTGCTCCACCCGCGCGTGCTCCAGTCACCGTGTCGCCTTGAGTGTAACCACTGCCTGCTCAAGCCTCCTGCTGCCACTCATGCAAATGTTGACCATGTTGCTTGCCCTCGCTGGCTTGTTGACGCGCCTGCACTCATGGACCGTGCCTGTGCTGTGTGCTGTGTGGTGTGTGGTGAGCAGGAGGAGCAGAGGAGGGCGAGGGAGAGGGAGGAGAGGGCAGCAGCGGCGGAGAGGCGTGTGCAGCAGCTGGCAGGGGGCACCGCTGCGCCTGCCACGGCCCACCATGCGTCCCCCGCCAGCTCTGCTGCAGGCAGCTGCTGCGACTCGTGCGGTGCATCGCTGGCGGGCAGGACGCCCTTCTCCCGCCTCGCCTTCCAGTACTGCACCACTGCGTGCGTGTGCGCCCACAGGATTATTCTTGAAAACCTGTAGCCTCTCATCTTCTGCGGTTTCTTGATGAAATTTCATGCTGTGCAGAATAAGAATTCTTGATCTATCACTGTAAAATATGTGGCAAAAATACTGGAAATCATTGCTTGTGCTCTCCACCTTTTCAGACCCACATGCACTTGAAAACTGTGCACCAGTTTGGCAACCGTTATGAGTACAGAAAACGGAAGATATTGTTATTCACAAATTTTTGAGTCAACGCTACGGCAAGCCAGCATCAGGTGGCTGCTCCTCCTCTGCGGGTCTACCATACTTGAATCCAAGTGGAGGCACAGAGCTGTGAGGGCGAAGGGCTGATTGAGGCACTTGGATGAGCGGGTGAGGCGTGTGCAACAGCCTACAGGCAGGCATGAGTGAATCAGCCAAGGTAGCCAGGCCACTGGTCGGGATACAAGAGTTGCACGAGTTGATGGGTTGATGGTGTTCTTTTTTTTTTCTCTCTCGAAGCTCAATGATGATGTAATATATGAACAAGATTAATAAGAACCTTACAATGCCTTTTATCTTCCCAGAATGCGCAGCCCTAACAAACAACCTTGGGCAGAGCTCCTAGGAGGGCAACAACTAGCCCCAGGCATTAGCTAATCCGCAAGTTTCCGACCCGCCAGCGTGTGCCATATCATGAATGATTGGTTTACGCTTGGCCTTTGCCGTTGTTCCAGTTGACGGAGTGGGCCTTGTCGTAAGCCGCGGAGTCCGCTTCCGCCTGGTCCGCAGCAGCTTTGAGCGCGTCGGACCTCGCCTTCTTATTTTTGTAAATGGTCTCGGCCTGAGCGCGAGCGGAAGCAGCCTGCCCGAGTGCCACCTTGTTATCCTTGGTGACCTTAGCCGCGTTTAGCGTCTTCACCTTGACGTCGGCCGTGAGCTGGTTGATAACAGCGGGCAGCGTCTTCATGTCGTTCATGTATTTGGTGTACGTCGCTTCCGCGTCTGCGGCGTCCTTCTTCGCCTTGTTCAGGTCGGGCACGTGATCTGCCACTGCCTTCTTGGTGTCGACCTTGTCCTTCAACGCGAACGCCAAGTCGGCCTGCATCGACTCCAAGGCATCCTTCGCGAGCGCCACCTGCCTCGCAAGCGCCCCTTGGATGCGATTCGCCCGAGCTCGGGTTAACTGCGCTTCGGCGGCCTCTGCCTGCGCCTCTGGAGTCTTGAGCTTCGCGGCGCGTCGCGCGTAGTAGGTGGAGTCGGCGGTGGCCTCCTGGGCGATGAGGATCTGGTCGGCGAGCAGCTGATTGGCGAGGTCCAGTTGCTGCTGCGCGGGGACGAGGTCCCTTTCCAGCTCTGCCGCGTCGATGTCCGACTCCGCCGCTTGCTGCTGAAGCTCGTCGTGGTAGTCCTGCTCCGCCTTCCTCGCTGCTCGTTGCTTCATCATCTCCTGGCGTGCTGGCTCAGCCTTGACCTTCGCGTCGTCCAGCTGCTTCTTCTTAGCCGTCAGATTCGTCTGGGCGTTATTCAAATCAGCGTTCGCGTCGTCAATGATCTTCTGAATTGCAGCCTCCGCGTTGAGCTTGATGTTGTAATCCGCCAGCGCTGCATTCGTCACCGCTTCCGCGTCGTTGGCAGCCTTTCGGGCCGCCTGCGCCTTGATCGCCAAGTACGACTGGGCATCCGCTCCGGATATATTTGGCACAAGCAGAGCAGAAACGAGAACCAAAGCCAAGAATGGAATGTAGAACCTAGCCATAGCTTGATGTTTGGGGGTTGAACTGAGGAAAGGATTGATTGAAGCTGCTGTTTGTTTGGTGATGGATGTGACGGGCTGGGGGAATATATCTAGCTGATTGGGATTCTCACTCTCTCTCGGATGGGCTCAGTCTAGTGGGGGGGTGGAAATTCAACAATTTACGCGGCTCGCAGTTGCGCGCTTCGGTTTGGATTCACAAGGCCTGCATGCGCGCCCCGTGTTCTTCCCCAAGCCCCCCCCAAGTTCCCAACGCTGAGGTCCACAGGGTACATTCGCGAACTCGACTGTCGTATGCCCCAGCCAATGCACACAAATCTGCTCTGCCCATCCGCTTTTGCCTCCCCAATTGCAATTCAGCATGGCCAGTTGCCCACAGGATACAAGCCCCTATTTTCATCGCAACCGTTATTCCCACAGCTTATCGCGCTGACATCCGTCCCTTGGTGAGATATTTTCGAAATGTCAATAAGCTTTTTTTCTTCTTCCCCACTGCAGTCCCAATTCTCCCTATTGCGAAGTCTGGCGAGGCAGGCGAAAAACATGTCCACACATCTGCACTTCCCCAATCAACACCTGCCGTAGCCCACCGCACCCGACTGCCAGTTTCGCTTTCCCAACAAACAAAGCCCAGCCAGCTTCCCTGTTGCGCATCACCTCCCCCAAGCTCATCACAGCGCGTCAACCAGTGTCGGTGCTCCTTTGTGTTACAAGCTCCAATGGACCTACAGCGAGACTCGCCTGCCCAGCCCACAAAGATCACTGTTACGAGTGGAATTGAGTGAACTAACAAAGACAATCTAAGCCAAACAGTACATTTTCCTTACTTGCCTATGCTTATTGATAAGCATAGTCTGAAATACACCTGATGTTTTACATACAATAGTATATACTACCAATCAAGTCACTTATTTATGGGTTGAACCGCAAGTACTGTTCTCACTGAGTGCCCATTACCATCGGCCCATGTTAGGCTTCCAAACTGGAAGCTCTCAAACGTATTGATCACTTTGAAGGTCACCATGAAAGTTACCCTTTGACCAGGAGCAATTGTAAATCTGTTGGGTGAAACCGTGATGGAGACTCCGTTGGGAGGCTTGATGCTAGCTGTATATGTGGAGGAGGAATCAGCAACGTTGGTAACTGTCCTGTTTGCTGTCACTGTCCCTTTTAACCGGGAGATTGAGATACTTGGACGGTTCAACTCACGAGGAGCACTCGCAGTCAGCTTAGCACCTGGGAAGTGCTTCCATGCCTGCTTCATACTCTGCCCGGCTAGAAAATTCCTATAAGCAGCTGCCCGGGCGTCGTATGTGAGGCCAGGATCCAGCACCTTGGGTGGGAACACATGGCCAGACCCCATCTCCCACGGCGTAGCAGCCTCACCATATCCATTATCGATGGCAGCACCGCTGGTGTCGGTGGTCTTGGCGGTGGTCATAATGGCCGACATGACCTGTGCGGGGCTCCACGAGGGGTGCTTCTGCATGATGAGAGCCGCAATGCCCGCCAAGTGGGGCGTTGACATGGACGTCCCTGACAGCTGGGCGTAGCTGCCCGGCCTGCCCACCTTCTCAGCCGGCCATGCAGCGTAGAGATCCACGCCCGGGCCCACAATGTCGGGCTTTAATATGCTGTTGGTGGGGAGAGTGGCGGGGGTGTCAGTGGAAGGGTCCCTGAGGGGTCCGGTGGAGGAGAAATCGGCCACGGCAGGGTAGGCCGTGGCTGCAGGGGTCGTTGATGAGTTGCTGTGAGGTGCGCCTGCCGGTGTAGCGGCCTTCAGGGTTATACCACCTCGGCCAATGGTGCTGCAAGAGGATGAGGGAGCAGAGAAAAGGAGAAGGGCAGGTGGAATGAGAGGGGGATTGTGATTGTGGACGATTACTCTGAGCAAGCAGGAGTCGTGGCAAGGGGCGTTCAGCAGTGAGGAGAAGCTGCTCGCTGGGTGCATCCGGCGCAAACCCGCGTGCAGGTACCCGCCTATCCGCTCACCTTGCCCCCACTGTGAGGTAGAACGGGGAGAAGTTTTCAATCGTGCGGTAACCGCTTGGGTCATAGCCTGGAGCGCCACCATTCCCTGCGGCGAACGCCACGAGCATTCCCGCGAGGTTAGCAGCGAGGTAGGGCATGTGGGAGAAGTAGGTTTCTGTGAGATCCACGCCGCCCAGCGAGAGCGAGAGCACATCCACGCCGTCCGCCACGGCCTGGTTGACGGCCGCCTCCATGTCCGCTGATACGCCAAAGAAGGAGCCCTCTGCGTACCACAGCACCTTGTACACCGCCAGGCGCGCTGCTGGCGCCATGCCGCTCGCCCTGCCGCCCGCCATGGGCACGTCCCTGTTGCCCGCTGCTGCGCTGCAGGGGAGAAGGGAAAAGGGAAGAAGGGGTGGGGTGGTGGTTGGTTTAAGAGGAGGAGCATGAGAACCTGCATCAGCTCAAGGATTTCACGAGTGGGGCAGCTAACTAGCTTCTCACAAGTGGGGAGAGGACGTAGTTTCACAAAGGGTTAACCTGCGAAGGTCCAGCCCTGAAGCATGTCAAAGCCCAGGCGGAGACCGTGCAGCGGAAAGACAAGTGGGGGGAAGAAGGAAAGGGGGGCGAATGGGGGAGGAGGGCGGCGAGGGAGGGTAGGTGCACTTGAAGTACCCTGCACACCACGTGCCGTGACCGCACGAATCGCGAGGCGATAGCCAGTCTTTCGACAGGTCCGGCCCACCGGTGTCTTCCTTAAAGCCCTTGTAGAACCCCCGCGCGCCTATGACCTTATTGTTGCACTTGAACTCGCTCGTCGCGTCGCACTTGCCCGTCCAGCCGGCGGGGCGCGAGGAGGGGAAGCCCGCGTCGCTGAAAGAGGGGTGTTCGGGCCAGATGCCCGAGTCCACTACGCCGACCACCATCCCTTCGCCCGCCCTCGCCTGTCCGCCGTTGGCGGGCCACAGCGACCCGGTGGCGCGCATGGCGAGGAAGGTGGGCGAGTCGATGGTGAGCGGCGTCACTCTGCGGCTGCGCGTCACTGCCGCCACTGCCGGGTGCCGCTGCAGCAGCCGCACCTGCTGCGGGGAGAGGGTGGCTGCGAACCCGTTGCTCGCGTGCACGTAGCTGGGGGAGGGGGGAGAGTGGGGGTGAAGGGGGTTTGAAGAGATTGAGGAAGTGATGGGAACGAGGGCTTTGGGCACGGAATCAAGTGGGACAGTTTTGATGACGGAAAGTTGTTGTAGGTTTCCCAAAGCCTTTGATTTTGAACCCAGTGGTGCGGTGGTTGATCTGGGAAGCCATGTAACGGAGGCTCTCAAACAGGCGAGCTGCTCTCCTAGTTTCGGCCCTACTCGTGACAATCTCACTCACGTACTTGTACACAATGCTGTCTGACGTCACGCCCACGTCAGACGCGATTCGCATCTGCTGCGACTCCAGCATCTGCGCGTACGCCTTGAGCTGCGGGTTCTCCAAGCTCAGCCGCGCGCGCCGCGGAATTCTGCCGGCCAGCGTCGCCGCTTCGTGCGCAACCGTCTCCACCGTCGCCTGCAGACCAGACGGACCGGCAGATTCGTCGTCGTCGACGTCGTCCATCCATCCCGGGAAGCTCGCTATTCCGCCCCGATACGCGGCGAGGGGAAGGGCGGAGCGCAGACGCACGATATAGAGTGACGTGGACTTGGGGGAGGGCGCTGCGGTCGGCGCAGGGTGGAGGGAGAGAGGAGCGACGGATCAGATTAAGCGAGAAAGGAACGGGGGTGGGAAAAGGATGACTGTTGCGAAAGAATATTATTGCGAGCAGTCGAACCGGATCTAGGTAAGAGATCAATTCAGGCAGGAGCAAGGAAGGTGTGACGTGGCTTACTACGGTGAGGTCGAATGGCGAGGCATTGACACGTGAATGAAAGGAGAAGCGCGATTTCTAGGAGGGAACTGCCTCTGGCCGTCATTGGTGGTGGGAGTGCGGGCGTGAGGCTCTAGGTTTGGGAGAGGCGGAGCCGCTGCTAGTGCTACTGAAAGTTAACCTGGCAGGTGTCAACTTTTGAAGCTACGTTGGATGGCGAGCGCTTGAACATCCACGTTTGCGTAAAATACTCGAAGCAGATCGCGGACAATATGGCGTGCCGAAGGCCAAAACCGAGAACGCAGCACAGCAGGGTGTGCAATAATTGTGTTTGTGTGCAAGCAGCACGTGATGTGCTGAGTGATGAAACCCCGGGCAGCAGCCGAGTTGCGCCGGCGCGCTTGAACATCGCCAAATCTTGGCGACGGCCATTTGACTGAGACGAAGCCGCGTTGTTACCCTCAATACCATCCACGGGGCTTCGCAACACGGCGTGGCGAGGCGCGTATGTGCTAGAAGAGGGTTGACCTGAATTTGGCCCTGCATCGAGATTTCTTCGCCTCGTCGGGCAACTGCAGTATTGAGAAGTTCGTTACTGTCGAGTCGACATTGACGAGACACAGTATAGGTCCGCCATGGCTTCTGCTTTAACTTCGACGCGCCCAATGTCTATCAATTTCCAGCCTGATGGCATTTTTTTCTAGAATCTTAGAGTTCAGCTCGGCTAGCGCTTTAAGAGGATACCTTTATTGTGTTCATACAGTGAACATTGGTGATTCTTACCTAGTCGCAGGAACTATCGAGGTTCATGCCTTATCAAGCTTCTTGGTAGTGTCATGGCGTCTCGGTTTCAGACAGGCAGGCGATGTTTGGCTTCTCGATCCTGACCCGCCTGATTTGCGGCTTTTGTTATCCAGTTCATTGGGATCGTTTTTTTCCCACGAGATCTGCTCAACTACCAATGGCACAGGCAACTTCCACAACAGCCACGCAACTACTTCTACCTACATAAGCAAGTGTATTGTTACGAGATGTTTCATATTCGTGCTCAGAGGAGGTGTGTTATCAAGCTACAGCTCGAGCTTGTCCCTCCTTTCTCATCATTGCACAATGGCTGGTGGTCGACGCAATGGACGGGGTGGTGGGAAGACTGGAGGGAAGGTTAACGGCACTGCGGGTAACTCTCCTCTGACCAGCGCGGAGCGCTCCCCTGAGAAGAGTCCGCTGGTGTCTGCGCAAGCCTCACCTCTCCCCAAGGCGGCGGTGTCCGACGTATTGGGTGATGCGGCGAAGATCTCCTTGCAGGAGCGTCTGTCTGCACTGAAGGTCAACGGGCTTAAGGACAATGAGGACGACAATGAGACTCAGCATCCGCAGGGGAGTACGTCGGCTGGCGTTTCACCATCCCCGGCGACAATGGCATCTGCGACGGCTACAATGGCTGAGGGTGGCAGTAAATATGAGGATGAAGATGTTTGCTGGGACAGCGATGACGAAGATGATTTTGATCCGTCGGCGGTCAGTCTGCTCGCGTCTCAAGTCAGCTTCCCGCTTACGCTCCTGATCCCGATTCAGTGGGAGAGCGAGGTCCCGAAGCTGAAACCTACGGTCATGGCGCACCTGGATCATTGGAAGGCTTCGCTGACGGCCGACGCGCAGACGACCACAAAGTACCAGGAGATGCTGCTGGTCTGGCTTTCAAAGAAGAGATATGGTCGGCTTCAGGTTACCAAGCGATGCAGCATCCGTCTGGCGATGCTCCATCGAGCATGATGTGGGGAAGGGTGTTACCCTGACGCTTAACTGGCAGCACCCGGAGAACGCAACTTACCGGAAGGAGCGCCAGCAGAACCCGAATGCGGTGGAAGTGCTGCTGAAGTCTGTTCCGGCTGGTGTCTCTCCAGAGCTGATCTGCAAGATGCTGACGGAGGTCGCGCTGCTTAAGAAGGGGAAGCCTGCGTTCAGCAAAGGTGTGGGTTTCCACAGGGTGCAGGATCCTGTTACTGGCATCGACACCGACAAAGTTCGAGGTCTGGTGATTGAGCACGCAAACAACGATGATCCATGGCGTCACGCGGTTGCTGATCTGTCGAACCCCGGAAGGAAGTTGTTGGTTCATTACCCGGCACTCACCTGCGGTTACTGCAAGGGTCAGCATCAGACGCAGTATCACAACGCTTATGTTACGGAGCGTCAGTCCAGCATCGGCAAATGGACCTTGTCTGTTGCAAAGGTTCATGCGATCAACGGTATCAGTTTTTTGCTTTTCTCACCTTTACTGCTCCTGTCTTTTCCTTCAACTCTCACTGACGTTCCGGCTCAAATCCCTCCTCGCAGCTGCATCGCTGAAAGTCACAGCGTTAACGAAAGACATCCTCAAGGATCCGGCTATTGTTCTCACCTCCACAGGGGGGTCGCGGGAAGATTGGGTGTGTGTGATCGCTGCATGCGACAAAGCGCAGGGTGCCAGTTTCGAGCAGGCGTCTGCTCACGTCGCTTCACTCCGTGACAAGACGAACCTGACCAAGCCAGGTGCTGCTACTCGCGCCAGCAAGGGTGCTCTCAACTTGGGAGCGTTTCGCAAGGAGTTTGCCAAGTGATCGCCGGTTGCTGTTGTCCCAGTGCTACGCATCTGCGGGGTCACGAAGGGGAGGAAGATGATAGCTCATCGATCGTCTCAAGTTGTGTCGGTTGTAGTAGTAGTCCCAGTGGTGTGCAGTTTCATGTTGCGGTCGATGTCAGCGGCACGTGTGTATCAGGAGATCTGTATCAGTTTCCCAGCCCGTGGATGCGAAGGGGCTCCTCACCTGTTTTTAAATGAATAAGAAGAACTCGATCAGGTTTTGCGAGCTCAACATCAATGGGCTCGGCAGTGCAGGGAAGCAAGGGAAATGCAAAGACTGGCTAAGGAATAAGGCGGACATAGCAGCACTTACAGACACGCGCATTCCGGCTGATCATAATTTCTGGACCCAACTGAAGCCGTCTGCGGTGGTGGCCGTGGGGCCAGCCGGGTCGGCAGGAGGCGTAGCGGTGGTGAGCTTCGTACCTGGGATGGTTTTCACAGACGTATACACACATGCATCAGGGAGGCTGGTAGGGGTGGTGGTCCGCTTGGGAGATTTAGAGCTGCTCCTAGTTGCGATGTACTCACCGGCGCAACCGGAGAGCAGAGCTCCTTTCTACAGGGACTGCCTGGGCCCCTTTTTAAGCACCTTACCAAAGCTGACGAACGTCCTAGTGATTGGTGATCTGAACGTGGTGGAAGATCCAGCGCTGGACAAATCGACGGGAATAGGGTCGTCGGCAGAAAATCGGAGGCTGATGGGATTCTGGGCGAACACCCCGCTTACCGATGCATTCCGCTATGCGCACCCTGGAAAGAGGGAGTACACGTTCCACATGAGGTCAAAGGGGGTGAGCACCAGAATTGACCGCGCGCTGGTGTCGCAGCCGCTGTTATGCAAGCTGGTGGAGGTACGGCATGCAGATATCACGAATAAAATGACAGGCCATTGGAGTGCGGTGGTGGTGGTGCTAGAGTCATCGGCAGCGGTCGACAGGGGTCCCGGCATCTGGCGGCTCATGGCTGCTCAGGCAAAGAAGAGAGGGGTCAGAAATCGGGTGGAACGGGTGCTTAAGGATGCTGGCGGTGATCTCGGTGCGATGCTGCCCAGGCTGACGGCGTGTCTGCGGGCGTGCACAAGAGAGGAAAAAAAGAGGGTCGGGGCAACAAAAAGGCACTTGGAAAGGGAGATAAAGATCTTCAGGCAGCGGCTGTCACAGAACCCGAATTGCAAGCGGACGGGAGCAATTCTGCTCAAAAAGAGGAGCTGCTTGACGCGTATGAAAGGAGTCACCAGGAAAAGCTGCAGGAGTGGCTTGGGGTGAAGGCAGAGCTGGACGGGGAAGCAACAACAGGTTTCCTGTCTGGGAAAGTGAAGGTGCGCAAGGCAAAAACGGAGATGTCAGCTGTTACTTTCAAGGGGAAAACCCATTCGGGCGCAAGGGAGGTTCTTGCAGCGGCGACAGATTTTTTCAGGGACTCATTCGGCGGGAGTGCGGAGACAAGCAACTCAGAGCCGAGAGTCATGCGCCGGACGTTGTGTGAAGCCAGCCGTAATGCCCTCAGCGCGCCATGGTCGGAGGAAGAAGTTCGGACGGCGGTGCGAGAGCTGGCCCCAGGGAAGTCACCTGGGCAAGACGGCCTTCCCAAGGAACTCTTCGAACACAACTGGGACCTGCTCGGCCCTGTGCTGATGAAATTTGTCGGTGACTTCACGCGGTCGGCGGAGCTTCCTCGAGATATATCAACCGCGGTCACAATCCTGCTGCACAAGACGAGGAGCAAGGAGGAGTTAGGGAACTATAGGCCAATCACGTTGCTGAGCACGGTCTACAAAGTACTGGCGAAAGTAATGGCGACAAGGTTTAAGAAGGTGTTGCACGAGGTGATTTCGGAGGAACAGGTGGGCTTCTTACCAGGGCGGAAGCTGGCAGACGCTGTTGCGGTGGTGGCTGACGCAATCGAGGCAGGGGCCACTGGCGGGAAAGATTGGTTTCTGCTGATGGTCGATTTCCAGAAGGCCTTCGATTCCATCTCGAGGCCCTTCCTCTTCAGCACGCTGCGAGGGATGGGAGTTCCGGAAGTCTTTGTGTCGTGGGCAGAGGGTCTGCATACAGGAGCAGGAACGAGACTGCACATTAACGGTTGGACAGGCGACAGAGTTGCAGTAGAACGGGGGGTTCGGCAAGGCTGCCCGCTGGCACCATACCTGTTCTTGTGCGCGGTGGAACCGCTCTGCCAGGAGTTTGAGCAGCGGAGGCTGGGTGTCGGAGACGGGGGAGCGGAGAGGCTGGCGTATCTGGGATACGCCGACGACACGTCGCTCCTGCTACACGGAGAAGAACAGCTGGCAGCCGCTGCGGAAGCACTGTAAAATTTCGGGGAGGTATCGGGGTTGAAGGTTAACAAGGACAAGATGGTGGTGTTCCCGCTCGGGAAAAACAGAGGGAGACTCCCGCCGGCGGGCCTGCAGTACAAATGGGCTGATAAGGATCCACCGGAGAGGCTGCTGGGTGTCTGGATCACCCTGAACGGTGATCCACTCCCGTCCTGGGAAAAGGCGTTGGACAGGGCACGAAAGGAATTAGCCAAGTGGGAAATTCAGCACCTAACCACGTCGGCAAGGGTCACGATAATCAACGGCAATATCTCGCCCATTTTCATGTTTCAAGCCTACATTTACCCGCCGCCGGAGGAGGTATGGACCAAGATCAAGAGGATCTGTCACAACTTCGTGTCGGGAGGCGAGGCGACGGACGAGAATACCTTCGTTCTCTGGAACTACGAGCTGATCTGCACACCAAGGGAGGAGGGGGGGCTGGGGATGATCTGCCCCAAGAAACGGTTTGACAGCATAGCGGTGCAGAACGTTGGGCGCATGATGCTGCAAGCAACCTCAGTCAAGAGGTGGCTGATGGAACAGGCGGCGGAGATGCCCTTGGGCCCGGATACGATTTACGCCCACCACTCCCTGCTGAAGCACTGGACGAAGGGCAGCAAGCGGTGGAAGGATATGGTGCAAGCGTTTTGGAAATCGCCTTTCTGCGCCACACCGGAACCAGAGAATCGCTGGGAGGTGGAGCGAGAGCAGCTGGCTTTCAACAGACGCATACCTTTCCGGGGGAGCAGCCCTTTCGGGAATCAGAAAGGCTCGCTACGCTTACTGGGGCTGATGATGGGCGACCTGATCTGGCGAAGGGAGGATGGCTCGCGGGAGCTGAAAAGCGAAGCCGCTCTGGCAAGCGAGCTCGGGAGCACAGAGACGGCGAGGCTGGCTCGGAAAGCCTTCGAGGCGGCGCCGGCCAGATGGAGGGAATTACTGATGGAAACCCTGACGAGCGGAGAGATCGCGGCTAAAGTCCATCTGCTGCGGCATCAGAGGAATGGGGCTTCACGCCCTACACTCTGGAAAGTTAGCGGCACGGACAACGGCAAGGTGGTGGGGGTGCTGTGTCATGAAGGCGCTGGTGGATCTTTCACAGTCGGGAGCGGTAAACACCCGGTCCACTTCGGGCTGCAAAGCGGGGAGCCGGTGGCAGCTGCGGGGGAGAAGGTGCTGGGGCTGATGGGTGAAGCGCGGACGAAGTGTCTGCATTCCAAGCTAGGCAAGGACGGGGTGGTGCTGCCACTGAAAGAGATTAGGAAGGAGCTGGTTAGCTCGGCAGGCACGGTGAGGGAGCAGCGGAGGTGGATTGGGGATAGGAGGGTGATCGAGTGGAAGGGAGTCATCAAACAGAGGGACTCTCTAGCCACCCCTGCTCGGGCAAGAGAAGTTCTGTTGAGGTTGCACTGTAGGAACCTGCAAGTGGGGGAGCGGCTTTTCTTTTTGAAAGAAAGAGTGGTTTGTCCACACTGTCAGGCGGAGGAGACACCGGAGCATTGCCTGTTTGGCTGCCCGGCGATTCAAAGGGTAGTTCGGTTTCTGCGGAGAGGGCTGGCGAGATGAACCCACAGTTGAGCTGGCAAGGGCTGGAGGACTTGCTTTTCATGAAGAGAAGCACGAAGTCGGGTTTTCCGGAAAGCTCGTTCATTGCTACCACATTGCACCAGGTGTGGCTGGCAAGATGCAACGCAAGTCGCCAGGGTATCAAACTCCAACCAAAGAAAGTGATACGGCAGGCAGTGGTTAAATTTGTCGCGCACGCCAGGGTGTATTGTTTGGCGAGGCAAGTGGCGGCACGGAAACACGGCGTGGCTGCCTGTGATGATGACTGGAAGCACTTGGCGGCGGATGAGGCGGTTGTGATGAAGCGGATATGCAGCAAAGGAACACCGCTGACGTGGAGGCACAATTTCAGCTCTATCTGGGACAACCCAAGGATGACTCATCAACCACCCTAGGTTCGCTATAGGGAATCCGCAGTACACGGTGCTGTGGCCCTTCCCTCCAGACACAGTTACGACTGCATGATGTGTTTGTACATTATCTTTTTAGTGTACCTTCTCGCATAAAAAAAAAAAAAAACAAGAGGCGACGAGATCGTCTTAGGGTTGCGAAGCGCTTTGCAAAGTTAACACACATTGTACGACTTATAATACCAAGTATAGATCTTGTTTTCGATGGATGGCTTAACTTTAATACCGAGTATGTAACTCAGGTTGAAGTTTACAAAATTGCGCCTTGTAAGAATCGAACCCTATTCCTTTCGATTTTAGTCGAAATCTTACCGACTACGACACCACAGACGTTTGGAATGCGTAATTAAAAGTAATCGTAATAATAAAACGCGATGAACACCAACACCCTCAGGGTTTCGTGGGTCTCTTGTTTTCCCTCCCTCTCTTCTTCTCGCTGGTCACGCTCTACCAACTCAGCCTAGTCTAACTCCAACTAAGGTGAGAACATTGAGCTCTAACTCCAACTAAGTTAGATGCCTATTAGATAAGACTAACATTTAGTTATCTCGTATTCTAACGGTTTACTATTAGCTAGACTTAGTCGTTTAAACTTAGGTTCTAGGCCCTTCGTAGAAATTTCAAGTTCTGGTTTTTTTTTTTTAAGATTTCGTTTCTTCCCGTATAATCTTGCATCCGTATCTTCTATTCTTCATCGTTAGTTTTCATTTCGTCGGTTTCCTTTTCTTCATAATTGCATGTTTTAGTTTGTTTTTTTTTTCAACCTCGTCTTAGGTTGTACACAACGATTATAATAGGCTGCATGTTTAGTCCATTTTGTTCTCTCTTGTTCTCTCTTGCTCGTTCTCTTTTTCCCATTTCTCTCTATCCCGTTCTCTCTCTCTCTCCCGTTTTCTCTCTCACGTTCTCTCTCTCCCGTTCTCTCTCTCCCGTTCTCTCTCCCCGTTTTCTCTCTCCCGCTCTCTCTCTCTCTCTGTCTCTCTCTCCCGCTCTCTCTCTCCCGTTCTCTTTCTCACGTTCGCTCTCTTCCGTTCTCTCTCTCTCCCGTTCTCTCCCTCGCGTTCTCCCTTTGCCGTTCTCTCCCTCGCGTTCTCCCTTTCGCGTTCTCCCTCTCTCGATCTCCCCTCTCGTTCTCCATCTCTCTCGTTCTCTCTCTCTCTCTCTCTCTCTCTCTCTCTCTCTCTCTCTCTCTCTCTCTCTCTCTCTCTCTCTCTCTCTCTCTCTCTCTCTCTCTCTCTCTCTCTCTCGCTCTCTCTCTCTCTCTCTCTCTCTCTCTCGTTAGAATCTAGAATAGAACGAGAATGGATGAACTAGCAGGAAGGTGGGTACAAGTATGAAACCCTAAGTTTGTGTACCCTCTAAGGCAGGGGTGAACTGGTGAACACCCCCGTCCTGGAGCGCACGACCCGCCACCAAGTTCGTAGAGAACGAGGGGAGGTAGAGACCTGACAGTGTGCCAGACGGGACCGCAGGACAGGGAAGAACAGTGGAGGAGGTCGCAATGACCGGACCCCCAGAGGGGTCAGCGAGGGAGACAGCAACTGGCCGAGCAAGCGGCTCAAGGGCAGTGCGGTCACGAAAGAAACAGCGAGAAGCACCTGAGTCCAGGGTGAAGGTGTGCAGGGCCTCAGTCGACTCAGTACCAGGGGGCGCAGACTCACTAGGACCTAGAGTAGCAGCCTCACCAGCACCTAGGGCAACAGACGTACTAGCACCTAGAGCGGCAGCCTCACTGACAGGACACGGCAGCTGCACCTGTCCACTACCAGAAGCTCCCGAACGATGCACTCCAGAGCGACTACCACTACGGCCACTCCGACAGCCCAAACTAGCGTACCACTCACGCGCACGAAGCAGCTGGGGCGAAGGAGGACACGGCAGCTGCACCTGTCCACTACCAGAAGCTCCCGACCGATGCACTCCAGAGCGACTACCACTACGGCCACTCCGACAGCCCAAACTAGCGTACCACTCACGCGCACGAAGCAGCTGAGGCGAAGGAGGACACGGCAGCTGCACCTGTCCACTACCAGAAGCTCCCGACCGATGCACTCCAGAGCGACTACCACTACGGCCACTCCGACAGCCCAAACTAGCGTACCACTCACGCGCACGAAGCAGCTGGGGCGAAGGAGGACACGGCAGCTGCACCTGTCCACTACCAGAAGCTCCCGACCGATGCACTCCAGAGCGACTACCACTACGGCCACCCCGACAGCCCAAACTAGCGTACCACTCACGCGCACGAAGCAGCTGGGGCGAAGGAGGACACGGCAGCTGCACCTGTCCACTACCAGAAGCTCCCGACCGACCCACTCCAGAGCGACTACCACTACGGCCACCCCGACAGCCCCGACTAGCGTACCACTCACGCGCACGAAGCTGCTGGGGCGTGGGGGACTCACGCGCACAGCCCTGGAGCTGCATCTGGCCACGTCAGGAGCAGCAGTAGTAGCAGTAGCGGCAGTAACAGTAGTAACAGCAGGAGCAGTGGCAGTGGGAGTAGAAAAGGCAGTTGCAGCAGTACTGGGCAATGCTCACCAGTGGTCGGCGCGGCAGGCGCAAGACGGTGGCGACAGTGGGGCCGCTACAACTGCAGGGCTGGGCCGGGCCGTAGCAGGGAGCTCCGCGGCAGCTGCGGCAGGGCGAGGCTGGGCCGCGACGGCAGCTGCTCCAGGTGCCACTGGGGCGGCTGCTGCAGGTGCGGGCTGCTCCAGGGGCGGCTGCTGCAGGTGCGGGCTGTTCCAGGGGCGGCTGCTGCAGGTGCGTGCTGCTCCAGAGGGGGCTGCTGCAGTGACGGGCGGCTCCAGGGGCTGCTGCTGCAGTGGCGGGCGGCTCCAGGGGCTGCTGCTGCAGTGGCGGCTGCTCCAGGGGCTGCTGCTGCAGTGGCGGCTGCTCCAGGGGCGAGAGGCGGATTAGGTCAGGGCGACGCGGCGGGCAGGTGGCGACGCCGCGGGCAGGGCGACGCGGCGGGCAGGTGGCGACGCCGCGGGCAGGGCGACGCGGCGGGCAGGTGGCGACGCCGCGAGTAGGGCGACGCCGCTAGCAGGTGGCGACGCCGCGGGTAGGCGACGACGCCGCGGGCAGGCGCCGACGCCGCGGGCAGGGGACGACGCCGCGGGCAGGCGACGACGCCGCGGGCAGGCGACGACGCCGCGGGCAGGCGACGACGCCGCGAGCAGGCGACGACGCCGCGGGCAGGCGGCGACGCCGCGGGCAGGCGACGACGCCGCGGGCAGGCGACGACGCCGCGGACAGGGGCTACGTCGCGGGCAGGCAACGACGCCGCGGGGAGGCGGCGACGCCACGGGCAGGGCGACGCGGCGGGCGGCGAGAGCCTGCAGGGGCGGCGCGCGGTCGTGCAGAGGCTGCGCGCGGGCCTGACGGGTGTGCAGGGGCGGCTCTCAGCCTGACAGGCCTGCAGCGGCGGCTCGGGGGCCTGACGGACCTGCAGGGGCAGCTCGAGAGCGCACGAGGGCGCACGAGGGCGTACGAGGGCGCACGAGGGCGCACGAGGGCGCACGAGGGCGTACGAGGGCGCACGAGGGCGCACGAGGGCGCAGAAGGGCGCACGAGGGCGCACGAAGGCGCACTAGCAGAGAAAGGCGCACGAGGGCGCACGAGGGCGCACGTAAGGTAGGGCGCACGAGGGCGCGCCTAGCGGAATAGTGGGCCCATTGTAGAAAGCGGTCCTAGGTAGCAACCTAGGCCTCTGTGTCAGAACTAGCTGTAGAAAGTAAGAATGAAGAAAGGAGGGTTTGCACTAGCAGCAGTTGGCATACATATAGGAAACCCTAATTGGGTTGTACTCGCTATAGAGTACCCCACTGCAGGCTAGAGCATAATATTCTGACACACCCCCATAGCCAAAGTGGGGTGTAATCAGCAGAGAAAGCAAAGCAGTACAAGCTCAGGGTGGATCACAATGTCACCACACATTCTGAGCACAAGTTTAAGAAGCAATAGTTTAAAGTGCACAATTATGAGCAAAGCTAGAGGCAGTTACAGAGGGCAAGTGAGGAGGAGGAGGGCTGGCGAGAGGAGAGAAGAGTGGAGGCGACGACTGAAGCTGCAGACACACGGGCAACAGACGGCTCTGGTGCAACTCTAGTGGCTACCGGGAGCAAGGGCCCCGGAATACAGGAGTAACAGGCTCTGCGTCTGATCAGCAGCGACAGGAGCAACGGACCCACGGGCGACAGGTGCAACCGGCTCTCTGAGCTACCGGTGGCTATCAGAACCCCGGAATACAGGCGCTGCAGACGACACGACGGCTGCCTCCACCCAACCTCCTCCAACTGTCCCACACCCCCCAACACACACCCCCTGCTGAAACCCTAGCTCCACTCCCATGGCACCCCCCTTAAACCCTAAACCCTCGGCTCCCACACACCCACCCCCCTGAGCAGCAGCTGCAGCAGTGGGAGACGGAGGAGGAGGAGGAGCAGGGGACGGCTGACAGAGACGGCACCCCCATACGCTCCACCCCCAAACCCTAATTCAGGAGTACGGGCAGCAGCAGGGGTGGGGCGCCGTCAGAAGCGCGAGGGACGGCGTGCAGCTCAGTGGGAGAGGAGACCGGGCGCCCGCGGGCCAGGCGCAGCCCGTACGAACCGCGCGCAGGCGGCCCGAGGCGCGCGCAAGCCAGGCGCAGCCCGTACGGGCCGCGCGCGGGCCTGGCGCAGGCCGTACGGGCCGCGCGCGGGCCTGGCGCAGCCCGTACGGGCCGCGCGCGTGCAGGACAAGCCGCGCGCGGGCCTGGCGCAGCCTGTACGGGCCGCGCTCGTGCAGTACGGGCCGCGCACGGGCGACGGGGGCGACGCGCGGGTCCCCGGGGGCGCTTCGGCGGGCGACGGGGGGAGAAAACCGCCGCGCGCCTCGGGGCGCACGGCGGGCAGAGAACCGCCGCGCGCCTCGGGGCGCACGGCGGGCAGAAAACCGCCGCACACCTCGGGGCGCACGGCGGGATGAAAAATCCGTCGCACGCCACGAGGCGTGCGACACACAGAGTAGCAGTAGCAGTAGCAGTAGCAGCGGAAGGCTTAGGTGGTGGGCCCACCCACAGGATCGACCCAGGAGGGTCGACCTGCTCTGATAGCATGTCAGAACTAGCTGTAGAAAGTAAGAATGAAGAAAGGAGGGTTTGCACTAGCAGCAGTTGGCATACATATAGGAAACCCTAATTGGGTTGTACTCGCTATAGAGTACCCCACTGCAGGCTAGAGCATAATATTCTGACACTCTGATACCATGTTAGAATCTAGAATAGAACGAGAATGGATGAACTAGCAGGAAGGTGGGTACAAGTATGAAACCCTAAGTTTGTGTACCCTCTAAGGCTAAACCCACTATAGCCTACACAATATAAACATACAATGTTTGACATCTCTCTCTCTCTCTCTCTCTCTCTCTCTCTCTCTCTCTCTCTCTCTCTCTCTCACACACACACACACACTCTCTTTCTCGTTCTCTCTCTCTCGTTATCTCTCTCTCTTGGTCTCTCATTCTCTCGTTCTCTCGTTCTCTCTCTGTAAATTTCACAGCTAAGGTACATCGTTGTTTCCCCCTCTCTTTGCTTCTTGTAATACGTCTCTCTTATTCTCTACGTTTCTCCTTCCATTGTTGTCGCTTACATTTCTGAATATGTTGTTTCTCCTTTCGTTGTCGTCATTCCTTTCCGTCCTAATGTTGTTTGCCCTATTTTCTTTCCTACCGTATGTTTCTTATTTCATCATCGCCGCTCTCAATTTCTGTGTTGTCGCCTCTCTAAGTCTTTCTTGAACCTGTATTTCATGAGTACATCGTCGCAGATATAGTCACGTCGCGATGTATGGTGCCACTTTTAAGACTTGTCGTATTCTGACCTTCGTTCATCAATTTTAATCAATGTCCTTCACCTCTCTCCTATTCTCTCTTTTCACCTTTGTTCTGTATTTCAGATTGCTCTCACATTCAAAAAATCAAGTCATACTGTGGAAAGCTGGAAGATACCGTACTAGTGGTGGCTTGTAGAATTCGTTCATTTGTGTCACTCATGTGCCTTGTATTTTTATTACGTTGTTGGTTTTGTTGCGTGTGCGGAAGTGTTTGGTATGCGTGCGTGCGTGCGTGTGCGTGCACTTGTTCATTTTCATTTATCCATGTCATCATTGCAATAGTAATACATGTCTGTGGGTTTTAAAATAATGGTTAAGTCTATCATTTCATTAGAAGGTTCATTGGCGCGCCTGTCGGGAGCCCACTTGAGCTGGATCTGATAGAGTTGACCATTTTTTTAGGATTCACAGATTGTGTTGTTTCATGTAAATGCTGATTATCCAAAAATTATGCTATTAGCTCCTCCCCATGCTAGGCAGAGGATGCGGTAGCGTAGTTTTTGGGTCGTTAGCTTTCACGCATCTTTGTCATATATATGCATTATGATTTGTCGGTAATAAGCATTATTCATATATCATATCATACCATATTTTACATACATAATATATGCATTTTCATATAACATCATTATATTCATCTACATTCACCAATCACGATATGCATCGTTTCATATCATGTGCATATTACACGGTACGGTAGTAAGCACAACATCGAAAAGCACATAGACAACATAGTTGTGTTCCAAAAATCACTACCAGAATACTATAATTAACAAAACAGTACCTCCTACAAATTACATAGCTAGCAATTAGTGCATCCAGATTTTTTCACATTTTATTTTAAATAAATATAAAATGTGAAAAAAAAACTGGTCAAATCGATCGTAATAGGTTGCTTCGCAACCCAAAAAAAAAACTGTACAATCAATTGTGTTGCCTGGTCCCTTAGTACAATGTCTTTGTTTATCCTCAAGGCCTGTTCTAGAAGAAAAATCGCGTAAGGCCTGATCTGATATTCAACACATAGTATACACAGCGTCGGGAGGGAAGACAGGGTCTTCACTATCTGTAATTTTTTACTGTGTACCGTTACACTGATGATATATTGTTCACTCTGAAAAGCCCACTCTTCTAAACTTTCACTGCGTTTTACTAAAGCATCAAAACTATGAGAAACACTTCTCACGCGTGCATTTGAAAGTGACTCACTCCAACATTTCCGATGGTCAAGAAACCTCTCAGCACGTGCTTGGGCACCCTATATTCCTCCACAGATTGCAAGAGAGGCGGAGCAACACTACTGATAGTAAGCAGCAGAGCAAGCGAGGTTGGGCAGACAATCAAGCCGGTGGGCGGTGGAGCGGGTGAGTGGGTGAGCGGGTGAGGGGGTGAGGGGGTGAGCGGGTGAGTGGGTGAGGGGGTGAGCGGGTGAGCGGGTGAGGGGGTGAGGGGGTGAGGGGGTGAGCGGGTCAGAGGCTGCGGTAGTCGATGACAGTGACCTCGTCATCCGGTGCATCCAAGTCGCGATAGCTGTGTGCACACAGGGGGGGTGGGGCAGAGAGGGGAGAGAGAGAGCGACACGCATGTTTGCAGCAGCGTGAATGGCACGGCATCGTTCACTCTGCAGAGCAGACTACGGTCACACATGAATTAACAACCATGCACCCACACCACCATACCTCCATGCACTTATGCTTCCATACCTGCGCACGCCACCATACCTTCACATGCCACCGTACCTGTGCACGCAACCATACCTTCACATGCCACCGTAACTGCGCACGCCACCGTACCTGCGCATGCCACCGTACCTGCGCATGCCACCGTACCTGCGCATGCCACCGTACCTGCGCATGCCACCGTACCTGCGCATGCCACCGTACCTGCGCATGCCACCGTACCTGCGCATGCCGCGGGGGTCATGAGGAGGGCCGCCCATCATGGGCATCATTCCCATCGGCCCCATGCCCATGCCCATGCCCATCCCCATCCCGCCCATGCCCATGCCCATGCCTCTCATCCCCATGCCCATCCCCCCGAACCTCCCCGGACTGCCATACGGCCCCTCCCGCCCCCCTCTTGCCCTCCCCCCTCCCCCGTCCCTCCCTCCTCCCCCTCCTCTCCCCCGTGCTGGCTCCCCTCGCGCCCCTCCCCCGCCCGCTGAGGGGGGAGGCGGGGAGCGTCCCTCCTCGCCGCCAGGAGCAGGGCCGGCAGGGCCAGAGGCGGGGGGGAGGGGGGCATCGGGGGGCAGGTCCAGGGGCGGCCCGTCGAAGGGCGGTGGCGGGGGCGGGCCGTCGAAGCCGTCGAAGAGGGAGGGCGGCGGGCGGAAGGAGGGGTCCCTCAGTATGCGCGCTGCCAGGTCTGGTGGCGCCGGCAGGAACGGGCCCAGCGGGCTGTGCGGCAGGGGTAAGGGGGCGACGGGTGGGGGGAGAGGGAAAGGGGGGAAAAGCGAGAGCGGAGGGGGGGGAGGGGGGAGAAGGGAGAAGGGAGGGGGAAAGAGAGAAGGAGGAGATGAGGAGGAGGAAGGGGGAGGTGAGGTGAGCAGAAAGCAGAGGCGTGTCTGTGATAGCGATGGTGCAGCATGAAGGTACTGTTGCGTTGCGACACCCTTCGCTGGACTCAACCATTCCACCAACCGCTCCCACCCGTCCCCACCACCCACCCACAACTACCCCCCCTGTCCACATCCCCCTCGCCCCCCATCCCCCAGCACCTGCCCCCCCCCAGCGCCACTCACCCGGCACCGGGCACGGGGATGAGCACGGGCGGCAGTGGCCCCCCAAACGGCCCCCCTGGGCCGGCCGGCGGGCTTCGTGCCACTAATGTGCGGCGGCATGGGCGGCCCAACGGGCGGCAGCGGGGGCGGCGGGCCGTCAAACACGTCAAACACGGGCGGCCCCTCCACAGGCCCGCCCGGGCCGCCCATCAGCACGGGCGGGGGGGGACCCTCCAGGTGCGGCCCCCTGTCGTCAAACATCCCCCCGCCTGCCCCCGGTCCCATGAACTCCCCTCCCCCACCCCCATCAAACCTCTCCATCCCCTCCGGCCCCTCCTCCCGCCCCCTCCGCTCGTACCGCTCCCCCTCACCCGCGCGCCCCCTGCCCCCCCGGCGGTCAAACACGTCCCCCTCGTACCGCGCCCCGCGCTCCCCGGGGAAGGGCTCGCCAGCATCAGGGGGAGCGCCCATGGGGGGAGGGGGGCCGGCAGCAGGCCGGTCAAAGGGCGGGGGGCGGTCAAAGCGGTCGGGGGGGAAGGCATAGGGGTCGGGGGGAGGGGGCAGGCGCGCACCCAGGCGGGCCGACATGGGCACCGGCGAGTGGCCGTGGCCCCCCCTCTCCCTCTCCCTCTCCCGCTCCCTGTCCCTCTCCCTGTCCTCCCTTCCCCGGACAGGGGCGTTGGGGTCGCTGCATGGTGGGGACGGTGAGGGGAGGGGCGAAAGCGAATGAGAGGGGAGACAAAGAGGAGTGAATGGGCAGCAAGAGGCAACATAGCGAGACAAGACAGACACATGCCCCTCTTCGACTGCACTCAAACGTCATTCAGTCCGTGACACCCACACACCCACCCATCCCGTCACCGCGTCCGTGTCACCGCGTCTGTGTCACCGCACGCACACCCTGCTTGCCGCACACCGTGCTCAGTGCATGCCCTTCGCCCAGCCCCCCCCTCACCGCATGCACGGCTCACCGCATGTAGTTGTCTTCATAGACGTCCTCCTTGATGCGGTTTGTCTGCTCCGCCACCAGGTCGGGGTGCTTGAGTTTGAGGTGCTTCACCACGAACTCAGGCCCGTGGAACAGCTTGGAGCACCCGGGCGCACTGCACCCGTACTTCCACCCGTACTTGTCGTCCTTGATCTTCCTCACCATGCCCTCCATGGCCGCGCCCATGCGCGCCTCCACGCGCGCCTTGCCCACCAGCGCCACCACCGGGTCCTCCCCCTCCGCCCCCACGCGCACCCGCCACACCTCATCCACCCGCCGCGCCCACGCCTCAAACCCCTCCCCACCGTCCCCTCCCCCTGCGCCGTCCCCCTTGCCCTCCTCGCCCTCATTAGCGCGCACGTGTCGGAGCCCCTTGGGCAGCCCGCGCAGCTCCGTGCCCCCGTAGTAGTCCGCCCCGTGCACGCGCCACAGGTACGTCAGCACCGCGTCCAGCAGTCCCACGCCCGCCAGCCACCGCGCCTCCCCCGCGCCCTCCCCCGCGGGCACGCGGATCTTCACCGCCTCGTCCTCCGCGCCCGCCTGGTTCTCCCCCAGCAGAAAATTCCCCCCTTCCGCGCCCCCCTGCGCGCCCCCCTGGTTGCCCCAGAGCCCCTTCTCCTAGTCCAGCTTGGCCACGAGCGCCAGCGCCCTCGCCAGGTCGTGCGCCACGCGGGCCGGCTGCCCCGCCCCTGCTGGGACGCGCGGCGCGGCAGCGGTGGCGGGGGCGGCGTCGTGGGCCAGCGACGGGCGGAAGGAGGCGCTGCGCCGCCGCGCGTCCGTTGCTGCTAGCGGGTCACGCGGATCCGCGTAGGGGCCGCTGGAATAGTGGGGGGAGGTTTGGGATCGGGAGAGAGTCCACGAGGGGAGCAAGGAGGGAGGGAGGGAAGCGGTGAAGGGAGGAGAGAGAAGGCAAGGCGTGGGGTGACGAGGTGACACTACGACGCAAGAGGGAAGTGAGTGGCGGATGGAGGGAGGGAGGGAGGTGAAGCGAGAATAAAGATACACAGGATGGCGAAGTAGGGCAAGTAACAGAGCATGGAAACGAGTGCACGAGAGTGGAGGGCGCGGGTGCAAGGAAGAGAAAGGAGAGGTGGTGAGGCGGTGAGGCGGTGAGGCGGTGAGGCGGTGAGGCGGTGAGGCACTGACAGGTCGGCGTCGCCCCGCTGCAGGCTTTCAAGAAACTGCTTGCTCTCCAGCTGCGCGAACTCAATGCGCCTGATGAGAGGCACAGCACACCGCACACAGCACACATGCACACATGCACACAGCACACATGCACACATGCACACAGCACACAGCACACATGCATGCACACAGCACACAGCACACAGCACACAGCACACAGCACACAGCACACAGCACACATGCATGCACCCACACCCACACCCACACCCACAGCCACAGCCACAGCCACAGCACCACAACCACAGCGACACATGCAGCACGGGGTCAGAGAGTGACGGCACATGAGGGAATCAGTGCAGCAGATCAGAAATGCAGGGATAGGGAATATGGGGAAGGGGAAAGAAGAGGGGGGAGATGGCAGCAGTGGGCAGAGCAAGGCAACACTGGCAGACCGCGAGGTTGATTGCCGGTTTGCAGGAAATTGGAGCACTGGTACAGCGGTGATGCAGAGATAGAGCAGTGCGAGAGCGAGCAGGCAGCGCAGTGCGCTCACCTGTCCACAAGGCTCTCAAGGCGAGCAGGGTCGTAGAGCGCTCGCAGCCTGGTGCACAGACGCCATGCCCCACCACGCACAGGGGGGGGGGACGGAGCGGGCGAAGTGGGGTGGGGAGGGAAAAGGGGAATCCGGGTTGTGGTGAGAATAATCAGAGGCGAGTCGTGGCGGCAGGATGGTGCAGGCAACGTGGTGGTGAGCGATGGTGCAGGTGCGCTCTTGCGAGCGAATACTTGAACGCAAATCTTGCGGAGCGCCTCACCACTAAAGTGCAAGCAATTCCTCTTCCCAGCCATAGCTGTCACACCATTCCATCTCCCTTACCAGAGACTTTCCCTCTACTTCCACATTCACCTCCCCAAAATCGGTCCAAATCTACCAAAAACGAACAAGAAAAAGGCCAAAATGCCATGGAAGGTAATAACTTACCACTCCTCGTTCCTGTGGTCGTGGAAAAACGCCTTCTTCTGCGCCGCGACAAACTTGGTCTTGTATTCCAGGTACCTGGTTGGGGGGGGGGAAGACGGAGGGGGTGAGGAGGGACAGGGATACGGTGGAAAGGGGGGGAGGTAAGTAGTACAGCGCATGAGAGGCTAACAGGGGGCGCAGCAGTAGCAGACGGCAGAGCACAAGGCATGAAATATGCTTTTTTTTTAAGGAGCATGTGTGCTCGCACCTCTTCTCGGCGTCAGCGGGTGACACTTCATCGTCCAGGTCAGCAATGAACTGCTTGTAGGTGAGCGGCCCGTCCGCTGGCGGTGGCCTGCTGTGACGCACACACAGGCACACACGGGGGCACACGGGGGCACACGGGGGCACACGGGGGCACACAAGGGGGCACACGGGGGCACACGGGGGCACACGGGGGCGCACGGGGGCACACGGGGGCGCATGGGGGCGCACGGGGGCACACGGGGGCGCATGGGGGCGCACGGGCACATGGGGGCACATGAGGGTGTGGTGATGAGTGGGGAGAGAGACGGCCGTGGGAGAAGGAGGCAGCAGGAGGGGAAGAGAAGGGCAAGGAGCAGCAGCGCAAGCGATGATGGTAAGCACACAGCACAGCACAGCACGGCACGGAGGGCAGTGAGGCAAGGCGCGGCGCCATGTGAGGATGCAGGGACGAAGCAGCTGTGCCCACCAGCACCGCGTGGGTGCCCACCAGCACCGCGTGGGTGCGCACTCCACGCCACTGCCATCGCCACCCCGCCCACCCACTCACCCATCCATCCACCCACTCACCCCACCACCCCACCCCATTCCACCACCCCACCCCACCCCACCACCCCACGACCCCACCACGCCACCACGCCACCACGTCACCTGCGGGGAGGCCCGTCGGTGGGCGGGTAGTGCGGCGGGTACATGGGGGGAGGCGGGGGCCCGCCGCCACCTGGCAGCATGTCATAGGCTGACGGCCGCCTGTAGCGATCAGCGCCTGGTGGGAGCAGTGGCGGGCAGAGGGGCGCGGAGGGACGCGTAGGCGGCAAGTGAGCGGGCAAGAGGGGGCGAGGGAGATCCCGGCAGCAGATATGGCAGGGGATGCGGCGGGTGGTGGGGCAGGCGGGTGGAACATACCTCCAATCTAGTAACCCCAATGCCACACCTCGTATGCCGAGCTTCCACTCCCATACCTCCACTCCCGTGCCTCCACTCCCGTACCTCCACACATGTACCTCCACTCCCATAAGTCCACGTACCTGGCGGGGGCCCGGAAGGGCCGGGCAGGCGCGCATAGGGATCGTCGGGGGCGAACGGCGGCATGGCACGAGGCACGTCGTAGGGGTGCCTGCTGTGGGGCGAGCAGGGCGGGAGAGGAAGAGAGAGAAGAGGCGGCGAATAGGGTGATTGAAGGCGGCGACGATGATTGCAGAGAGTCGCAGATGGGAGTGGCGGAGGACGGGCGTGCAAGGGGACGCGCATGTGCTTCCATTAGCAAGGGGAGATGCGTGGTAGTGAGGGGAGATGCGCGAAGTGAGGGGAGATGCGCGGAAGTGTAAGGAGATGCGCGATGCACGCGCGGAAGTGATGGGAGACGCGTGGAATTGAAGGAGATGCGCGGCAGCGAGGGGAGAGCGGAGTAGGTGCAAGGAAAGCGGAGCAGGTGCAAGGGAGGAAGGCAATGGGAATGCCAGGATCCGACTTGCCTCCAGCAGACGAGTCGCCGCCACCGACAGCATCACCAGCAGCGCCGCGTTGCCACACTCGCTCGGTGCGACGCGTGCCACTTGCAGCAAGTGCGCTAATCCTACTCCTACTGGCTACTCCTACTCCTACTGAAATGTTCGGAGAGGTTGGAATCATGGACCTCCTGAATAAGGAGTTCACGCAGCAGCCGGTAAGCGGGAACCCAAATCCGGTCAGTTCCGGATTTGTCGCGGGTTGAGGTTGGGTTGCGCTCGGAGGTACTGTAGGGATTTATGATCGGTGCGAACAGTGACGTCGGCGCCAGTCAGGTAGCGACTTGCGTGACTCGTAGGCGATCGGTTGTAAGCCGTTGCCAAAATCCTGGAGCAGCACTGCGCCGATGGCGAAATCTGAGGCGTCGGTGACAACTTCGAACGGCTTGGATGGGTAGGCGATGCGAAGAACCGGAGGGGATACCAGCAACTGCTTCAACTCCTGAAAAGCCGCCTCAGCTTCCTCCCCCCACACGAAGTTCCTGTCCTTGTGCAGCAAGTCGGTCAGCGGGCCGGTTATCCCCGCCATATTCGGGATAAACCGCCGGACATAATTCACAAACCCCAGAAAACTCTGAAGTTCCGTGACATTAGTCGGGGCCTTCCACTCCTGGATGGTCTTGATTTTCTTCGGGTCGATTTTGATGCCGTCGCGTGAGATGACGTGCCCCAAAAACTCCAACTCTTGCTTAAAGAACTCGCACTTAGAGCCTTTGGTGATGAGCCGGTTCTCCTGTAGCCGCTTAAACACTGCGTCGAGGTCGCGGAGGTGCTGCTCGCGTGTCCTGCTAAAAATCAGAATATCGTCCAAGTAGACGATAACACACTTGTCCAGCAGGTCGCGAAACACCCTGTTCATGGTGCGTTGGAATGTTGATGGCGCATTCGTGAGGCCAAAGGGCATCATGGTGAACTCGTAACTGCCGTAGCGGGTTCGGAAGGCGGTCTTGTGACAATCGTCAGCGAAGACTCTAATTTGGTGGTAACCGCCGCGTAGGTCAATCTTCGAGAAGTAGCGAGCGCCGCGAAGTTGGTCGAGGAGGTCGTCGGTGCGTGGGATGGGATAGCGAGATTTGATGGTAACCCGGATAAGCGCGCGATAGTCGATGCACATGCGAATGCCGCCGTCCTTCTTCGGTGTGAACAGGATCGGTGCGGCGAAGGGCGAAGTACTGGGTCGGATGAAGCCCTTCTCCAACAGTGACTCAAGTTGACTTCGAAGCTCCGCAAGTTCGGGCTGAGTCAACCGCCACTGTGTACGAACAGTCGGTTGCGCGCCGGGTTCCAGTTGGATTTTGTGGTCCTCGGGGCGTTCGGGTGGTAGTCCAGGTGGCAGGTCGTCGGGGAAGATGTCGGGGTATTGTCGAATCAGCTCCGCTAAATCAGGTGGTACAGCTGCGCACAGCTTCTCGATGTCGTTTCCGTCGGTGTCGGCTGCCAACTCGCGCAAGCATACGGCGAACAGTTGCGCACCCCTGTTGACGTGGTGTGAAATTGTGATGGCTTTGACGCATGTAGACTCGATGCAGTCCGGAGTCCACGCGGGCAGAGTAATCAGCCCCCCGTTCTTGCTAATGCTGCACGATCCCGTCGTCCAATCGATTATCGGGTTGTGCCGTCGCAGCCAATCGCGTCCCAGGAGCACGTCGCATCCGTCCAACGTCGTCGCGAGAAACTTCATGCTGAAGCCGAAATTGTCGCCGCACTCAATCCGCACCGTCCGTGTTTCTTCCAAAATCGCCAGAGGCGTCCCATCCACGAGGCGGGCGTCAATTTCGGGCAGACACCTGTCCAGCTGCAACTTGCATTTTTTTGCTGTCGCCAGATTGAAGAGGCTATGGCTAGCCCCGCCATCGACGAACATTTTTATTTTTTTCTTAACAACCGTGCCAACAACCAGCACAGGGTGATCCACATGTTCACCCCCGTTATTCGTCCGAGTGCGATCGATTGCATGAATCGGAACCACGACTCGGTGGGGATGGTGGGGTTCGGGCGACAGAGCACAGTCAGTAAGGGGCCCGTCTGTTACTGACTCTTCCCATTTCCCGGCTCCTTCCCGTCGTTCCTCTTTCCCTGCGTCCTGTCGGGGCAGTCTTTATACATGTGGCCCGGCTTCCCGCACTTAAAACACAACCCTGTAAAAGGGCGGTCTGGCGCATGGACTCCGTTAATCGTGGCCCGCTGGGTCTGTCCACGAAATCGGTTTCCCTCCCGAGAACTCGATCTCGCCCACTGCATCAGCGCGTCTGTGCTCTCGGCCAATCGGACGGCTTCGTTGAATGTTGCTGGACGGCTGCGGCGCACCTCGTACTGTATCTCATACTTCAAGCCGCTGATGTATTTATCCAACCGTTCAGCTTCCGCCATGTCGTCCACTTGATCCGCGAGCGCCATAAACGACGCCGTGTAGTCTTGAACAGAAGCCAACTGCGACCAGGTACGCAGCTTCATGCGAGCGTGTTCCGAGGCGGATACATGCTCGAAACGCTCTCGTAAGGCTGCGCCCCACTGTTTCCACGTGCGAATTGTGGCCACACCGAATATTGATGATGCCCTCCCATTAGCAGAGTCGGAAGTCCCGTCTTTCGCATGTGTCACACCTGTCGGGGTCCCCGTGTCCAAGGTACGTCGCCACCACTCCAGTGCCGGGCCTCGCAGAAGCGATACAGCGTAATTAAAGCCAGGATCTCAAGTAAGAGACATTGGCGTCAACTGCAAAACAATTGACCAACTAGTCACCCTGATTCTGTAGGCGAAATTTAGTGGTTGGGTTGGAGGTTCAGTGTGCGACTGATTTCAGTTTTGCCAGTGAAGCAATTGCAAAACAAATTTGTGTACATGAGATTTTTCGGCAGCTGAGACACATTGCTGGGAAACTAGCTTCGGGAACCAACCAGTTTTCCGTACCTAGGTGGTTCGGAAGCAGCATGCGATTTTTGTTTGCTTCTCATCTTCCGTTTCAGCTCTCGTCAACCCCTCAACCTCGTCAACCAATCACAACTTAGCGCAATTCACCAACTGCAAAACAGCTGGACTACATGAGATCCCGGCTACGCGCGGCGTCGTCGTCAACGTTTGCAGCAGTGAAGAAGACCTCCACGCCGAACAGCCACCCCTTGAGTGTAGTACCCTTGTCCGTAGGGTTGAACGGGGGCGGGCTCGCGGGCTTAATCTTGATTGTCGTAACTGCAATTGCTGTTGCCGGCGCTGTCCGCCTGTCGCCTTCTTCGGTGCCTTGTGGGAGCTCGCCAGTTGCATTAGGGCCGCTCGCCACTTGACTGGTGGTTTCGCCATCTTCGACGGGCGACTCCTGACGCGCTTCACCTCGCGCCTGGCGTAGCTCGTTGTTTTCTTCACGTAGTCTCTCCACTTCCGTCGTTAACGCCTTCATGCCTTCCGTCATTTCTGCCACTTGCTGCATAAGTTTGTTGAACGCCTCCTGGTCCATGAGTCGCAAGCTACGTCTAACAGGCAAGTGGGTCTCCGTGACTATCCGGCAACAGTGCAAGCGCAAAAGCTATCGGAGTCGGGCAAGTTTAATTTAATAAACTTTGCAACCAACCGCTTTGCAGCCCACCGTACCAGTCACACCCGTGCCTCTAAACTACCCTGGAAAAGCGGGGTGAACTAGGAAAGTAGCTCTGATACCAGGTGTTATGAGTTGTCAAACAGAGTTGCGCGGAATAACGAATAACGAGGCTGTGACTTAATGGACTGACGATACAATGAAAGTCATGCGTTTATATAGCGAGGCAACCTAGCTAGGCGGGAACCTCGGGAACACGAGGTTGAGTGCAGGTTGGGCAAAGGAAAGCCGAAGGCGACGCGAGGTTGCTTCGGCAGCGAGCAAACCGGCCGAACGTGCACTTTCGAAAGTTGGGGTTGTACGCAGTTGAGTAAACCCCAGTAAGGAAAAAAGGGTTTTCCTTACATTCGCCAATGGCTTCGCGAGTTCGCCCGAAGTTCGAACGGTCGCATCACTTTTCCCTCCAAGAAACGGTTCACAAAGTGCTCATTTGTCAGTTCGATAAGCAAACGAACGGTACTCCGTCTCTGACAGCTGATTGGCGCGCGAACATCTCGAAAATAAGAAACCGAGCCGCATCTCCAACTCGTTTTTGGCGCTCGGCGCCAGACTGAACATTGAACCATTGACACCCCCACTACCCCCGCTACACTACAAAACCCACTGCACTTCGAACCGAACCTCCACATTCAGCACGCAATGGAGGAGTCTAGCGGAAATGAAAACTCTGGACCTGCAAACACCACATCCAACACCTCCGTCCCTAGTACCTCTACCCAACCTGATCATCATGCTACTGCTCCAGAGACACAAGAGTCTCAGATCTAGAATCATCCTCCCGCCAGCGCTCAAACCCCGTCCACAACCACCAACACGCAAGCTGACTGGTGGGTCTACCACATCCCGTCTCCCACAGCCTCGTACGACGCCGACGACGACTACGGGTTAGGCGCAGATATGGACAACGCCACGACGCTCGGGGAGGTTGAGGAGGAGCCCGCTGAGCAGGAGACGTCCCCGACCCGCGAGACCACAGCTCCGTCACGCAGATCTACTAGGAGGACGATGCCGCGCTGGACACCAGAGGAGGAGTGGGAGGTCCTCGTCGCTTTCATCACCCGCCAGGCCCAGATCCGCGCGCGTACGGGTCAGCAAGACCGCAGCTAGTACCCGCTCATCCAGGAGGAGCTCCTGCTGCAGAATTTGACGTGGCGCCACGACGTCGCTGCTCTCAAGGCCAAGTACAATCGCATGAAGGAGCAGTGGCACCGCATCAACGATCGCATCAAGCGCTTGGGGGCCGGCCGCGCCACTGGTCTGCCTGCTTGGTACCACCTCGGCGACGCTTTATGGGGTGAGCGCCCGAGTACCATCCCCCCCGGTACTTGCAGGCACGGGCGTCAATCGATCCACAGGTTCAAGGTCTGCGACGGCAACGCCAGCTCCCACTAACGCCAGCTACGACGAATGCGACGCCCACGTCGCGTACAACATCCGCCGTCGCGAACGTGGACAGTCCGCCTCCCAGCATCGCGCTCCCACCGCCGGCTGCTCCACTCCCATATCCCATACCCTCTAACCCCCCGACCGCTACTGAGACCCCGCCGACTGTGTGGTCGCACCAACATCTCCGACGCCCAATCCTCCCGCGCGCGTCACCCGCGCCTTCCCCTCCTGGAGACACCACAACCTGCCGCGGGAATGTGTCCCCTCTTTCGCCAGACACCATCCCCTCCGCGTCTCCTACTGCCGCCGCGACGGAATCAGGTGCGACGACGGGTGTCTCGATCCGTGGTCGTCGCCAAGTCGGGGGAGCGCTCGCGTCGTCTGATGGGCAAGAGGGATGCAGCCGGCATGCATGGTATCAGTATCCTCGCCAGCAGCCCGAAGGCAAGGACGGCAAGGGGGGTAAGACCGGATCAAAGGGGCTCGGTCAGAAATCTGCTGGCCGATCCAGAGCCCAAAGCACCGTGGATCTTGTTCGCGAGCTTCGCGACCACAACGACAAGCGTCAAGAGGAGAATTGGGGCAAGTTCGAGGCGCTTACCCGGGAGGTGCTTCGCGGCTTCGCGGATGAGCGACGCAGTAGGAGGCGTAGATCGCCGCAGTCCACCTCTTCATCCGAAGACGAGGCGTGAACCCGCGGACCTCGGCGCTGGTAAGTCGAAGCCTTGAGGCGGGACCCGCGAGCCACCAACGATCCCGCTCGTTCGGCGGGCCAAGACGATCGCGGCTACCGATCGTGAGCTCTATGTTGGGCATCGCGACGCACGCGCTCACGACCTGGGGGATGCGGTCACTATGACACTCCATCCGTGCATCTAAAATCCTCCATTTCCCCTTCAACCTCCCGTTCACTTGTTCAACCACCATCCGTTGCCTTGACTGTTGTGTGTTCCATTTGTCCTTCGCCCTTGGCAGAGCCCTTCCCGGAGGAGCACGCCAAGGGACGCATGTGTAGCTTTTCAGGGCGTACGCGGCGTCGCTGACCAGCATGTAGTTGCCTAAGTCTCCGGCTTCCAAGCACTCCCGGAGGGGTGAGTTGTTGAACACCCAAGCGTCATTCACACTCCCGGGGTAGCCGATGTTGTAGTCCCAGATAATGCCGTTGCTATCACATGCTATATGTAGGTGGTTAGAGTAGAAACCCTTTCTGTTTTTTAAAGTCTTCTTTGTCGCGTCCGAACCCCCGGCATTCAATAAAAGTCCCGTCCAATGCTCCAATGATTCCTGGGATTCCTCCCTCGTATGTGAACTCTGCTGCCATTTTTGCACATTGCTTAAGGGTGGGGTGTGTAACCCACAGAGGCTCCAACACGTTGACAATGAATGCAATGAACCCGTAGATGAGGCGGAAGGCATGTTGAGGGACAACACCAAATTGCAAGCCCACTTGATGGAAGGTGGCACCCGTGCCAAGATACACCAGAGTCATAGCCACCACCGTCTCTATAAGCACTACTCGTCTACGGTCACCGTTCCGCGTTAGCCACGCCTCTACTAGGTAGTCAAACACGGCCCGATTAACTCTGAACGTTTCAATGAATATGCGGCGAGGCAAGGAGTCGAGGAGGGCATCCCATCGTGCCCGCTGATTTTCACGGTCACGGCGCATGGTGTTGCGGTCATCGTCCTCGAGCAGTAGAATAACATCCATCAGCTGGTCAAAGGCTGGACGGACGATGAAGTCTTGGTAGCCTCTGTAAAGCAGGTGAAGCACCGATAGGAGCAGCCTCCTAGACATGGCAGTGCAATTTTCCTGGTTTGATAGTGCTCTGTGTGTATTGCTCTGTTTTTGAGTCTCCCAATGTGATGTGAATTATGTAAAAGGCAGACGGTTGGCTTTCGAGGGGCATCGAGCCGCGACCAGGCTATGCGATGTTGGCGATGGGGTGTGACAGAGTTTAGTGTATGATGCCTGGCGATGCTACAGTACTTCGAAAATCTGATGCACTCAGAAAAGTGATGCTTTTGCCTACGGACTGTCCAATGTTTCAAATTTTTGAATCGGACAGTCCGATTCTCGCTATTGTAATGTCCGTTTACGTACAAGCGGACAGTCCGTCAAAATCGATAAAATAAAAAAAGAGACACGCCCTAATACCAACGCCCGCAGAATTTTCGCGCCTGTTTCGATTTAGGGCTTTTTTTCACGGTTAGCCCTGCTATTGGTGTCAAAGGGCTTTAACGGCCCGGAACCTAAATGCAGGGTGTTAGGACGTGATGCAGATCGCCTCGATCTCTCGCAATCGGTGGTCGGTTGGATCAGTTCGGGATCGATTGGGTGTGATTGCCCCCATCTTACGCAAACATCGATCGCCTCCCACGCCGCGCGGTCCGACGATTTTTTTTCTTCGAAGCAGAGTGGAATATCAGACACGCCTTATATGCTGGTTGTATGCCCCTTACAACCCATGACGCGTCTCAACTACACGAGTCCACGTGGGTCCGAAGCGAACCCGACGGACCAGCTCGAGAACCAGCGCGTGAACCAGCGACTGACTGGAACGATGCGGGAGTTTTTACCACCGTTATAGATGGCACTACAACGGTGCCGTTGACCTAGTCGGCAGACCAGCCCGTGCCTGGTCCGTAACTGTAGCAATTCCTACGTTTATTTGCAAAATTTCTCGCCACATATGCTTTTCGTGTTCGACTGGACGTAGAATCATGCCTGGCACAAAAGATGGTAACTCGATTTCAGCATGTCTGCTTTGCGTGCTTACTGTTTGTCGCAAAAAAACTTATCATGCAGACCAGTCCGTGTCTGGTCTACGCCTGGTCCGCGAGGTGGGTCCGTCGGACCAGAAATTCGGACCAGGTGTGCAAATTTTTAGTAACGGACCAGGTCGGAGCGGACCAGACAAATGAGACACCTTCTCAAAGTTGGCGAAACTAAGCGACTAAGAGGGTGTCTCAGATGTCCGAGTCTACGTGGTCCGGCTCGGACCTCGCGGACCAGCTCAAGAATCAGAGCTTGAACTAGGGGCGGACCTGGATCAGAATGCGGGGCGTGTAACCCCGTTATACTGTTCGAATGACACTAAAACGATGCCTTTTTTTGTCCTCCAGACCGGTCCGCGCCTGGTCCGTAAATAGTGTGTGGTCAACGTTTTTTTTTTTTTTTTTTTTTTTTTTTTTTTTTTTTTTGCGAAATTTCTTGTTTCGTACGTCTCCCGCGAGATGTTTGCTTGGACGAAATGAAAAGGTAACTCGATTTCAATTTCGTCGCCACTAATGCAACTCACAAATACTGTGCAGCCCAAGACGCGACGCATCAGGCAGACCAGTCCATGTCTGGTCCAACGCTGGTCCGCCAAAGTGGGTCAGTCGGACCAGAACCCCGGACCAGGCATATAAATTCTAGTCGCGGACCAGATCCAGCGGACCCTTTGTTAAGATTAGAGAGGAATGAATGATGGATTAGGTAAGGGGAGGGGGTACAAGACTATCGAGAAGTTTGTTGTACCCTCTAAGGAATCACCCCTACACAACCTAGAGATATATAATATGAAACATATAATTTGACACACCCCCATAGGTGAAGTAGGGGGGATAGCCAAACCTAACAGTGGTCACAAGACCAGTCAAGCAGAAGAGCAAATAAGACAAAGCCCAGGGTGGATCTCAAGGACACCACACAATCTGAGCACAAGCAGGTGGCCACAAGGCCAGTTCACATGCAGTTTTATAACAGAGCAGGTAGTACAATGTTTACAACCTAGCAAGTGTAAGCATGCAGGAATATATATAGAGATCACAGTACAAACAGAGTCAAGCAGTAAGCAAGTGAGGTCCAGCAGGCACAAGGCCTAAAAGAGTACAGAAACGCTGATGGTCACAAGGCTGAAGCGCCTTGGTGAACACATCAGCAGTGTTGGCCTCAGTGGCCACGTAACGCAGACGAAGCTGACCGCGCTGCTGCAGCTCTCGAGCAAGGAAGTACCGCAGGGCGATGTGCTTCGTTCTGTGCTCCTCACACAAGGCAATGGCAGCCTTGTTGTCGACGTACAGCATTGGAGGAGAACGAGGCCGCTCTCCCAAGTCGGTCAGCAGGTAGGTCAGCCAGCGTAGCTCCTGGGCCGCCATGGCTGTGGCGTAGATCTCAGCCTCACAACTGGAGCTGAGAACAGAAGAAGAGCGTGTAGAACGCCAAGAAACTGAGCTAGAGCCAAGGCTGAAGGTGTAGCCCTGAGACGACCGCTGAGTAGCCTGGTCGTCCGCCCAAGAAGCGTCTGAGTGTCCAGTAAGTACAACTCGGTCTCGCCCTCCAAGCACTAGCCCCATGCCCGACGTACTGCACAAGTAGCGCAACACCCTCCATGTGCTCCTTCCTGTGACGGCCAGGAGCGACATAGTGTGCAAGGATGCTAAGAGGGTATGCAAGGTCAGGTCGAGTGCAGGTCATCAGGTACATGATGTCAGAATGAACGGACAGGAATGACTGTACTAGCACAAAGTTGGATACAAGTAGTAAACCCTAATCTAGTGTACCCCCTAAGGTGTAACCCACTACAGCCTACAATCATATAAACATACAATGTTTGACACACCCCCATAGGCGCAGTGGGAGACAACCACAGGGTCACAAGACCAGTCAAAGCAAAGCAAGGCAAGCTCAGGGTGGATCTCAAGGATTCCACACAAATTCCGAGCACAAGCTAGTGGTCACAAGACCAGTTCACATGCAGGTTTATAACAGAGCAAGAGATACAGTGATCACAACCTAGCAAGAGTAAACATGCAGGTATAGATATATATAGTGATCACAGTACAAGCAAAGTCAAGAGGTAAGTAAGTGAGGTCCAGTAGGCACAAGGCCTAGTAGAGTGCAGAAGCGCTGATGGTCACGAGGCTGAAGCGCCTTGGTGAACACATCAGCAGTGTTGGCCTCAGTGGCCACGTAGCGAATACAAAGCTGACCGCGCTGCTGCAGCTCACGAGCAAGGAAGTACCGCAGGGCGATGTGCTTCGTTCTGTGCTCCAGTCTGTGCTCCTCACACAAGGCAATGGCAGCCTTGTTGTCGACGTACAGTACTGGAGGAGAACGAGGCGGCTCTCCGAGGTCGGTCAGCAGGTAGGTCAGCCAGCGTAGCTCCTGGGCAGCCATGGCTGTAGCGTAGATCTCAGCCTCGCAACTAGAGCCGAGAACAGAAGAAGAGCGTGTAGAGCGCCAAGAAACTGAGCCAGAGCCAAGGCTGAAGGTGTAACCCTGAGACGACCGCTGAGTGGCCTGGTCGTCTGCCCAAGAAGCGTCTGAGTGCCCTGTGAGAACAACTTGGTCTCGCCCTCCAAGCACAAGCCCCATGCCCGACGTACTGCACAAGTAGCGCAACACCCTCTTAGCAGCATCCATGTGCTCCTTCCTGTGACGGCCAGGAGCGACATAGCGTGCAAGGATGCTAAGAGGGTATGCAAGGTCAGGTCGAGTGCAGGTCATCAGGTACATGAGGCAGCCCACAAGCTCTGGATACGGGCCACTCGGCTCTACGGACTCATCCGAAGGCAGAGCTGAGAGCGAGTGACCGGTAGGCAGAGGAGTGGACTGAGGCGAGGAGTACGTGAAGCCGAAGCGCTGGAGAACCTGCTGCACCATGTGTGACTGAGTCAGGGTGATGGTGCGCCGTGCTCTGTCCCGGGTGATCCGCAAGCCAAGATAGCTTGTCAGCTCACCCAGGTCTGTGCACGTGTGTCTCCTCTGCAGCTCCGACTTCACGTAGGCGAGTCCTGCAGTGTCAGCAGTGGCAAAGACCAAGTCGTCGACGTACACGAGGATGTAGAACGGCGGCAGTGAAGTGTCGGTGCGCAGGAACAGCGACGGGTCAGCAGTCGAAGGCGCGAACCCAAGAGCCGCAAGTGTAGTCCTCAGTGTGTCGTGCCACTCACGCGGAGCCTGGCGGAGACCGTAGACCGGCCGCTGAAGCCTCCACTGGGTACCAGGAGGAAACGACCCAGTGAAGCCAGGTGGGCGGCGCAGCCAGATCTCCTCGTGCAGGCTGCCCTGCAAGAAAGCAGTGCTGAAGTCAAGTGAGTGAAGCTCGTAGTCACGGTGAGCGGCTATGTGCAGTAGCACCCGAAGAGTAGTCATCTTCGGGGTGGGGGAGAAGGTCTGGAAGAAATCAACTCCCTCTCGCTGACTGAAGCCTCGAGCCACGTAACGCGCCTTGAAGACAGGCGGAGAACCCGGCGGCCGCTTCACCCTGAAAATCCACATGCCACTGACGATGTTCGCCCCAGGAGGGGGAACCTCGTCGACGTAGGTGCGTGTGGACTTCCAGGAGGCCATCTCGGCGTCCATGGCTGTCTGCCACTGAGAGGAGTAGGGACCCGCCATCGCCTCAGCGTAAGTGCGCGGGGTCGGGATGTCTGGTGCATCCGGGTCTCCCTCAGGGGCAACTAGCAAGGACACGAGACGGGGCAAAGCAGCAGCAAGACACTGGAACTCCTCCTGTCTGTCCTCAAGGACGTCCGTGCCAAGAGCACACTCACCCCCGACGGACGGAGGACAGACAGACTCAGACTCAGGCTCCGCAACAAGGCTAGCAGCGTAGTCTAGACGACAGGCAGCAGCAAAGTCAACCAACTCAGCGACCAGAGCAGACGCAGTCGAGGACTCAAAGGTAGGGTCAGTGACAACAGTAGCAAGGAGACGCGTGACAGTAGGGTGCTCAGCACGGTACCGGTCAGACTCAGGGTCCGGAACGTGAGGCAAAGAAGACGCAGGAGGAGACGGTAGAGGGACACGCTGAGGAGCAGTAGAGGGACGCAGAGTCATGTAGTGAGTGCCTGGGACAGGAGGAGGACGCTCACGACGGACACGACTACCAGTGCGAGCAGGACGAACAGGCGACGCAGGATGAGACTCAGGCTCACGACGCTCTGTAAGACCTCCTGTGGGACCAGTGTAAGGAGAGGGAGCAGGAAGAGGCGAGGTAGGCGGTAACTGTGACTGCGGCTGGACAGGCAGAGGACACTCTACAGAGGGAGGAGGACAAGGAGGAGGAGCCTGCCCAAGAACCTGCTGAAGGAGCGGTACGAAGTACGGTCGCGGCCGCGCAGCGTCTCCAGAAGCAGAGGAGACTCCAGCGGCCGGGTCCACAGCACCAGCAGCAGCTCCACCGGCCGGGTCCTCAGTACCAGGAGTAGCTCCAACGCCCGGGTCCTCAGCAGCAGCAGCAGCGCCACCGCCCGGGTCCTCAGCTCCAGCAGCAGCTCCACCGTCCGAGTCCTCAGTACCAGCAGCAGCTCCACCGTCCGGGTCCTCAGCACCAGCAGCAGCGCCACCGCCCGGGTCCTCAGCTCCAGCAGCAGCTCCAACGTCAGAGTCCTCAGCACCAGCAGTAGCTCCACCAGGCGGGTCCGCAGTACCAGCAGCAGCTCCCACGTCCGGGTCCTCAGCACCAGCAGCAGCGTCACCCCCAGGGTCCGCAGCACCAGGAGCACCACTCCGAAGACTGCAGCGCCGTGTGTACCACTCGCGGATCTGCTGAATGGGGGGGAGCTCCTGGGTAGGAGGGGAAGTACCGGGACGAGCTCCAGCAGCACCTCTCCGGAGGCGGCAGTACTCGAGGTACCTCTCCTGCAGCTGCTGGGAGGAGAGGGCTCCTCCAGGTGTAGCACGCTCAGGCTCAGCACCCCCAGACGCAGCACCCCCAGACCCAGCACCCCCAGGCTCAGCACCTCCAGGCTCCGCACCTCCAGGCTCCGCACCTCCTGGCTCAGCACCCCCAGGCTCCGCACCCCCAGACTCAGCACTCCCAGGCTCAGCACCCCTAGACCCAGCACCCCCAGGCTCAGCACCCCCAGACGCAGCACCCCCAGGCTCAGTACCCCGAGCAGGACGAGAGTCAACAGCTACCTCGACAGGCTCACCCGGGTCTACCTGGGACACACCTGAGGGAGCGGCACCCTGAGGGGGGAGGGGGTCTGGTACCTCAGCACCTGGAGCGAGGAAGAGCGGCGGGGGGGGGGGGGAGCGGGGCAGTGCGGTAGGGGAAGAGGCGGTAGTAGGGGACGGACTCGTCAAAAGTGACGTCCTGAGAGGCCAGGACACGCCGCGAGGTGGGGTGGTAGAACTGCCAACCAGGGGCGTCCGGGACAAAGCCAAGGAAGACGCAGGGGACAGCGCGACGGGAGAGCTTGTCCGCGGACGTGTCGCGGACAAAAGCTCGGGATCCCCAGACCCGAAAACGCGATGCATCGCCAGCCTCTCCCGTCCAACGCAGTGTCGGAGAAGTCTCGGGCAAGGAGACACGGGGCCAGAGGTTGAGCTGATGCGCAGCGTATCGGACTGCAAACGGCCACAGAAAGTGGGGGGCAGCTGCATGAACCAAGGAGGTACGAGCGACCTCCATGACCAAGCCAATGCGGCGCTCAGCAACCCCATTCTGCTGTGGAGAGGCCGGAAGCGTGAACGACTGCTCAATGCCCTCCTGCTGACAGAAGGCCTCCAAGAGGCCAGAGGAAAACTCTCCACCTCTGTCAGAGTGCAGACGCAGGACAGGGAAGTCGGAGTGGAAACGCTCACTGAGCTGGAGACGAGATCTGCGGATCCAAGGGATCAAGACATCAGGGACGTCACCCTTGGTGCGCAAGGGGAAGACCGTGGTGTAGCGCGAGAAGTCGTCAACAACAATCAGGAAGTACCTCTCCTGACCCTGGCCACGGACGCGGGCTGGGCCCCACACGTCCATGTGGAGCGTCTGCAAAGGAGCAGTCGTCGGGGGAAAGGAGGAGGAGTGAGGAGCGGCGCGCTGCCGCCCCTCGACACAGGGAAGACAGGGAGGAGCAGGTGAGGCTGGAAGGGGAGGGAGCACCCTGGGAAGCCCAGCAACAAGGTCCCGTTTGTGCATGGCCCGAAGGCGCTGCACAGACGGGTGACCAAGGCGGTGGTGCCAAAGGACAGTCTCATGCGCCAGAGAGCGACACGAGCAGGGGGCGGACAGCTGACCTGACGCAGACGCAGACGCGGACGCAGCTACCTGAGGGGAGTCAGTGGTCAGTGTGTAAAGGTCCGACCCCGGCTCCCGAGTGAAGGTAGCCAGGTGGCGACCCGTCCGAGCACACGTGCAGTGTGTCACGCGCTCGTAGGCAGGGGTGAACTGGTGAACACCCCCGTCCTGGAGCGCACTACCTGCCACCAAGTTCGTAGAGAACGAGGGGAGGTAGAGACCTGACAGCGTGCCGGACGGGACCGCCGGACAAGGAAGGACAGTGGAGGAGGTCGCAATGACCGGACCCCCAGAGGGGTCAGCAAGGGAGACAGCAACTGGCCGAGCGAGTGGCTCAAGGACAGTGCGGTCACGGAAGAAAGAGCGAGAAGCACCTGAGTCCAGGGTGAAGGTGTGCAGTGCTGCAGTCGACTCAGTACCAGGGGGCACGGACGCACGAGCACCTAGGGCTGCAGCCTCACCAGGACCTGTGGGAGGAGACGCACTAGCACCTAGAGCGGCAGCCGGACTGGCCTGAATGCCCGGGTCGGGCGGAACACGCAAGTACTGAGCACCCTCTCCACTAATAGACATCGCATACATGGCAGTGAGAATAGCATCAAAGTCTAAAGCCCAAATATCAACACCCCTCTTTTCCAGATCAGCCCAGCGCGGCAGCTCAGTGGCAGCAGGAAACTGAGTGCGCCACGCGTCGTTAAGGCGCGCGAAGCAACGCTGCGTGGGGTGCGGCCTCCCACACTGCTGGCCGCTGCGGTCACCTGTGCGAATGACGTACGTGCAGGTAAAGCTACGCTGCGCATACCACTCACGGGCGGCCTGAAGCGTCGGGGCGGGCTGCTGACTCTGCCCTCCGCTAGTGCCTCCACGACCACCACCCCCACCGCCGCCACCCCGGCCACCTCCACCCCTGCCGCCGCCACGACCACCTCCGCCTCCGCTGCCGCCTCCACCACCACTCCCACCGCTGCTGTCTCCTCCCCCACTGCCGCCACTAGTCTCCCCAGCCGCGCCTCCACTCCCACCGCCTCCACCCCCACCTCCTCCGCCGCCACCCCCACCCCTGCCCCCCTTGTTCCTGCGGCGCCCACTCGAAGCAGACGCGGTCCCGACCTTCTCAGCACCAAGAAGGTCGACAGCAGCAGCAGAGGCGACAGAGGGGAGGAGGGGGGAAGGGGAACACCCCTCAAAGAACGGGGTGCGGGGGTCGCCACGAGAGGTGCCTACAGCGACGATGCTCGCCTCAGCTGCAAGCAGTTCCTTCTCGAGGAGGGCAACAGTGAGCTCAGTGGGGGAGCGAGAGAGGAAGTGGTCCCTGACTGCGCGCAGAGAGTCAGGAAGGCGGGTGACGATGTGGTAGAGAGTGATCCAGAGCGGGGGGGGGTTGCTAGTGAGAAACTCGGCAGGCATAGCAGCGCGAAAGCGAGCCTCACTAGTCTTAAGGTGGGTGATGAGGTCTGCGACAGTGTGAAAGGAGGCTAGGTCGGGGAACAGGTAGGGGAGAGTGAGGCGGCCTAGCGTGGCAGAAGCTGGCGAGGAGTAGCGGGCAACTACAGCGGTGTAGAGGTCCTTAGCAGTCTTGCACTGGCCGAAGTGCTCGCGCTCGTCTAGCGGCAGGGAGTTGCGAATAGCAAAGCGAGCGTGCGCATCACGGGTCTGCCACTGGGAACGCAGAGTGCTGTCAGCAGTCGAGTCAGGGGCAGTGGCATGGCCTAGGGCGTGGTCGTACAGTGAGATATCTTCCTTGGCAGTGAGCTGTAGGAACAGGTGCAGGTCATCTAGCCAGGTTTCGAACTTCACTGGACGGCCCTCGGCATCGAAAGCTAGAACTGGCGGACTAGCCATAGTGACAGTAGCAGTAGTAACAGTAGTAGTAGGAATCAGGCCGCTGGAAAGGTGTGCGGAGGGTCAACGGGGCCGGCGGGGCCGCTAGGCAAGGCGCGGGCGGGGTCGACTGTCCGTAGTGGCACACGAGCGGCAGTAGTAGGTAGCGTGGCAGCAGGAGCTGCAACGGTGCACTGGTGGCTGCTGCAGTGGCAGCAGTGCGCGCGGTAGGTAGAAGGTAAACAACAGTGAGAGCGAGTGCCTCGCGGGCGGCGGCTGCAGAAGCGCACAGGCGGCAGCGGCGCACTGGGAACGGCGGTGCACGGGCAGCGGGAGCGCACGGGCAGCGGCGGCGCACAGGCAGCGGCGGCGCTCGGGAGGCAGCAGTGCGCAAGCAGCAGCGGAAGCAGCGGCGTACGAGCGGCTGCGGGCAGCGGGGCGTGCGCTAGCAGGCGACGGGCGGCTGCGGGGCGTGCACGAGCAGGCGACGGGCGGCTGCGGGGCGTGCGCGAGCAGGCGACGGGCGGCTGCGGGCGGGCGGCCGCTGCGACAGCGGGCTGCGGGCCTGCGGGACGTGCGCGAGCAGGCGACGGGCGGCTGCGGGGCGTGCGCGAGCAGGCTACGAGCGGCTGCGGGGCGTGCGCTAGCAGGCGACGGGCGGCTGCGGGGCGTGCGCGAGCAGGCGACGGGCGGCTGCGGGGCGCGCGCGAGCAGGCGACGGGCGGCTGCGGGGCGCGCGCGAGCAGGCGACGGGCCGCGCGCGAGGGAAATAAGGCGCGCGCGGGAAAAAAAAGGGCCGCGCGCGAGCGGCTAAGGGGCGGCGCGACGGGGCCTTAAGGGGCGGGTCGCGGGTCGCGGGAGGTAGGGGCCGTAAAAAAAAGTTCGAGGCGCCCTAGGTAGGTAGGTAACGGTGGGCCCTTAAAAAAAAACGGTCCTAGCGAAGGACCTGCTCTGAAACCATGTCAGAATGAACGGACAGGAATGACTGTACTAGCACAAAGTTGGATACAAGTAGTAAACCCTAATCTAGTGTACCCCCTAAGGTGTAACCCACTACAGCCTACAATCATATAAACATATAATGTTTGACACATGAGGCAGCCCACAAGCTCTGGATACGGGCCACTCGGCTCTACGGACTCATCCGAAGGCAGAGCTGAGAGCGAGTGACCGGTAGGCAGGGGAGTGGACTGAGGCGAGGAGTACGTGAAGCGGAAGCGCTGAAGAATCTGCTGCACCATGTGTGACTGAGTCAAGGTGATGGTGCGCCGTGCTCTGTCCCGGGTGATCCGCAAGCCAAGATAGCTTGTCAGTTCACCCAGGTCTGTGCACGTGTGTCTCTTCTGCAGTTCCGACTTCACGTGGGCAAGTGCCGCAGTGTCAGCAGTGGCAAAGACCAGGTCGTCGACGTACACGAGGATGTAGAACGGCGGCAGCGAGGCGTCGGTGCGTAGAAACAGCGACGGGTCAGCAGTGGAGGGAGCGAACCCAAGAGCCGCAAGTGTCGTCCTCAGTGTGTCGTGCCACTCGCGTGGCGCCTGGCGGAGACCGTAGACCGGCCGCTGGAGCCTCCACTGGGTACCAGAAGGAAACGACCCAGTGAAGCCAGGAGGGCGGTGCAGCCAGATCTCCTCGTGCAGGCTGCCCTGTAAGAAAGCAGTGCTGAAGTCAAGAGAGTGAAGCTCGTAGTCGCGCTGAGCAGCTATGTGCAGCAGAACCCGAAGAGTGGTCATCTTCGGGGTGGGGGAGAAGGTCTGGAAGAAGTCTACTCCCTCTCGCTGACTGAAGCCTTGAGCAACGTAACGCGCCTTGAAGACAGGAGGAGAACCCGGCGGCCACTTCACCCTGAAAATCCACATGCCACTGACGATGTTCGCCCCAGGTGGGGGAACCTCGTCGACGTAGGTGCCTGTGGATTTCCAGGAAGCCATCTCTGCGTCCATGGCTGTCTGCCACTGAGAGGAGTAGGGACCCGCCATCGCCTCAGCGTAAGAGCGCGGGGTCGGGATGTCTGGTGCATCCGGGTCTCCCTCAGGGGCAACTAGCATGGACACGAGATGGGGCAAAGCAGCAGCAAAGCACTGGAACTCCTCCTGTCTGTCCTCAAGGACGTCCGTGCCAAGAGCACACTCACCCCCGACGGACGGAGGACAGACTGACTCAGACTCAGCAACAAGGCTAGCAGCGTAGTCTAGACGACACCGGGCAGCAAAGTCAACCAACTCAGTGACCAGAGCAGACGCAGCAGAGGACTCAAAGGTAGGGTCAGTGACAACAGTAGCTAGGAGACGCGTGACAGTGGGACTGGCAGCACGACGGGAGTCAGACTCCGGGTCAAGAAGAGTAGGAAGAGAGGACGCAGGAGGAGACGGCAGAGGGACACGCTGAGGAGCAGTGGAGGGACGCAGAGTCATGTAGTGAGTGCCAGGGACAGGAGGAGGACGCTCACGTGGGACACGACGACCAGTGCGAGCAGTACGAACAGGCGACGCAGGACGAGACTCAGGCTCACGACACTCCGTAAGACCTCCTGTCGGACCTGTGTAAGGAGAAGGACCAGGAAGAGGCGAGGCAGGCGGTAACTGTGACTGCGACTGGACAGGCGGAGGACACTCTACGGAGGGAGGAGGACAAGGAGGAGGAGCCTGACCAAGAACCTGCTGAAGGAGCGGCACGAAGTACGGTCGCGGCCGCGCAGCGTCTCCAGAGCCAGCAGAGACACCAGCGCCAGGGTCCTCAGTACCAGCAGTAGCTCCACCGCTCGGGTCCTCAGCACCAGCAGCAGCTCCACCGCTCGGGTCCTCAGCACCAGCAGCAGCTCCACCGCCCGGGTCCTCAGCACCAGCAGCAGCTCCACCGCCCGGGTCCTCAGCACCAGCAGCAGCTCCACCGCTCGGGTCCTCAGCACCAGCAGCAGCTCCACCGTCCGGGTCCTCAGCACCAGCAGCAGCTCCACCGCCCGGGTCCTCAGCACCAGCAGCAGCTCCACCGCTCGGGTCCTCAGCACCAGCAGCAGCTCCACCGCCCGAGTCCTCAGCACCAGCAGCAGCTCCACCTCCAGGCTCCGCAGCACCAGGAGCTCCACTCCGAAGACTGCAGCGCCGCGTGTACCACTCTCGGATCTGCTGAAGGGAGGGGAGCTCCCGGGTAGGAGGGGAAGTACTGGTACCAGCTCCAGCAGCACCTCTCCGGAGGCGGCAGTACTGTAGGTACCTCTCCTGCAGCTGCTGGGAGGAGAGGGCTCCTCCAGGTGTAGCACGCTCAGGCTCAGCACCTCCAGACGCAGCACCCCCAGACTCAGCACCCCCAGACTCAGCACCCCCAGACTCAGCACCCCCAGAACCAGCACCCCCAGACTCAGCACCCCTAGACTCAGCACCCCCAGGCTCAGCACCCCCAGGCTCCGCACCTCCAGGCTCCGCACCTCCAGGCTCCGCACCCCCAGGCTCAGCACCGCCAGGCTCCTCACGCGCAGGCTCAGCACCCCTAGCAGGACGAGAGTCGACAGCTACCTCGACAGGCTCAACCGGGTCTACCTGGGACACACCTGAGGGAGCGGCACCCTGAGGGGGGAGGGGGTCTGCGATAGCAGCACCTGGCGCGAGGAAGAGAGGCGGAGGGGGGAGCGGGGCAGTGCGGTAGGGGAAGAGGCGGTAGAAGGGGACGGACTCGTCAAAAGTGACGTCCTGAGAGGGCAGAACCCGGCGCGAGGTGACGTGGTAAAACTGCCAACCAGGCGCGTCCGGGACAAAGCCAAGAAAGACACAGGGGACTGCGCGACGGGAGAGCTTGTCCGCGGACGTGTCGCGAACAAAAGCTCGGGATCCCCAGACCCGAAAACGCGACGCATCGCCAACCTCTCCCGTCCAACGCAGTGTCGGGGAAGTCTCCGGTAAGGAGACACGGGGCCAGAGGTTGAGCTGATGCGCAGCGTAGCGGACCGCAAATGGCCACAGAAAGTGGGGAGCAGCCGCATGGATCAGGGAGGTACGAGCGATCTCCATGACCAAGCCAATGCGGCGCTCAGCAACCCCATTCTGCTGTGGAGAGGCCGGAAGCGTGAACGACTGCTCAATGCCGTGCTCGGCACAGTAGGCTGCCAAGAGGTCGGAGGAGAACTCACCACCTCTGTCAGAGTGCAAGCGCAGGACAGGAAAGTCCGAGCGAAAACGCTTGCCTAGCTGGAGACGAGCTCTGCTGATCCAGGGGATCAAAACACCAGGGACCTCACCCTTGGTGCGCAAGGGGAAGACCGTGGTGTAGCGCGAGTAGTCGTCAACAACTATCAGGAAGTACCTCTCCTGACCCTGACCACGGATGCGGGCTGGGCCCCACACGTCCATGTGGAGCGTCTGCAAGGGAGCAGTTGTCGGGGGAAAGGAGGAGGAGTGAGGAGCGGCGCGCTGCCGCCCCTCGACACAGGGAAGACAGGGAGGAGCAGGCGAGGGTGGGAGGGGAGGGAGAACCCTGGGAAGACCAGAGACAAGGTACCGTTTGTGCATGGCACGAAGGCGCTGCACAGACGGGTGACCAAGTCGGTGGTGCCAGAGGACGGTCTCATGCGCCAGAGAGCGACACGAGCAGGGGGCGGACAGCTGACCTGACGCAGACGCAGACGCGGACGCAGCTACCTGAGGGGAGTCAGTGGTCAGTGTGTAAAGGTCCGACCCCGGCTCCCGAGTGAAGGTAGCCAGGTGGCAACCCGTCCGAGCACACGTGCAGTGTGTCACGCGCTCGTAGGCAGGGGTGAACTGGTGAACACCCCCGTCCTGGAGCGCACTACCTGCCACCAAGTTCGTAGAGAACGAGGGGAGGTAGAGACCTGACAGCGTGCCGGACGGGACCGCCGGACAAGGAAGGACAGTGGAGGAGGTCGCAATGACCGGACCCCCAGAGGGGTCAGCAAGGGAGACAGCAACTGGCCGAGCGAGTGGCTCAAGGACAGTGCGGTCACGGAAGAAAGAGCGAGAAGCACCTGAGTCCAGGGTGAAGGTGTGCAGTGCTGCAGTCGACTCAGTACCAGGGGGCACGGACGCACGAGCACCTAGGGCTGCAGCCTCACCAGGACCTGTGGGAGGAGACGCACTAGCACCTAGAGCGGCAGCCGGACTGGCCTGAATGCCCGGGTCGGGCGGAACACGCAAGTACTGAGCACCCTCTCCACTAATAGACATCGCATACATGGCAGTGAGAATAGCATCAAAGTCTAAAGCCCAAATATCAACACCCCTCTTTTCCAGATCAGCCCAGCGCGGCAGCTCAGTGGCAGCAGGAAACTGAGTGCGCCACGCGTCGTTAAGGCGCGCGAAGCAACGCTGCGTGGGGTGCGGCCTCCCACACTGCTGGCCGCTGCGGTCACCTGTGCGAATGACGTACGTGCAGGTAAAGCTACGCTGCGCATACCACTCACGGGCGGCCTGAAGCGTCGGGGCGGGCTGCTGACTCTGCCCTCCGCTAGTGCCTCCACGACCACCACCCCCACCGCCGGGACAAAGCCAAGAAAGACACAGGGGACTGCGCGACGGGAGAGCTTGTCCGCGGACGTGTCGCGAACAAAAGCTCGGGATCCCCAGACCCGAAAACGCGACGCATCGCCAACCTCTCCCGTCCAACGCAGTGTCGGGGAAGTCTCCGGTAAGGAGACACGGGGCCAGAGGTTGAGCTGATGCGCAGCGTAGCGGACCGCAAACGGCCACAGAAAATGGGGAGATACGAGCGATCTCCATGACCAAGCCAATGCGGCGCTCAGCAACCCCATTCTGCTGTGGAGAGGCCGGAAGCGTGAACGACTGCTCAATGCCGTGCTCGGCACAGTAGGCTGCCAAGAGGTCGGAGGAGAACTCACCACCTCTGTCAGAGTGCAAGCGCAGGACAGGAAAGTCCGAGCGAAAACGCTTGCCTAGCTGGAGACGAGCTCTGCTGATCCAGGGGATCAAAACACCAGGGACCTCACCCTTGGTGCGCAAGGGGAAGACTGTGGTGTAGCGCGAGTAGTCGTCAACAACTATCAGGAAGTACCTCTCCTGACCCTGACCACGGACGCGGGCTGGGCCCCACTTGTCCATGTGAAGCGTCTGCAAGGGAGCAGTTGTCGGGGGAAAGGAGGAGGAGTGAGGAGCGGCGCGCTGCCGCCCCTCGACACAGGGAAGACAGGGAGGAGCAGGCGAGGGTGGGAGGGGAGGGAGAACCCTGGGAAGTGTCAGAAATAATTGAGCAGGAATGAATGAACTAGAACAGAGTTTGGTACAAGTAGGAAACCCTAACTTTGTGTACCCCCTAAGGTGTAACCCACTACAGCCTAGACAATATAAACATGCAATGTTTGACACACCCCCATAGGCGCAGTGGGAGACAACCACAGGGTCACAAGACCAGTCAAAGCAAAGCAAAGCAAGCTCAGGGTGGATCTCAAGGATTCCACACAAATTCCGAGCACAAGCAAGCGGTCACAAGACCAGTTCACATGCAGGTTTATAACAAAGCAAGAGATACAGTGATCACAACCTAGCAAAAGTAAACAAGTAGGCATATATATATAGTGATCACAGTACAGGCAAGGTCAAGAGGTAAGTAAGTGAGGCCCAGTGGGTACAAGGCCTAGCAGAGTGCAAAAGCGCTGATGGTCACAAGGCTGAAGCGCCTTGGTGAACACATCAGCAGTGTTGGCCTCCGTGGCCACGTAACGCAGACAAAGCTGACCACGCTGCTGCAGCTCTCGAGCAAGGAAGTACCGCAGAGCGATGTGCTTCGTTCTGTGCTCCAGTCTGTGCTCCTCACACAAGGCAATGGCAGCCTTGTTGTCGACGTACAGCACTGGAGGAGAACGAGGCCGCTCTCCGAGGTCGGTCAGCAGGTAGGTCAGCCAGCGTAGCTCCTGAGCAGCCATGGCTGTGGCGTAGATCTCAGCCTCACAACTGGAGCTGAGAACAGAAGAAGAGCGAGTAGAACGCCAAGAAACTGAGCCAGAGCCAAGGCTGAAGGTGTAACCCTGGGACGACCGCTGAGTAGCCTGGTCGTCTGCCCAAGAAGCGTCTGAGTGCCCTGTGAGAACAACCCGGTCTCGCCCTCCAAGCACAAGCCCCATGCCCGACGTACTGCACAAGTAGCGCAACACCCTCTTAGCAGCATCCATGTGCTCCTTCCGGTGACGGCCAGGAGCGACATAGCGTGCTAGGATGCTAAGAGGGTATGCAAGGTCAGGTCGAGTGCAGGTCATCAGGTACATGAGGCAGCCCACAAGCTCTGGATACGGGCCACTCGGCTCTACGGACTCATCCGAAGGCAGAGCTGAGAGCGAGTGACCAGTAGGCAGAGGAGTGGACTGAGGCGAGGAGTACGTGAAGCGGAAGCGCTGGAGAACCTGCTGCACCATGTGTGACTGAGTCAGGGTGATGGTGCGCCGTGCTCTGTCCCGGGTGATCCGCAAGCCAAGATAGCTCGTCAGCTCACCCAGGTCTGTGCACGTGTGTCTCCTCTGCAGCTCCGACTTCACGTGAGCGAGTGCCGCGGTGTCAGCAGTGGCAAAGACCAAGTCGTCGACGTACACGAGGATGTAGAACGGCGGCAGCGAGGTGTCGGTGCGTAGAAACAGCGACGGGTCAGCAGTAGAGGGAGCGAACCCAAGAGCCGCAAGTGTCGTCCTCAGTGTGTCGTGCCACTCACGTGGCGCCTGGCGGAGACCGTAGACCGGCCGCTGAAGCCTCCACTGGGTGCCAGGAGGAACTGACCCAGTGAAGCCAGGGGGGCGGCGCAGCCAGATCTCCTCGTGCAGGCTGCCCTGCAAGAAAGCAGTGCTGAAGTCAAGAGAGTGAAGCTCGTAGTCGCGGTGAGCGGCTATGTGCAGCAGCACCCGAAGAGTAGTCATCTTCGGGGTGGGGGAGAAGGTCTGAAAGAAGTCTACTCCCTCTCGCTGACTGAAGCCTCGAGCCACGTAGCGCGCCTTGAAGACAGGTGGAGAACCCGGCGGCCGCTTCACCCTGAAAATCCACATGCCACTGACGATGTTCGCCCCAGGAGGGGGAACCTCATCTACGTAGGTGCCTGTGGACTTCCAGGAGGCCATCTCTGCGTCCATGGCTGTCTGCCACTGAGAGGAGTAGGGACCCGCCATCGCCTCAGCGTAAGAGCGTGGGGTCGGGATGTCTGGTGCATCCGGGTCTCCCTCAGGGGCAACTAGCAAGGACACGAGACGGGGCAAAGCAGCAGCAAGGCAGTGGAACTCCTCCTGTCTGTCCTCAAGGACGTCCGTGCCGAGGGCACACTCACCCCCGACGGACGGAGGACAGGCAGACGCAGACTCAGACCTAGCGACAAGGCTGGCAGCGTAGTCTAGGCGACAGCGAGCAGCAAAGTCAACCAACTCAGTGACCAGAGCAGACGCAGCAGAGGACTCAAAGGTCGGGTCAGTGACAACTGTAGCGAGGAGACGCGTAACAGTGGGACTGGCAGCACGACGGGAGTCAGACTCCGGGTCAGGAAGAGTAGGAAGAGAGGACGCAGGAGGAGACGGCAGCGGGACACGCTGCGGAGCAGTGGAGGGACGCAGAGTCATGTAGTGAGTGCCAGGGACAGGAGGAGGACGCTCACGTGGGACACGACGACCAGTGCGAGCAGTACGAACAGGCGACGCAGGACGAGACTCAGGCTCACGACGCTCTGCAAGACCTCCTGTGGGACCAGCGTAAGGAGAGGGAGCAGGGAGAGGCGAGGCAAGCGGTAACTGTGACTGCAGCTGGACAGGCAGAGGACACTCGACGGAGGGAGGAGGACTAGGAGGAGGAGCCTGACCAAGAACCTGCTGAAGGAGCGGTACGAAGTACGGTCGCGGCCACGCAGCGTCTCCAGAAGCAACAGGGACACCAGTGGCAGCCCCAACGCCTGAGTCCTCAGCACCAGCAGCAGCTCCAACGCCCGGGTCCTCAGCACCAGTAGGAGCTCCAACGCCCGAGTCCTCAGCACCAGCAGCAGCGCCACCGGTCGGGTCCTCAGCACCAGCAGCAGCTCCAACGCCCGGGTCCTCAGCACCAGCAGCAGGGCCACCGGTCAGGTCCTCAGCACCAGCAGCAGCGCCACCGGTCGGGTCCTCAGCACCAGCAGCAGCTCCAACGCCCGGGTCCTCAGCACCAGCAGCAGCTCCAGCCCCCGGGTCCTCAGCACCAGCAGCAGCTCCAGCGTCCGGGTCCTCAGCACCAGCAACAGCACCACCGCTCGGGTCCGCAGCACCAGGAGCACCACTACGAAGACTGCAGCGCCGCGTGTACCACTCGCGGATCACCTGAATGGGGGGGAGCTCCTGGGTAGGAGGGGAAGTACCGGGACGAGCTCCAGAAGCACCTCTCCGGAGGCGGCAGTACTCGAGGTACCTCTCCTGCAGCTGCTGGGAGGAGAGGGCTCCTCCAGGTGGAGCACGCTCAGGCTCAGTACCCCTAGACTCAGCACCCCCAGACTCAGCACCCCCAGTCTCAGCACGTCCAGGCTCAGCACCCCCAGGCTCAGTACCTCCAGGCTCCGCACCTCCAGGCTCCGCACCTCCAGGCTCCGCACCCCCAGGCTCCGCACCTCCAGGCTCAGCACCCCCAGGCTCCGCACCCTCAGACGCAGCACTCCCAGGCTCAGCACCCCCAGATGCAGCACGCGAGTCAACAGCTACCTCGACAGGCTCACCCGGGTCTACCTGGGACACACCTGAGGGAGCGGCACCCTGAGGGGGGAGGGGGTCTGGTACCTCAGCACCTGGAGCGAGGAAGAGAGGCGGGGGGGGAGCGGGGCAGTGCGGTAGGGGAAGAGGCGGTAGAAGGGGACGGACTCGTCAAAAGTGACGTCCTGAGAGGCCAGAACCCGGCGCGAGGTGACGTGGTAAAACTGCCATCCAGGCGCGTCGGGAACAAAGCCAAGAAAGACACAGGGAACAGCGCGACGCGAGAGCTTGTCCGCGGACGTGTCGCAGACAAAAGCTCGAGATCCCCAGACCCGGAAACGCGACGCATCGCCAACCTCTCCCGTCCACCGTAGAGTCGGGGAAGTCTCCGGTAAGGAGACACGGGGCCAGAGGTTGAGCTGATGCGCTGCGTACCGGACCGCAAACGGCCACAGAAAGTGGGGAGCAGCCGCATGAGTCAGGGAGGTACGAGCGACCTCCATGACCAAGCCAATGCGGCGCTCAGCGACCCCATTCTGCTGTGGAGAGGCCGGAAGCGTGTACGACTGCTCAATGCCGTGCTCAGCACAGTAGGCTGCCAAGAGGTCGGAGGCAAACTCACCACCTCTGTCAGAGTGCAAGCGCAGGACAGGAAAGTCCGAGTGAAAGCGCTCGCCTAGCTGGAGACGGGCTCGGCTGATCCAGGGGATCAAAACACCAGGGACGTCACCCTTGGCGCGCAAGGGGAAGACCGTGGTGTAGCGCGAGTAGTCGTCAACAACTATCAGGAAGTACCTCTCCTGACCCTGACCACGGACGCGGGCTGGGCCCCACACGTCCATGTGGAGCGTCTGCAGGGGAGCGGTCGTCGGGGGAAAGGAGGAGGAGTGAGGAGCGGCGCGCTGCCGCCCCTCGACACAGGGAATGCAGTCAGGAGCAGGGGAGTCAGGAAGGGGAGGGAGCACCCTGGGAAGACCAGCAACAAGGTCCCGTTTGTGCATGGCCCGCAGGCGCTGCACAGACGGGTGACCAAGGCGGTGGTGCCAGAGGACGGTGTCGTTCGCCAGAGAGCGACACGAGCAGGGGGCGGACAGCTGACCTGACGCTGACGCAGACGCAGCTACCTGAGGGGACTCAGTGGTTAGTGTGTACAGGTCAGACCCCGGCTCTCGAGTGAAAGTAGCTAGGTGGCGGCCCGTCCGAGCACACGTGCAGTGAGTCACACGCTCGTAGGCAGGGGTGAACTGATGAACACCCCCGTCCTGGAGCGCACTACCTGCCACCAAGTTCGTGGAGAACGAGGGGAGGTAGAGACCTGAGAGCGTGCCGGACGGAACCGCTGGACACGGAAGGGTGGTGGAGGAGGTCGCAAGGACCGGACCCCCAGAGGGGTCAGCAAGAGAGACAGCAACCGGCCGAGCTAGAGGCTCAAGGACAGTGCGGTCACGAAAGAAAGAGCGAGAAGCACCTGAGTCCAGTGTGAAGGTGTGCAGTGCTGCAGTCGACTCAGTACCAGGGGGCACAGACGCACAAGCACCTAGAGCAGCAGCTGCAGTAGTACCTGTGGAAGCAGACACACTAGCACCTAGAGCAGCAGCGGGGCTGGCCTGAATGCCCGGGTCGGGCGGAACACGCAAGTACTGAGCACCCTCTCCACTAATAGACATCGCATACATGGCAGTGAGAATAGCATCAAAGTCTAGTGCCCAAATATCAACACCCTTCCTGAGCAGCTCAGCCCAGCGCGGCAGCTCACCCCCACCAGGAAACTGGGTGCGCCACGCATCGTTGAGGCGGGCGAAGCAGCGCTCCGTCTGGTGCGGCCCCCCACACGTCTGGCCAGTGCGGTCACCTGTACGAATAACGTACTGGCAGGTGACGCTGCGCCGCGCATACCACTCACGGGCGGCCTGAAGGGTCGGGGCAGGCTGCTGACTCTGACCGCCCCCCGGGCCTCCACGACCACCACCCCCTCCGCCTCCGCCCCGGCCACCTCCACCCCTGCCGCTGCCACGACCACCTCCGCCTCCGCTGCCACCTCCGCCCCTGTCACCACTCCCAACGCCGCTGTCACCTCCACCACTGCCGCCACTAGTCTCTCCAGTCGCACCTCCACCGCCACCACCTCCACCCCCGCCTCCTCCGCCACCACCCCCACTCCTGCCACTCCTGCCCCTGCGTCGTCCGCCTGAAGCAGACGCAGCCCCGACCTTCTCAGCACCAAGGAGGTCGACAGCAGCAGCAGAGGCGACAGAGGGGAGGAGGGGGGAAGGGGAGCACCCCTCGAAGAAGGGGCCGCGGGGGTCGCCACGAGAGGTGCCTACAGCGACGATACTAGCCTCGGCTGCAAGCAGTTCCTTCTCGAGGAGGTCTACGGTGAGCTCAGTGGGGGAGCGAGAGAGGAACTGGTCCCTGACAGGGCGCAGAGAGTCAGGGAGGCGGGTGACAACGTGGTAGAGAGTGATCCAGAGCGGGGGGGGGGGGTTGCTAGCGAGGAACTCGTCAGGCATGGCAGCGCGAAAGCGAGCCTCACTAGTCTTAAGGTGGGTGATGAGGTCTGCGACAGTGTGAAAGGAGGCTAGGTCGGGGAACAGGTAGGGGAGAGTGAGGCGGCCTAGCGTGGCAGAAGCAGGTGAGGAGTAGCGGGCCACTACAGCTGTGTAGAGGTCCTTAGCAGTCTTGCACTGGCCGAAGTGCTCGCGCTCATCTAGCGGCAGGGAGTTGCGAATAGCAAAGCGAGCGTGCGCGTCACGGGTCTGCCACTGTGAGCGCTCAGCTGGGGGGGCAGTAGCGAGTGGGGCGGTCGCATGGCCGAGAGCGTGGTCGTACAGTGTAATATCTTCCTTGGCAGTGAGCTGTAGGAAAAGGTGCAGGTCATCTAGCCAGGTTTCGAATTTGACCGGACGGCCCTCGGCGTCGAAAGCTAGAACAGGAGGACTAGCCATAGCGACAGCGGCAGTAGTAGAAGCAGTAAAGTCACTGAAAAGGCGTGCGCAGGGTCAGCGGGGCCGGTGGGGCCTACGGACTGTAGTGGCGCACAAGCAGCAGTAGCAGGAAGTGTAGTAGTAGGATCTGCAGTGGTGCACAGGCGCAGCAGGCGGCAGCGAGAGCCGGCGCAGCAGGGGCGGGCTCAGCAGCGGTGATACGCGGGCGGCGGCGGGCTCAGCAGCAGCGGTGCGCGGGCGGCTGCGGGCTCAGCAGTGGCGGGCCGGGAGCAGGCAGCGCGCGGGCCGTGCGGGCCGTATGTGAGCTGCGCGGGCAGCGTGCGGGCCGGCGGCGGTCAGCGCAAGAGCCGCGCAGGCTCAGCGCGGGCTGCGCGGGCTGCTCGCGGGCTGCGTAAGCGGGTCGCGGGCGGCTCGCGGGGGTTCGCGGGCAGGTCGCGGGCTGCTCGCGGGCTGGTCGCGGGCTGCGCAGGCGGTTCGCGGGCTGTGCGTGGGCGGTTCGCGGGCTGTGAGCGCGGCGCGCTGTGCGGTTCGCGGGCGGCGTGACGGGGCCGATCGGGGCGCTAAGGGGCGACGCGACGGGGGCCGTGAGAGGCCGCTAGGAAAAAAAAAAAAAATTCGAAGGGGCCGCAGGGCCGCTAGATCGTGCTAGATCGACGGGGCCATCGGGGCCGGAAACAAACGAAGGTAAGAAGGTAGGTAAGTCGGTGGGCCCTAAGAACAGTCCTAGCGAAGGACCTGCTCTGAAACCATGTCAGAAATAACTGAGCAGGAATGAATGAACTAGAACAGAGTTTGGTACAAGTAGGAAACCCTAACTTTGTGTACCCCCTAAGGTGTAACCCACTACAGCCTAGACAATATAAACATGCAATGTTTGACAGGAAGACCAGAGACAAGGTACCGTTTGTGCATGGCACGAAGGCGCTGCACAGACGGGTGACCAAGTCGGTGGTGCCAGAGGACGGTCTCGTGCGCCAGAGAGCGACACGAGCAGGGGGCCGACAGCTGACCTGACGCAGACGCAGACGCAGCTACCTGAGGGGACTCAGTGGTCAATGTGTACAGGTCCGACCCCGGCTGCCGAGTGAAGGTAGCCAGGTGACGGCCCGTCCGAGCACACGTACAGTGTGTCACGCGCTCGTAGGCAGGGGTGAACTGGTGAACACCCCCGTCCTGGAGCGTACAACCTGCCACCAAGTTCGTAGAGAACGAGGGGAGGTAGAGACCTGACAGTGTGCCTGACGGGACCGCAGGACAGGGAAGAACAGTGGAGGAGGTCGCAATGACCGGACCCCCAGAGGGGTCAGCGAGGGAGACAGCAACTGGCCGAGCAAGCGGCTCAAGGGCAGTGCGGTCACGAAAGAAACAGCGAGAAGCACCTGAGTCCAGGGTGAAGGTGTGCAGTGCCTCAGTCGACTCAGTACCAGGGGAGACAGACTCACTAGCACCTAGAGCGACAGCCTCACCATCACCTGAGGTGGCAGACACGAGAGGACCTGCAGTGGCAGTCTCACTAGCACCTAGAGCAGCAGCCTCATTGGTCAGAATGCCCGGGTCGGGCGGAACACGCAAGTACTGAGCACCCTCTCCACTAGTAAACATCGCATACATGGCAGTGAGAATAGCATCAAAATCTAGAGCCCAGATATCAACTCCCTTCCTCTCCAGATCAAGCCAGCGGGGCAGCTCAGCGCCGTCAGGGAACTGAGCGCGCCAAGCGTCGTCAAGGCGCGAGAAACAGCGCTGCGTGGGGTGCGGCCTCCCACACGTCTGACCAGTGCGGTCACCAGTGCGGATGACGTACGTGCAGCTAAAGCCACGCGCCCCCGGGCGCTGGGAATACCACTCACGGGCCTCCTGGAGCGACGGAGTGTGCTGCTGGCTCAGACCACCGCCAGCGCCTCCACGACCACCACCGCCGCCGCCACCTCCTCGACCACCTCCTCCTCTGCCGCTGCCACGACCACCTCCGCCCCCGCTGCCGCCCCCGCCCCTGCCACCGCCTCCGCCGCTGCCGTCACCACCCCCACTGCCGCCACTAGCCTCTCCAGCCCCTCCTCCACTCCCACCGCCTCCACCCCCGCCTCCCCCGCCGCCACCTCCACCCTTGCCCCCTTTGTTCCTGCGGCGCCCGCTCGGAGCAGACGCGGTCCCGACCTTCTCAGCACCAAGGAGGTCGACAGCAGAAGCAGAGGCGACAGAGGGGAGAAGGGGGGAAGGGGAACACCCCTCAAAGAAAGGGGTGCGGGGCTCGCCACGAGAGGCACCTACAGCGACGATGCTCGCCTCAGCTGCAAGGAGTTCCTTCTCGAGGAGGGCAATGGTGAGCTCAGTGGGGCAGCGAGCTAGAAAGTGATCCCTGACTGCGCGCAGAGAGTCAGGGAGGCGGGTGACGATGTGGTAGAGAGTGAGCCAGAGCGGTGGGGGGTTGCTAGCCAGGAACTCGTCAGGCATAGCAGCGCGGAAGCGGGCCTCACTAGTCTTGAGGTGGGTGATGAGGTCAGCGACAGTGTGAAAGGAGGCCAGGTCGGGGAACAGGTAGGGGAGAGAGAGGCGGCCTAGTGCGGCAGAAGCAGGTGAGGAGTAGCGAGCAACGACAGCAGTGTACAGCTCCTTAGCAGTCTTGTGCTGGCCAAAGTGCTCGCGCTCATCTAGCGGCAGGGAGTTGCGAATAGCAAAGCGAGCGTGGGCATCACGAGTCTGCCACTGCGAGCGCTGAGTGCTGTCAGCAGTGGTAGGAGGGGCAGTAGCATGGCCTAGGGCGTGATCGTACAGTGAAATGTCCTCCTTGGCAGTGAGCTGTAGGAAGAGGTGCAGGTCATCTAGCCAGGTGTCAAACTTCACTGGGCGGCCCTCAGCATCGAAAGCTAGCACAGGAGGGCTAGCCATAGTAGCAGTAGGAGGAACAGTAGCAGTGTCAGTAGCAGTGACAGCACCAGCAGTAGCGCGGTTGGGCAGGGCAGTGCGGCTCTAGCAGGGCAGGGCCGGGGCAGTCGTGACGGCGGCGACAGCTGCTGCAGGCTCGGCGGCGGCAGCTGCTGCAGGGTCGGCGGCGGCAGCTGCTGTAAGGTCGACGGCGGCAGATGCTGCAGTCTCAGTGACGGCAGCTGCTGTAGACTCGGCGGCGGCAGCTGTTGTAGGTCGAGCGGCGGCTGCTGCTGCAGGGTCGGCGGCGGCTGCTGCTGCAGGTCTGGCGGCGGCTGCTGCTGCAGGTCTGGCGGCGGCTGCTGCTGCAGGCTCGGTGGCGGCAGCTGCTGCAGGTCGAGCGGCGGCTGCTGCTGCAGGCTCGGCGGCGGCAGCTGCTGCAGGTCCGGCGGCGGCTGCTGCTGCAGGGTCGGCGGCGGCAGCTGCTGCAGGGTCGGCGGCGGCCGCTGCTGCTGCAGGCTCGGCGGCGGCAGCTGCTGCAGGTCTGGCGGCGGCTGCTACTGCAGGCTCGGCCGCGGCTGCTGCTGCAGGCTCGGTGGCGGCAGCTGCTGCAGGTCGAGCGGCGGCTGCTGCTGCAGGGCGGCGGCGGCTGCTGCTGCAGGGTCGGCGGCGGCTGCTGCTGCAGGTTCGGCGGCGGCAGCTGCTGCAGATCGCGCGGCGGCTGCTGCTGCAGGCTCGGCGGCTGCAGCTGCTGCAGGTTCGGTGGCGGCAGCTGCTGCAGGTCGAGCGGCGGCTGCTGCTGCAGGCTCGGCGGCGGCAGCTGCTGCAGGTTCGGCGGCGGCAGCTGCTGCAGACGAGGCCGAAGGGGACCGCGACGGGTCCTGGAGGGGCCGCGAAGGGCGGCGAGGGGCGGCGACGAAGCCGCGAAGGGGCGGCGACGGAGCCGCGAAGGGGCGGCGACGAGGCCGCGAAAGGGGGTCCGCGAAAGGGGCCGCGAAAGGGGCCTTAAGCGGGGTCGCGAGGGGCCTGACGAGGGGCCGCGAGGGGACCTTAAGAGGGGGCCGCGACGGGCCGCTAAGGACAGGCACACGAGACGCGACTAGGGCAGGCGCGAAGCGCGCTCCGGGCAGGAAAAAAAATATTTCGTTTTCCGTGGTGGGCCCTTGGAATCTTCCTGCTCTATACCATGTTAAGATTAGAGAGGAATGAATGATGGATTAGGTAAGGGGAGGGGGTACAAGACTATCGAGAAGTTTGTTGTACCCTCTAAGGAATCACCCCTACACAACCTAGAGATATATAATATGAAACATATAATTTGACACCCTTCACATGAGACACGTCCTAAATCTGCATCGCGCAATTACAAGGTTGCCAATTACGTTGCTCACTCGAAATGGCGCCATTCGCTCAAGTTGTTGCGATCATCAGTGACGGTGGTTACAAATCGCGCTGAATCGCAAGCATGTCCAATCTGTCGATTGCAATCGGTTGCATTTAATTGCATCAAATCGAGGCAATCAATCAGGATCGATTGCGATCTTGATTGCGATCGTCAGGTTGCCCCCGATTACCCAAAAGTACCGCCTAGACCTTCTCGGAAATTGTGGATTGCGAATCGAGGCAATCAGCCTCAAATCGCCCCGATCTACATCACGTCCTTAGCCTGTCGAAGTGTTCGCCCTCTCAGAAAGATCCAAAGTCCTCCTCGCCCAGCCCAACCCTCGCCCCCTCAAAGTGGGGTTCGCCAAAGGGCTCGCAAGGGCTATCAGTGGGAGGGATACCAAAACCGCGAACCTAAAAAAAAAAAAAAAACCGCTGAACCCAACTGATCGAAAATAAATTTGCCGATGATTCTTGTGAGGAATGTGTTTTGTGGAAGAGGCCTTCTTTTTTCGTTGTTGTTACCCACATTCCTCAAAAAGGCTAGAGATATACTTTCACCCCAGCCCGCGATGACCCTGGTAGAAGGGGGCGAGCAGCATCGTCCTCAGGGCCCCGCTCCTTCCAATTTCTAAGGGCGGGGCTTCCGATTGGGTTGGGCGGTCGGTCAGCTAGGGGAATTTTTTATGAACCCTCCTCTAAACACTAGCCTAGCCCTCGCCTTTTGCAGGTGTTCGGGCGGGTCCCGAAAGTATATAAGCAGTTTTGGGAACCAGTTTTACATAGAACACGTGCAGTTGCGGCGTACATATACGTAAACATCACTTCGGAAAAATCCAAAATCCAAAAACGTGGATATAGATTCGTGGTTCTACTGTGCCGCGGCTTATAGTCCACGTCTCGGCCTGTTGCTAGGTCAACATTGCCACGAAGCCTATTTTCCGCAAATTTACGACGTCAGGGTGAGTTCGCCTAAAGGAGATGCGGTGAATCAGGAACTCTTCGCTTACTGTTCTATATATTTCGATGGCGTAAAATGCTGTATCTTTCGCTGTCTGTACAGTACGCATCCCTAGTTGAGTAGCGCGTCAAAATTTTCTGTACGGTCTGGCGCCGTGTCCATGTCGAGGAGAAAAGGCCCCGCCCTTGCTTTGGCGAAGTCGGCCATGTATTTCGGAGCACAACGGTGTTCGTTTCGTGGTCATCGGCGACTTCAAGAACTTTTATCTCTGAACGACGTGTCGATTTTCGACGAGATTAATTCGTCGAAATTGAAGTGTTGTTTCTGCTCTACGCAACTGCTCGTGGATGAGGCACTCGTTGACGGGAGAAAAACGACGTCAAAATCGAGCCCTGCAGGTCAACGAAATGGTAGAAAAGAGCGTTTCGACAAAACTTTGGTCGACAAAATAGCTCGAAACAGGCACCGTCGAGCAAAGCGTTTCTGGTCGAATTTCGACCAATTGCGAAATAGCAAATTTTGACCAATCAGAGCATTTCAGAAATTGTACTCCTTAGGAGATTTCGAATCAGTAAGGAAACTGAATATGAAACCAGGCCCCTAGATTCGTTTTGAGGCACTCTAATCGATCAGAGTACACCCCTCCTGGAACTCTGTCTGTCAGAGGTGCCTCAAAATTTTAGTCTGAAATTTCAGACAAGCATTTTTTTTTTTTGTTTGAACTGTCACAGTTACTTCAAATGTTAAGATGTTCATGCAGTTTTGTAAAAGCATAGTCATAATAGCATTGAAGCTGATTAAAGCCTACCAGTACATCAGGCAACATGCTTGTGCATCGCCTCTGCTCATGTCGACGGCGTTCCGGTGTTTTTGTCACGTGGAATGCATGGTTGTTTCCGCTGATCTCATGTCGTTTTGTTGTATGTGTGATTACTGTTATGTACCCATTTTCTCACCTGTGTGCCGATTTTGTCAATTTTGGATTTGCGATTAAACCGATACGATCGTTCACCCGATCTGTATCAGGTGGGCCAAGTGCCACGCAGCTGAGCTGGCAGCAGGCAGAAACTGTTGCTTGGCGTGGCGTGTGAGCATCAGGCAGTGCCACACGAAACTTTCACTACAAATCAGGACCTTTGCAATTTCACAGTAGTGCGTGCTGCAGATGTTTTTACAGCAAATCGGCATCAAAGTCGCCTATTCTTTACAATACATTAGCGATAACTTACATGTGTTGAGATTTTGTCTTATAAATCTCGTAACCACGCAACCATTTCCTCATCGTAACTGGAAGATATTCTCGATGAGCGAGTGTATTCGGATGTCCCAGCTGTTCAGGTGTGCGTTGCTCACATCCTGGCACTCCCCTGCCATCTCGGAAGTGAGCATATCGAAAGGAAACTTCCAGGAAACTTCGCTCCAATAAGCGCGCAGAGTGTACCCCTGATACAAGTCTGAGTCTCAGCGTACACTTGTAAAATCGGGCTGAAATTGTTGGTGCAACCCTACGGTTTGCACTCGGCTTGTTGTCCGTGTGCGTGTGCGTGCATGCGTGTGTGTATGGAGTGGTATGAGTGCATGAAATAAATATATATTTCATGCTTATAATGGGTCATGATGTCGAGTGTGTGTGTCGAGTCAATAGCGAGTTATCGCTAGCCGCGTATTACGCGGTCATTTTGTGTGTCCCGCGCGGGTTCTATTTTGTCTTGTTTGGTTTCTATTTTGTCGCTTGTCGAACGTTCGGCGTGTCGCAGATGTATCCATCAAGAACTCAAGGATGAGTTTTGTGATGAAGAACCCGAGCCTTGGTTCAAGCTTCAAGTGTTTTCGAAGCTCGCCAAAAGGCTACACCTCAAGATATTGAAGATAGTTACATTACAAAGTGTAGTGTAACATTTCAGTTGGTGTAGGCCCTTGTGAAGGGTAGTTTCGAGACCCTTCTTGGTTGGGGACAGTGTGGCACTGTTCCCCATCACTGTACCTCGGCTCTTGGGGTTTGTAGGAGCTGGGAGTCCTTCCCAACTCGTAACTCTTCCTAGTTGTTCGTGATTGGGTGTCCTAAGTCTATGTTGCTGCCATAGTGCCGTTCGTTCAAACCGACGCTGTGTCGTCAATTCTTGATGAAATCGTGTGATCTAACGTGCCTATTGTAGGCGACGCTGAGACGCTCCAGATCCAAGTTGAATGAGGTCGATTGGAGCTGTGACCAGATCGCTATGAACGTTTGAAGCCGCTGTGCAGAAATCCGACTGTGCACTCTATATCTCGTTTTAGGCACATTGAAGCCTATTGTGACTATAACAGAAATTTCAGACAATCCATAAAAAAACTCTGAAAAATCAGACAAGGTACATAAATATACATATATATACATTTTTTTGTTCAGACTAGGTTAAAAAAAAAAACCTGAACGGATTCTGATTCAGACTCCAAAGTCTGATATCTAGGGCACTGCCTGAAACACGTTTTTACTAAATGTAAAAACGTAAACAACTCTGAAAGCTGTTAACATGAGAAACTGCCATACCCAGGTGAAAGGCACATGTGCTTGTCGTTTCACCTGCCGTTGCTGACAGGAATGGTCAAGCGTTTTCCGCAGAACGTTTCTCTAGGGCTCATTGTCCTTACTTTTTGGTTCTCCTTGCTTGTACCATAATCTTGTTCAATCAACTTTTCATAGTGAAACTATGCTTGAAGAAGGCATTCCACCTCTCTACCAAGAATCACTGCTAGAACTCTGACCGTGCATCCCACGCAGTTCAACTCTCCCGTAGAATAGAATTCTCCACATGGTGCGGTGAGCGTGGAACGACCCACGTTAGAACCTTCAGAATAGCCGATTTTTGCGCCCGATATCTAAGTCATTGTAGGCCGGCAACCGTCTAGACCGTATGATGACTAGGAGGTCGATGCGGGAGTAGGGGTGATAGTTTGCAGGCGCGGTTAGATGGTGTTCGGGCACGCCATGAGGCTGGCGAGTACGGCGAGGTGGACTTGGAGATTTTGCTCCTAGGAACTCGTGTGCAGTGGGCGCGTGAGCATCCCCCTCCCCGTGCTGAAGCGGACGGCGTGTCTGCCTCTCCCCGACCCGTGCACAACGAAGGTGACGGATGCAAAATTGTCGGTGAGGGAAGCACAAGGGTTCGCGGAGTGATTCGAGCCGCCGACGTCGGAGTTGGCGGAGTGCAGGCGCAAGTGCTGCGGTCGACGGCGGCTGCAGGAAGCTCGAACGGCAACATCGATGTTCGACGTCGTTCTCCTGAGCGGAGTGGAGTTAGGCTGACTTCAACGACTCATGCATCGGCTGGGCGAGACGGAGGGATCACGCCGGCGTACGGCTACTTCAAAATTTCGCCGGACAAGATTACGGTGCCGAAGCCGCTCGAAGGTCGACACGATCTGATCACTTGGATTGAATCCATTGAGCCTCAGCTGGGGATCGCTGAATTGAAGTTCGTCTACGGCTAGGTGGAGATGCCGGACTAAGAGAACTCTGAATTGTGGGCGGAATTTTGCGCAGCTCATCTTCTGACCTTCATGGTCCTTTCGAGGTGTTGTTCGCCGCTGGTGCAAGTCGCGCTGAAGCCGTGCCGACTTTAAGTGGACGCCTGCTACCAAGCGTGGCAGTACATCATGCGCACCTACAAAGCGACCGACGACCTCTACATCAGCCAACTGGAGAAGAAATTGGCCAACATTCGCATGGGTGAGCAGGAATCGGCGACCGAGTACTGCAATCGAGCGCGACGAATTTTGGCCGACATGCAGATGGCTGGCTTCGAGTACTCGGTGGCGTCGTATGTCACGCATGTCATCAACGGCCTCCTCTTGAGCTACAATTTGATGCGACGGATGCTGATAATGCTCGGCACACTCGAGACTCTGAACGAAGACTCCATTTCGAGTCACATCATCCAGGACAAGTTTATGCAGGAGTCTGAGCGGTCTTGAGTGCTCCTTCCGCAGGCTAACTATGTCGCTCCGATAAAGCAGGGACGTCTGACGGGGCAGCGTGGGAAGTTGGGCGGAGGTGGAGGCGGTGGTGGAAAGTCGTCGAACACCAAGTTTACCGAGAGCGTTGACCCCGGAAAGTCGGTGAAGGGCAATGATCGCGGAAGCAGTGGTTCGCGTCGAGGAGGACGCCGCTGCTACATTTGCGGAGACCCTGACCATCTCTTGTAGCTTAACCACGACGAGCTTGACAACGATCAGAGAGAAAGTTGCGGAAAGTCGAAAAACGCTCGTTGATCAGAGGACAGGAAGTCTGACGACGATCGTCGGCGTCGAGACAACAAGTCGTGGAAGGAGAAGCCTGCGTCATCGAAAACGCCGTCGACGTCAAAGCCCGGTACCTCGAGCGGCAAGGAAGCCCTTGTTGGATGGTTGGCATGGTCGAGCCAACAATTTCGCTGGCGCCGGAGGCTGGCGAAGACTTCCAGGCGGTCGCAGCAGCCGTGCAGGCAAATCCGACTGTGGTTCTCCTCGACAGTGGCTGCTCCCATCATCTGATGGGAACACGAGAGGCCTTCGTTGAAATGAGCTAGGAGGACAAATCCGTCACGTGCGCAGATTCAATGGTGCGCTTCAGAACGTCGAAGGCCGTGGCACAGTTGCTCTGAAAGGGGAGACTGGGAAGCCGTTTCTCATCCCAGACGTGTTGTACGTTCCGGGCGTGCACGCACATCTATTGTCTGCTTGTCAGTTGAAGGAAAACGGCGTTAAGCTGCACAACGAGGGTGATAAGATGCTGCTCGTGTCCGTTGCAGGAGATGTGCTCGGTCGAGCACGCTACACCGGCCGAGTCCTCTGCACCGACCTTCGCCCCTGCTCGTCGAAATCGACTACATCTGCGACAGAAGCAGTTGCTCTGCGGACGATCGCCTCGGCGACGAAGTCAAAGCCAGCTAAGTGGCACGCGAGGCTCGCGCACGTCGGCATCGACACGATTATGAGCTCGGCGAAGCATGAAGTTGCCATCGGTCTAGACATTGAGAAGTCAAATGGAGCCGACTTGCCGTGTACACCTCTTGTGTCGGCGGCAAGCTGGAGCGCCATACTTTTCCAGAGAAGGGATCCGAGGCTGTAAACGCCCTTGACGTTGTGCACATTGACCTCTGTGGCCCCTTCCGTGTGGCTGCCGCGGATGTGAGCCTCTACTTCCTCCCCCTCAAAGACCGCAAGACCTGCTTTGTGTGGGTCCGCCCGATCGCGAAGAAGAGCGATGTGCTGGTCGTTTTCGAGAAGTGGCTGAAGGAAGTGGAGCGGCAGACTTCGACGACGGTGAAAAGGTTGCGCTCAGATCGCGGAGGCGGATTTTTTGGCAGGAAATTCACCAAACTTGTCGAGGACAAGGGTATCCTCCACAACCTCACCTGCCCCTACACACTTCAGCAGAATGGCATGGCGGAACAGGAGATGCACACGGTCGTCAAATCTGTGCGGACAATGCAGCTTCATGTAGGGGTGAAGCATCACCGGTGGCACCTCGTTCTTTGTCACACCGTCTAGGTGTGTAACTGCCTCGAACGGGCCTCCCTTCCTCCGAGGACGACGCCGTATGAGCTGCTGTTCGAACCGAAGCCAGACCTTACGCTGGCGCGTGTGTGGGGCTGCATGGTGCAGTTCATGGTCCCGGAGCAGCAGCGCGGCGGAAAGTTGGCGCCGAAGGCACGCTGGGGCTTTCACCTTGGTGTTTTGCCGGAGAGCAAGGGCTGAGAGGTGCTCGATCTTACTGACAACCGCATTGTCATAACCGTGAAGGCAATCCTCTACGAGACAATGTCTCTGGAGGAGTGGAAGGCGGAACATGCGCCGGCGTCAAAGTGGACGAAGGTTTCTTCTCTGACGAGTCCATTGCCGACGGCGATTGAGTTGCTCGCCACCGAGGACGACGGCCCGTCAGATGATCCCGCTCCTTCCATTCCGCCCTCCTTGAACGCTCCTCCGCCTCTTCCTACCTCCCTCCCATCACTCACCGCCGGCTTGCCTAAGTCGGCATCCACGTCGGCCGCCAGCGATGAGGGGAGCATTGGTGCGTCACCTTCGGATCCGCCCATTGGCATCGCTGGCGGTCGACGTGATCGGGTGAGCGAGCAAGTCAGCGTCGGAGTGAAGTCTCCCCCGACAGGGGAGCCGTCGAATGGGAAGCGCGTTTCAGAGAAGCTGCCGGCGTCGAAAGAGAAGCGTGTTTCAGAGAAGACGCCGACAAGGGAGACGTCGAACGGGAAGCGTGTTTTGGAGGAGCCATCGACAGGGGAGCCATCGAACGTAGAGCGCGTTTCAAAGGAGCCGTCGACAGAGGAACCGTTGAATGAGGAGCCTGCTTCAGAGGAGCGGACGACAGGGGAGCAGTTCGACGATGGCACATCGAGCGACGTTGTTGAAGTCATCGGCGGCGATGACGTATGGGGACCTGTTGACTAGGGAGCAGTCCAGCGACAGTGACGTGGTGGAAGTTTCGGCAGACGATTCCACTCCAACTTTGGCAAGCCTTGCAAGAAGATGAGCTACCATGCTTGCCTGTCGCCGACCTCGTACAGCACACTGCTCGACGATGCGCAGTTCGACGTCGACGTGCCCGAGATCGACCTCGATATGCACATTGACCCAGAGCACCACTGGGACATCGCCAAGATGACGGTGAAGGAGGCGTTGGCGAGCTGGAAGGGCAAGGCAGTGAAGGCCGCCATGGACGAGGAGATCCGCAGTCTCATCACCAACGGCACATGGGAGCTGGTCGAGCGTCCGCGCGGCGTCAATGTCATGAAAAAACGCTGGGTTCTGATGACTTAGTATCACGTCGACGACACGGTCGCACGCGAAAAAGCCCGCCTGGTGGTGAAGGGCTTCACGCAGGTCTACGGAGCTGACTACGACAAGACGTACGCACCGGTCGGAAGCTACGTCACGCCGCGGATTTTCCTCAGCATCGTGGCCGTCCTCGACCTGCACCTCATGCAGTTTGAGATGAAGAATGTGTTTCTACAGAACAAGCTCGATCGCGTGCTCTACATAGATCAGCCGACATACTACAACGATGGCACCGGCCGCGTATGCAAGCTGCTGAAGAGTTTGTACGGGCTGAAGCAGAGTCCTCTGCGGTGGTACTCGACGCTCGACGTTGTGCTGATGGGCGCCGGTTGGAGCAAGACCCAGGTTGACGAGGCTCTCTATTTGATTATCGGCGACGACAGAGTGGCATGCTGGGTGCTCGTCTACGTCGACGACTTGCTCGCCGCCAGCAGCAGCACCGCGATGCTGAAGGAGCTGAAGGAGCTGCTGGAGGCTGCCTTTGAGCTCCGAGAGATGAGCCCTGTCGAGAAGTATTTGGGGCTCAAAATCGTGCGCGACCATCCGGCGCGGAAGCTGTGGCTGCACCAGCAGTCCTACGTCAGAAAGCTGCGTAGGCGCTTCATCGACGAGGAGCAGACTGGTCGGCGTCCGAAGACGCCTGTTTCCGTCGACGCTTACGCGGAGCTGACTTTCGACGATGAGGACTTCTAGTCGCATGAAGAAGAGGAGTACGATCAGAACGTCGGTTCGCTGCAGTTTGCCACCACGACAACTCGGCCCAATATTGCATTCACGTGCAGCAAGCTGGGGTCTGGTCTGACGGTGAGGAGCGACCAGCACTGGCGCGAGGTCGATCGCTGCCTCAACTATCTCGCTGACACGCGCGATGCTGTTCTGGAGTTTGGCGGCGGACCCGAAACTCTGAAACTGGTCGGCTACGCGGACGCGGACGACGCTGGCGACAAGCAGACTCGCAGCAGTACGAGTGACTACGTTTTCACCTTCGGCGGCTTAGCTGTCTCCTGGACGAGTCAGCGCATCAAGTGCGTGACTCTGTCCTCGACGGATTCAGAGTACATCGCGGCCACCGAAGCAGGCAAGGAGGCCCGTCGACTTCGATTCCTCCTCGCCGAGTTCCAGCTCCTCGATGCTGGAACGCCGATTACTCTGAATGTGGACTATCAGTCCGCCATCGCGGTCGCTGAGGGGTGGGGCTGAAGGGAAACCTCAAGCACATGGAGCAGCGCTATGCTTGGCTGCAGCAGATGGTGAAGCGCAAGAAGATTGCGTTAGAATACCTCCCGACGTCCGAGCAGCCGGCGGACTTCCTCACGAAAGGGCTGCACTTTCCGGCCTTCAACCGGTGCTCTGTCGCGGTCGGCCAGGTTCGCCTTGCCAAAATCGGCGACGATAATGACGATGTGCAGCAGTAGGTGTCATGTACTCTAACATGGCTAGTGCGGTGATCGACGTGCGGGGGTGTGCATGCCAAAAAAAAATCCCCTTGTATTTTATTAAGTAGGTTCTGGGTGGACCTTGTGTGTGGGGGCCCAAGCTTGAGCTGGGCAGAGGAGTGTCGAGGAGAAAAGCCCCCCCCCTCGCTTGTGCGAAGTCGGCCATGCATTTCGGAGCACAACGGTGTTCGTTTCGTGGTCATCGGCGACTTCAGGGACTTTTATCTCTGAACGACGGGTCAATTATCGATGTTAATTTGTCGAAATTGAAGTGTTGTTTCTGCTTTATGCAACTTCCCATTGACGAGGCACTCGTCAACGGGAGAAAAACGGCGTCAAAATCGAGCCTTGCGGGTCGACGAAATGGTAGAAAACAGCGTTTCGACGAAACGCTGGTCGACAGAATTAAGCTCGAAACAGGCACCGTCGAGCATAGCGTTTCTGGTCGACAAAATTACTTGTCTCTAAAATTCGCAACGTGGGTGAATTTTGACCAATCGCGAAATAACGACCAATCAGAGCATTTCAGAATTTGCACTTTGAATCAGTAAGTAAACTGAACCTGAAATACATCACTAAAAACGTAAACAATTATGAACTCTGTAAACCTGAAAAACTGCCAAACTCAGAAAGGTCAAGCGTTCTCCGCAAAACGTTTCATTGTCCTTACTATTTGGTTCTCCTTACTTGTACCATAATATTGTACTATCAACTTTTCATAGTGAAGCTATGCTTGAATTTTACCAAGGCATTCCAATTCTCAATCAAGATTCACTGCCAAAACTCTGACCGTGCGTCCCACGCAGTTCAGCTCTCCTGTAGAATAGAATTCTCCGCAGCTAGACGAAAGGGTTGGCGAGTGGCGAAACGCCAGATTGTGGTTACTTTTCACCTAATTAAATGTGTTTGTACTTTCGGGACCCGCCCTTACGAATGAACTTGCAGAGTGTGCAGAATAACAAGTAACGAGATGAGATTACTGAATGACTATACAAGGAAAGTAGCGAGGCCTAAATAGGGGAAAACCTAGCTAGGCGAAGAGGTCGGGAAAGGTTGGATCGCGAATGGTTGCGATTGGTGTGGAGGCAGTTGGTGTAGGTTACTCGTGCACCGACCAGACGATCTCGTCGGCACAATTTGCGTCCACATGGCTGAGACGAAGCAGGTCCGGGTTTAGGTCACCGACCGGTCAAAAACCGCCGACTTCGCCGTAGCAGGGTTTAAGGCAGCATCTGTTAAAGCCAGCAGCTAAAATAGTGAACCCCCCCCCCCCCCCCCCCCCCCCCCCCCCCCCCCCCCCCCCCCCCCCTTCTAGTTGGGTCCACTTGAAGTATGCAGCAGACTTTGGAAAGTCGAAGTGTTTTTCCATAATTTTTTTCCAGGCGCAGATCGAGTCTTTCACACAATTTTACGAAACAACAATCATCGCACGCATGGGCAAATGTGTCGCAAGTTTGTGTTATAATACTAGGAGGAGATTAAGTACTTTTAGGCACAAGCTAGGAACACGTGATAAGTCCAAGCAAGGAGAGGTTTGCACTATGGAATGTTAGGTACAAGAGAAGCAAGCTAGGATTGGTGCACCACCACACAGAATACATTTGTGACTACACTACAGCTAGACTACATGCACTTATACTAAACATTTTGCGACGTGCAGACCACATGCACATGGCATGGAAATTTCGACTAGTACAGCAGCATGTGCAATTCACGCCGAGCGACCACTTTTGACACGGGCCTGCAATCTGCAATAGCAACATACAGTAGGAAAACCAAGAGGAAAACAACAGAGAGTTCCAAGATGATGAGATACGAGAGGGATAGGGTGACGGAAACGAGGGAGATAGGGCGAAGGAAACAAGGACCCGTGGAAAAAAATGTTTGAGGAAGGTAGAGCGCGAGGGCAACGAGAAGGGCGATGGGAGGGAAGAGAACAAGAGCGATGTAAGGGTGAAAGGAGGGCGTTTCAAGGAGAGCACGAGGGCGATGAGGTGGGTGATGGGAAGGGAAATACGAAATGTGACGGGAGGGTATTTCAGGGCGAGCGCAAGGACGACAAAGTGGGTTATTCGTAGGGATATACAAAGGCCGCGGGGAGGGCATTCTAGTGCATGTGGTTTTAATGTTTTTCTCACCCCAGCAGGTCGATCTTTTTCGCCACCCATCCGAATGAAGTCGCAGCAAGCATGCCGAACCCCACATGCCCGTCCAGGACAGTGTCCGGCACTTTCTGCAGTCAACACAAGCGTGTACGCATTGTAATTAGCCAAGCAGCATGAACCTCTATACCCTAAAATGGGTTTAGTATGCGTTCGCAACACACATCACAAATAGGGTGAGCGTAGTCAGCGAGCCCATCCTACACCACTGCTTGTGAAGGCGGCGCCCACTTCCACATCCTACCGGGACGCCCCAGCTAAGCCAGGACTGCCGTGCGAAAAAATCTTGAGCAACATGGTAGAAAGAGGCGGTAAGCATGTGATACCCTTTGCCGGCAACAAACACGGGTGTTATCGATGACATTTCAAAACTCGCTTTGGCACGCGTGTGGCCTTGTCGCGGTTCCAAGGTTTATCAGTCAGCAGGTCAATGTGCTGGATAAAAGTCGTGCACTCCTGTCCCTCGGCCTTCAACAGATATACGGGGTAGAAGTTAGGTACGACGCTGCAGTGTGATCCTGGAAGCGGGCCGATCCACACAGGCAATGCACGCCGGCGTCAATCACAACCGTTGACAATGGTATGAAACAAATGGACAAAGCGGAACTCACTCACGTCAATCTCAGGGGGATAACGGTGATGACGGCGTAATAAATCGCCACGAGATGTCGGAAATGAGTATCGAAGCCACCTTCCACAAAGAAAAGGGAAGAGGTGCCCCACATGCCGGTTGAGCATCGCCCATGCATGTGGGGCCTATTATCGGCAGGAGCTGGAGGCCGCATGTACAAGAGGCACAAGTGCTCCTTCATCGCCGAGCCAGCAAGTCGACGTCACGTCCACTGGCTTCGGTCCACCAGGGGACGCAATTTTGCACGCGCGCGGTGCATCGTTTCGGGCGACACGTATCGATTTCCCAGCAGATCGCAAAATCATCATGCGTCACAAGGTGATAACTTGAATTTCGCTAGGTACGAGAATTTGCACGCGGGCGAACTCGTCCTTTGGCCAGGCTGGCGGGCTCGCACGTGTGTCAATGCCACGCCTCGACAGCCCTGGGCCCGACAACCACTCTCGTTGACCCAGGCAAAGCGGTTCCGTCGAGCGAATAGCGTTGGGATGTTCGGATGTGGTAATGTAGGCCAAACCAGCTGGTCGCGTGGCCTCGGGATGGCCCCGCTAATGAGTGCCTCAGTAAGGATTTACAAATCCCTACACTCTCTGACCTCCTAAATAAGACAGTCTTGTACGTAGAAGAAGCCCGAACTAACAAGGATGCCGTAAATTTCCTCCTCAGCTGAATCCCGCGGCTGAAACGGCTTGGACAATTTCTTCTGGAAAGTTGGAATGTAGACCATTCATTTGGATAATTGGATGTCAATTTGACGGTCGCAAATGAACTGGCCCGAATGAATTCGAAGTTTGGAATGTGGACAGTAGATGCTTCTAAATTTTGGAGGGAAGCCGTTGACACGAAATGCAATCACGATGTAGCAGAGGCCGTTGATCTTGTCGGAGTGATCTCTATCATTCGTCGTGCTGACGCATCCTGACAAAGTCAAGAAGGAACCCGAGGAGATGCAACCCGAGGAACCTAAGAAAGCACGGCTCCCGCCTCTCGTAGGTGTTTCGATGACACATACAAAATATTAAATTGGAGTGTGGACTGGTGGGGTGTGCGGGAACCATTTTAACCCACGCATACATGAGGGCCTTGATTTCATGTTCTAGACAATATGAGATACTGTATGCTAGAAAGGCATAGTGCCGGCGTAGCGGAAGCCTTCATTGTGAAATTGAATAGCAAGAAAACCTTGCAATTGAATGAATTGATTATGAAACCACACAGCAGGGAATTTATGCTATCAGCTACCCTTCCCACACCCATCCATCCACACCGATAATTGTACCACCAATAATGGCAACCCAAATAAAGGAGTACCAATAATTCTACTCCCTGACCTCTAGACCCCAAACATTTAGCCCCTAACATATTTGTACAATTATTGTAGGGACAGGAGCCTTATAAAGGGTACTACACTAAAATTTAACAGCATATATGTTTCTTATGCTTTACATTTCCAACACTCCCGCTTGCTCTAGATTTCGGTGAGTTTGTTTGTAGATGATGGTGTGGATGATGTGATGCTTTTGTGACGGAGGTAATTGCGGTTGACTGTGGCGTTGATCGCGGAGCCGATTTAGGAGAGCGTTGATTGCGACAAAAACATGCCTAGGGTTTTCGTTGGGAAACACATAGGTGAGTTGGGTACTGCAGCAGCTGCGGTCAATTTATGTACCCCACGTTCAACTGTCGGGGCTGCAATGCATGATTCTGTTTCTGCTGCTTTCGAACCCTCCCATGGGCGTTCCCGCCTCTACTCGTACACCTATCACATCGCCTCTGCTCCTCACATCGCCTCTGCTCCTCACGCTCGCTTCCAACCCCAGCGTGTCAATCTCGTTCCTTCCCTTCTCGTTACTCCAAGCACATTCCAGATCTAGATTTCTCAGTAGCGTTTTGTCACGGCGAGCTGTCGGCTTGGCTCGCAGCAGTAGATGAACGCGTATTGCCGTTGCGCGCTGTTTCAGTACCCAGCGCATGTCCTTAGAAGCAGCGTGCGATGCTGGCGCGTGGCGTGCTGCTGCAGCGACTGCTCAACTTCTGTTGTGTGGCTTGTTCAGCTCCTGAATTGCGTGCAGTGCGTGTCGTGCTCGTTTCTCTGCAGTCTCTTGACGACCGCTGCTGGTGCGCAACATCTGTAGTAAGGCGCGCGCACTGTTCTATGGTGCAACGCCCTGCAGCAGCCGTATTCGCGATTTCTGCAGCTCTGTTGGCTGCTGCTGGTTCACGATCTCCCCCTACCACTGCGAACAACTCTTGGCTGCGGAGATAACTACTACCACGGGAGCTAGACTACGGGCTAGGCACGGGTGCTCGTGTGATCTCTGCGTTCATTGGTCCTTAGTCGTTTTCCTAGTGCACACACTGCTTGCTAGTTCACAAGGCAATTTGGCAAGAGTTTCACTAGAGAAAGTTGACAACAATAATGATACAATGAAGTTGGCAAGGTAGGACTACATCAGAGCTAGCATGCAAGCAAGTCTACTGCCAGCGCAGCACGGTCGACTGCGCGCCAGCACGACTTGGTCGACCGCGTTCCAGCAGTGCAGAGTCGCGGCTTGCCAACACTGCAGGTCGACGGCGTGACAACAACGCAAGTCGACGGCGTGCCAGCGTTTCTCCCACAGTACAGCATCGCACCCGCTTCGCAGGTGCGCGCAGATGATTGGCGTGCAGTGCCTCGTCACCTGCACAACGCACACACCACATCAACTTCGTGCTGACGACTGCTTCTGATGCACCACGTCGACCTCGGGATACCACCACCGAGGTCGTCCTCGCCAAAACCACCTGGGCGACCATCGCAAGCCTTCGCCACACCTCGTCACCCTTGTAACCTGGTCGACCGGGCAACCAGGTCGACCAGAGGCTCCAGTGCGTGCCCGTCGACCACCCAGGTCGACGACCACTTCCGGTCGACCTCCCAGGTCGACCACTGCCTCTGGTACGTGCCGGTCGACCTCCCAAGTCGACGGACACCTCCAGTCGACCTCCCCAGGTCGACCACTATCCCCTGGTCGACCAGCTCCAAGTCGACGTCACTCCTATTCGACCAGAAGGTCTGGTCGACGTCCCAGGTCGACCACCTGAAGTTGGCGCCCTCCCGAAGTCGGCGCCCATGCAGTGGCTCCCCGTGCAGGTCGACCAACCTCGTCGACCAACTCGCCCACTGCTGCAGGTCGGCTGCACCCTACACCCGACCACGAAGTCGGCTCCGCCCAAGCGAGGACGGGGCCAACACACAACTCCCGTTGACATTGGCAGCAGCAGCTATCTAACAGTGACAACCGTGCTTATGACGGCCTGCGCGCCTGCATCGCCTTGCGCGCGCTTGCATCGGCTCCAATCGACGGCCAGCAGCACGTCTGCAGCAGCTGACGAGCTGGCGGGAGTTCCCTGCTGCATCTGCGACGTGCACCTGCTTCTGCTACTCTGCGAATGCACCACCTGCTGCTCCTGGTGACGCGCGGCTGCTGCAACATCGGCAGTAGTGGCGGGCGGCAGAAGCAGCAGGGCAGCAGCGGCGTCCCTTCTTCGTCGTGACTAGGTCAGGGTCCTTCCACATTGAAATCTTCTTCTTACACTGCATCATCAACTCCTCCAGATGAAGCACTTCCTCATGTGTTTCATCATCACCATCTGTAGTAGTAGCTGTAGAAGCACTTGTGGTGACATAAACCTTGCTCTCCCTTGTATACCTTTGCTGCCTTTTCCCGGTAATGTCATGTCTTGTTCTGCATGCAGAGTCAGTCATGTCTGCTTCTACTTGTGATGCTCTCCCCTTGTCACACCAGCGGGCGCACGGGAGCAGCTGCTGGCGACTGGCCATGGCGGCTGCGACATTTCCTACCCGCCGGAAGCATCACTTGGCCGCTTGCAGCAACATCGGGCCTGCTGCAGCAGATGGCGGCAGACGCACTCTGCACCAACACTCTGCCTGCAGCTCCCCTTGACTTCTGCAGCAGCTACTAGGCGGAGGAAAGCTGCAGCTCCACCTGTCGTCAGGAGCACCTGGTGGCAGCAGCACTTGGCAGCACCTGGCTGCAGCAGAAGCTCTTGGCGAGAGCATCTGTTGCTCAGCAGCACCAGCAACCGCTGCCTCATGGTAACAGCACATGAACCGTGGGCTGCATCTCCTGTAGCTCCACCACGCATGCATCAACAGTAGCTTGCATTCTGCTCTTCTCCTTGCTCCACTATATGAAGCCAATCCTTCAACTACTCAACCCATTTTGTCTTGTTACTCCCCTGATACCAGCAGGTACACTCAAAACCACGGCTGCCCACGGACAGCATCAGCTGAAGCACTGCAGCAAGTGCTGACCGTTTGTAGCAGCAGCATCAGTGACCCCTTGAATTGTGCAATGTTGACCGTATGTCGTAAACTGAAGAATGAACTTTGCCTCTCATTCTAGCGTATAGACTGCACCACACCCCACTCCCCCTCATGTGTTTGTAGACTCATGTGCATTCACCACGTTTGCTACAGGCAAGTCATTTGCTGTAGCAACTCCCATTCCTATAGTTGCATTCTTTATCAGCTCCATGTAAGTCAAGTTCCTTGGAGTCCCCTTTACCCACCACGGATCGTTGTTCTTCTCCCCCTGAAGTCCACGCCGCAACGTGGGATGAGAGTTCATCATCATGCTGTTGATATTTCAGCAAGGACGCAACGTCCAGCAATGTTTAATCAGAGGTGCGTGGTGAGTGCGTGACCTTGTCGCCATCAGGTGTCATGTCCCTCACGACGCGAGCCATATGCACGATACGGTAGGTGACGGATGCATGAGCAGATTGACCGCTCAATCCTCCGTGACCATGCGCATTTGATGGTGCATCCTCATGAGTGTGACCAGATTTCATGGGCAGAAGTAAGTGCTGGCTCATAGTCCACCACGAGCACTCCATGCACGTCCTCGCCAAGTCCAATCTGTATATGCTAATCTCTAACAGTCATGTTAAGAGTAGAGAGGAATGAATGGTCGATTAGGTAAAGGGGGGGGTACAAGACTATCGAGAAGTTTGTTGTACCCTCTAAGGAATCACCCCTACACAACCTAGAGATATATAATATAACACATATAATTTGACACACCCCCATAGGTGAAGTAGGGGGGATAGCCAAACCTAACAGTGGTCACAAGACCAGTCAAGCAGAAGAGCAAATAAGACAAAGCCCAGGGTGGATCTCAAGGACACCACACAATCTGAGCACAAGCAGGTGGCCACAAGGCCAGTTCACATGCAGTTTTATAACAGAGCAGGTAGTACAATGATTACAACCTAGCAAGTGTAAGCATGCAGGAATATATATAGAGATCACAGTACAAACAGAGTCAAGCAGTAAGCAAGTGAGGTCCAGCAGGCACAAGGCCTAGAAGAGTACAAAAACGCTGATGGTCACAAGGCTGAAGCGCCTTGGTGAACACATCAGCAGTGTTGGCCTCAGTGGCCACGTAACGCAGACGAAGCTGACCGCGCTGCTGTAGCTCTCGAGCAAGGAAGTACCGCAGGGCGATGTGCTTCGTTCTGTGCTCCAGTCTGTGCTCCTCACACAAGGCAATGGCAGCCTTGTTGTCGACGTACAGCACTGGAGGAGAACGAGGCCGCTCTCCCAAGTCGGTCAGCAGGTAGGTCAGCCAGCGTAGCTCCTGGGCCGCCATGGCTGTGGCGTAGATCTCAGCCTCACAACTGGAGCTGAGAACAGAAGAAGAGCGTGTAGAACGCCAAGAAACTGAGCCAGAGCCAAGACTGAAGGTGTAGCCCTGAGACGACCGCTGAGTAGCCTGGTCGTCCGCCCAAGAAGCGTCTGAGTGTCCAGTAAGTACAACTCGGTCTCGCCCTCCAAGCACTAGCCCCATGCCCGACGTACTGCACAAGTAGCGCAACACCCTCTTAGCGGCATCCATGTGCTCCTTCCTGTGACGGCCAGGAGCGACATAGTGTGCAAGGATGCTAAGAGGGTATGCAAGGTCAGGTCGAGTGCAGGTCATCAGGTACATGAGGCAGCCCACAAGCTCTGGATACGGGCCACTCGGCTCTACGGACTCATCCGAAGGTAGAGCTGAGAGCGAGTGACCGGTAGGCAGGGGAGTGGACTGAGGCGAGGAGTACGTGAAGCGGAAGCGCTGAAGAATCTGCTGCACCATGTGTGACTGAGTCAAGGTGATGGTGCGCCGTGCTCTGTCCCGGGTGATCCGCAAGCCAAGATAGCTTGTCAGTTCACCCAGGTCTGTGCACGTGTGTCTCTTCTACTGTTCCGACTTCACGTGGGCAAGTGCCGCAGTGTCAGCAGTGGCAAAGACCAGGTCGTCGACGTACACGAGGATGTAGAACGGCGGCAGCAAGGTGTCGGTGCGTAGAAACAGCGACGGGTCAGCAGTGGAGGGAGCGAACCCAAGAGCCGCAAGTGTCGTCCTCAGTGTGTCGTGCCACTCGCGTGGCGCCTGGCGGAGACCGTAGACCGGCCGCTGGAGCCTCCACTGGGTACCAGAAGGAAACGACCCAGTGAAGCCAGGAGGGCGGCGCAGCCAGATCTCCTCGTGCAGGCTGCCCTGTAAGAAAGCTGTGCTGAAGTCAAGAGAGTGAAGCTCGTAGTCGCGGTGAGCAGCTATGTGCAGCAGAACCCGAAGAGTGGTCATCTTCGGGGTGGGGGAGAAGGTATGGAAGAAGTCTACTCCCTCTCGCTGACTGAAGCCTTGAGCAACGTAGCGCGCATTGAAGACAGGAGGAGAACCCGGCGGCCACTTCACCCTGAAAATCCACATGCCACTGACGATGTTCGCCCCAGGTGGGGGAACCTCGTCGACGTAGGTGCCTGTGGATTTCCAGGAAGCCATCTCTGCGTCCATGGCTGTCTGCCACTGAGAGGAGTAGGGACCCGCCATCGCCTCAGCGTAAGAGCGCGGGGTCGGGATGTCTGGTGCATCCGGGTCTCCCTCAGGGGCAACTAGCATGGACACGAGATGGGGCAAAGCAGCAGCAAAGCACTGGAACTCCTCCTGTCTGTCCTCAAGGACGTCCGTGCCAAGAGCACACTCACCCCCGACGGACGGAGGACAGACAGACTCAGACTCAGCAACAAGGCTAGCAGCGTAGTCTAGACGACACCGGGCAGCAAAGTCAACCAACTCAGCGACCAGAGCAGATGCAGCAGAGGACTCAAAGGTAGGGTCAGTGATAACAGTAGCTAGGAGACGCGTGACAGTGGGACTGGCAGCACGACGGGAGTCAGACTCTGGGTCAGGAAGAGTAGGTAGGGAGGACGCAGGAGGAGACGGCAGAGGGACACGCTGAGGAGCAGTAGAAGGACGCAGAGTCATGTAGTGAGTGCCAGGGACAGGAGGAGGACGCTCACGTGGGACACGACGACCAGTGCGAGCAGTACGAACAGGCGACGCAGGACGAGAATCAGGCTCACGACGCTCCGTAAGACCTCCTGTGGGACCAGTGTAAGGAGAGGGACCAGGGAGAGGCGAGGCAGGCGGTAACCGTGACTGCGACTGGACGGGCGGAGGACAATCTAAGGAGGGAGAAGGACAAGGAGGAGGAGTCTGACCAAGAACCTGCTGAAGGAGCGGTACGAAGTACGGTCGCGGCCGCGCAGCGTCTCCAGAACTAGCAGAGACACCAGCGCCAGGGTCCGCAGCACCAGCAGCAGCTCCAACGCTCGGGTCCTCAGCACCAGCAGCAGCTCCACCGCTCGGGTCCTCAGCACCAGCAGCAGCTCCACCGCTCGGGTCCTCAGCTCCAGCAGCAGCTCCACCGCTCGGGTCCTCAGCACCAGCAGCAGCTCCACCGTCCGAGTCCTCAGCACCAGCAGCAGCTCCAATGCCCGGGTCCTCAGCACCAGTCACAGCTCCAGCTCCAGGGACCGTAGCACCAGGAGCGCCACTCCGAAGACTGCAGCGCCGCGTGTACCACTCTCGGATCTGCTGAAGGGAGGGGAGCTCCCGGGTAGGAGGGGAAGTACTGGTACCAGCTCCAGCAGCACCTCTCCTGAGGCTGCAGTACTGGAGGTGCCTCTCCTGTAGCTGCTGTGAGGAGAGGGCTCCTCCAGGTGTAGCACTCCCAGGCTCAGCACCTCCAGACTCAGCACCCCCAGGCTCAGCACCCCCAGACGCAGCACCTCCAGACTCCGCACCCCCAGGCTCAGCACCCCCAGGCTCAGCACCCCCAGACGCAGTACCCCCAGGCTCAGTACCCCCAGGCGCAGCACCCCCAGGCTCCGCACCCTCAGACTCAGCACCGCCAGGCTCCTCACGCTCAGGCTCAGCACCCCTAGCAGGACGAGAGTCGACAGCTACCTCGACAGGCTCAACCGGGTCTACCTGGGACACACCTGAGGGAGCGGCACCCTGAGGGGGGAGGGGGTCTACCACAGCAGCACCTGGCGCGAGGAAGAGAGGCGGGGGGGGAGCGGGGTAGTGCGGTAGGGGAAGAGGCGGTAGAAGGGGACGGACTCGTCAAAAGTGACGTCCTGAGAGGGCAGAACCCGGCGCGAGGTGACGTGGTAAAACTGCCAGCCAGGCGCGTCCGGGACAAAGCCAAGGAAGACACAAGGAACAGCGCGAGAGTCGAGCTTGCCCGCAGACGTATCGCGAACAAAAGCTCGGGATCCCCAGACCCGGAAACGCGACGCATCGCCAACCTCTCCCATCCAACGCAGTGTCGGAGAAGTCTCCGGCACGGAGACACGGGGCCAGAGGTTGAGCTGATGCGCGGCGTATCGGACCGCAAACGGCCACAGAAAGTGGGGAGCAGCCGCATGGATCAGGGAGGTACGAGCGACCTCCATGACCAAGCCAATGCGGCGCTCAGCAACCCCATTCTGCTGTGGAGAGGCCGGAAGCGTGAACGACTGCTCAATGCCGTGCTGCCGTGCTCAGCACAGTAGGCTGCCAAGAGGTCGGAGGAGAACTCACCACCTCTGTCAGAGTGCAAGCGCAGGACAGGAAAGTCCGAGTGGAAACGCTTGCCTAGCTGGAGACGAGCTCTGCGGATCCAAGGGATCAAGACATCAGGGACCTCACCCTTGGTGCGCAAGGGGAAGACCGTGGTGTAGCGCGAGTAGTCGTCAACAACTATCAGGAAGTACCTCTCCTGACCCTGACCACGGACGCGGGCTGGGCCCCACACGTCCATGTGGAGCGTCTGCAAGGGAGCAGTCGTCGGGGGAAAGGAGGAGGAGTGAGGAGCAGCGCGCTGCCGCCCCTCGACACAGGGAAGACAGGGAGGAGCAGGCGAGGGTGGGAGGGGAGGGAGAACCCTGGGAAGACCAGAAACGAGGGACCGTTTGTGCATGGCACGAAGGCGCTGCACAGACGGGTGACCAAGTCGGTGGTGCCAGAGGACGGTCTCATGCGCCAGAGAGCGACACGAGCAGGGGGCCGACAGCTGACCTGACGCAGACGCCGACGCAGCTACCTGAGGGGACTCAGTGGTCAGTGTGTATAGGTCCGACCCCGGCTGCCGAGTGAAGGTAGCCAGGTGACGGCCCGTCCGAGCACACGTGCAGTGTGTCACACGCTCGTAGGCAGGGGTGAACTGGTGAACACCCCCGTCCTGGAGCGCACAACCCGCCACCAAGTTCGTAGAGAACGAGGGGAGGTGGAGACCTGACAGTGTGCCTGACGGGACCGCAGGACAAGGAAGGACAGTGGAGGAGGTCGCAATGACCGGGCCCCCAGAGGGGTCAGCGAGGGAGACAGCAACTGGCCGAGCAAGTGGCTCAAGGACAGTGCGGTCACGAAAGAAACAGCGAGAAGCACCTGAGTCCAGTGTGAAGGTGTGCAGTGCTGCAGTCGACTCAGTACCAGGGGGCACGGACTCACGAGCACCTAGAGCAGCAGCCTCACTAGCACCTGGGGCAGCAGACTCACTAGCACCTAGAGCAGCAGCCTCACTGGTCAGAATGCCCGGGTCGGGCGGAACACGCAAGTACTGAGCACCCTCTCCACTAGTAAACATCGCATACATGGCAGTGAGAATAGCATCAAAGTCTAAAGCCCAGATATCAACTCCCTTCCTCTCCAGCTCAAGCCAGCGGGGGAGCTCAGCGCCGTCAGGGAACTGAGCGCGCCAAGCGTCGTCAAGGCGCGAGAAACAGCGGTGCGTGGGGTGCGGCTTCCCACACGTCTGACCAGTGCGGTCACCAGTGCGGATGACGTACGTGCAGCTAAAGCCACACTCCCCCGCGCGCTGGGAATACCACTCACGGGCCTCCTGGAGCGACGGAGTGTGCTGCTGGCTCAGACCACCGCCAGCGCCTCCACGACCACCAATGCCGCCGCCACCTCCTCGACCACCTCCTCCTCTGCCGCTGCCACGACCACCTCCGCCCCCGCTGCCGCCCCCGCCCCTGCCACCGCCTCCGCCGCTGCCGTCACTACCCCCACTGCCGCCACTAGTCTCTCCAGTCGCACCTCCACTCCCACCGCCTCCACCCCCGCCTCCCCCGCCGCCACCTCCACCCTTGCCCCCTTTGTTCCTGCGGCGCCCGCTCGGAGCAGACGCGGTCCCGACCTTCTCAGCACCAAGGAGGTCGACAGCAGAAGCAGAGGCGACAGAGGGGAGAAGGGGGGAAGGGGAACACCCCTCAAAGAAAGGGGTGCGGGGCTCGCCACGAGAGGCACCTACAGCGACGATGCTCGCCTCAGCTGCAAGGAGTTCCTTCTCGAGGAGGGCAATGGTGAGCTCAGTGGGGCAGCGAGCTAGAAAGTGATCCCTGACTGCGCGCAGAGAGTCAGGGAGGCGGGTGACGATGTGGTAGAGAGTGAGCCAGAGCGGTGGGGGGTTGCTAGCCAGGAACTCGTCAGGCATAGCAGCGCGGAAGCGGGCCTCACTAGTCTTGAGGTGGGTGATGAGGTCAGCGACAGTGTGAAAGGAGGCCAGGTCGGGGAACAGGTAGGGGAGAGAGAGGCGGCCTAGTGCGGCAGAAGCAGGTGAGGAGTAGCGAGCAACGACAGCAGTGTACAGGTCCTTAGCAGTCTTGTGCTGGCCAAAGTGCTCGCGCTCATCTAGCGGCAGGGAGTTGCGAATAGCAAAGCGAGCGTGGGCGTCACGAGTCTGCCACTGCGAGCGCTGAGTGCTGTCAGCAGTGGTAGGAGGGGCAGTAGCATGGCCTAGGGCGTGATCGTACAGTGAAATGTCCTCCTTGGCAGTGAGCTGTAGGAAGAGGTGCAGGTCATCTAGCCAGGTGTCAAACTTCACTGGGCGGCCCTCAGCATCGAAAGCTAGCACAGGAGGGCTAGCCATAGTAGCAGTAGGAGGAACAGTAGCAGCGCGGTAGCAGTGACAGTAGCAGCAGTAGCGCGGTTGGGCAGGGCAGTGCGGCTCTAGCAGGGCAGGGCCGGGGCAGTCGTGACGGCGGCGGCAGCTGCTGCAGGCTCGGCGGCGGCCGCTGCTGTAGGCTCGGCGGCGGCAGCTGCTGCAGGTCTGGCCGCAGCTGCTGCTGCAGGTTCGGCGGCGGCAGCTGCTGCAGGTCGAGCGGCGGCTGCTGCTGCAGGGTCGGCGGCGGCAGCTGCTGCAGGTCCGGCGGCGGCTGCTGCTGCAAGGTTCGGCCGCGGCTGCTGCTGCAGGCTCGGTGGCGGCAGCTGCTGCAGGTCGAGCGGCGGCGACAGCTGCTGCAGGTCGGGCGGCGGCTGCTGCTGCAGGGTCGGCGGCGGCTGCTGCAGCAGATGGGGCGGCGGCTGCTGCTGCAGGCTCGGCGGCTGCAGCTGCTGCAGGCTCGGCGGTGGCAGCTGCTGCAGACGAGGCCGAAGGGGACCGCGACGGGTCCTAGAGGGGCCGCGAAGGGGCGACGAGGGGCAGCGACGAAGCCGCGAAGGGGCGGCGACGGAGCCGCGAAGGGGCGGCGACGAGGCCGCGAAAGGGGGGGGCCGCGAAAAGGGGCCGCGAAGGGGGCCTTAAGCGGGGCCGCGAGGGGACCTTAAGAGAAGGCCACGAGGGGACCTTAAGAGGGGGCCGCGACGGGCCGTTAAGAACAAGCGCACGAGGCGCGACTAGGGGAGGCGCGAAGCGCGCTTCGGGCAGGAACAAAAAAAAATTCGTTTTCCGTGGTGGGCCCTAGGAAACTTCCTGCTCTATACCATGTTAAGAGTAGAGATGAATGAATGGTCGATTAGGTAAAGGGGGGGGGGGGTACAAGAATATCGAGAAGTTTGTTGTACCCTCTAAGGAATCACCCCTACACGTTTTCTTTTTCAGCAGCTGACAGTAAGAGAGGAGGTTGGACTTCAATCCGGGTATGTAGAGCACTTCGGTGTAATGCACCATTGTTCTTTCGGTTGCCTGTGCTCTGATTGTGCCCACCATTGAGCTGTTCAGAGTGCTCCCATCAGCAAGCTCCACATGCACAGGTTTGTCCAACTCCTTCAAATCTTCGAACCACCTTTTGTCCGAAGTCATGTGTTGGCTGCATCCGCTGTCCAGCAACCGCAGAGAACCTCCAGCACTTGGTGAGGGTCTAACCGTTGCAATACATGTAACCGTCTGTTTGTTGTCTCTCTCTACTGCCCCTTGTTGCTTTATACCATTGTTGTCACGTCTGGGGCTGCCACCATTTCGAGGAGAGATCAAACGGCTGTTGCTGGTACGTTGGTTGGTCCACCTTCTGTTTGCCACCATTTCGAGGAGAGATCGAACGGATGTTGCTGGTACGTTGGTTGGTCCTCCTTTTGTTTTGTTGTTCCCACCCCGGTGCTGACCATCCTGGTGGTGCCGTATGACACTTGTAGAATGGGTGGCCCAGTTGCTTGCAGAACCAACACAACAGAGTTGAACGTCCGCCCTTTCCATCATTGCCATTCATTTTCTCTCCCTTTTATTGTCCTTTGCATGTGAGTTGTCTCTGCTCGCTTGACCACCCATGCGTTGCATCCCGTTGTCTTGATCGTAAGAGTGATGTTCCACCATAATACCTACGCGATCATGCCGTACAACACCATTTGACTGCGCTCCGTGCTCCATGCAGGATCCATTCTCATTAGTGGATGAGGCACGCGAGGAGGTATGATGTTTTCCCCATAAAGGTGAGATCTGCCCATTGCGAGAACTCCAAGGGGATGAATTTTAGTGGCAAGACGTCGTAGCGGGGGAGAACCAATCGTGTAAGATTCCAATCTCACACCTTCCACGCCCACTTTATCAAATCTGCCACTCTCTTCGCCAATTCGCATGTTGAACTTCGCTCTCAATGACGCTTGAAGTGTTGGCGGCCCCTTAGCAATCATCTTCTTCAGGTGCTCATGTTGAGCCAAGATTGCTTCTTCAACCGCCACATATCCGACATCTACTTCATCGTCGAACCGTGTCATTTCCTCGATCCAATCGTTGCCCGTTGCTATGCAATTATGCTAATATGTCTGTATAATGTGAATGACCAAATGTTGGCAGCATGCCCTCTTGAGTAGCTCTGATACCATGCTAAAAAGACATAGTGCCGGCTTAATAGAATAGCAATGGGAACCTTGCAACTGAATGGATTAATTATGAAACCACACAGCAGAAAATTTATGCTATCAGCTACCCTGCCCACCCCCATCCATCCACACCAATAATTGTACCACCAATAATGGCAACCCCAATAAAGGAGTACCAATAATTCTACCCCCTGACCTCTAGACCCTGTGAAAGAAGAGAGGAATGTGTGCACTAGGAAGGTTGGGAGTACAAGTACAAAACTCTAACAAACTGTACCCCCTATAACCAAACCCACTGTAGCCTACACAACTACAGCATATGATGTTTAACACACCCCCATAGGCAAAGTGGGGGAGAACAAGTGGTCACAAGACCAGTCAAGCAAAGCAAGGTAAGCTCAGGGTGGATCACAATGTCACCACACATTCCGAGCATCGTTTCAAGGCCATAAGGCCAGTTCACATGCAAGATTATATATGAAGGTAAACAAACAAGAGCAGGTATAGATATATATATCACAGTACAAGCGAGGTCAAGAAGTGAGCAAGTGAGGCAAAGTAGGCACAAGACCTAGCAACGTACAAAAGCGCTGATGATCACAAGGCTGAAGTGCCTTGGTGAAGATATCAGCAGTGTTGGCCTGAGAGGCCACGTAAGCAAGGCGCAGCTGACCACGCTGCTGCAGCTCACGAGCAAGGAAGTAACGAAGAGCAATGTGCTTCGTTCTGTGCTCCAGTCTGTGCTCCCAACACAAGGCCAGCATGGCCTTGTTGTCTACGTACAGGACTGGAGGAGAACGAGGCGGCTCTCCAAGGTCAGTCAGCAGGTAGGTCAGCCAGCGTAACTCCTGAGCAGCCATGGCTCCCGCGTAGATCTCAGCCTCACAACTGGAGCTGAGAACAGAAGACGAGCGGGTGGACCGCCACGAAACAGAGCCGGAACCAAGGCTAAAGGTGTAACCCTGTGACGACCGCTGCGTAGCCAGGTCGTCGACCCAAGACGCGTCTGCGTGACCAGTGAGGACCACTGGACTCCGCCCTCCAAGCACGAGCCCCATGCCCGACGTACTGCACAAGTAGCGCAAAACCCTCTTCGCTGCAGCCATGTGCTCTGGTCGGTGTCTCCCAGGAGCAACATAGCGTGCCAGGATGCTAAGAGGGTAGGCCAGGTCAGGTCGAGTGCAGGTCATCAGGTACATGAGGCAGCCAACAAGCTCTGGGTACGGGCCACTCGGCTCTACGGACTCATCCGAAGGCAGAGCTGAGAGCGAGTGGCGAGTAGACAGAGGAGTGGCCTGAGGCGAGGAGTACGTGAAGTCGAAGCGCTGAAGGACCTGCTGCACCATGTGTGACTGAGTCAGGGTAATGGTGCGGCGTGCTCTGTCCCGAGTGATCTGCAAGCCAAGATAGCTGCGCAGTTCACCCAGGTCTGTGCACGTGTGTCTCCTCTGCAGCTCGGACTTCACGTGGGCGAGTCCAGCAGTGTCAGCTGTAGCAAAGACCAAGTCGTCGACGTACACGAGGATGTAGAACGGCGGCAAGGAGGTGTCGGTGCGTAGAAACAGCGACGGGTCTGCAGTAGAAGGAGCAAACCCAAGAGCCGCAAGCGTAGTCCTCAGTGTGTCGTGCCACTCACGAGGCGCCTGGCGGAGACCGTAGACTGGCTGCCGGAGGCTCCACTGGGTGCCAGGAGGAAACGTCCCAGTGAAGCCAGGTGGGCGGCGCAGCCAGATCTCCTCGTGCAGGCTGCCCTGTAAGAAGGCTGTGCTGAAGTCCAGAGAGTGAAGCTCGTAGTCACGTTGAGCGGCTATGTGTAGCAGCACCCGAAGAGTAGTCATCTTCGGGGTGGGAGAGAAGGTCTGAAAGTAGTCAACTCCCTGCCGCTGACTGAAGCCTCGAGCCACGTAACGCGCCTTGAAGACAGGCGGAGAACCTGGCAGCCGCTTCACCCTGAAAATCCACATGCCACTGACGATGTTCGCCCCAGGTGGGGGAACCTCGTCAACGTAGGTGCCTGTGGATTTCCAGGAAGCCATCTCTGCGTCCATGGCTGTCTGCCACTGAGAGGAGTAGGGACCCGCCATCGCCTCAGCGTAAGAGCGCGGGGTCGGGATGTCTGGTGCATCCGGGTCTCCCTCAGGGGCAACTAGCATGGACATGAGATGGGGCAAAGCAGCAGCAAAGCACTGGAACTCCTCCTGTCTGTCCTCAAGGACGTCCGTGCCAAGAGCACACTCACCCCCGACGGACGGAGGACAGACAGACTCAGACTCAGCAACAAGGCTAGCAGCGTAGTCTAGACGACACCGGGCAGCAAAGTCAACCAACTCAGCGACCAGAGCAGATGCAGCAGAGGACTCAAAGGTAGGGTCAGTGACAACAGTAGCTAGGAGACGCGTGACAGTGGGACTGGCAGCACGACGGGAGTCAGACTCTGGGTCAGGAAGAGTAGGTAGGGAGGACGCAGGAGGAGACGGCAGAGGGACACGCTGAGGAGCAGTAGAAGGACGCAGAGTCATGTAGTGAGTGCCAGGGACAGGAGGAGGACGCTCACGTGGGACACGACGACCAGTGCGAGCAGTACGAACAGGCGACGCAGGACGAGAATCAGGCTCACGACGCTCCGTAAGACCTCCTGTGGGACCAGTGTAAGGAGAGGGACCAGGGAGAGGCGAGGCAGGCGGTAACCGTGACTGCGACTGGACGGGTGGAGGACAATCTAAGGAGGGAGAAGGACAAGGAGGAGGAGTCTGACCAAGAACCTACTGAAGGAGCGGTACGAAGTACGGTCACGGCCGCGCAGCGTCTCCAGAACTAGCAGAGACACCAGCGCCAGGGTCCGCAGCACCAGCAGCAGCTCCAACGCTCGGGTCCTCAGCACCAGCAGCAGCTCCACCGCTCGGGTCCTCAGCACCAGCAGCAGCTCCACCGCTCGGGTCCTCAGCTCCAGCAGCAGCTCCACCGCTCGGGTCCTCAGCACCAGCAGCAGCTCCACCGTCCGAGTCCTCAGCACCAGCAGCAGCTCCAATGCTCAGGTCCTCAGCACCAGTCACAGCTCCAGCTCCAGGGACCGTAGCACCAGGAGCGCCACTCCGAAGACTGCAGCGCCGCGTGTACCACTCTCGGATCTGCTGAAGGGAGGGGAGCTCCCGGGTAGGAGGGGAAGTACTGGTACCAGCTCCAGCAGCACCTCTCCTGAGGCTGCAGTACTGGAGGTACCTCTCCTGCAGCTGCTGTGAGGAGAGGGCTCCTCCAGGTGTAGCACTCCCAGGCTCAGCACCTCCAGACTCAGCACCCCCAGGCTCAGCACCCCCAGACGCAGCACCTCCAGACTCAGTACCCCCAGGGTCAGCACCCCCAGGCTCAGCACCCCCAGACGCAGTACCCCCAGGCTCAGCACCCCCAGGCGCAGCACCCCCAGGCTCCGCACCCCCAGACTCAGCACCGCCAGGCTCCTCACGCTCAGGCTCAGCACCCCTAGCAGGACGAGAGTCGACAGCTACCTCGACAGGCTCAACCGGGTCTACCTGGGACACACCTGAGGGAGCGGCACCCTGAGGGGGGAGGGGGTCTACCACAGCAGCACCTGGCGCGAGGAAGAGAGGCGGGGGGGGGAGCGGGGCAGTGCGGTAGGGGAAGAGGCGGTAGAAGGGGACGGACTCGTCAAAAGTGACGTCCTGAGAGGGCAGAACCCGGCGCGAGGTGACGTGGTAAAACTGCCAGCCAGGCGCGTCCGGGACAAAGCCAAGGAAGACACAAGGAACAGCGCGAGAGTCGAGCTTGCCCGCAGACGTATCGCGAACAAAAGCTCGGGATCCCCAGACCCGGAAACGCGACGCATCGCCAACCTCTCCCGTCCAACGCAGTGTCGGAGAAGTCTCCGGCACGGAGACACGGGGCCAGAGGTTGAGCTGATGCGCGGCGTATCGGACCGCAAACGGCCACAGAAAGTGGGGAGCAGCCGCATGGATCAGGGAGGTACGAGCGACCTCCATGACCAAGCCAATGCGGCGCTCAGCAACCCCATTCTGCTGTGGAGAGGCCGGAAGCGTGAACGACTGCTCAATGCCGTGCTCAGCACAGTAGGCTGCCAAGAGGTCGGAGGAGAACTCACCACCTCTGTCAGAGTGCAAGCGCAGGACAGGAAAGTCCGAGTGGAAACGCTTGCCTAGCTGGAGACGAGCTCTGCGGATCCAAGGGATCAAGATATCAGGGACCTCACCCTTGGTGCGCAAGGGGAAGACCGTGGTGTAGCGCGAGTAGTCGTCAACAACTATCAGGAAGTACCTCTCCTGACCCTGACCACGGACGCGGGCTGGGCCCCACACGTCCATGTGGAGCGTCTGCAAGGGAGCAGTCGTCGGGGGAAAGGAGGAGGAGTGAGGAGCAGCGCGCTGCCGCCCCTCGACACAGGGAAGACAGGGAGGAGCAGGCGAGGGTGGGAGGGGAGGGAGAACCCTGGGAAGACCAGAAACGAGGGACCGTTTGTGCATGGCACGAAGGCGCTGCACAGACGGGTGACCAAGTCGGTGGTGCCAGAGGACGGTCTCATGCGCCAGAGAGCGACACGAGCAGGGGGCCGACAGCTGACCTGACGCAGACGCCGACGCAGCTACCTGAGGGGACTCAGTGGTCAGTGTGTATAGGTCCGACCCCGGCTGCCGAGTGAAGGTAAACAGGTGACGGCCCGTCCGAGCACACGTGCAGTGTGTCACACGCTCGTAGGCAGGGGTGAACTGGTGAACACCCCCGTCCTGGAGCGCACAACCCGCCACCAAGTTCGTAGAGAACGAGGGGAGGTGGAGACCTGACAGTGTGCCTGACGGGACCGCAGGACAAGGAAGGACAGTGGAGGAGGTCGCAATGACCGGGCCCCCAGAGGGGTCAGCGAGGGAGACAGCAACTGGCCGAGCAAGTGGCTCAAGGACAGTGCGGTCACGAAAGAAACAGCGAGAAGCACCTGAGTCCAGTGTGAAGGTGTGCAGTGCTGCAGTCGACTCAGTACCAGGGGGCACGGACTCACGAGCACCTAGAGCAGCAGCCTCACTAGCACCTGGGGCAGCAGACTCACTAGCACCTAGAGCAGCAGCCTCATTGGTCAGAATGCCCGGGTCGGGCGGAACACGCAAGTACTGAGCACCCTCTCCACTAGTAAACATCGCATACATGGCAGTGAGAATAGCATCAAAGTCTAAAGCCCAGATATCAACTCCCTTCCTCTCCAGCTCAAGCCAGCGGGGGAGCTCAGCGCCGTCAAGGAACTGAGCGCGCCAAGCGTCGTCAAGGCGCGAGAAACAGCGGTGCGTGGGGTGCGGCTTCCCACACGTCTGACCAGTGCGGTCACCAGTGCGGATGACGTACGTGCAGCTAAAGCCACGCTCCCCCGAGCGCTGGGAATACCACTCACGGGCCTCCTGGAGCGACGGAGTGTGCTGCTGGCTCAGACCACCGCCAGCGCCTCCACGACCACCAATGCCGCCGCCACCTCCTCGACCACCTCCTCCTCTGCCGCTGCCACGACCACCTCCGCCCCCGCTGCCGCCCCCGCCCCTGCCACCGCCTCCGCCGCTGCCGTCACTACCCCCACTGCCGCCACTAGTCTCTCCAGTCGCACCTCCACTCCCACCGCCTCCACCCCCGCCTCCCCCGCCGCCACCTCCACCCTTGCCCCCTTTGTTCCTGCGGCGCCCGCTCGGAGCAGACGCGGTCCCGACCTTCTCAGCACCAAGGAGGTCGACAGCAGAAGCAGAGGCGACAGAGGGGAGAAGGGGGGAAGGGGAACACCCCTCAAAGAAAGGGGTGCGGGGCTCGCCACGAGAGGCACCTACAGCGACGATGCTCGCCTCAGCTGCAAGGAGTTCCTTCTCGAGGAGGGCAATGGTGAGCTCAGTGGGGCAGCGAGCTAGAAAGTGATCCCTGACTGCGCGCAGAGAGTCAGGGAGGCGGGTGACGATGTGGTAGAGAGTGAGCCAGAGCGGTGGGGGGTTGCTAGCCAGGAACTCGTCAGGCATAGCAGCGCGGAAGCGGGCCTCACTAGTCTTGAGGTGGGTGATGAGGTCAGCGACAGTGTGAAAGGAGGCCAGGTCGGGGAACAGGTAGGGGAGAGAGAGGCGGCCTAGTGCGGCAGAAGCAGGTGAGGAGTAGCGAGCAACGACAGCAGTGTACAGGTCCTTAGCAGTCTTGTGCTGGCCAAAGTGCTCGCGCTCATCTAGCGGCAGGGAGTTGCGAATAGCAAAGCGAGCGTGGGCGTCACGAGTCTGCCACTGCGAGCGCTGAGTGCTGTCAGCAGTGGTAGGAGGGGCAGTAGCATGGCCTAGGGCGTGATCGTGCAGTAAAATGTCCTCCTTGGCAGTGAGCTGTAGGAAGAGGTGCAGGTCATCTAGCCAGGTGTCAAACTTCACTGGGCGGCCCTCAGCATCGAAAGCTAGCACAGGAGGGCTAGCCATAGTAGCAGTAGGAGGAACAGTAGCAATGCGGTAGCAGTGACAGTAGCAGCAGTAGCACGGTTGGGCAGGGCAGTGCGGCTCTAGCAGGGCAGGGCCGGGGCAGTCGTGACGGCGGCGGCAGCTGCTGCAGGCTCGGCGGCGGCCGCTGCTGTAGGCTCGGCGGCGGCAGCTGCTGCAGGTCTGGCGGCGGCTGCTGCTGCAGGTTCGGCGGCGGCAGCTGCTGCAGGTCGAGCGGCGGCTGCTGCTGCAGGCTCGGCGGCGGCAGCTGCTGCAGGTCCGGCGGCGGCTGCTGCTGCAGGCTCGGCGGTGACAGCTGCTGCAGGTCGAGCGGCGGCTGCTGCTGCAAGGTTCGGCCGCGGCTGCTACTGCAGGCTCGGTGGCGGCAGCTGCTGCAGGTCGAGCGGCGGCGACAGCTGCTGCAGGTCGGGCGGCGGCTGCTGCTGCAGGGTCGGCGGCGGCTGCTGCTGCAGGTTCGGCGGCGGCAGCTGCTGCAGCAGATGGGGCGGCGGCTGCTGCTGCAGGCTCGGCCGCAGCTGCTGCTGCAGGCTCGGCGGTGACAGCTGCTGCAGACGAGGCCGAAGGGGACCGCGACGGGTCCTAGAAGGGCCGCGAAGGGGCGGCGAGGGGCGGCGACGAAGCCGCGAAGGGGCAGCGACGGAGCCGCGAAGGGGCGGCGACGAGGCCGCGAAAGGGGGGGGGCGCGAAAAGGGGCCGCAAAGGGGGCCTTAAGCGGGGCCGCGAGGGGACCTTAAGAGACGGCCACGAGGGGACCTTAAGAGGGCGCCGCGACGGGCCGTTAAGAACAAGCGCACGAGGCGCGACTAGGGGAGGCGCGAAGCGCGCTTCGGGCAGGAACAAAAAAAATTTCGTTTTCCGTGGTGGGCCCTAGGAAACTTCCTGCTCTATACCATGTTAAGAGTAGAGAGGAATGAATGGTCGATTAGGTAAAGGGGGGGGGGGGGGGTACAAGAATATCGAGAAGTTTGTTGTACCCTCTAAGGAATCACCCCTACACGTTTTCTTTTTCAGCAGCTAACAGTAAGAGAGGAGGTTGGACTTCAATCCGGGTATGTAGAGCACTTCGGTGTAACGCACCGTTGTCCCATCGGGTGCCTGTGCTCTGATTGTGCCCACCATTGAGCTGTTCAGAGTGCTCCCATCAGCAAGCTCCACATGCACAGGTTTGTCCAACTCCTTCAAATCTTCGAACCACCTTTTGTCCGAAGTCATGTGTTGGCTGCATCCGCTGTCCAGCAACCGCAGAGAACCTCCAGCACTTGGTGAGGGTCGAACCGTTGCAATACATGTAACCGTCTGTTTGTTGTCTCTCTCTACTGCCCCTTGTTGCTTTATACCATTGTTGTCACGTCTGGGGCTGCCACCATTTCGAGGAGAGATCAAACGGCTGTTGCTGGTACGTTGGTTGATCCACCTTCTGTTTGCCACCATTTCGAGGAGAGATCGAACGGATGTTGCTGGTACGTTGGTTGGTCCTCCTTTTGTTTTGTTGTTCCCACCCCGGTGCTGACCATCCTGGTGGTGCCGTATGACACTTGTAGAATGGGTGGCCCAGTTGCTTGCAGAACCAACACAACAGAGTTGAACGTCCGCCCTTTCCATCATTGCCATTCATTTTCTCTCCCTTTTATTGTCCTTTGCATGTGAGTTGTCTCCGCTCGCTTGACCACCCATGCGTTGCATCCCGTCGTCTTGATCGTAAGAGTGATGTTCCACCATAATACCTACGCGATCATGCCGTACAACACCATTTGACTGCGCTCCGTGCTCCATGCAGGATCCACTCCCATTAGTGGATGAGGCACGCGAGGAAGTATGATGTTTTCCCCATAAAGGTGAGATCTGCCCATTGCGAGAACTCCACGGGGATGAATTTTAGTGGCAAGACGTCGTAGTGGGGGAGAATCAATCGTGTAAGATTCCAATCTCACACATTCCACGCCCACTTTATCAAATCTGCCACTCTCTTCGCCAATTCGCATGTTGAACTTCGCTCTCAATGACGCTTGAAGTTTTGGCGGCCCCTTAGCAATCATCTTCTTCAGGTGCTCATGTTGAGCCAAGATTGCTTCTTCAACCGCCACATATCCGACATCTACTTCATCGTCGAACCGTGTCATTTCCTCGATCCAATCGTTGCCCGTTGCTATGCAATTATGCTAATATGTCTGTATAATGTGAATGACCAAATGTTGGCAGCATGCCCTCTTGAGTAGCTCTGATACCATGCTAAAAAGACATAGTGCCGGCTTAACGGAAGTCTTGATTGTGAAATAGAATAGCAAGAGAACCTTGCAACTTAATGGATTAATTATGAAACCACACAGCAGAAAATTTATGCTATCAGCTACCCTGCCCACCCCCATCCATCCACACCAATAATTGTACCACCAATAATGGCAACCCCGATAAAGGAGTACCAATAATTCTACCCCCTGACCTCTAGACCCTGTGAAAGAAGAGAGGAATGTGTGCACTAGGAAGGTTGGGAGTACAAGTACAAAACTCTAACAAACTGTACCCCCTATAACCAAACCCACTGTAGCCTACACAACTACAGCATATGATGTTTAACACACCCCCATAGGCAAAGTGGGGGAGAACAAGTGGTCACAAGACCAGTCAAGCAAAGCAAGGTAAGCTCAGGGTGGATCACAATGTCACCACACATTCCGAGCATCGTTTCAAGGCCATAAGGCCAGTTCACATGCAAGATTATATATGAAGGTAAACAAACAAGAGCAGGTATAGATATATATATCACAGTACAAGCGAGGTCAAGAAGTGAGCAAGTGAGGCAAAGTAGGCACAAGACCTAGCAACGTACAAAAGCGCTGATGATCACAAGGCTGAAGTGCCTTGGTGAAGATATCAGCAGTGTTGGCCTGAGAGGCCACGTAAGCAAGGCGCAGCTGACCACGCTGCTGCAGCTCACGAGCAAGGAAGTAACGAAGAGCAATGTGCTTCGTTCTGTGCTCCAGTCTGTGCTCCCAACACAAGGCCAGCATGGCCTTGTTGTCTACGTACAGGACTGGAGGAGAACGAGGCGGCTCTCCAAGGTCAGTCAGCAGGTAGGTCAGCCAGCGTAACTCCTGAGCAGCCATGGCTCCCGCGTAGATCTCAGCCTCACAACTGGAGCTGAGAACAGAAGACGAGCGGGTGGACCGCCACGAAACAGAGCCGGAACCAAGGCTGAAGGTGTAACCCTGTGACGACCGCTGCGTAGCCAGGTCGTCGACCCAAGACGCGTCTGCGTGACCAGTGAGGACCACTGGACTCCGCCCTCCAAGCACGAGCCCCATGCCCGACGTACTGCATAAGTAGCGCAAAACCCTCTTCGCTGCAGCCATGTGCTCTGGTCGGTGTCTCCCAGGAGCAACATAGCGTGCCAGGATGCTAAGAGGGTAGGCCAGGTCAGGTCGAGTGCAGGTCATCAGGTACATGAGGCAGCCAACAAGCTCTGGGTACGGGCCACTCGGCTCTACGGACTCATCCGAAGGCAGAGCTGAGAGCGAGTGGCGAGTAGACAGAGGAGTGGCCTGAGGCGAGGAGTACGTGAAGTCGAAGCGCTGAAGGACCTGCTGCACCATGTGTGAATGAGTCAGGGTAATGGTGCGGCGTGCTCTGTCCCGAGTGATCTGCAAGCCAAGATAGCTGCGCAGTTCACCCAGGTCTGTGCACGTGTGTCGCTTCTGCAGCAGTTCACTCATGTTTTCAACATGGTTTCAGATCAGGTCCTAGCCTAGGACCGTTTTTGTTTAGGGCCCACCGTACCGCGCTACCCCACGAATTGCGCCTGCTACTATCGCCCTACCCTGCCCTGCGTTGCGCTGCCATGCACTCCCTGCCCTGCCCTCCCCGCGCGCTGCTCGCAGCTGCGGGCCTTGCCCTCCCCGCACGCTGCTTTCAGCCGCGCGCTCTACCCTGCTCGCGCGCCGCGCGCGCGCTGCCCTACCCGCGCGCGCTGCCCTTCCCGCACGCGCTGCCCTCCCGCACTCCGCGCGCCAACCGCCGCCGCCCGCGCTGCCCTACCCACGCGTCGCCGTGCGCCCTGCTCTGCCCGCGTGCCGCTGTGCGCCCTACCCCACCCGCGCGCCGCCGTGCGCCCTGCCCTGCCCGCGCACCGTCGTGTGCCCTGCCCTACCCGCACGCCGCCGTGCGTCCTGCCCTGCCCGTGCGCCGTTGTGTGCCTTGCCCTGCCCGCGCGCTGCCGTGCGCCCTTCCCTGCCCGCGCCGCCGTGCGCCCTGCCTTGCCCACGCGCCGCCGTGCGCCCTGCCCTGCCCGCGGGCCGCCGTGCGCCCTGCCCTACCCACGCGCCGCGTGCCTGCCACTGAGCGCCCTGCCCTAACGTGCGCCATGCACCACCGCGCGCCTTGCTCTGCCAGCGCGCCCCCTGCTGCCGCGTGCCCTGGCCTGCCTGTGCGCCGCCCTGCCTGCTGCTTCGGCGCTCACCTGCTTTGCCTACTATGGCGACCCTCAGCGTCCTCACTTTCGATCCGGAGGGCCGCCCGATCGAGTTCCAATCCTGGCTCGATGACCTACAACTGTTTTTACGGAGCGACTCTAAGGACAATATCTCACTGTTTGACCTCACGCCTGGAGCCTGTCCTGCCCCTGGCGACACAGCTGACAGTACGACTTGCTCACAGTGGCTTACCCGTGACGCTACTGCTCGCCTCGCCGTTCGCAATCACCTGTCGTTAGCCGAACGTGCTCACTTTGGCCAGTACAAGACTGCTAAAACCCTGTATGACGCTGTAGTTGCTCGTTACTCCTCCCTGGCCACTGCTGCTCTAGGCCGCCTTCTGCTGCCCTACCTATTCCCAGAGCTGTCCGCCTTTGCCATAGTCGTCGACCTCGTCACTCACCTTCGCACTAGTGACGTCCGCTACCGAGCCGCGCTACCTGCCGAGTTCCTCGCCAAGAACCCTCCTCCTATGTACATCACCCTCTACTTCATAGTCACCCGCCTCCCTGACTCTCTTACCGCTGTCAGGGACCTCCTTCTCGCCCTTGACCCCACAGACCTCACTGTCGACCTGCTCGAGAAGCACCTCCTTGCAGGTAAGACTAGCATAGTCACTGTAGGCGCTTCTCATGGCACTCCTCGTCTCCCTTCTTTGAGGGGTGCTCGCCCTCCCCCCTTCTCCCCTCTGTTGCCTCTGTCGCATCTGTTGACTACCTTCGTGATAAGGAGGTGGGAGCAGCGTCTACCCCTAGTGGGAAGCGCCGCAACGGCAGGGGCAAGGGAGGCAGGGGCGGTGGGGGTGGCAGGGGAGGAGGCGGTGGTGGGGGTGGTGGCGGCGGTGGAGGGGGCGGCGGTGGCGGAGAGGGTGGAGGTGGTGGTGGGGGTGCAGGTGGCAGTGGTGGTGGAGGAGGTGGGGGTGGTGGTGGCAGCGGTAATGGAGGCAGCGGGAGTGCAGGCGACGGCGGTGGTGGTGGCCGAGGTGGTACTAGCCAGAGGGGAGGCCTTGGCGGCGGTCAGCGCTAGCAACTGCAGCGTCCGACCCTTTCGCCTCAGGAGCTTCGTGAGTGGTTTGCTCAGCGTGGGACGGCTGGTGGTAGTGGTCTTTGCCCGTATGTCATTCGCACTGGTGTCCGCTCTGGTCAGACATGCGGGAAGCTTCACACCCAGTACCGCTGCTTCTCTCGTCTTACAGACGCCTTCCGTGCACAGTTTCCCGACGCCACTGAGCTCCCCCGCTGGGCAGAGCTGCTTAAGCAGGGTGTAGATATCTTTGCTATGGATTATGATGCTATCCTTGCTGCCATGTATGCATTGACTGTTAGTGCTGAGGGTGACTGTTACTATGTATGCCGCCAGACCCAGATATAGAGGCTGCTGCTCTAGGTGCTAGTGAGTCCGCTGCTCCAGGTACTGGTGAGTCTGCACTCTCAGGTCCTGCGTCTGCTGCGGCCTTGCACACCTTCACGCTTGACTCAGGTGCTTCCCGCTGTTTCTTTCGCGACAGTACCACAGTCACACCTCTCTCAGCACATGTTGCTGTCTCCCTGGCTGACCCCTCTGGGGGCCCAGTCCTTGCACGTTTCTCCACTGTGCTTCCGTGTCCATCGGTTCCGTCCGGCTCACTGTCAGGTCTCCACCTCCCCTCGTTCTCTACGAACTTGGTGAGTAACGCCGTCCTTCAGGATGCGGGGGTTGATACCTTCACCCCTGGACTGCAGCTTGTGGCGATCTGCACGTGCTCTCGGACTGGCCGCCACCTGGCCACGTTCACCCGTCGGCCTGGGTCGAGTCTGTACACACTGACTACTGAGCCTCCTCAGGTTGCTGCGTCTGCGTCTGCATCAGGTCAGCTGTCCGCCCCCTGCTCGTGTCGCTCCCTGTCGCACCAGACCCTCCTTTGGCACCACCGCCTTGGTCACCCCTCTGTGGCACGCCTCCGTGGCATGCACTCCCGCTACCTTGTCTCTGGTCTTCCCAGGGTCCTCCCTCCCCTCCCACCCTCGCCTGCCTCTCCCTGTGTTCCCTGTGTCGAGGGGCGGCAGCGCGCCGCTCCTCACTCCTCCTCGTTCCCTTCCATCGACGACTGCTCCCCTGCAGACTCTCCACCTGGACGTGTGGGGCCCAGCCCGCGCCCGTGGACAGGGCCGCGAGCGCTACTTTCTGCTGGTTGTCGACGACTACTCGCGTTACACCACGGTCTTCCCCTTGCAGCGCAAGGGGGAGGTCCCTGATGTTTTGATCCCTTGGATCCGCGCTGTTCGTCTCCAGCTCTGCGAGCGGTTCGAGTCGGACCTTCCCGTCCTGCGTCTGCACTCTGACAAAGGTGGTGAGTTTTCCTCTGACCTCTTGCGGGACTTTTGTCGTGGGGAGGGCATTCGCCAGACGTTCACGCTTCCGGCCTCTCCACAGCAGAATGGGGTTGCTGAGCGCCGCATTGGCTTAGTCATGGAGGTCGCTCGTATTTCCAAGTTCCATGTGGCTGCCCCCCATTTTGTGTGGCCGTTTGCGGTCTGGTACGCTGCGCATCAGCTCAACCTCTGGCCCCGTGTCTCCCTGCCGGAGACCTCGCCGACACTGCGTTGGACGGGAGAGGTTGGCGATGCGTCGGTGTTCCGAGTCTGGGGATCTCGTGCCTTTGTCCGCGATACCACCGCGGACAAGCTCTCTGCCCGTGTTGTTCCCTGTGTCTTCCTTGGTTTTCCCCCCGACGCGCCTGGCTGGCAGTTTTACCACCCCACCTCGCGCCGTGTTCTGTCCTCTCAGGACGTCACGTTTGACGAGTCAGTTCCCTTCTACCGTATCTTCCCCTACCACACTGGCCCTCTCCCCCCCCCCCGCCGCTCTTCCTCGCTCCAGGTCCTCCTCCGGTAGACCCCCTTCCCCCTCAGGGTCCTGCTCCCTCAGGTGTGTCCCAGGTAGACCCTGTCAAGCCTGTCAAGGTAGCTGTCGACTCTGGTGCTGCTAGGGGTGCTGAGCCTGGGGGTGCTGAGCTTGCGGTTGCTGGGTCTGAGGGTGCAGCGCCTGAGGGTGCTGAGCCTGAGCGTGCGGAGCCTGGAGGTGTTGAGTCTGGGGGTGCTGAGCCTGGGGGTGTTGAGCCTGAGCGTGCGGTGCTTGGGGGTGCTGAGCCTGGGGTTGCTGAGCCTGAGGGTGCGGAGCCTGGGGGTGCCGATTCTGAGCGTGCTGAGCCTGGGGGTGTTGCGCCGGACCGTGCTGAGCCTGGAGGTACTTTGTCTGCTGGGGGTCCTCTGGGTGCCTCGTCTCGGCGGGAGCCTCTCTCTCCACCCCAGCTGCGCGAGTGGTTTGCTCGGCGCTGGAGCCTCCGTGGTGGAGCTGCTGGAGCTGGTGGTGCTGGAGCTGGACCTGGTACAGAGCGTCATGAGCCTGCGTCTCGTCCTGCCTCCCCTGTTCGCGCTGTTCGCACCGCTCGTCGTGTCCCGCGTCCGCGTCCCCCCCCCTGTGCCACACACTCACACTATGGCACTTCGTCCTTCCTCTGTTCCTCAGCGTGTCCCTCTGTCGTCTCCTCCTGCGTCCTCTCTTCCTACCCTTCGTTCCGGACCCTGAGTCTAACCGGGTTCGCGCTGCCAGTCCCACTGTTACGCGTCTCCTCGCCACTGTTGTCACTGACCTGTCGTTTGAGTCTACTGCTGCGTTTGCCTTAGTTGCTGAGCTTGTGGACTTTGCTGCTGCTTGTCGTCTAGACTACGCTGCCAGTCTTGTTGCTGAGTCTGAGTCTGTCTGTCCTCCATCCGTCGGGGGTGAGTGTGCTCTTGGCACGGACGTCCTTGAGGACAGGCAGGAGGACTTTGACTGTCTTGCGGCTGCTGTACCTCATCTCGTGGCCTAGCTGCTTGCACCTGAGGGAGATCTAGATGCACTGGACATCCCAACCCCGCGCTCTTACGCAGAGGCTGTTTCGGGTCCCTACTCCTGTCGGACAAATCCTCACCCCCTTCGTGGTTCCCCGAGGTACTTGCCTGCGCTTGTCATGCACCTCACCTCCTCTTCCCCTCGTTTTGCCTCCGCACAGTCTTCCTTCATTCCTTCCTGCTACCTTGCCCCTGCAGCTCCTTCTTCTCTGTATCCTGACCCTCTTGCCTCATCTGCCCTTCCCCCCTCCCGTGGCCCTGAGCCGCCCTCGCCCGGGTCACGGGACCTGCGTGTGGCTGCTCCATAGGCCCCGCCCGTGCCATGTTGGTAATATGGTCCACCGCCTGCACTCCGGCGTCACTCTCCAGCACGAGCACCCCAGACTCCCGCACCTCCTTCACCTTCCAGTGCTGGTGAGACAGGCCCACATCCAGCCCATCCTTCTTGGGGCGACGAATGTACACCTCTTGCCCTTGGCGCAAAGCTGCGGGCGCCCCTCCAGTTCTCTGCTCCTGCCACTGCTTGTAACGGTGAATATCCCGCAGCTGCGCCACATGCAAATTTTTCATGGCGGCTGGCAGCAGCTGCCGCAGGTAGTTGCCTCTTGCGACCGCCAACACCGCCCACTTCTCTGGTGTCCCCGCCGAGACCACATGAGTCAGCACCCGCGGGCCCCCACCGGTAAAGTTGCCTCTTTGCCAAAGAGCAGGTGGTACGGCGAGAGGTCCTTCAGAGATGCCTGCTTACTGAACCTGTACCCCGCCATCACCCAATGCAGGTTCTTGTCCCAGTCCCTCTTCTGTGACTCTCCATATGCCCGCAATCCCCTCTTCAGCGTCTGGATCAGACGCTCCGTCAATCCATCGCTCTGTGGGTGGTACCTGGAAGTCGTGCGATGCGGAATCAATCAAAACTTCAGCAGCTCCTCGAACTCCCCTTGGAATTCTGTCCCCTGATCAGTTAACACTTCTCCGCACACCCCAAAGCGAGTCAGTACCTGTTCCTCGAATGCATCGGCCACCGCTAACGCGATCTTGCTGGTCAGCGCGCGCACCTCCACCCACTTGCTCACATGCTCAATCATCACTACCACGTACTTCCGTCCCCTCCTGGTTAGCGGCAGCTCCCCGGTCAGGTCCAGCGACCACCGATATCCCAGTCCCACTATCGGCAGTGGGTGCAGCTCCGCCTGGCTCCTCTCGAATGCTGCTCGGTTCCTGGCACATGGCTGACACCTGGTCACCCAATCCTTCACATCCCTCCTCATACCTGCCCACCACCATCCCGCCTGCAGCAGCTGCTGCGTCCTCAGGGGCCCGTAATGTCCCAGCCAGTTGTGTACCTCCTGTATTATGCCCTCCCTCTCCTTAGGCTCCGGCACTCGCTTCCACCCGTCCTTGGTCTTCATCTGAACCTGCTCCTGGTACCATCGGTAATGCTGCCCCCTTCTTCTGGCCCTCGCCGAGACCATGGCTCCCTCTGTCGTCCTGCCCATCAGCCACATCATCGTCTCCTGATCTTCCCAGACATCTGGGGATCCAGCCTGCTGCTCCCTCTTGAGTGGTGTGACTGGATCCGGGGCTATTGCCATCAGGGCCATCTCTGGGGCTTCCGCGAGAGGGTTGCGAGACAACCCATCCACGTGCTGCATGGTTTTTCCCGGACGGTGGCGGATCTCGAATTGATACTCCTGTAGCTTCATCGCCCAGCGAGCGTTTCTCCCCGTCAGCGTTTGATTCTGCATGAGCCACAGCAGCGGCTGGTGATCCGTGACCAGAGTGAATGGTCGCCCTTGCAGATACACACGGAAATGGCCCACCGCCCACACGGCGGCAAGCCCTTCTCCCTTGTATGATGAGTAGTTAGCCTCTGCTGGGTTGCAAGTCCTGCTAGCAAAGGCCACCACTCTCTCCTCTCCCCCGTGCAGCTGGCTCAGTATGGCTCCCATTCCCACGCTGCTCCAATCCGTGTACAGCACGAAAGGCTGATCCGCCCGTGGCAGCTGCAGTACTGCCCCCTTCTTCACCGCTTCCAGCAAATCCTTCAGAGCTTCCCGTTGCTGTTCTCCCCATTGCCACTTCTGCCCTTCCCGTAGCAGCTTATTCAACGGTGGCGCTCGCTTGCTGAAGCTTTCCACGAACTTCGTATAGTAGTTCAGGAAGCCTAGAATAGCCCGGAGCGCGCTCTTGTTCTTCGGCTCTGCCACCCGGTCCAATACCTCCACCTTCGCCTTCTGGATTGCCAGTCTTCCGCCTGACACCTCGAATCCCAAGTAGGTCACTGTTACGTGCCCAAACCGGCATTTCTTGGGATGGCAGGTCAGCCCTGCCGCCTTGATCCTCCTCAACGCCTCTGCTACTCGTTCCACGTGTTCTTCTGCAGACGCACTGAACACGATCACATCGTCGATGTAACACAACGCACCCTCCATTCCTCGCAGCACCGCATCCAACACCTTCTGGAAGAGTAGTGATGCATTCTTCAGCCCAAACGGCATCCGATTCCATTTGTACGCCCCATCCAGCCCATGAAAGGCAGTCTCCGCCTTGTCCTCCTCGGCTATTGGGACTTGGTTGAAGCCTTGCCTCATGTCCAGGATGGAGAACACCCGCGCCCCCGCGAGCTGATCGAATATCTCATCCACCATAGGAGTCGAGTATCTCTCGGGTACCGTAACCTTGTTCAGGTCCCTGTAGTCCCCACACATCCTCCTGGACAGCACTGTCCCTGCCAGGTCCATCCTGGCCGCCACCACCGTAGCTGCTGCATAGCGTGACTCTTACCGCCTTATTAGCCCCGCCTCCAGCAGCTCTAAGCATTTCTCCTTGCACACCTCCAGGTCCTCGGGGCTCATTCTCCTCCTCCTTTGGTATACAAGGACGGTGGTGGTCAGATTGAGCGACATCGTGGCGCAATTGCAGCACCCCAACTCCTTCAGGGTATATGCGAACGTGGTTCTGTGTGCCGCCAGCAGCTCCTTCACTGCTTCCTTATTCTTCCCTTGCAGCCCTTCGCCGATATCCCAGGGCTCTTCGCTCCCTCCCTTCCTTGCCTCGGAGCTGGGCTTCCCTCCGGAGGAATGTCCCTGGTCAGTGCTCCCTCTCCCGCGGGTGCCTCTTCCAGCGCCATGTATGCCCGCCTGCGTGGAGACCCTTCGGGTGTGTCCACATCATCTTCTTCCATGTCAAAATCCGAGTCATGGAATTCCTCCGGAGCCTCCTCGTAGTCTTCCCCTGTTCCCTCCTCCATCACCTCTGGTTCTATCTCCCCTTCCTCATCTCTGGGTGGGTCTGCGTATCTTCCTAGCACGCCTTCTCTATCATCCCGCCAGCTTGCCAGCCTCTGCTCCTCTAGAATTCCCCTCGCCAATTGGCTTTCTTCCTTCTCTTCCAAGCCTTCCAGCATCGTCCAGGCCTCGAGTTCCTTATCTGCCGCCAGCCGCGTCTGAGGCCTGACTTGAGTCGCCTTGCTGATCCTTCGCTCCAGCCACTTCCTTTCCAGGTGATAGGTCATGGTGTTCAGCAGCCAGTGAAGGGCGTTGAGATCCATGGCCCGTCACAGGGCTGCTCTCCTCTCCCTTTCCGTCATCTGAGGGCAAGCAGTGGCCCCTGCCAGGAACCCCATAGCCAGCTCTCGCTCTTGCGCCGTTGGCTCCTCCCACTCGCCTCTGACCTAATCATAAACCATGCCTGGGCCGGCCACTTCTCCCACCTTCTTAAACCCCCTTGCCTGCTCGAACGATACCAGCGTCGGCCACGCCTGCCTTGGCTTCCCCACCTTGTTGCAGGGGTATTGTGCTGGGTGATCCGGGTGCATCACTGGTGCGGGTATCCTCCCTGGCTCCAGGATGTCAGACACCAGCCTGGCCTTAGGGCGCTCCATCCGTGAGAGCTGATATCGTAGTGCTGCCTCGGGGACCACGTTCTGCCAGTATCTCCTGGGCCGGTGGGCTCTGCTTCCATTCTGCGCCACATCCCACGCCACTCCTGCCCCCAGCTCTCGAGTGATTTCTTCATTTGCCGCTTGCACTGCTGGCCTTGGGTCCTCCGCCATATCTACATTTTCCACAATGTAAACCACCTCCCCCTACCGCTTCTTGATCAGTTTCAGTAATTGTACCAGCTTTCGGAACTGGCCTCCCCGTGGGTCTTCCATTCCCCTCCCTCTTCCAGCTCGAGAAAAGGCCTGGCAACCCCATCCCGCGATCACCAAGTCGATCTTGCCCCACTGCGCAAGTTGTTCTTCGTCCACCTCTTCCACCCCTCTGCACAACCACTCGGCTCCTCTCTCCGCCGCTCCTTGCATGAGTTGCCCTTGATATCGTTCCCTGCGAAGCTTGATGTGCTGCCATGCCATCAGGTTTGCCTTATCGTCATGGTCGACGTATAGGTAGGTGCTCACTATGTGTCCGGCCTTTAGTACCGCCGCGAGCCCAGTGGCAATTCCCCCATACAGCTCTAGCACCACTAGTGGCTTCTGGAAGGCTCTGAGATTCAGTTGCAGCTCTCTCAGGTTGTCGCTGGGTCCCCATATCTCTTCATATTGCTTTCTGGCTGCCATCATTTGGTCCATCTCCTTCCATGCCAGCACTCCCAGCTCCTCTTCCAGTGGCCTCTCCACTGCCTGGCAAGCTTCCCGCGGTTCCCTTCGGATGAAACGCACCGGCAGTTCCGCCGTAGTTGTCCCGTACTCCCAGTAAGTCACTCGTTACAGTAACTTCTCCTCCCACATATGGCATACAAATATTCCACGCCCAGCAGTAGGTCGAAGTCTTCCGACGAAGACACCCCGCAAAGCATCCTGACCGCGCATTCCTCCTTCTGTCCCGGCCTGATCACAATCTCCACCATTGCCCGGGTCCTCGGCATCCACTTAGCGGCTCCCCCATCTGCCGTCATTAACAGGTAGCCTTCCTGCACCACCCTCTCTTCTCGATCAAGCCCAGAAGCTTTGCCATGGCCGCCCCGATGATCACGTTATGTGCCCCCGTATCCAATATAGCTTGTTTCACCTTAATCCCTCCCACTGTCATCACGTCCTTCTCCACGACTAGCACCGAGGGCTGACAGGCCATCCTCTCTAGTGGGTGTCGCCTCGCTCTGCCCGCGTGCGGTTCCTCTGACGATCCATGCCTCGGCCCCCTCTCTCCGCGTGGTTGCTCCTCGGGTGTGTATCGACGCCGTGCTCGCAAGCCCATCTCGTCCCTCTCCCTGGCCGGCCGCGCCATCAGCACGAAACTCGCTTCACTACCATTGTCCTCTTCTTCCTCAACTTTTTCTAGCATCGCAGTCCCCTTAGAGTCTGATCCTTCCAATTCCTTCAGCTGCCGCTGAAGACGCGCTATCTCCGCTCGCATGCCAGCTGGGTCCCTCTTCGGTCGCCCTTCTCGTGTGCCTGAGTAGCAATCCTTCTCCAAGTGTCCCCTCCGTCAACACCGCTCGCACATGGGTGCCTCGGGACAGTCCCTGCGCAGATGCTCTTCACTTCCGCCTGTCGAGCATGCCGGCGGGTTCCGGCATTCCCTCCGCAGATCTCAGGCTTGCCGCAATTATGACATCGTCTCTCGTCTCCCCCTCGACGCGGGGGCCGCTCTCGCTCTGCAGGCCTCGCCACCCATGCTGGTCTCTGCCGCTCACCGCCACGGTCCGTATTTGACTCGATTTCATGTAGACGCCTGCCCGTCTCCACCCGCTTCACTATCTCATAGTCCTCCTTCAGCGTTTCCCGTGCTCCCATGTCAAAGATCCTCACCGCCACGTCTCGCCGCAGCTCGTGATGCAAGCCATTCATGAATTTGCTAAATAGCCGGCTCTGATCCACGCATCCCATGTCTTCCGCTAGTTCCACCAGTCTGCCGTAGTAGGCCAGCAGCGAATCACCCGTGCGCCGGCGGAACTCCCGAAATTCAGAGACTCGTTCAGGAGTTTGCGCCGGAAATTTCTCCTCCAACATTCCAAGAAAGCGCGCTGTTGGATCCCTTTCCCCCGGCGCCGCCTTCGCTGCCCAGTCCAGCATCTCCCGCCGGCTGATGCGGTAGAACGTCTCCGCCTCTCCCGCCAACGTGTTAGCCAGCCCTCTGAAGAACTCCTCTGGATCCAACCGATCCCTCTCCCACCGTGCTCGTAGATTTTCCAGCTGCATCACGTAGTTCTTAATGGAGGGCCCACGCCGCGCCTCTCCCGAGAACCGCTTCGGAACTTCAATCTTGGGCAGCAGCGTGTACTTCCACCGTTGCGCCGACGCCTCCTCTTGCCATGACATGCTGCGCTGGTACGATCCCGCAGCAGGATCCTCCCTTCCACTTCGCATCGGTCGGTCTTCCGATCACGACTCCTTCTTCCCGGCCTTCGTCGGACCCGATTCTTCACGAACCTGCTCCCGACGCTCTCGCCCTGCATCTTCTTGCCTCGGCGAGACGGGCCCGCGACTCACTCCCTCTCGCGTGTCGGTTCCCTGATTCATACTCCTCGCTCCTGTTGTCGTTCCCGTCTTTCGTCATTCCGCTGGCATCTCCAATTCGTACTCTGTTCCTCCGCGCGTCAGCATTTACGACATCTCGATTGTTTGTATGTGATAAGTGACCTCAGCTTACTCACACTCAACCAGCTTATCCTCCCTTCATCACACGAGTCTAGCTTGTTATGGCCTGGGATCTCACAGTGGCTTCAAGAACTCCACATGAGAATTATACAGAACATACAAACAATGCTGAGTTGCTTGCCAGTACCTCCTATATCCTGCCTGAACGCCTCCCCCTATTGCTACACCCTATGATTCCCTTGAAGGCGATGCCCTCTCCACCTCAGCAAAGAGGCAACCTTCCCTTCCACTTGCCACTGGCACTTAGCCATCCTTCTACCGAACCTCCAGCTCGTGGTTGTAACTCCAGCTGGCTCGGGCACACAACCTGCAGGAAAGCAAGCATGCTTGCGCACACGAAACAAAGCAGCTCCCTCCAGCTGTCACCACACCCTCCCGCCCAACCGATTCTCTGATCCCAACCTGTACACCCTGCCATGCGTCATCCCACTGCCCCCGCCCACTTCCTGGTCCTCGATATTCGCCTGCTCACTCTCTGTACAAATATACAATGTGTACACATTGCTCCCGCACCTCTTCTGTGCATACACCTCCTGTCAATTCTCCATATCATGCGACACTCCTCTCAGCGGCAGATAGCCATGGACGCAGAGATGGCTAGGAAGTCCACAGGCACCTATGCCGACGAGGTTCCCCCTCCTGGGGCGAACATAGTCGATGGCATGTGGATTTTCAGGGTGATGCGGCCGCTGGGTTCTCCACCTGTCTTCAAGGCTTGTTACGTTGCACGAGGCTTCAGTCAGCGACAGGGAGTTGACTTCTTCCAGACCTTCTCCCCTACCCTGAAGATGACCACTCTTCGGGTGCTGCTGCACGTTGCCGCTCAGCGTAACTACGAGCTTCACTCTCTTGACTTCAGCACAGCGTTCTTGCAGGGCAGCCTGCACGAGGAGATATGGCTGCGCCGCCCACCTGGATTCACTGGGTCGTTCCCTCTTGGTACCCAGTGGAGCCTCCGGCGGCCAGTCTACGGTCTCCGCCAGGCGCCTCGTGAGTGGCACGACACACTGATGACGACACTTGCGGCTCTTGGGTTTGCTCCGTCCACTGCTGACCCGTCGCTGTTTCTGTGCACCGACACTTCGCTGCCGCCGTTTTACATCCTCGTGTACGTCGACGACTTGGTCTTTGCCACTGCTGACACTGAGGCACTGGCCCTTGTGAAGTCGGAGCTGCAGAAGAGACACACGTGCACAGACCTGGGTGAGCTGCGCAGTTACCTTGGCTTGCAGATCACTTGGGAGAGAGCACGCCGCACCATCACCCTGACTCAGTCACACATGATGCAGCAGGTCCTTCAGCGCTTTGTGTCAGAATGAACAGGCAGGGATGAGTGAACTAGCAGCATGCAGAAGTACAAGTAGTAAACCCTAATTTGGGTTGTACCCCATATGGGCTACCCCACTACAGCCTAGACAGTATGCAGCACATATGTTTGACACACCCCCATAGGCAAAGTGGAGGAGAACAAGGGGTCACAAGACCAGTCAGGGCAAAGCAAGGCAAAACAGGCTCAGGGTGGATCTCAAGGATTCCACACAAATTCCGAGCACAAGCAAGCGGTCACAAGACCAGTTCACATGCACGTTTATAACAGAGCAAGAGATACAGTGATCACAACCTAGCAAGAGTAAACATGCAGGTATATATATATATAGAGATCACAGTACAAGCAAAGTCAAGAAGTGAGCAAGTGAGGTCCAGTAGGCACAAGGCCCAAAAGAGTACAAAAGCGCTGATGGTCACAAGGCTGGAGCGCCTTGGTGAACACATCAGCAGTGTTGGCCTCAGTGGCCATGTAACGCAGACAAAGCTGACCACGCTGCTGTAGCTCTCTAGCCAGGAAGTACCGCAGGGCGATGTGCTTCGTTCGGTGCTCCAGTCTGTGCTCCTCACACAAGGCAATGGCAGCCTTGTTGTCGACGTACAGCACTGGAGGAGAACGAGGCCTCTCTCCCAAGTCGGTCAGCAGGTAGGTCAGCTAGCGAAGCTCCTGGGCCGCCATGGCTGTGGCGTAGATCTCAGCCTCACAACTGGAGCTGAGAACAGACGAAGAGCGTGTGGAACGCCAAGAAACTGAGCCAGAGCCAAGGCTGAAGGTGTAACCCTGAGACGACCGCTGAGTAGCCTGGTCGTCCGCCCAAGAAGCGTCTGAGTGTCCAGTGAGCACAACTCGGTCTCGCCCTCCAAGCACTAGCCCCATGCCCGACGTACTGCACAAGTAGCGCAACACCCTCTTAGCGGCATCCATGTGCTCCTTCCTGTGACGGCCAGGAGCAACATAGCGTGCAAGGATGCTAAGAGGGTATGCAAGGTCAGGTCGAGTGCAGGTCATCAGGTACATGAGGCAGCCCACAAGCTCTGGATACGGGCCATTCGGCTCTACGGACTCATCCGAAGGCAAAGCTGAGAGCGAGTGACCGGTAGGCAGAGGAGTGGACTGAGACGAGGAGTACGTGAAGCGGAAGCGCTGGAGAACCTGCTGCACCATGTGTGACTGAGTCAGGGTGATGGTGCGCCGTGCTCTGTCCCGGGTGATCCGCAAGCCAAGATAGCTTGTCAGCTCACCCAGGTCTGTGCACGTGTGTCTCCTCTGCAGCTCCGACTTCACGTAGGCGAGTCCTGCAGTGTCAGCAGTGGCAAAGACCAAGTCGTCCACGTACACGAGGATGTAAAACGGCGGCAGCGAAGTGTCGGTGCGCAGAAACAGCGACGGGTCAGCAGTAGAAGGCGCGAACCCAAGAGCCGCAAGTGTAGTCCTCAGTGTGTCGTGCCACTCACGTGGAGCCTGGCGGAGACCGTAGACCGGCCGCTGAAGCCTCCACTGGGTACCAGGAGGAAACGACCCAGTGAAGCCAGGGGGGCGGCGCAGCCAGATCTCCTCGTGCAGGCTGCCCTGCAAGAAAGCAGTGCTGAAGTCAAGTGAGTGAAGCTCGTAGTCGCGGTGAGCGGCTATGTGCAGCAGCACCTGAAGAGTAGTCATCTTCGGGGTGGGGGAGAAGGTCTGAAAGAAGTCTACTCCCTCTCGCTGACTGAAGCCTCGAGCCACGTAACGCGCCTTGAAGACAGGCGGAGAACCCGGCGGCCGCTTCACCCTGAAAATCCACATGCCACTGACGATGTTCGCCCCAGGTGGGGGAACCTCGTCGACGTAGGTGCGTGTGGACTTCCAGGAAGCCATCTCTGCGTCCATGGCTGTCTGCCACTGAGAGGAGTAGGGACCCGCCATCGCCTCAGCGTAAGTGCGCGGGGTCGGGATGTCTGGTGCATCCGGGTCTCCCTCAGGGGCAACTAGCATGGACACGAGGTGGGGCAAAGCAGCAGCAAAGCACTGGAACTCCTCCTGTCTGTCCTCAAGGACGTCCGTGCCAAGAGCACACTCACCCCCGACGGACGGAGGACAGGCAGACTCAGACTCAGACTCAGCAACAAGGCTAGCAGCGTAGTCTAGGCGACAGCGAGCAACAAAGCCAACCAACTCAGCGACCAGAGCAGACGCAGCGGCGGACTCAAAAGTAGGGTCAGTGACAACTGTGGCGAGAAGACGCGTGACAGTGGGACTGGCAGCACGACGGGAGTCAGACTCCGGGTCAGGAAGAGTAGGTAGAGAGGACGCAGGAGGAGACGGCAGAGGGACACGCTGAGGAGCAGTGGAGGGACGCAGAGTCATGTAGTGAGTGCCAGGGACAGGAGGAGGACGCTCACGTGGGACACGACGACCAGTGCGAGCAGTACGAACAGGCGACGCAGGACGAGACGCAGGCTCACGACGCTCTGAAAGGCCTCCGGTGGGACCAGTGTAAGGAGAGGGACGAGGAAGAGGCGAGGCAGGCGGTAACTGGGACTGCGACTGGACAGGCGGAGGACACTCTACGGAGGGAGGAGGACAAGGAGGAGGAGCCTGACCAAGAACCTGCTGAAGGAGCGGAACGAAGTACGGTCGCGGCCGCGCAGCGTCTCCAGAACCAGCAGAGACACCAGCGGCAGGGTCCTCAGTACCAGCAGCAGCTCCAACTCCCGGGTCCTCAGCTCCAGCAGTAGCTCCAACGCCCGGGTCCTCAGCACCAGCAGCAGCGCCACCGCTCGGCTCCGCAGCACCAGCAGCAGCTCCACCGTCCGGGTCCTCAGCTCCAGCAGTAGCTCCAACGCCCGGGTCCTCAGCACCAGCAGCAGCTCCACCACTCGGGTCCTCAGCACCAGCAGCAGCGCCACCGCTCGGGTCCTCAGCACCAGCAGCAGCGCCACCGCTCGGATCCTCAGCACCAGCAGCAGTGCCACCCCCAGGGTCCGCAGCACCCGGAGCACCACTCCGAAGACTGCAGCGTCGCGTGTACCACTCTCGGATCTGCTGAATGGGGGGGAGCTCCTGGGTAGGAGGGGAAGTACCGGGACGAGCTCCAGCAGCACCTCTCCGGAGGCGGCAGTACTCGAGGTACCTCTCCTGCAGCTGCTGGGAGGAGAGGGCTCCTCCAGGTGTAGCACGCACCGCCAGTCTCAGTACCCCCAGACTCCGCACCCCCAGGCTCAGCACCTCCAGGCTCCACACCTCCAGGGTCCGCACCTCCAGGCTCAACACCCCCAGGCTCCGCACCTCCAGGCTCAACACCCCCAGGCTCAGCACCCCCAGACTCAGCACCCCCAGGCTCAGCACCCCTAGACGCAGGTTGAGAGTCAACAGCTACCTCGACAGGCTCACCCGGGTCTACCTGGGACACACCTGAGGGAGCGGCACCCTGAGGGGGGAGGGGGTCTGGTACCTCAGCACCTGGAGCGAGGAAGAGAGGCGGGGGGGGAGCGGGGCAGTGCGGTAGGGGAAGAGGCGGTAGTAGGGGACGGACTCGTCAAAAGTGACGTCCTGAGAGGCCAGGACACGCCGCGAGGTGGGGTGGTAGAACTGCCAACCAGGGGCGTCCGGGACAAAGCCAAGGAAGACGCAGGGGACAGCGCGACGGGAGAGCTTGTCCGCGGACGTGTCGCGGACAAAAGCTCGGGATCCCCAGACCCAAAAACGCGACGCATCGCCAGCCTCTCCCGTCCAACGCAGTGTCGGAGAAGTCTCGGGCAAGGAGACACGGGGCCAGAGGTTGAGCTGATGCGCAGCGTATCGGACTGCAAATGGCCACAGAAAGTGGGGGGCAGCCGCATGAACCAAGGAGGTACGAGCGACCTCCATGACCAAGCCAATGCGGCGCTCAGCAACCCCATTCTGCTGTGGAGAGGCCGGAAGCGTGAACGACTGCTCAATGCCCTCCTGCTGACAGAAGGCCTCCAAGAGGCCAGAGGAAAACTCTCCACCTCTGTCAGAGTGCAGACGCAGGACAGGGAAGTCAGAGCGGAAACGCTCACTAAGCTGGAGACGAGATCTGCGGATCCAAGGGATCAAGACATCAGGGACGTCACCCTTGGTGCGCAAGGGGAAGACCATGGTGTAGCGCGAGAAGTCGTCAACAACAATCAGGAAGTACCTCTCCTGACCCTGACCACGGACGCGGGCTGGGCCCCACACGTCCATGTGGAGTGTCTGCAAAGGAGCAGTCGTCGGGGGAAAGGAGGAGGAGTGAGGAGCGGCGCGCTGCCGCCCCTCGACACAGGGAAGACAGGGAGGAGCAGGTGAGTCGGGAAGGGGAGGGAGCACCCTGGGAAGACCAGCAACAAGGTCCCGTTTGTGCATGGCCCGAAGGCGCTGCACAGACGGGTGACCAAGGCGGTGGTGCCAAAGGACAGTCTCATGCGCCAGAGAGCGACACGAGCAGGGGGCGGACAGCTGACCTGACGCAGACGCAGACGTAGACGCAGACGCAGCTACCTGAGGGGACTCAGTGGTCAGTGTGTACAGGTCCGATCCCGGCTCTCGAGTGAAAGTAGCCAGGTGGCGACCCGTCCTAGCACACGTGCAGTGTGTCACGCGCTCGTAGGCAGGGGTGAACTGGTGAACACCCGAGTCCTGGAGCGCACAACCCGCCACCAAGTTCGTAGAGAACGAGGGGAGGTAGAGACCTGACAGTGTGCCGGACGGGACCGCAGGACAAGGAAGGACAGTGGAGGAGGTCGCAATGACCGGACCCCCAGAGGGGTCAGCAAGGGAGACAGCAACTGGCCGAGCGAGTGGCTCAAGGACAGTGCGGTCACGAAAGAAGGAGCGAGAAGCACCTGAGTCCAGGGTGAAGGTGTGCAGGGCTGCAGTCGACTCAGTACCAGGGGGCACAGACGCACTAGCACCTAGGGCAGCAGCCTCACCATCACCTGGGGTAGCAGACACGCGAGTACCGGGAGTGGTAGCCTCACCTGCACCGAGGGCAACAGACGTACTGGCACCGAGAGCGGCTGCCTCACTCACAGAGCGACTACCACTACGGCCACCCCGACTGCTCAAACCTGCGTACCACTCACGAGCCTGCTGGAGCAGAAGAGGGCACGGCTGCTGCACCTGTCCACTACCTGAGGCTCCCGAACGACGGACGCCAGAGCGACTACCACTACGGCCACCCCGACTGCTCAAACCGGCGTACCACTCACGAGCCTGCTGGACCAGAAGAGGGCACGGCTGCTGCACCGGTCTACTACCAGAGGCTCCCGAACGACGCACTCCAGAGCGACTACCACTACGGCCACCCCGACTGCCCAAGCCGGCGTACCACTCACGAGCCTGCTGGAGCTGCATCTGGCCACGTCAGGAGCAGCAGCAGTAGCGGCAGCAACAGCAGGAGCAGTAAAGGCAGTAGCAGCAGCAAACAACGGTAGCAGTGCTAGCACGGCAAAGCTCACCAGTGGTTGGTGCGGCGGGCGCAAGACAGTGGCGACAGCGTGGCCGCTGCAACAGCGGGGCGGGGCCAGGTCGTAGCAGGGAGCTCCGCGGCAGCTGCTGCAGGGTCTGTGGCGGCCGCTGCTGTAGGCTCGGCGGCGGCAGCTGCTGCAGGTCGAGCGGCGGCTGCTGCTGTAGGGTCGGCGGCGGCCGCTGCTGTAGGCTCGGCGGCGGCTGCTGCTGCAGGGTCGGTGGCGGCTGCTGCTGCAGGCTCGGCTGCTGCAGCTGCTGCAGGTCGAGCGGCGGCTGCTGCTGCAAGCTCGGCGGCGGCAGCTGCTGCAGGTCGAGCGGCGGCTGCTGCTGCAGGCTCGGCGGCGGCAGCTGCTGCAGGTCGAGCGGCGGCTGCTGCTGCAGGGTCGGCGGCGGCCGCTGCTGCAGGGTCGGCGGCGGCTGCTGCTGCAGGCTCGGCTGCTGCAGCTGCTGCAGGTCGAGCGGCGGCTGCTGCTGCAAGCTCGGCGGCGGCAGCTGCTGCAGGTCGAGCGGCGGCTGCTGCTGCAGGCTCGGCGGCGGCCGCTGCTGTAGGCTCGGCGGCGGCTGCTGCTGCAGGGTCGGCGGCGGCTGTCAAACATTATACATGTTGTATTTGTGTAGGCTGTAGTGGGTTAGCCTATAGGGGGGTCACAACATTAGGGTTTCATATTTGTACTCACCATCCTTGCTAGTCCATCATTCCAGTCCGTTCTCGTTGACATGGTATCAGAGCAGGTCCTTCGCTAGGACCGTTTTTTTTTAAGGGCCCACCGTTCCCTACCTACCTACCTACCTACCTAGGGCGCCTCGACTTTTTTTTTACGGCCCCTACATCCCGCGACCCGCGACCCGCCCCTTAAGGCCCCGTCGCGCCGCCCCTTAGCCGCTCGCGCGCGGTCGTTTTCATACGTGCGCCCCGCCTGCTGCCCGCGCGCGCCTTATTTCCCTCGCGCGCGGCCCGTCGCCTACTCGCGCACGCCCCGCAGCCGCCCGTCGCCTGCTCGCGCACGCCCCGCAGCCGCCCGTCGCCTGCTCGCGCACGCCCCGCAGCCGCCCGTCGCCTGCTAGCGCACGCCCCGCAGCCGCTCGTAGCCTGCTCGCGCACGCCCCGCAGCCGCCCGTTGCCTGCTCGCGCACGCCCCGCAGGCCCGCAGCCCGCCGTCGCAGCGGCCGCCCGCCCGCAGCCGCCCGTCGCCTGCTCGCGCACGCCCCGCAGCCGCCCGTCGCCTGCTCGCGCACGCCCCGCTGCCCGCAGCCGCCGTCGCAGCGGCCGCCCGCCCGCAGCCGCCCGTCGCCTGCTCGTGCACGCCCCGCAGCCGCCCGTCGCCTGCTCGCGCACGCCCCGCTGCCCGCAGCCGCTCGTACGCCGCTGCTTCCGCTGCTGCTTGCGCACCGCTGCCTCCCGAGCGCCGCCGCTGCCCCTACGCTGCCATTGCCTTGTGTGAAGAGCACAGACTGGAGCACAGAACGAAGCACATCGCCCTGCGGTACTTCCTTGCTCGTGAGCTGCAGCAGCGCGGTCAGCTTTGTATTCGCTACGTGGCCACTGAGGCCAACACTGCTGATGTGTTCACCAAGGCGCTTCAGCCTCGTGACCATCAGCGCTTCTGCACTCTACTAGGCCTTGTGCCTACTGGACCTCACTTACTTACCTCTTGACTTTGCTTGTACTGTGATCACTATATATATCTATACCTGCATGTTTACTCTTGCTAGGTTGTGATCACTGTATCTCTTGCTCTGTTATAAACCTGCATGTGAACTGGTCTTGTGACCACTAGCTTGTGCTCGGAATTTGTGTGGAATCCTTGAGATCCACCCTGAGCTTGTTGTTGCCTTGCTTTGCCTTGACTGGTCTTGTGACCCCTAGGTCTCCCCCACTTTGCCTATGGGGGTGTGTCAAACATTATACATGTTGTATTTGTGTAGGCTGTAGTGGGTTAGCCTATAGGGGGGTCACAACATTAGGGTTTCATATTTGTACTCACCATCCTTGCTAGTCCATCATTCCAGTCCGTTCTCGTTGACAGCGGCTGCTGCTGCAGGCTCAGCTGCTGCAGCTGCTGCAGGTCGAGCGGCGGCTGCTGCTGCAAGCTCGGCGGCGGCAGCTGCTGCAGGTCGAGCGGCGGCTGCTGCTGCAGGCTCGGCGGCGGCAGCTGCTGCAGGTCGAGCGGCGGCTGCTGCTGCAGGCTCGGCGGCGGCAGCTGCTGCAGGTCGGCGGCGGCTGCTGCTGCAGGTTCGGTGGCGGCAGCTGCTGCAGACGAAGTCGAAGCCGCGAAGGGGCGGCTGAGGGATCGCGCGCGGGCGGCTAGCGGGTCACGCGCGCGAAGAATCGGCCGCGCGCGGGCGGCTAGCGAGGCGCGCGCGCGAAAAATCGGCCGCGCACGGGCGGCTAGCGAGTCGCGCGCGTTAAAAACGAGCCGCGCGCGGGTGGCTAGCGGGCTGCGTGCGCGCGGTAGGTAGAGGCGCACGAGGGCGCTAAGGCGCACGAGGGCGCGCGGTAGGTAGAGGCGCACGAGGGCGCTAAGGCGCACGAGGGCGCGCGGTAGGTAGGGGCGCACGAGGGCGCGAAGGCGCACGAGGGCGCTCGGTAGTGAGAGGCGCACGAGGGCGCACGAGGGCGCACGAGGGCGCACGATAGGTAGGTAGGTAGGTAGGTAGCGGTGGGCCCTAGGAGCGGTCCTAGCAAAGGACCTGCTCTGATACCATGTCAGAATGAACAGGCAGGAATGAGTGAACTAGCAGCATGCAGGAGTACAAGTAGTAAACCCTAATTTGGGTTGTACCCCATATGGGCTACCCCACTACAGCCTAGACAGTATGCAGCACATATGTTTGACACTTTGGCTTCCAGTTCTCCTCACCACAGTCCACTCCTCTGCCTACCAGTCACTCGCTCTCAGCTCTGCCTTCGGATGAGTCCGTAGAGCCGAGTGGCCTGTATCCAGAGCTTGTGGGCTGCCTCATGTACCTGATGACCTGCACTCGACCTGACCTTGCGTACCCTCTTAGCATCATGGCTCGCTACGTTGCGCCTGGGAGACACCGGCGAGAGCACTGGGAGGCTACTAAGAGGGTGCTGCGCTACTTGTGCAGTACATCAGGCATGGGGCTGGTGCTTGGAGGACGGGGTCCAGTTGTTCTTACTGGACGCCTCTTGGGTTGACAACCTGGCTACGCAGCGGTCGTCACAGGGTTACACCTTCAGCCTTGGTTCCGGCTCTGTTTCTTGGCGGTCCACCCGCTCGTCTTCTGTTCTCAGCTCCAGTTGTAAGGCTGTGCAGGAGTTATGCTGGCTCACCTACCTGTTGACCGACTTGGGAGAGCGGCCTCGTTCTCCTCCAGTTCTGTACGTCGACAACAAGGCCGCCATCGCCTTGTGTCAGGAGCACAGACTGGAGCACAAAACAAAGCACATCGCTCTGCGTTACTTCCTTGCTCGAGAGCTGCAGCAGCGCGGCCAGCTTCGTCTTGCTTACGTGGACACGCGAGCCGACACAGCTGATATATTCACCAAGGCACTTCCGCCTGGTGATCATCAGCGTCACTGCACTGCTTTAGGCCTCGTGCCTACGTTTTCTCACTTGCTGTCTACTTGCTCTCTACTTGACCTTGCTTGTACTGTGATCTTTCTCTCTCTCTCTCTCTCTCTCTCTCTCTCTCTCTCTCTCTCTCTCTCTCTCTCTCTCTCTCTCTCTCTATATATATATATATATATATATACCTGCATGCTTACACTTGCTAGGTTGTGATCACTGTACTGTTTGCTCTCTCTTATATAACTATGCATGTGAACTGGCCATGTGGCCCTGTGCTTGTGCTCGGAGTGTGTGGTGACGTTATGATCCACCCTGAGCTTGCTTTGCTGTTTATGAACAGTGCATTACAAGAGAGGTTGCACAACGGCGACATAGGCCTTATTAAATCGTGGTAGACGCAGCCTACCCACTCAGAGATTTCTGCCTGACTCCCCTACATGCACCCAAAGAGGGCCTAATGGAAGACTGGGCGAATTGCTTCAACTACTACCAAAGCGTAACGCGCATGGCAGTAGAGCGCTGCATCGGTGCCTTCAAGGAAAGATGGCGACTATTCGCGGGCCGCAACGTCTGCCAGCTGTGGCGCGTGCTGGCGGGTGCGTCTTGCTGCGTAATCCTGCACAACATGGTCGAGACAATGGGACAGGTGAGGCGCGTCAATGAGGTGTGGGCCTCATTGCCACGAAACCGTGACCCATGGTGGACAAGAGGCGCGGTGGCCGAATTCAAGTGGGAGCCATGTGTCCCTTTGACACAAGCAACACTTAAGGAGAGGCGCAAGCGGCTAGGTGAGGCGTTGGAGGTGTCTTACCTTACTCGGCGTCGCCGCGAACCCACACTTCCTCGGCCTCATCCGGGTTAGCCTCAGCGTCGCCAGTCTGCCCGCGACGGAACCATCCGTCGTCGCCGCCATCGGTGGCGCTCGGGGTCGTCTGGGGGGGAGCGTCCGCGGTCACACCGTTGCGGGCATGTGGAGCGGGCGTAGACTGCTAGAGGCGTTCGCGTGCAAGTCGCTCGTCCTGCTGCATCCAGGCGCGGACAAGTCCTTCGAGCTTGCACATCGCGTCATCGTGGCAGCCCTTGATCGTCTCACAGACGAGCTTCGCGGCGGCCATGGTGGCCGTCTCCGCTACGCACGGGCGCTTGGAGGGCGGGGTGCACTGCGGGGGAGAAGCTGAACACGCAAGGAATGACAGGGGTGGTTGGTTAGGGTCCATGTGTGTACGGCATGGTAAGCAATGTATGATGTTCTATTGCGTACTACAAACCAACCAGCACAAGTTTAGGCGAGAGGTACAGAAGCAATGTCAATGTCACAACATCACACGATGCGGAATCATACACGGTTCACGCACCTGTGGAGGTCGGTCTAGACGTAGTGGGCGTCGACGTAGAAGGCACCGAGAAGCCGCACGGCGCGTTAACGTTTGTCGCGCCGCCAACTGGCACGGCATGCGGGTTGGCGACGGCCCTATTGTTCACGAACAGCTCCATGTACGGGAACCACGGGGGCTTGCACACGGTACCCTTGCCCGACGCCTTTTTCGCCTTCTTGAGTTGCTTGTAGAACTGGACGATGTTGTGCCACTGTTTCTGGATGGCGTTGACGTCACGAACCCACCCCGGGTTCTCCTTCTCCAGGTGATTCACAAGGCGCGCCCAATACTGGGAGCCCTGCTTCCCGAGCAGGGACTCGAGTTCGTCCTTCATGAACCAGCGGGCCGCGACGAAGATGGTGTTCTCCAGCGGGGACCAGACGCTGCGCTTCACAGGCATCTGGTTGCGGGTCTTTGGAGCGCGGCGTGGAGGTTCGCCACCCTTAGAGGCGGTGGTAACAGGGGCTGTGGGCTTAGCACGGCCGGCACGCGTGGTCAGAGCTGCGGGCCACATTTCTTCCGGTGCGTCAGCATCATCCTCGGACTCGTCGCCCTCGCCGTCGTCCTCTGAGTCGGACATTCCCTTGTCCGGCTCCTCCCCCGAGTCCGCCTCGTCGTCGATACCGACGGCGTACTCGTTGTAGTCGCTATCGTCATAGTCCTCGTTGTCATGGCCGTTGTTGTCAATGACGCGCGAGGACGCAACTCTGTCGGCGTACCGACGTCCGCGCGTGGGCACGTCACGAGGCACTTCGTACGAGGTGGCTCCAGGAGACGGTAATCCTTCAGGCAGCGGGCCGGCGGGCTTGCGCCCCGCCGCAATCTGCTTGTGTATCCATGCGATGTACGGGATCTCATTGAGGTCCCGCGGGACGTCGGTAGCAGCGTCAGCTGCGGTCTTGCGCTTCCTAACCATGGCTGGCAGAGAGAGAAGTTCTGGAGATACGGGAGAGAATAGGTGAGAGTAGATCTGGACAGGAGACGGAAAAGAGATTGATTTGGGTGAGCTCTTGGGAGGGTCTGGAAGTTGGGGTTCGGATGGCGGGCAGGATGGCATTGCTTGCTGTCGTGGAAACCACTCGATTGGATACACGGGCAGGGCGGTTGCTTTTCCCGCCCGAAACTGTCACATCCTCGAACGTCTAGATGCATGCGTGCGAGTCGTGGGAAGGCTCGACATTTCGACACGCATGCGATTTGCAATGTGTGACGGGGCCTCGTACAACTCGTCCGCGATAGTACCGCAATTTACGCTGTCCAATGATAAATACAGTACAAGTCGCACTAGTGCGGTCCGCGTTTCTGACATTGTACGTTATATGCTGTTTTGGGGTGTCACAAACCGTTTGAGACACAAATGTCGACACAGGAATGTACCCTTACACTTTGTTTTCCCCAAACCTCGAGAACTTCATCCAGTCCACATCCCCTTCTCTATTCCACCTCACTGCACCATACCCCTGCCTTTTGCACACCTCCATTCCCGCCCCTTTCCCCCACTTCCCCACCACAGCCCCCAACAAGCTTTTCTCCGTCCAGCCCCCTCTCCCTGCCCCCAGCACCTTCGTGCATTGTCTTTGTCATCCCTGTTCCACTCCGTACCACCTCCCCCCTTCCCTCCCAGCTTCTCCCTATCTCCACCCACATGTTCCCCCACTTCCCTGCCCACAACGTAATTCCTCAACCCCCCCTCCTGCCTTCCCCACTTCCACTCTGCCCTCCACACCTCTACGAGTCGTACTTCCCCCTCCAGCCTCCCTTTCCCCCTCAGCTGCTCCCGTATCCAGCATGGGCTGCACCTCTGCTTCCCATCCCGCCAGGCACTTCGGTGACCCACCTGCCGCCACCTGGCAGCACACCGCCCTTCCCACCCCCCGCCAGGCTCTACACCCCTTGTCCCTGCTCCCTGTGCTGTCCAGCCCCCTACCACAGCCTCCCTCTACCTTTCCCTGGCACCAGACTGCCTCTCCATCCCCAATGAGGCTCTACCCCCTGCCCCTGCCCCTTGTGGCTTCCAGCCCCCTTCCCCAACCCCCGTCAGTCCCCCCCTTCTCCAGTACCCTCCATATCCCCACCCCCCTGGGGCCTGCCCCTCCGCTATTATCACCCTCAACCGTTTCCCCAATCCCCTCTGACCCCTGTTTTCCAGCCCCCCATTTTATTTGGCATTTACCACAGCTCTTCTTTTCGGTGCCCTCTCTGCCCATCCACGCTCTCACCTCCCGCCCCCCAACCTCCTCATTACCCCCCTACCAGGCTCATGCCAGCTCGACCACCCGTTCCCTCGCCAACTACCCCTTGCCCCTCCCCCTCTGCCCTCCCCCCTTCCCTCCCCTTTTTGCCTCGCCTGCTTATCCCAACCTCCCATTGAATTCTGTTACGCCCTCCCCACTCTGGTCACACCACCCTTCCCCACACCCTGCTCACCCCCCGCTACCTCACCTCCGCTTCCCCACCCTCCCTTCACCCTGCCAACACCCCCTCTCCCTTCTGTCCCCCAGCCCGCCCCCCCCTTGGTCCCCCATCCCCTCCAACTGTCTACCCCCTTTAACCTTCTCTTCAGCCCACCTCGCACCCCTTTCTCCACCCTCTTCCCCTTTTTCGAACCTACCCCCCCTCACCCCGGCCTCTGCTAGGGACTCTCTACCCCCTTTGACGCCCTTTCCAGCCAATTCCAGCCACCCACACCTCCACCACCAGGCATGCTGCTCCCGTAACAATGCCCCAGCACCCCGCAAGTGGGGGAAAGGCAGACCCGGGAGCCCCCCGGCGATCTGGGAGGGCCCGCAGCAGAGCCACCCCCTACGCACCCACTCCTCCCACTTCATCGGACCCACTCCCCCACTTCAACGGTTAGGAAGAAACAACCCACTCCTGACCAAGCGAAAGCACTCGAACACTTTGACCCTAGGGGCCAGAAACGAACCCTTGAAGAAGATGGAGCGCAGGAACGCCAAGCCCCACTAGAAGAAATACACGAGGAGGAGCAAGCATGCTGAAAACCGCGCCCCAACCCTGCTGCCCCATCCCAGCCTACCCCCCCCTCCAGGTGACAGCAGGGGCAGCACTGGAGCATGCTCAGTGGAGAGGTCCTCCAACTCACTCACTACCTCCCAATCTCGAACCAAAAAACACGTGAAAACACTTAATCCTCCGCGCAACCCCAAGCACATAGAAGTGGGAGAGGGCAGAGCCGGGGGGAAACTTGCAGCAGACACTGCACGGGAAGGGGTAAGTGAGGTTGTGGGGGAAGGGGCAGCAGAGGCTAGACGGAAAAGGGCAGTAGAGGCTGTACGGGAAGGGGCAGGAGAGGCTGCATGGGAAGGGGGAGCAGAGGCTGGAAGGGAAGGGGCAGCAGAGGCTGCACGGAAAGGGGCAGCAGAGGCAGCACGGGAAGGAGCAAGTGAGGTTGTGGGGGAAGGGGCAGCAGAGGCTGCAGAGGAAGGGTCAGCAAAGGCTGCACGGGAAGGGGCAGCAGAGGCTGGATGGGAAAGGGCAGTAGAGGCTGCACGTGAAGGTGCAGCAGAGGCTGGACGGGAAGGGACAGCCGAGGTCGTAGCGGAAGAGCCAGCGGATGCCACACAAGAAGGAGCAGCGGAGGCTGCAGTGGAGAGACAAGCAGAAGCTGGAGGGGAAGGGGCAGCAGAGGCGAGTGCAGCAAGAGGAAGTGCAGTGGGAGGTACAGCAGGGGAGGAGGATGCAGGGGCTGCAGAGCATGGGGGTGGAGCAGAGGTGGGTGCAAGAGAGAGTGCAGCCCCGGCAGCAGTAAAAGAGGGCGCAACAAGGGCTGCAGCGAGGGAGGGGACAGTTGAGGCTGCTCCGGCAGCGGTTGGGACAATAGCTAGGGCAGAAGGCGCCTCCATGGGAGTGAAAAGTGCCGCAGTAGGTGCTGGCAGTGACGAGCCAGCAGGGAACGCAGGCGTAGGGGAGATGGGGGCAGCAAGAACAGGGGAGGTAGGGGGGGATCCTCAAGGGGGGCTGGTGATACTTACAGAGCAGGAGGCACGCGAGGATTTCATGCACATTGACGGCCCACTGGTTGTCTATCTCACACTTGCCTCTGAGGCGGACCGAACTGTGCAAAGAAAGTTTTAGGAAAGGAATTGATGATTAGACTAAGAAGAACAGGGGTATACTTAGTTGAAGGTGGGAATAAGGGTGTATATACAAATACGAGTCCAAATACGATTAGTGTAAACCAGGGCCCAAAATATCAGGATAAAACGCCCTGACTACCCTGAGGGCCGGCCGCTTTTTCAGGATTACCCTGCCAAAATCAGGATTTCACGATTGTTACACTTCTGCAAAACGAGCATGTTTTTTTTTACACTGATTGGATTTATGGTTAGCCTGACGGTGTCAGGGTAGGGTGTAGACTACCCTGATACCGAAACTTCTTTACCACGGATCAGGCCATATTCCGCGTGGTGACAAACTGTACCACACCCACACAAACAGGTGTTGTCGCGTATACACCCTCTTGTTCAACCTTCTCACCTTGCGCGATTCGTAGCTACAGTGCTTGGAGCTAGCGCGTTGGTGATGGTAACTGATTTTGCAGGCAAAGCCGTACCAAGCGACAAACCAGCCACAAGCTTGTCAAGGACAAGCAGAAACGGAACAGTGCACACGACAGTTGTTCCGCCAATTCCACCAGTCGTATGCCACCGCCGCAAATCTGATCACTCGTGCCAGCAAGTTTCCTGAGATCTTGTCAAATCGAGAAAAATTATACAGCCATAAACCAGCTCCCTGCTGACAAATTCGCCACCTGAGCATTCTACACCCTGTCATCATTATCGCGACAAATGTTCTTGTACCGTATGTGATAGCACCATTCTGAACGTGGTGACGTTCTACAACCAGCTCTGGTTCCACAACCAGATGCTCTGCTAGCGCGAATTAGGGTGTACACTAAAACCCTTCGGGCCCGTCTGATGCGTCAGAAATTTGCTACTTCTGTGTCTGATTGGTCAGACATTTCCAAAAAGCCCTGGCAGCAAATTCGCCCTGGCACGGTGGTTTCGTGCTGTCAGAGCACAGCAAATTCGCCCAATCACACCTTTGCGCTGTCAGAGAGCAGCAAATTTTGCCAATCACAGCAGAATTACCCTGACACAAGAGCAGATTCGCCCTTACACAAGAGATTCGCCCTGTCATATCATGTTTCGCCCAAGCATAGCATAGTATGTCCATTATGTTGGCAATAATATAGTCAATATTCTAATTCTTATATCTCCTGTATAATCTCAAATTCTTAAAAACGTTATAGTTTTCAAATGTATTGTGTGGTTCTGGAGTTACATAACACTCCAGCTTTATTGGTTGTATTGGTGAAATTTAGGGTATTCTCCAGAGGGACCCCATGCAGATGGTTGTGTGCGATTATAGAGGCAATACAAGTCATTAAAAATATCCATTCACAAGTGCTGTTCATGCCCACTCGGTTAAATGTTCACTTTTGGTTTGTGGCGCGAAAGTTCAATTCCTGCCTGGTTCATTGAACACTAACAACAGCTCTCATATAAGATACCTGTTACACCCTAAAACAGTAGCCACACCAAGTCAGATTCCTTAGCATGCTGCAATTACAATTGACACTCCTACAAATATGCAGGACATTCATACAGAAATACTTGACACCAATACTAGCATTAGGAAACAGAACCTCCAAAGACACTAACAGTAGGAAACAACACCTCCAGATAAAAAATTGCATTAGGAAACAATACATCTAGTACATTGCAGCTATGTTTTTCCAAACCACAGTTTTGTTCCAACTGAAGGCTCCTAGAGCTTATTAAAAGAAGAAAGCAAAAACAGCAATGGCATGGCTTGACATACGATGCCAACCTAAAAATGATGCTATATCTATATGAAATCTCTTGAACTCGCACCTAACTAAGCATGCAACTCGAAGTCCAATCTAACTACTCTATGGCGCTTCCAAATCGACAAAATCTTGCCACGATCTCACGCACATGCAAGCCCGCACCGTAGTTGGACTCATGCTATGCCGAAAGTTGGTCATCATGTGCCTTGCCAATGAAAATGCCCTCTCCGAATCCGCGGATGTTCCCGGTATGGCCAAGTAATCACGCGCCATGCGCGCAACAATGGGATAATTGATCTCATTGACGCACTACCATTCCTTGAATGAGGATATGGTTCCACCTCCACAAACCTTAAGCCTCGGCTCACGAAGGTGCTTTGTGAGCTTTTCTAAGGGATCGGTGGGCTCATCATCGTCTTGCACGCTAAAGATCCCTCCTAAGATAGAGGATGAATGTCGATCAGCTTCATTCGTGCAGTTGTTTGTGCTCGAGCTCTCTTCCACATGTTCAACACCGCTCTCTCCCTTCTCATACTCGACATATCGCCTCTTAATGCACTCCTCCACGCTCTCGACACTCACATGCCCGCCTACTTCCGATGCACCCGTGGCGTAGTACCCAAGGTTAAAACGTGGGTCTAGCACGGTTGCCACGGTGTATTCCTCGGAGGAGCGATTGTAGTACTTTTCTAGCTTCTCAAGGCCTTGCTTGCATGCATCGGCAAATTCCCCATTCGCATTGATTGCCGCTTCCAACTTGTCCATGAGTTTGTTCACCAACGGTTTGCACAATGATACCGTCGCGTACTCGAACGCTTCCAAAATAGTAGTCACTTCGGCGAATGGCTCAAGAATCTTCTCGAGTGACTCTAGCGACTTCCACTCGTCATTTCTCATGCGGTAAAGCTTTTCCACGCTCTCACCCTCCTCCACAAGAAATGCGTTAATGGGTTGACGCAAAACCTTGGCCTTTTTCATCATTGCATGGGCGCTTGACTATCGTGTGGGAGTGTCAACCGCAATCGATGTCACATTCCCAACTTTGGAATCATTACATTTTGCCGCAAACCGATCGCAACGAAGGGAAGAGCCTCCAATGTGCGTGGCAAATCCCCGAATCTTCTCAAATGCACATTTGGAGGTAGGTGCTTTCATGATGGTCTCAACAACGAGATTGATCACATGCGCAAAACAAAACATGTGCCGTTCTTTTGAGAAATCGGTCTCTTGTTCAAGGAGACGTAGGAATGCATGGTTGTTGCTTGCATTATCAAGGGTGATAGCCATCACCTTGTCGTCAAGTCCCCAACGAACATGGAGGGAATGGACGAAGGCGTTTTTAATCGCCTTACCCGTGTGAGATCCTTCCATGTGAATGAAATCAAGCAAAATCCGTTGTGACTCGAAATTTTCATCGAGCCAATGAGCGGTTTTTGCCATGAAGGCATCCATGTTGGGGGTCGTCCATATGTCACACGTGAAAGATATTTTGCATTGCAACCCTTGCAAGCGCTTCTTGATTTTTTCCATGTACGCTTCGCATGCAAGATGCAAATCTTTGGCGATGGTGACACGGGATGGCATGTTCACATCGGGTTGAAGCCATTTCACCAAATCTTTCAACTCGGGACACTCAAGTCCACGGAAAGAGATGCTTCTTTTTGCAACAATGCGAACAAGACGCTTTCTATTTTCGCCATCCGAGTAGGGCGTGAGCTTTAGCATGGCCCTTGCGATGTCCCCCTTCCCACCGCGGCTTCCCTTTTTTTTATCCAAACCCGATTGCGCATACTCTTGAGGATGGCAATTCGCAATGTGATCGACCATTGCAGTTGTAGTCCCTCCTTTCCTTGAAATCACTTGATTCACTTTTTTTTTCACTAAGAAGACATTTTGCACTCTTTTTGTCAATCTTTTCATAAAACATCCACACCGATGATGTCAACGTCTTGTTTCTCTTCACTGGCGCCTCGGCATCAACGGTGTCGTCATCTTGGCGGCGCTTAAGAGATTTATCAGTATTTCCAGCAGCACCACCGCTTGTCTCATCGTCACATGCCGCGAAGGACTTAGTTGGGGCAGTTGGGGCCATGAAGCATACTCAACTTAATTTATCTGCTTTACACGTCCATACGTCGGCAACGACCTATGAATCGAGCAGATGATGAATAGATACGGTGTAGCAGCGTATTTTGTCTTGGGATTGTTGAAGAGCTACTAATTATGCTAGAACACTGCTCTCTGTAAAGCAGTTTCAGCTCTCTGGAGTTGAGAGTTAGGCTTGGACCTCTCTGGAGTTGAGAATTCTGGAGGAGTGTCGAATGAGAATTGGTTGGAAATGCAATTGGTAGATTCACATTCGTTTTGTGTGTTGGTTTGCCCGATTTCAGTTTACCCGCTGCCCCAAAATTCGAAGTCTACGCGCCCTTTTTTCCCCACAAATGACACATGTAAAGTCCACGTAAGGTTTACCAGTCTGTTCGGATGATTAACCACAGATTTCGTGGTTTCGACAACAGTACGCGCGGGAGGAATGCGGAGACGTGTTTGTGTAAAAATGGCGCGTTGTTTTTCTTGGCACACGTTTGCGGACCACCTGTTTGAGTGTCAAGGTGGATTGCTCACGAGAAACTCATTGGCTGGAATGTGAAATTCGTGGAAGTAATCTATGACACGTGTTTAAGTTCGATCGTGGAAAAGTGGCTACATGACTTTGCGTCAGTCATCGCCCCGCTGCCTGTCAGGGGCACTTGCTGACGGTAGCCACGCCAAAACTTATCGTGTATTCAAGTGGCACGTGTGGTTCAACGTGCCCCAGAATTGTGTCGGTGGGTTGCAATGGGATGCATACGTGTACCTCAGAAACATCATCGTGTAATTTCTTGGCATCTTGTTCCATAACGTGCCCTGCTGGAACTGACGCATGGATTCGTGGCATACCTGGCTCTGAATTTTCAAAATGTCGTCAGCCACGCTCTCGTCGTCTGTCATACTAGTTTCGCGCGTCAGTAACAGACACAAGTTCTTCATGGGCCACTTTGTGTCTTCCGGGCCAAACGTTGGGTCTACAGTGCTGCGCGATCAATATGCGAGGGTGTACAAATGGTGGTGCGTCAATTTGCGACTTTTTAACAAATCACGCATCCAGGCATTCACGAGGCGCTAGGTGTCAAAATGAAGAATGGATGATGCATTGATGTTGGTTGGGGTACATATAGCTAACCCTAAGTTTTGTACCCCCTAAGACAAACCTCACTATAGGCTACAACATTTGACACACCCCCATAGCCTAAGTGAGGGGTGTCTAGCAGAACCACACGAGTACGGTCACAAGACCAGTCCAAGAAACGAAGCTCAGGGTGGATCACAACGTCACCACACAGTCTGAGCACAAACAACAGTGGCCACAAGGCCAGTCCAAGAAGTAACAGAGGTATATAGAAAGCAAAGTAAACAGTACACTCAAGTCTAAGCAACACGAGAACCAGTGTCAACAAGGCCTAACTGCACACAGCACCTCTGGTGGTCACAAGGCGGAAGCGCCTTGGTGAAGATGTCTGCAGTGTTGGCCTCGGACTCCACAAACTCAAAGCGAGCCTGTCCACGCCTCTGCAACTCTCGCAGAAGAAAGTACCTGACGTGAATGTGCTTCACTCTGCTCTCCAGTCGTGGCTCTCGACAAAGGAGAATAGACGCCTTGTTGTCAGTGAACAAGGTCGGTGCAGAGCTCGGCCGCTCACCAAGGTCGGTGAGCAAGAAGGTCAACCAACGCAGCTCCTGTGCCGCCATGGCACCAGCGTAGATCTCAGCCTCAGCTGTAGAGGTCGAGACCGAAGAGGAGCGCGTGGACCGCCAGGAAACAGCTCCAGAACCCAGGCTGAAACAGTACCCCTGAGTAGACCTGTGAGTCTCAGCGTCGTCAGCGTAAGAGGAGTCACAGTGACCAGTAAGTACGACAGACTGCTGCCCTCCAAGAACTAGCCCCACGCCTGACGTCGTCGCTAGGTACTTCGCCACCCTCACAGCTGCTGTCCAGTGAACAGGACGGTGTCTCCCTGGCGCAACAAAGCGCGCAAGAACGCTGAGAGGGAAGGCGAGGTCCGGGCGAGTACAAGTCATCAGGTACATGAGGCAACCCACAAGCTCTGCGTAGGGACCACTAGGCTCGAACGGCTCGTCAGGAAAGGGTCCAGTGAGTCTGTGGTCAACAGCAAGAGGTGTGCGCTGTACTGTGGAGTGCTGAAGCCCGAACCGCTGAAGGACCTGCTGCACCATGTGCGACTGTGAAAGTGTAATGGTGCGAGCAGCTCTGTCCCTGGTGATCTGCAGGCCAAGGTAGTGGCGCAGCTCACCAAGATCAGTGCAGGTGTGTCTCTTCTGCAGTTCGGACTTCACGTGTGCCAAAGCAACCCTGTCAGGGGTGGCGAAAACAAGGTCGTCAACGTAGACCAGAACAAAGAAAGGTGTGGGGCCACGACGAACGAACAGCGACGGGTCAGCAGAAGACGGCTGGAACCCAAGGTCAGACAGGGTAGAACGCAGGGTGTCGTGCCACTCACGAGGAGCCTGACGAAGACCGTAAACCGGTCGCCTCAGCCTCCACTGGGTCCCAGGAGGGAAAGAGCCAGTGAAGGCAGAGGGACGACGCAACCAGACCTCCTCGTGAAGACTGCCCTGAAGGAAAGCAGTAGAGAAGTCGAGAGAGTGTAACTCGTAGTCTCTCTGTGCTGCTACGTGTAGTAACACCCGAAGAGTGGTCATCTTCGGGGTGGGCGCGAAGGTCTGAAAGAAGTCAACTCCCTCGCGCTGACTGAAACCTCTAGCCACGTAGCGTGCCTTGAAGACCGGAGGAGATCCCGGTGGCCGCTTCACCCTGTAGATCCACATGCCGTCGACTACGTTCGCCCCCGGAGGGGGAACCTCATCGACGTAGGTGCCTGTGGATCTGTAGGAGGCCATCTCTGCGTCCATGGCAGCTCTCCACTGAGAGGCCCAAGGCCCTGACACTGCCTCAGCGTAAGTGCGAGGAGTCGGAATGTCAAGGGCGTCGGGGTCACCCTCAGGGGCGAGGAGCATGGCACAGAGATGAGGGGAAGCGGCCGCCAGGAACTCTAGCTCAAACTGCCTGTCCTCTAGGGCGTCACAGCCAAGGGCAGACACACCCCCGACGGCCAGAGGACTGGAAGGAGGAGCAGCCACAAGAGCGGTGGCGAAGTCAAGGCGGCGGGTAGAGGCAAACTCAGTGACTGCGGCAGTAAGAGCGGACACAGAGGACACAGAGGCACGAGGGTGAGTAACAAGCGAGGCGAGAACACGAGAGAGAAGAGGACGGTACGTGCGGTAGTAGTCAGTGACAGGAGTAGGGAGCGACGCAGTGAGAGCCGACTCAGGAGGAGACGGAAGCACAGACGGAGACGGACGAGGTGGACTAGAACGAAGTAAGGCAGTACGAAGGTCAGTGAAGGGAACAGGAGACGAGGGACGAGCACGAGGGGAGCGACGAGAGGCCCAAGTCTGAGAAGGAGGAGGGGACAACGAAGACTGAGAACGAGGGAAAACAGCGGGAGAGGGGTCAGGAGGAGGAAGCGGAGGACCAGAGACGGGAGGAGAGGGGGAGGAGGAAGGAGAGGGAGAGGGGAGACCAAGGGTCCGAAGACCCGAGACAGGAGGAGGAGACGGCAGCTGCTGCTGCTGCGGCTGCTGCGGCTGCTGCTGCTCCAGCGGCTGCTGCCCCTGCTGCTGTCGCTCCTGCTCCTCGAGCCGCTGCAACTCTCTCTCCTCTCTCTCCAACTCCAGCTGCTCCTCACGAGCACGGCGAACACGAGCCTGGAACCTGGTCGGGTAGGGGTGGGGGGAAGGAGTAGTGTCCGGGGCAGCGGCAGCCCCAGAGTCGACCTCCGAAGCACCAAGCACACCACCCCCAGAGGCAGCACCAACACCAGCTCCAGATGCGACGGGGCAGGGCGACGCGACGGGGCAGGGCGACGCGACGGAGCAGAGGCGACGGGACGGGGAAGGGCGACGCGACGGGGCAGGGCGACGCGACGGGGCAGGGCGACGGGACGGGGAAGGGCGACGCGACGGGGCAGGGCGACGCGACGGGGCAGGGCGACGCGACGGGGCAGGGCGACGGGACGGGGCAGGGCGACGTGACGGGGGGAAAGGGCGCGACGCGACGGGGGGAAAGGGCGCGACGCGACGGGGGGAAAGAGCGCGACGCGACGGGGGGAAAAGGGCGCGACTCGACTGGGGGGAAAGGGCGCGACGCGACGGTGGGAAAGGGCGCGACGAGGGGGAAAGGGCGGGCAGGACGCGACGCTAGGAGTGGCGCTAGGCGCGGCACTACGCGCGGTAACAACGGAACCGGGACGAATGAGAGCTAGGATCAGGCTCGGGAGGCTCGAACGGAGAACGGAGGAACGGGATCCCACAGGATCCTAACCTAACTGATACCATGTCAAAATGAAGAATGGATGATGCATTGATGTTGGTTGGGGTACATATAGCTAACCCTAAGTTTTGTACCCCCTAAGACAAACCTCACTATAGGCTACAACATTTGACACTACGCAACCCTATGCGAATTTGTAGAAGTGCAGAATTGGAGGAGCGGCTAATAACAAACTTCCAAACCTAACCAAGCCAACCGGGTGTAACTGTCGAGAGATACTGCAGCCCTAGTAGAGCCTAGGGTTTAGGTGCTAGGCAAGTGTCGAGAGTAGAAAGGAAGGAAGTGGGGTTTCACTATAGAAGTTGGAAACATATAAGCAAAGAGAAGATGGTGCACCACCAAACAGTTAAGAACAATAACTACACTAACTACATCATAAAACGAATAGGACCCTATTCGTTAACACCCTTAGGTGGAAAAGGGGTTGGATGCTAACCTAGGTTGGCATTATTGGACCCCAACCAATAAGTTGGGTTGGGAAATTATTGGTGGGGTCCAATAATGTTGGCCAAGTTGGGGTTGGGCCAACATTATTGGAGGGAGCAAAAAAATTCTACCCAACCCAACCTTCTGGGGTCCAATAATTGGACCAAGGTTGGGTTCCAACCTCAAAAACCGAGTTACCTTTGGTTGTACACCCAAAGTAAGTTTGGGTGCTTATCTCTAGCCTATCCTATAGCATATATGCAGGTTACAATTCTAACACGAATCCCCCCACAACCTCACGACGAAAACCTCCCTTTCCCCCTCATATCCAACCCCTCCCAAACAGGTGGTCCGATGGAGGGGCTGGAGGAGACATCGAGGGCAGAGCCTCTTGAGGGCGCTCCTATCTCTTCCCCTCATCTTCAAGCCCCCCCTCCCCCAAAAACACCACCTCCCCGCCTTCACCCGCAGGGGCTCCCTCTAGCATCCAGGGGGACAGCTAGGGCTGTGGCCTTCCTCGCAGAGCCGAGCTCCCCGACCCCTACACAGTCCCAAAACCAGCCCCCCCCCTCTTTCCTCAACGCCTGACCCCACGCTTACAGCGGACCCTCAGGAGAGCACGCGGATGCGACAAGGGCAGAGCCTCCCAAGAGCACCTCCATTCTTGCCTCCCACCCTTTCCCGCCCCTTCCCTCACTCCTGTCCTCACCCCCAAGGGCAGCACACTCCTGCCCCCAAGGAAAGCACAGTCATGCCCCCACCCCCAGGGGTTCCTCCGAGCACCAAGGGGAGCGGCCAGGGCCCTGGCATTCCTGGCGGAGCCATGCTCCCCGACACCTAAATCCACTCAATCATCTCCTGCCAACCTCTTACATCCTCCTCCACCAGGTCCCCCCCTGCCCGGAGTTATACACATCTTGGAAGTTGAGGCTTCTCTCCGACCACATCTCTCTCCCAACCCCTACATACACCCGAACCACTGCAGTTGCCGCACAGCCCCAACATTTTTACCCAACGGGTTGCCCTCCTCACACCACCACCCTCAGGTAGCCAAGGCCCACCCGCAAGGACCTGTGGAGTCTCAAGGGGGCGACGACATCTCGGTGGAGGGGCCTACAGGAGGGACCACCAGCGGGAGGGGCTCGGGCCCCAACTCCCAGCATGGGGGCACAACCTCAAAATCTACTCTCCCACTCATTCCTCCACCCCCTACCACCACGGAGCCATCACAAACCTCACTCTTCCCACCGCTTGCACCTCGCTCTTACCTCTAGGCCGCTCTAGCGCCTCGGCCCCCACCTACAACCCCAGCCCCTGGCCCGGTTCCCCACATGGCCTTGTTAGGCAGCCATCGCTCCTTTCGTACAGCCCATCCGGTCTAGCCCCACGGAGGGCAATGCCATGGGGAGAGGGGGGATACACATGGAGCTCCCCCCCCTCGCCAACCACCCATTCTCCCCCCACCCACCCCCTTGGCCTCTCAGCCCTTCCCTCCTTCACACCCAAGCAGGGACAACGAAAGTCAAGCCGACCGACCGCGGAAGAACAAAGGCAAAGGAGGCAAAGGGACAGCTCACCTACTCCCCCCTCCCTCCCCTCCCCTCTAGCCCCCCCCTCTCCCCCCCTCCCCACATCTCGCTTAACCTGCACCAGGTACTACACCTACAGGCCAACAACCTAACTCACACTCCTCTCCCGTATCTGCCCCTCCACAGGGCCGCGGGAACGAATCTGCCCACTTACCCTCAGGCCACCTTTCCCTTTCTCTGAACCCGCCCTAGGTGGTGACAGCCGCATACGCTGCCTGTATGGAGGCCGACGGGATGAGGGACGAGCCCATGGGTGACGCCACCGACTCCTCTTCCCATACCTCCCACTTTATTCGTGGCGCCAGCCCCCTACCGCAACCCATGGTCATTGGGGAGGGTTAAGGGGGATTTCTAGGGCAGTGACCACACCCGAGCTCCGCTCAGCCAGTACGCCCCACCCCACCCTCTACCCTGCTAGCCCTCCTACCGTCACCAGCAGGCAGGCAGGTCACCGGGACCCTACAGGAGGTGAGGGCTGCCATTTCAGACTTGCTGGCGATACAGAGCCCTAGCAGCTCCCCGGCTGCCCCCACCCTACCAATCTCTCAGGCCCATATCTGGACGTATGCGGAAGTCACTCGCTCGGTCCCTTCTTTTAACCACCCCACTACTCAGATGAGTTTGTCACTCCCGTCCCCGATAGAGACGGACCTGGTTCTGAGGCCGAGTCACTCGCACCCAGGTGTGGTGACGCCTCCCCCCATTCAGCCTGTTGTCGACACACCTTCCGTGACGCAGGAGAGCACCAGCACCAGGTATGAGGCATCCGCTCCTGTCGATGCCCCTCCGTCTGAGGTATCAGAGCCGCCATTCAGACCGCACCTCGCCGATAGAGAGGGGTACACCACGGCACGTACCTCAATCCCACCTCTACATCTCCCCTCCCTAGCCTCGGGGTCGGTACTGCCACGAGGCCCGGCCTCGTCACCGACCCCTCATTTACCAGTGCCACTAGCCCCACCTGTGGATGCTCCCAACAGCCGTGGAGCACTCGTTTTTACTCCCATCATGGACGCCCCTCTATAGGTCCTTCCGGTCGACGACCTCCCTTCCACGGCTAGCTCCAATGGCATCACTCCGATCGACCCCGCCGATACGGCCACGTCACCCGAGCAGCCCGTCACATGTCCTACCTGCCGGTGCACCCTCGCGAGCACTCGAGCACTCGGGCACCATACACCCTTCTGCCACCCGGCTGATGCAGCTCGCCGGGCATAGGCCGTCCATGACACCTCCTCGATTCTTCCCTCTCTCTCGTAGCCCTGTGCAACCGGGATACAGTTCACTGACGCACAGTGGCGGACGCTCGACTCGATGGACTGGACGGTGTACTTCTCGCCCGAGCGTATCCATGCACGCCCTTTCCTGCGTATCCCGGCGAGGGTCCGCGGATGATATATCGACGTCCTCTGTGCGATTTTAGCCCGCATCGCCCATGACCCGGATGCTGCTAGCCCTACCTTCCTCCTTGCTCCAGTGCCGACTCTTTTCCTCGCTCCAGCGACGCCACCCGACCGCTCGCACACGGCTGCCATTGCTACGCGCATCAGCCGTTTTGGTCAAGGTGAGTGGGATGAGCTATTCTCAGAGGCACTAGGTTGCCGCGCACCTCTCCCTCGGCGCACAGGTCGCCGGTCACGCACCGCCACCGATCCCTCCACAGCAAATGAGCGTCGCATTGCACGTTGCCTTCGACTGATAGCGTGCAATGAGACCTCACGGGCCTGCGCGGCTCTCGAGTCCGCAGAGGCAGCCCCAGATACACAGGGGACGATACAGCGCCTGCGGTCGAAGCACCCTACTGCGGAAAGGCCGACCCCAGATTGGCTGCCGGACTTCCGGGGGTCTGCTCTCGTACTATCGACGGATCATTTACGTCGCGCCATCTTCACAGCTCCGCGGGGCTCTTCGGGAGGACCGTCTGGCTGGGTCGCTGAGCACCTTCGGGACTCTTTCCTGACTCTCGCTCAGAGTCTTCATTTCCTCCTGGCTGTGTACCAGCAGTGGCTCCGAGGTCGTTGCGCTCCAGCTGCGCGCCCGTTGCTAGCGTCCTCCACCCTCGTGGCTCTGGCGAAGTCGAACATGGATGTTCGGCCGATTGCCATTGGCGAGGTGTTGGTCCGCATTCTCTCGCGAGAAGTCTGACTCCAGCTACGCGACCAGATAACGAGAGTCTTTTTGGCGTCACAACAGTTTGGGATGGGGGTGACGTGCGGGACAGATGTCATAGTTAGAGGCGTTCGCCGCACTCTGGCTGACCACCTAGATTGGGTGGTCTTGCAGCTAGACGTGGCGAACGCTTTAAACTCATTTCATCGCAACAAGATGTTTGAGGCTCTGCAGGTCAGCCCGGAGTTCCACTGCGTCATTCCGTTCATCGGCTTCTTATATGGGACGTCCTCAGACCTCCACTGCAGGTCAGGTATAAGGGTGGTCACGATGCACTCGGAGAGCAGCACTCGCCAGGGGGACCCCCTTAGCCCCTTCTTGTACGCTCTAACGCAGCGCCTTGCCTTGGAACTGGTTCTGACGGAGGGCGATGTCCAGCTTTGGTCGTACGCCGACAACAAGTACGTGCTAGGCCCTCCGGACAGGGTGCTACACCACTTCGCCGAGATCGTGAGGCGCTTGGCCGAGATGGGTCTCGCGATCCAAGCGTACAAGTGCCTCGTCTATCAGACAGAGTCTTTTCTGTCCAGGGACATGGAAGCTTTTACAAGCCTGGGGACTGAGGTCGCATGCTGAGGGCTCACCGTGACAGGCATGCTAGTGGGCACCGTCTCGTTTGTAGAGCGCAGCCTCCCGGATCGTCTCGAGAGGATGGGGCAGGTGCTACCTTGGCTTCCGAGGTTGCGCCAGTCCCAGACAGCCGCTCGCCTTCTCTCGTCGTGTGCTAGCACTCGCCCACAGTACTTGACGAGGACCGTCCCTCCGTCGCCCGCAGTGCTCTCCAGTTTCGTACAGTGAGATGCACGCGTAGGAGAGACTTTTCAGCGGCTTCTAGCACCAGGGACTTGGACTTGTCGAGAGGACGTCCGAGAGGCCGCTCTAGACTAAATCTTCCTCCCCGTCCGCCTCGGGGGTTTCGGCATTCGTCGTATGGCGCGCATTGCCCCAGCGAGTTACGTGTGTTGTTGGGTGCAGTGTGCACCCATCCTCTGTTCTCTTCCTGCGTGTGACGAGGTTTTTCGGCAGAGCTTCGCTTCAGGTGAGCCAGAGTAGATTGACCGGGCTCTGCGGACGGCGCTAGAGGGTCTCCCACCTGACGTCCTCTCTCTCTCTCTTTCCCTTTGGCACTCTTGTGCTTCTACCTCCCCTATCTCTTTTTTGCAGGAGCGAGTCGTCTTTTAAGGGCGCATGCTTTGGAGGCCGTGCGTGAACACCACCCCACTCTCTTGCACCTTGCCTGCAGTTTGACTTCTTTTCAGGGAGAGATGCAGGAGCGTGGCTGCAGTCGGTGCTGTACGCAGATCCCCTGCGCTTTTCGGAGGAGCAGTGGCAGGCGGCTTCATCACTTCGTCTTGGTCTTCTTATCTCCCAGTTAGTCCTAGCAGGTCAGTGCTTCTGTGGACAGGCGACGAACGACATGACGGTGCCTCATCTCGCGATGTGGTGCTCACGGTTCAGTGTCGCCACTGTCATCCACGACACTGTAAAGTTCGGGCTTCGGGATTTTGCTGTCGAGGCGGGTTTCGCGGTGAAGGTGGAGGACTCTACGCTGTTCACGCAGCTGGAGGCAGCTCGGGCGAGACTGCAGGGACAGTCGGTAGAGGGAGAGGGGGTACGGGCTGGGGGATCGTTGGAGCAGAGGGGCGAGGCGGAACAGCCGGGCGGCGAGGGCAGTGGGGACAACATCAGCCGTGGGGTCGGGTGGCGCGAGGGGCGGGTGGGCAGAGGAGACAGCAAGGGGAGCAGACCAGCCAGGGTGAGGAGGGGGGACAGCATAGGCAGCAGCAAGAGAGTTAGCAGAGATCGCAAGCTTCGTGGCTCAGAGGTGGGGCAGGGGCGAGAGCAGCAGAGAGCGGACAGAGGTACAGGGTGATCCCCCTCCTCGATTCCCCTGTACCTCTGTCCACTCTTTGCTGCTCCCGCCCCTGCCCCACCCTTGAGCCCGAGCACTGAGTGCGGCTCCCGAAGCTTGCGGCCTCTGCTGGCTATCCTGCTGCTACCTCTGCTTTCCCCCCTCCCCGCTATGGCTGGTTTGCTCTCCTTGCCGTTCCTTCTACCCACCCGCCCCTCGCGCCACCCGACCCCGCAACTGATGCTGTTCCCACTGCCCCCCTCCGCCTGACTATCCCGCCTCGCCCCTCTGCTCCAACGGCCCCCCAGCACGCGTCCCCTCTTCCTCTACCGGCTATCCCTGCAGCCTCGCCCGAGCTGCCTCCAGCTGTGTGAACAGTGTAGAGTCCTCCACCTTCACCGCAAAGCCCGCCTCGACAGCAAAATCCTGAAGCATGAACTTCATGGTGCCGTGGATGACAGTGGCGACGACGAAACGTGGGCACCGCATCGCGTGATGGGGCACCGTCATATCGTCGATCGCCTGTCCACAGGAGCACTGACCTGCTAGAACTAGCTTGGGGATAGGAATACCAAGACGGAGTGATGAAGCCACCTGCCACTGCTCCTCCGAAAAGCGCAGGGGATCTGCGTACAGCACCGACTGCAGCCACGCTGCACCTCCGCCCTGAAGGGAAGTCAAACAGACAAGGTGCAAGGGAGAGGAGTGACGGACACGCACGACCTCCAAAGCATGCGCCTCCAGAAAGCGACTCGCTCCTGCAAAAAAAGAATCAGGGAAGGCGGAAGCACAAGAGTGTCACGAGGGAAGGAGAGAGACAACGTCAGGTGGGAGACCCTCTAGCGCCGTCCGCAGAGCCCGGTCAATCTACTCTGGCTCACCTGAAGCGAAGCTCTGCCGAGAAACCTCGTCACACGCAGGAAGAGAACAGAGGATGGGTGCACACTGCACCCAACAACACACGTAACTCGCCGGGGCAATGCGCGCCATACGACGAATGCCGAAACCCCCGAGGCGGACGGGGAGGAAGATTTAGTCTAGGGCGGCCTCTCGGACGTCCTCTCGACAAGTCCAAGTCCCTGGTGCTAGAAGCCGCTGAAAAGTCTCTCCTACGCGTGCATCTCACTGTACGAAACCGGAGAGCACTGCGGGCGACGGAGGGACGGTCCTCGTCGAATACTGTGGGCGAGTGCTGACACACGCCGAGAGAAGGCGAGCGGCTGTCTGGGGCTGTAGCAACCTCGGAAGCCAAACTAGCACCCGTCCCATCCTCTCGAACGATCCGGGAGGCTGCGCTCTACAAACGAGACGGTGCCCACCGGCACGCCTGTCACGGTGAGTCCTCAGCGTGCGACCTCGATCCCCAGGCTCGTAAAAGCTTCCATATCCCTGGACAGAGTAGACTCTGTCTGATAGACGAGGCACTTGTACGCTTGGACCGCGAGACCCATCTCGGCCAAGCGCCTCACGATCTCGGCGAAGTGGTATAGCACCCTGTCCGGAGGGCCTAGCACGTACTTGTCGTCGGCGTATGACCAAAGCTGGACATCGCCCTCTGTCAGAACCGGCTCCAAAGCAAGGCACTGCGTCAGAGCGTACAAGAAGGGGCTGAAGGGGTCCCCCTGGCGAGTGCTGCTCTCCGAGTGCATCGTGACCACCCCTATACCTGACCTGCAGTGGAGGTCTGAGTACGTCCCATGAAAGAAGCCGATGAAGGGAATGACGAAGTGGAACTCCGGGCTGACCTGCAGAGCCTCAAACATCTTGTTGCGATGAAATGAGTTTAAAGCGTTCGCCACGTCTAGCTGCAAGACCACCCAGTCTAGGTGGTCAGCCAGAGTGCGGCGAACGCCTCTAACTATGACCTCTGTCCTGCACGTCACCCCCATCCCAAACTGTTGTGACGCCAAAAAGACTCTCGTCATCTGGTCGCGTAGCTGGAGTCAGACCTTCTCGCGAAAGAATGCTGACCAACACCTCGCCAATGGCAATCGGCCGAACATCCATGTTCGACTTCGCCAGAGCCACGAGGGTGGAGGACGCTAGCAACGAGCGCGCAGCTGAAGCGCAACGACCTCGGAGCCACTGCTGGTACACAGCCAGGAGGAAATAAAGACTCTGAGCGAGAGTCAGGAAAGAGTCCCGAAGGTGCTCAGCGACCCAGCCAGACGGTCCCCCCGAAGAGCCCCGCGGAGCTGTGAAGATGGCGCGACGTAAATGATCCGTCGATAGTACGAGAGCAGACCCCCGGAAGTCCGGCAGCCAATCTGGGGTCGGCCTTTCCGCAGTGGGGTGCTTCGACCGAAGGCGCTGTATCGTCCCCTGTATATCTGGGGCTGCCTCTGCTGACTCGAGAGCCGCGCAGGCCCGTGACGTCTCATTGCACGCTATCAGTCGAAGGCAACGTGCAATGCGACGCTCATTTGCTGTGGAGGGATCGGTGGCGGTGCGTGACCGGCGACCTGTGCGCCGAGGGAGAGGTGCGCGGCAACCTAGTGCCTCTGAGAATAGCTCATCCCACTCACCTTGACCAAAACGGCTGATGCGCGTAGCAATGGCAGCCGTGTGGGAGCGGTCGGGTGGCGTCGCTGGAGCAAGGAAAAGAGTCGGCACTGGAGCAAGGAGGAAGGTAGAGCTAGCAGCATCCGGGTCATGGGCGATGCGGGCTAAAATCGCACAGAGGACGTCGATATATCATCCGCGGACCCTCGCCGGGATACGCAGGAAAGGGCGTGCATGGATACGCTCGGGCGAGAAGTACACCGTCCAGTCCATCGAGTCGAGCGTCCGCCACTGTGCGTCAGTGAACTGTATCCCGGTTGCACAGGGCTACGAGAGAGAGGGAAGAATCGAGGAGGTGTCATGGACGGCCTATGCCCGGCGAGCTGCATCAGCCGGGTGGCAGAAGGGTGTATGGTGCCCGAGTGCTCGAGTGCTCGCGAGGGTGCACCGGCAGGTAGGACATGTGACGGGCTGCTCGGGTGACGTGGCCGTATCGGCGGGGTCGATCGGAGTGATGCCATTGGAGCTAGCCGTGGAAGGGAGGTCGTCGACCGGAAGGACCTATAGAGGGGCGTCCATGATGGGAGTAAAAACGAGTGCTCCACGGCTGTGGGGAGCATCCACAGGTGGGGCTAGTGGCACTGGAAAATGAGGGGTCGGTGACGAGGCCGGGCCTCGTGGCAGTACCGACCCCGAGGCTAGGGAGGGGAGATGTAGAGGTGGGATTGAGGTACGTGCCGTGGTGTACCCCTCTCTATCGGCGAGGTGCGGTCTGAATGGCGGCTCTGATACCCCAGACGGAGGGGCATCGACAGGAGCGGATGCCTCATACCTGGTGCTGGTGCTCTCCTGCGTCACGGAAGGTGTGTCGACAACAGGCTGAATGGGGGGAGGCGTCACCACACCTGGGTGCGAGTGACTCGGCCTCAGAACCAGGTCCGTCTCTATCGGGGACGGGAGTGACAAACTCATCTGAGTAGTGGGGTGGTTAAAAGAAGGGACAGAGTGAGTGACTTCCGCATACGTCCGGATATGGGCCTGAGAGATTGGTAGGGTGGGGGCAGCCGGGGAGCTGCTAGGGCCCTGTATCGCCAGCAAGTCTGAAATGGCAGCCCTCACCTCCTGAAGGGTCCCGGTGACCTGCCTGCCTGCTGGTGACGGTAGGAGGGCTAGCAGGGTAGAGGGTGGGATGGGGCGTACTGGCTGAGCGGAGCTCGGGTGTGGTCACTGCCCTAGAAATCCCCCTTAGCCCTCCCCAATGACCATGGGTTGCGGTAAGGGGCTGTCGCCACGAATGAAGTGGGAGGTATGGGAAGAGGAGTCGGTGGCGTCACCCATGGGCTCGTCCCTCATCCCGTCGGCCTCCATATAGGCAGCGTATGCGGCTGTCACCACCTAGGGCGGGTTCAGAGAAAGGGAAAAGTGGCCTGAGGGTAAGTGGGCAGATTCGTTCCCGCGGCCCTGTGGAGGGGCAGATACGGGAGAGGAGTGTGAGTTAGGTTGTTGGCCTGTAGGTGTAGTACCTGGTGCAGGTTAAGCGAGATGTGGGGAGGGGGGGAGAGGGGGGGGCTAGAGGGGAGGGGAGGGAGGGGAGAGTAGGTGAGCTGTCCCTTTGCCTCCTTTGCCTTTGTTCTTCCGCGGTCGGTCGGCTTGACTTTCGTTGTCCCTGCTTGGGTGTGAAGGAGGGAAGGGCTGAGAGGCCAAGGGGGTGGGTGGGGGGAGAATGGGTGGTTGGCGAGGGGGGGGGCTCCATGTGTATCCCCCCTCTCCCCATGGCATTGCCCTCCGTGGGGCTAGACCGGATGGGCTGTACGAAAGGGGCGATGGCTGCCTAACAAGGCCATTCGTGGGGAACCAGGGGTTGGGGTTGTAGGTGGGGGCCGAGGCACTAGAGCGGCCTGGGGGTAAGAGCGAGGTGCAAGCGGTGGGAAGAGTGAGGTTTGTGATGACTCCATGGTGATAGAGGGTGGGGGAATGAGTGGGAGAGTAGATTTTGAGGTTGTGCCCCCATGCTGGGAGTTGGGGCCCGAGCCCCTCCCGCTGGTGGTCCCTCCTGTAGGCCCCTCCACTGAGATGTCGTCGCCCCCTTGAGACTCCACAGGTCCTTGCGGGTGGGCCTTGGCTACCTGGGGGTGGTGGTGTGGGGACGGCAACCCGTTGGGTAAAAATGTTGGGGCTGTGCGGCAACTGCAGTGGTTCGGGTGTATGTAGGGGTTGGGAGAGAGATGTGGTCGGAGAGAAGCCTCAACTTCCAAAATGTGTGTAGCTCCGGGCGGGGGGGGACCTGGTGGGGGAGGAGGTAGGAGGTTGGCAGGAGATGATTGAGTGGATTTAGGTGTCGCGGAGCATGGCTCCGCCAGGAATGCCAGGGCCCTGGCCGCTCCCCTTGGTGCTCGGAGGAACCCCTGGGGGTGGGGGCATGACTGTGCTTTCCTTGGGGGCAGGAGTGTGCTGCCCTTGGGGGTGAGGACAGGAGTGAGAGAAGGGGCGGGAAAAGGTGGGAGGCAAGAATGGAGGTGCTCTTGGGAGGCTCTGCCCTTGTTGCATCCGCGTGCTCTCCTGAGGGTCCGCCTGCAAGCGTGGGGTCAGGCGTTGAGGGAAGAGAGGGGGGTTGGCGATGGGAGTGCGTAGGGGTCGGGGAGCACGGCTCTGCCAAGAAGGCCAGGGCCCTGGCTGCCCCCTTAGATGTTGGAAGGATGCCTTGAGGGTGGGGCCGAAGATGTGATGCTCCTGCGGGAGGGTGGGCCGAACGGCCAGGGGTAGGGATGGGAGCGCCCTCGACGGTTCCTGTCCTCGTTGTCTCCTCTGTTCCCTCCATAGGTTCACCTACTAGCGAAGGGTTGGGTATGGGGGAGGAAGGGAAGATGTCGCTGTGGGGCTGCAGCAGGGCTGAGTCAGCCTCATCGACGTGAGTAAGGTAGGGGGGCAGTGTGCCATCGAGGTGCATCAGGTCCTCGTGCATGTCCTCGTCTATCAGAATCATATCCCCCCGCACAATATCCCCTCTGGGGAAGAAATACCCAGCCTCTCCTACCCCTGCCGCCCCCATCCCTCCTGCCCCTATCCCCGCTGCACTTGCCCCCCCTGCTGGCTCTTCACTGCCAGCCCATTCGGCAGCCCCTTTCGCTCTAGGTGCGGTCTCTGCTTCCCCTGCTGCGGCCTCTGCCAGCCGTGCCATGACCCGCTATGTTGCTTCGGCTGCAACCCCCGCAAGTTTGACGGATGCAGCCCGTCCTTCTGCGTTTGCCGCCTCTCCTATCCCCTCCCCCCCTGCAACCCCCGCTGCGCCCCTCCTTACTGCACTCTTCTGTGCACCAGCCCCCACTACATACTCCCTCACTTCTACTTCCCCCCTAGGTGGGCCCGTTCCCTCCTCTCCTGTCCCCACTGCCTCTTGGCCCACCGTGCCTAGACCCTCTGCTGGCTCTTCACTGGCAGCGCCCATTTCAGCACTTACCGCTCCATATGTGGCTTCTGCCGCCCCTTCTGGGGCCTCTGCCGCCCCTGTTGGGGCCTCTGCCGCCCCTGCTGGGGTCTCTACCGCCCCTGCTGGGGCCTCTATAGCCCTTGCTACGGCCTCTGTCACTCATACTGGCCACGTTATGGCCCCGGCGGGTGCAGCCCCATTGCCTACCTTTGAAGCCTCGACTGTCCCCTCTCCCACCGCAGCCTCTACTGCGTCTTCCCCTGCTGCAGTTGGGGCTGCACTCTCACTTGCACCAGTCCCAGCCACACACTTCCCCACGTTAGCCCCTATAGACCTTTCACCTACAGCAGTTCCTGCTGTCCATCCCTCTGCTGCGCTCCACCCTGCTGCACTCCCCCTTACGACACCGGTGCCACCGTGCCGTCTTCGGCATCCCCTGTCGCCCCTTCCTCTGCAGCCTCTGCTGCCCCTTCCCCCACAGCCTCGCTTACCCCTTCCCCTGTAGCGTCTGTTGCAAGTTTCTCCCCGGCTCTGCCCTCTCCCACTTCTGTGTGCTTGGGTATGCGGGCAGGATATGGTGTTTTCATGTGTTTTCTGGCTTGAGAGTGGGAGGTAGTGGGTGAGTTGGAGGACCTCTCCACTGAGTATGTACGGGTGCCCCCGCTATCATCTGGAGGGAGGGTGGGTCGGGGTAGGGCAATAGGGTTGGGGCGGGGTTTTGAACGTGCTGGCTCCTCTGCTTGTGTTCCTTCCCGTGGGGCTTGGCGTTCCTGCACTCCATCTTCTTCAAGGGTACGCTTCTGGCCCCGGGGGTCAGAATGCTTGAGTGTTTTCGCTTGGTCATGTGTGGGTTGTTTCTTCCTGACCGTTGAAGTGGGTGGAGTGGATGCATAGAGGGTGGCTCGGCTGCGGGCCCTCCCAGATCGCCGAGGGGCTCCCGGGCCTGCCCTTCCCCCACTCGCGGGGTGCTGGAGCATTGTCACATGAACTGCATGCCTGGTGGTGGTGGTGCAGGGCGTCCAAGGGGGTGGAGATGCCCTGGTAGGGGTAAGGGTTAAGGGTGGTAGCTTGGAAAAAGGGAAGGGGGCAGGTGGGTGGGTGCGTAGAAAGCTGGAGAGAGGGTAAAAAGGGGCAGGTTGTTGGAGGTGAGGGGGGACCAAAGGGAGGCTGGGCTGGGGGGCACACGGTAGAGGTGGTGGTGGCAGGTTGCAAGGAGGATGGGAAGCAGGGGTAATGGGGCGGGGGGTGAGCAGGGCGTGGGGAAGGGGGTTGGGACCGAGGAGGGGAGGGGGGACTGGAGCTCAACGGAAGGTGGGGGCGGACGGGTGAGGCAAGGCGGGTAGGGGAGTGGGGAGGGCAGGGGATGAAAGGGAAAGGGTAGCTGGCGAGGGAGCGAGTGGTGGGGCTGGCGTGAGTCCGGCAATGGGTAATGAAAAGGTTGGTGGGGGGGAGGTGTGAAAGTGGGAGGGCAGAGAGGGCACCGGAAGGAGGAGCTGTGGTAAATGGAAAAGAAAATGGGGAGCTGGGACGCAGGGGCAAGAGGGAAAGGGGGAAAAGGTGACGGTTGATAATAGCTGATGGGCGGACCCCAGGGGGGAGGAAAAATGGAGGGTACTGGAGGAAGAGGGAACTGAGCTGGGTTGGGGGAGGAGGCTGAGAGGCACAGGGGGCAGGAACAGAAGGTGTCGATGCTGGTTGGGAGAGGGAACAACGGTGTGGTGCCGGGGTGCGACAGGTTGGTCACCGGGGGGCCTTGGAGTGTGGGCTGCAGGGGTGGAGCCCACGCTGGATACAGGGGGAAAGGAGGGGGAGGGGGTGGCTGGAGGATGAAGTACGGCTCGTGGAGGTGTAGGGACGAAAGTGGGAGTTGGGATGGCAGGTGGGGGGGGGGAGGGAGAACGTTGTGGGCAGGAAGGTGGGGGAACATGTAGATAGGGGAAAATGGGGGAGGGGGGGGGGGGGGGGGGGGAGGTTGTATGAAATGGGACAGGGGTGATCAAGTACAGTGCACAGAGGTGCAGAGGGCAGGGGGGGAGGGGGCTGGGGGGAAGAGACGGGTAAAGGCCTGCTCAGGGCCGTGACAGGGACTCGCGGAAGGAGCGGAGGGGTGAGATGCAGTGTGGGGGGACTGGGATGGGGGATGCGAGCAGGGTGCTGTCCTGAGGGGTTGGGGAACGAAGCAAAAAGTGCCTTTCAGAGATTCTGGTTTTATTTTATTTTCCACGTATTTATGCCCCTTTTTTTGAAAATTTGTTACTTTATTTTTCTTATTTCCTACGGTTTTCAGAGCGCCACATGCTGTGAGAGGCGAGCAGTGCTAGCGGCAGGGTATGCTGGTGGGTAGTGTTAGCAGCAGGGTATGTGGCTAACGCTAGGCGGGCATGTGGCTGTTAGCAGCTGGATTGCGGGCAGTTCTAGCAGCAGAATGAGCGGGTAGTGCTGGCGGCGTATGTGCGGGCGCTGCTAGCTAGCGGGTGTAAGCAGGCGCGGCGGGCGGGCTTGCCACTGCGGTTGGTAACGCGGCGCGTCCGTACGGGCGGCTACGCTGTTGCGTTACTGCCCCTTTCGCCAGCCTATGGGCACGTGCGCGATCGAGATGGCATGGGTACGGTGCGGGGAGGATACGGAAGCTAATCTCGTGCTAAATGATAGAAACGATCACATTAGGGTTAGATGCAGACGTAAAAATGGTGAGAACATGGCATTGACGCGCCTGTGTCCTAACAAGGCGCCACGACTAAGTCGAGAGCGGCGGGTGGAAGGAGGCGGCTGCGTAACCGCCGCTAAAAGCAACGGTTTCGCGGCCTCACACGCTTCCTTCCGCGAAGTTCAACCGTCGCGCGCTAAACGACGTTAGTAGACGGTGCGGTGAGCGGTGGGAGGAAATAACGCCCGAGTCGCCCTCGACTGTTAGCTAAGAAAAGCGACTCGGCGTGTCGATCTAGACTACGGGAAGGTAAGTCGAATGTCGAAAGGCAAGGGATCGGGAAAGTTTGGAGGGGGGGAAGGGTAAGGCGGGAGCAGCGTTACTGGCGGGGGAAGGTTCGAAGTTGATCCTGGGCGCTGTATCCGCCCAAAACGCCTCGCGCCGCTCGATTGTTTCCCGACACGCCGCGTTCACCACAGTTGGACGGGAGCGTGTCCTCCTGTGAGTGCTTCCCGCAAGACGCGGGACCCTTGCGACTCTCCTGACAGTCGTCACCAGCACGAACCTTTTTGTCGCAACTCAAAATCTAACCGTTAGAAATGCTTATAAGAATGATATCAACAATATTACTAACTAGTATTTCCTTGAAGCCGCGATCTATTTACTTCAATTGCAAAACACTTGATGCTCCAGTCACCCTGTTTGTGTAGGCGAAATTGTTTGGTTGGGTTGGAGGTTCAGTGTGCGACAGATTTCCGTTTTGCCAGTGAATCTCAATTGCAAAACAAATTGCTCTACATGGGATTTTTTGGTAGCTCACACATTGCTGGGAAACGAGCTTCGGAACCCAACCAAAATTCTGTGCCTAGGTGGTTCAGAATCAGAATGCGATTTTTGTTTGCTTCGCATCCCTCGTTTTCAGCTCTCGTCAATTACTCTACCTCGTCAACCTCGCCGTGTCGCGGCCCCGCATCGGCCTCCCCGACTCGTTGGAACCCGTGGTTCGCTTAGTTGGTGCTGATATAACCGAAGGATCAAGTGAATAGGATAAGTCTGCTGAGTTCAGGAGCAGGGCTCTTGCTAGGATTTAGGCCCGTCTGAAAGTACAAACTAAAAAAATCGTTTTGTCTGATGTTCAGACAGGCAAATTTGTGTTGTCTGGTTTTCCAGACGAATGTTGGGGCTATGTCTGATTGTCCATACGATTATTTTTGCATAGTCTGATTTGAGAAAAACACAAGTCGAGCTTGATTCAACTTTTTTTTTCCGAATCTAATGATAACGCCGCAAGTTGGGTGGTGACCGGCGTGTACTGTAGTGTCGGTGAGTTGGGACGCACGTGGCATGACGGGGAAAGGCTGAAGGAAGGTGGGAGGGAGGGGACTTGGGATCGAGGTGTGGACTGGGGCTGCAAGCAGGAGGGTCGAGGATTCGAAGGTGGAGGGTGGGGGTGAAAGGCCGGGCTGATAGGGGAGGGAGCGAAGAAATTGGGGGAGGGGTTGCGAGAAGGGGAGGGGAGGGGAGGCGGCTGGGTTGGGGGCCGGGGGAGAAGAGGGGGGCCGGTTTCGGACGGAAAAATACTCGCTATCTGAAATTTCAGACAATGTGTTCCGCTTGCTTTGAAAAATCAGACGAAAAATATTTACAAGTCTTACTGATCAGATGAAAATAATTCCTTTGTCTAAATCAGATGAAACAGAAAATGTAAGTCTGAAAATCAGACCATCAGATGGATTTGGTCTGATAACGAGAGCCCTGCTGATACAACCAAAGGATCAGTGGATAGGATAGAATGTGTTAAGCCTGAAAGGAGACAGTGAAGTCTCTGTAGTGACCTTGTTGAGTAATAGTTGAAAGAGAACAAGATGATTAGAAGGTAGGAGTACAAGAAATTAAATAGCGAACTATCTAGCCATGTACTCTGAGGGGTACATTCCCTTATTAACTGTATTACATAGCTACAGTAACTGTCAGAGGTCCACTGGTGATCCCCGATGATCCTAAGGAAGGGTTACAGGCACGTTGGCCTGGGGGGTTATGGGCGCACTCACCCGCTACACAAACAAGCCCTTTTATCCCAGTGGTTAGTGGCTGGGATTCTGACATGGTATCAGAGCGAAGGTCTCGGGTTCGAATCCCGGTGTGTGCACCTCGGGCATCCCAGTGCGGGGGGGTGTCAGAGGTCCACTGGTGATCCCCGATGATCCTAAGGAAGGGTTACAGGCACGTTGGCCTGGGGGGTTATGGGCGCACTCACCCGCTACACAAACAAGCCCTTTTATCCCAGTGGTTAGTGGCTGGGATTCTGACAGTAACCACGACTATTGCCATTCTCGACAGTTACCGTGTTGCAGTCTGTTAACTGTCGCGTGGTTGCTGGATCGTCAAGGGTCACGACCGTTGACTATCTTTAGACGGTTGACCTTCGGGTGACCCTCGAGATTCCGCGTGCTCTATATGAGCTAATGCGGTACTAGTACAGAGGAGCATCTTCGGGAATGCCTTTATAACCTTTCGGTTATTCCAACACTCCCCTTCATTCCAGAAGGTGGGCCACGTGGGATTTCTTGGTGATCCCGCAGAGGTTGGCGCAGTGCTGGTACTGCTGACGTGGCAGTTTCTTCGTCAGGAAGTCGGCTGCCATGTCACCGGTCGGGCAGTACGTCAGCTTGACTTTCCCCTTGTCGATTTCGTCCTTCACGAAGAAGTAGCGAAGGCCGATGTGCTTGGTGCGGTTGACGAAGCCGGGCTTGTTCGCGATCTTTATCGCGCTCTGATTGTCGCAGAGTAACGTGAAGTGCCCGTTCATCGTCACTTTCGCCTCCTGCAGGAGCTCCATCAGGTACAGACCTTCGCGAACAGCTGCGCTAGCTGCGATGAATTCTGCTTCAGCTGACGAAAGAGCGATGAGTTCCTGCTTCTGGGAGTTCCAAGAGATGAGTCCAGCAGGTTGGAGTTGGAAAATGAATCCTGTACGGGAGCGTCTGTTATCAACATCTCCAGCATGATCGGCATCCACGTAGCCATGAAGCTGCAGAGTAGCGGTGAGGTTGGCTTCGTAGGTGAGGCCGACGTCGGGAGTGGAGATGAAATACTGCAGTGCTCGGCGTAGATCCAGTAGATTCTCCCCTTCAGGTCGCTTCAGATACTGTGCGAGCTGGCTAGCGACGTAGGAGAGATCGGGCCGGCACGTGACGGCGGCGAACAGGAGGCAGCCGAGCTGCTGCTGATAGAGACGATGGTCGTCAGGAGAGAGTGGCGTGGTGTCGGGCTCGTGGTTAGGAGGAGGAGTGCGGTAGGGGGTAGTGAGGTTGATGGGAGCGATGGCGAACCACTTCGCAAGTGTTTCGGCATATTTGGCGGCGGAGAGGTGAATGGAGGAGGCGGACTGGGTTACGTTGAGGCCGAGGAATTGGGTGACGTTGTGATTGACGGTGACTTCAAGCTTCTGTTTGATGTCGGCCTCGAATTGGTCGAGTAGCTCCGTGTCGTCCCCGGTGTAGAGAAGATCGTCGACGTAGGCGACGAGGAGGATGAACTTTCCGCGCGACTCCCGCCTGTACATTCCGAGATCGTGCGGCAGTTGAGTGAAGCCGAGCTCAAGGAGGACGGAATGCAGGTACTGCTGCCACAGACGAGGAGCTTGCTTGATTCCGTAGAGAGACTTTTGGAGGAGGCACACGGCGCCGTCGCTTTCTTCGAATGCGTGGGGCTGTTCGACGAAGATGATGGCATCAACGGGAGCGTACAGGAAGGCGCTTCCGACGTCGATTTGCCGGAGTGGTCGCTGTTTGACGGCGGCGATGCAGATGAGGATGCGCACCGAAGTGTGACGGCCGACTGGAGCGTAGGTGAGGGTGAAGTCCACCAGGTGAGTTTGCTCGAATCCCCGCACCACCCAGCGCGCCTTGTACTTGTCGATCGAGCCATCGGCGAGAGTTTTGATGCGAAAAACCCATTTGCCGCTGAGAATTTTCCTCCCCTTTGCCGATGACCGTGGAACCAGGTGCCGCGCTTCTTCAGCGACGCGATTTCGGCGGCCATGGCTGCTCTCCATTTGTCGCTGTCGGGGCCAGACAGGGCTTGGCGGACGGTGGTGGGTTCCTTGGGCGAGGTGTGGCGAACTGCAACGGCGAGGCCGAGAACCCGAAGACCGGTTTCGTTGGTCTTTTCGTAGAGAAGACGGTCGTAGTCGTGGGAGCTGGTAACTTCGACCACGTCGTCATCACTGTCGTTGCCGAGGCGGAGGGTGTCTTGCGACAGGTTGGGTTGTGGTGACTCAGCATTGGGTGATCGGCGCGTTTCGCTGTTGTAGTTGTGAGCTTTGCGTGTTATATCATCCGGATCGGGTTGGTGTACGGGCACGAATGTCGGAGTTCCGAGTTGGCTCGTAAGGGGGATGTTCGGAGCAGAGTCCATCTGGGTGACATCAGGTGCGTCTGCATCCTCGGCCAGGTCAGCTTCGTCGTGTGACGTGGCGAAGCTGCGGTGGCCCTCGAAGAGCCTCTCGAGCAGTTTGTCAGCTTCCTGGTGCTCCTTGAAAAGGGGCAGAGTCAGCTTCTCGTAGAAGATGCAGTCACGTGATTTTGTCACCTCGTGTGTCGCGTAGTCCAGTACGATCCACGCCTTGAATTCTTTTTCGATTCCGAGATGGATGCCCCATCGTGCCCGGTCAGCAAATTTTCCCGTCCGCGCAGTATGGGGTCTGTACTGTACCATGCACCCGAACACCCGAAGTAGGCGTGTATCTGCTTTTCTGCCCGTCCAAGCCCGGTAAGGAGAGTTGTTGTCCTTGAGGCTTCGCGAAGACAGCAAGTTGTGCAGCCGAACAGCGTGATTCATCGCAAATGGCCAATATCTGGTTGGGATGGCCGACTGCTTCATCAGAGCCCTCATCCGCGTGGCGAGGCTCCTGTTTGTCCGTTCTGCTACACCTTGCTGCTGGTGGGCGTAGGGCAGAGACACCAGGTGCTCGATCCCCTTCTGCTTGAAGAGCTCTTTGAACTCGTCCGAGAAGAACTCCAGGGCTCCGTCTGTCTGCCAGGCCTTTAGCTTTAGCCCAGACTGTCGCTCAGCCCGCTTCATCCACGCAATGAAGCATTCAAAGGCCAGTGATCTGCAATCGGTATTGATGGCCCAGACGTAGCGCGTGGAAGCGTCGATGAAGGTAAGCGTGTACTGCTCCCCGTCAAGCCCTTGTTGACTGAGTACCATGAAGTCGCTGTAGACCTTATCCAGCGGTTTGTAGCGCTCGTACCCTGGTGGTAAGTCTGGGAATGGTTGGTGGTTGAGGGATGCAGTCGGGCAGACGATGCACGGCGGATTGGGAGAGTCCGCGGTGAGGGAACCGTCTCGGGGGAGGAGAAGTGCGTCGTCATCGAAGACTCCAGCCTTGAGCGAGTTTTTGAGCGTGGCGTGAGAGGGATGTCCAAGCCGTTGGTGCCATGTTGCTGGGTCCGCACGGTAGCCGACTGTCTTCTGATAATATTTTTGCCGTGCTGCCTCGTCGTTTGCCTCCCCTTCAGGTCCTGTGTCAGCGGCGTTGTCCGTTTCGGCGGCGAGTGCGCGAATTGCTTTTCTCTCCAGAAGCGTGCAGGGAATACCGATGATGTCGTCGGTATCGCCAGCTTCGGCTTGGTCTCCGGTGACAAGTAGGCATCGATCGGGCCAGTCCCGAGCGGGGAGTCCCGACATGGGGATCCTGTAGTAACTGTATTCAGCACCAATGACTTCAATTTCTTGGGGTCCTTGTACCGGCGGCTCTGGCTCCTCGGTAGGTTCAGGTAATTCCGCTGGTCCCCCCATGAATTCGTAGGTCTCTTCTTCCTCTGACTCTTCTGGCATTGGTTCGGGTGTGTCAGGGGCGTACTGATCCGGAAGAGGAGGACCTCCCCAGCAGGTGCCGCGAGTTGCCCAGTACGGGTCGACGATGGCGACTTCCGCGGGAGGAAGGCCGGCTGCTACGGCGTGCCCTTGTTCCGCTTCGCCCGAAGTGCCCCAGCCTCCTCCGGCGCCCCACGTGTCTCCGATCGTCCTTGCTCCTCCGACTGCTGCGTCTTTGACTTCTGCGCCAACTTCCCCAGATGGGGCAGGAGGAGTCCAGCCAGTGCCACCTTCCTCGGCTGGGGTAGGGGGAGTTCCCCGGCCAGTTGCAGCAATTTCTTTCGTTGCGACGGCACCCCATCCGCTTGTGGCCGCTTCCTCTGGAGTCAGGACTTCGCCCCAAGATCCAAGTGCGGGTCCGGAAGTATCCCAGCCAGCCCAGCGCGTTTCCGCCAGCGTGTTTTCCTCGGCAGGTTGTGTTGCAGGACCTAACGTGCCACTGTCTTCCTCCATTGTGGCAGGTCCGGTCTCAGCAGGATTCGAGGTCGAGGCGGTCGGGACAGTGCGCAAGCGCAGAAGGCCGTCAGAGGCGGGTCGCTCGAGGTCCATCTCGTCGGGATGTGACCACGTTGGCGCCTCCGTGGGAGTCGTTTTTAGGAGCAGCGTGCGGTGGGAATCGCCGGTTGTGCCCTGAGCCGAGAACTGCAGCACGAAGACTCCGTCGTCGTCGATCGCCTTTCCGATGTAAGAGTCATCATAAAAGAGCTCGAAGGTCTTCTCTTTGCGGTTGCTGCGAATGTCGATTCCGCATCGCATGAGTTGAGCTGACGAGAGCAGGTTGTATTGGAGATCTGGCGCGACGAGGACGTCTCCGATGTGAATGGTAAATTTCGTGTCATTCGCCTCGAGGTAGATCTCCCCAATCTCATGTGCCTTCATTTTTCCGTTGTTGGCTGCGGTGATTTCGCAGGGTCGTCGCATGCGCCGAGAGTTGCTGATGAACTTTGATGATCCCACCATGTGTTGCCCGCAGCAACTGTCGAGGTACCAGGTGTCCAGATCCTCGTGGCGCTGGCGGGCAAGGTTGGCGATCTTGGGCGTAATGATGCGATCGAAGTCGCCGGTGTACGGCGAGAGAGCGAAATATCTACTTGCGGGAATGCTCGGCGGCGATTCCGGAGTAGGAGGAGGAAGCTCGAAGTCAGGAGGGATGTCTGAAGGGCGAGTCGACCAGGTAGAAACCGTTGGGTCGTTATCTGAGCTGGGCGCAACGGGGGTGGGGTTGTCGGAAGGGAATGAAATTTGATTCCGATCCCAGTAGCGGAACCCTCTGCTGCGGCGAGCCATGCAGCTTATGACCGTCCCTTTCCCTTTGTCCTTTGCCGAAATGACCGCAGGGGACTGAGAAGTACTGGCGACCGAGGGAGGCGACACAGTGGAGGTTGTGGCAGCAGGCTTGGATTGAGCTGAGGGTTGCTGGTTGGAGGCGTTGCGCCGTTCATCAGCAGCCTGACGCTTGTAGCACTGGTCGATGGAGTGGCCAGACTTCTTGCAGTATTTGCAGAAAGCTCCCTTCTTTCCGCGTTGCTCCCCTTGGGATCCTCCTGTGTAGAAGGCTAATTTTTCCCGCTTGACATTCTTCTCGTTGTACAGGTCGATCTCCTTCTGCTCCGAAAGAAGCGTGGCGCACAGAGCCGACTCCGATATGGTTGCTCGGGCGCGAAGGAGTGACTGGCACTGACGCCAGTCGGGGCCAAGGCCTGAAATGACCATTGAGATGAACATGTCGTCGGGGACAGAACCACCGCACTTCTTGACTTGATCGCGCAGATTGCGGCACCGATTAACATACGGTCCCGCTTTCTCCCCTTGCTTCATTTTAACCGAAGTTAGTTGACTGAGCAGGCGACTCATAGTAACTGGATCTGTTGCCATGTATGAGTTGCGCAGGTGTTCCCAGGATGCGTGCGCGGGAGCCAGCTCCGTCTTGTACGGACGAATGCCGAGCTGCTCTTCAGGTGAGAGATTGCGAAGGAGAGCGGTGTACGCGAGAAGTGATTCGTGGTAACACTGATGCTTCTCCTAGATGGTGCCTTCCGAGGGAAAAGGCAGACTTCCGTCGTAGTACATCCAGATCTGAGCGGTTGTCGCAAGAAGCTCGAATTCGAAACTCCACGTGTAAAAATCCTTTCCGTCGAAAGGAATTGAGGTCTTCAATTTTGAAGTCAGTACAAATTTGGTTTGCATTGAAGCGATGTCTGACTGCGACCGTTGTGGGTTGTCTTGTGCAGGAGCTGACCCTTGACGATTGTCAAAGGTGAAGGATCTCTCGGAGTTGACGCGGCGGTCTTCTCCAGGGAGAGGAAGTCCAGCAACGCCACGTGCATAGCTTGAGCCATCAATGCTCATAGCCTGATGGCTTTCGAGAGCGTTGATGCGTGCAACTAGCTGCTCAACGACAGCGGCGCTGACGGAGGTCACCGCTGATGGCGCGTTAGTAGTTGCTGGTGGTGGGCCCGGTGAGTCTGCAGTAGCTTTCCCTTCAGGAGCCATAGTGTTGCAGACCTCAGGATGTGATAATTGATTTTATGAAAGGATTGTTCTAGGAAGAACGAGGGCTTGACAGATCCTATAATCCACTCTAGCTCTCATACCATGCTGATACAACCAAAGGATCAGTGGATAGGATAGAATGTGTTAAGCCTGAAAGGAGACAGTGAAGTCTCTGTAGTGACCTTGTTGAGTAATAGTTGAAAGAGAACAAGATGATTAGAAGGTAGGAGTACAAGAAATTAAATAGTGAACTATCTAGCCATATACTCTGAGGGGTACATTCCCTTATTAACTGTATTACATAGCTACAGTAACCACGACTATTGCTATTCTCGACAGTTACCGTGTTGCAGTCTGTTAACTGTCGCGTGGTTGCTGGATCGTCAAGGGTCACGACCGTTGACTATCTTTAGACGGTTGACCTTCGGGTGACCCTCGAGATTCCGCGTGCTCTATATGAGCTAATGCGGTACTAGTACAGAGGAGCATCTTCGGGAATGCCTTTATAACCTTTCGGTTATTCCAACAAGCCCTGTTCAGGAGGAGACAATAAAGTCTCAGTAGTAACGTTGTTGGATAATAGTTGAAAGAGAACAAGATGATTCAGGGATAGGAGTACAAGAGATTAAATAGCAAACTAACTAGCCATGTACTCTGAGGGGTACATTCCTTTATTAACTGTATCATATAACTACAGTAACCACGACTATTCCCATTCTTGACAGTTACCATGTTGCAGCGAGCAACTTTCGCGTGGTTACTTGGTTGGTCAAGGGTCACGACCGTTTACTACCCTCGACGGTTGACCTTCAGGTGACCCCCGACCTTCCGCATGCTCTATATGAGCTATTGCGGTACTGGTACAGTGCCCGGTTGGTTCTGCTAACAGGCAAGAGTGAGGATGGGGAAAGTAAGCGGGAAAGGGTGAGGAGGCGTGAGGAGGAACACACCCAGAGCATAGCAGGCGGTGGGAGGAACACACCCAGAGCATAGCAGGGATACCTTCGGGGATGCTTAAAATGACCTTTCGGTTATTCCTACACTCCCTTTCATTCCTGAAGGTGTGCTACGTGGGATTTCTTCGTGATCCCGCAGAAGTTGGCGCAGTGTTGAAACTGTTGGCGTGGCAATTTCTTCGTCAGGAAATCAGCTGCCATGTCACCGGTTGGGCAGTACGTGAGTTTGACTCTCCCCTTGTCGATTTCGTCCTTGACGAAGAAGTAGCGAAGTGCGATGTGCTTTGTGCGGTTTACGAAGCCGGGCTCGTTTGCGATCTTGATCGCGCTCTGATTGTCGCAGAGTAACGTGAAGTGCCCGTTCATCGTCACCTTCGCTTCTTGCAGGAGCTGCATTAGATACAGTCCTTCACGAACAGCTGCACTGGCGGCGATAACCTCAGCTTCAGCAGACGAAAGGGCGATAAGTTCCTGCTTCTGAGAGTTCCAGGAGATGAGTACTGCAGGTTGGAGTTGGAAGATGAATCCTGTGTGAGAGCGTCTGTTGTCAACTTCCCCTGCGTGGTCAGCATCTACGTAGCCATGAAGCTGCAGAGTAGCGGTGAGGTATGTAAGCTTCGTAGGTGAGGCCGACGTCGGGAGTGGAGATGAAGTACTGCAGTGCTCGGCGTAGATCTAGTAGATTCTCCCCTTCAGGTCGCTTCAGGTACTGTGCGAGCTGGCTTGCGACGTAGGAGAGATCGGGCCGGCACGTGACGGCGGCAAACAGGAGGCATCCGAGCTGCTGTTGGTAGAGCCGATAATCGTCGATGGAGAGGGGTGTGGTGTTCGGCTCATGATTAGGAGGAGGAGTGCGGTAGGGAGTGGTGAGGTTGATTGGTGCGATGACGAACCACTTCGCGAGTGTTTTGGCGTATTTGGCGGCGGAGAGGTGAATAGAAGAAGCGGACTGGGTGACATTAAGTCCCAGGAACTGTGTGACGTTGTGATTGATCGTCACCTCGAGCTTCTCCTTGATGTCAGCTTCGAACTGGTCAAGCAGCTCCGTGTCATTGCCAGTGTAGAGGAGATCGTTGACGTAGGCGACGAGAAGAATGAACTTGCCGCGCGATTCCCTGTGGTACATTCCGAGGTCATGTGGTAGCTGGACGAAACCGAGGTCAAGAAGAACGCAGTGAAGATACTGCTGCCACAGGCGAGGTGTCTGCTTAATCCCGTAAAGGGATTTCTGAAGGAGACACACGGCGCCATCGTTTTCTTCGAAGGCATGTGGTTGTTCGACGAAGATGATGGCATCAACAGGGGCGTAAAGGAAAGCGCTGCCTACGTCGATTTGGCGGAGCGGCCGCTGTTTGATGGCTGCGAGGCAGATGAGGATGCGTACCGAGGTGTGGCGTCCGACAGGTGCGTAGGTGAGGGTGAAGTCCACCAGGTGCGTTTGCTCGAAGCCGCGCACCACCCACCGCGCCTTGTATTTTTTAATGGAGCCGTCAGCCAGGGTCTTGATGCGGAAGACCCACTTGTCGCTGAGAAATTTTCTCCCCTTTGCCGATGACCGAGGGACCAGCTTCCAGGTGCCACGCTTTTTCAGCGACGCGACTTCTGCGGCCATGGCTGCTCTCCACTTCTCGCTGTCGGGGCCAGACAGAGCTTAGCGAACAGTTGTTGGTTCCTTGGGAGAGTCGTGGCGAACAACGACAGCGAGACCGAGAACGCGGAGGCCGGTTTCGTTGGTCTTTTCGTAGTGGAGGCGGTCGTAGTCGTGGAGGCTAGAGGCGGAGGGTGTCTTGCAAGGCGGAGGGTGTCTTGCGAGGTGTTGGGCTGTGGTAACTCTGTATCCGGGGATCGTCGCGCCTCACTGGTATAGTTGTGAGCTTCGCGAGTTGTATCATCCGGATCGAATTGGTGTACAGGGATGAAGGTTGGAGTTTGGAGCGGGCTTGTAAGGGGGATGCTGGGTGCTGTATCTATCGGGGTGACATCGGTTGCGTCTGCATCTTCCGCCAGATCAGCTTCGTCGTGTGACGTGGCGAAGCTGCGATGTCCCTCGAAGACCCTCTCTGGCGCCTTGTCAGCTTCCCAGTGCTCCTTGAATAGTGGCAAGTTCAGCTTCTCGTAGGTGGATTCCCCATCGTGCCCGATCAGAAAACATTCCGGTCCTTGCAGTGTGGGGTCTGTACTGTACCATGTAGCTTAACACCCGGAGCAGACGCGTGTCCGCTATTCTGCCCGTCCATGCCCTGTAAGGGGAATTGTTGTTCTTGAGGCTTCGGGAGGACAGCAAGTTGTGCAGCCGAACAGCGTGATTCATCGCAAACGGCCAATATTTGGTTGGGATGGCCGACTGCTTCATCAGGGCCCTCATCCGTGTAGCGAGGCTCCTGTTTGTCCGTTCTGCTACTCCTTGTTGCTCGTGAGCGTAGGGCCGGGACATCAGGTGCTCAATCCTCTTCTGCTTGAAGATTTCCTTGAACTCCGTTGAGAAAAAACTCTAAACCCCCGTCTGTTTGGTAGCTCTTCAGCTTCAGCCCGGATTGACGCTCAGCCCATTTCATCCACGCCACGAAGCACTCAAAGGCAAGGGAGCGACAGTCGGTGTTAATGGCCCAGACGTAGCGTGTGCATGCGTCGATGAAGGTGAGCGTGTAATGTTCGCCGTCGAGCCCTTCGTGACTAAGGATCATGAAGTCGCTGTAGACCTTGTCGAGTGGTTTGTATCGCTCGTATCCTGGAGGTATGTCAGGAAACGGCTTGTGGGTGAGCGACGCTGTAGGGCTAATGATGCACGGTGGGTCAGCTGAGTCCGCCGTGAGGAAGCCGTCTCGAGGCAGGAGGAGTGCGCCGTCGTCGAAGACACCGGCCTTAGGTGAGTTTTTGAATGTAGCGTGTGAGGGGTGTCCAAGTCGCTTGTGCCAGGTTTCAGGATCCGTACGATAGCCGACAGTTTTTCGATAATATTTGTGTTGTGCTGATGCATCGTCCTGCTCCTTTCCAGGGCCCGTGTCAATGGCGGCGTCGGCGTCAGTTGCAAAGGCTCTTACAGAGTTTTGCTCCAGGAGGGAGCGCGAGATTCCGATGATGTCATCAGTGTCTGCGGTATCGACTGGTTTCCCCATGACAAGCAGGTGCGTTGACGATGGCGGCTTCGATCTTGGCCAATCGTGGGCGGGGAGTCCCGTCATTGGAATCCGAAAGTAAATGTACTCAGCACCGATGACTTCAATTTCTTGCGGCCCTTGCTCTGGTGATGGTGGTTCCTCCGTAGGTTCCGGTAATTCCGCTGCTTCTCCCAAAAGTTCGTAAGTTACTTCTTCTTCTGACTTCTCCGCTGTTGCCTCTGGTGTGGCAGGAGCGTATTGATCGGGAAGAGGAGGACCTCCCCAGCTGGTACCACGAGTTGCCCAGTATGGGTCGACCGCCGCCACTTCCGCAGGAGGAAGTCCCGTAGCTTCATCGTAGTTTTGCGGGCCCCATCCTTCTCTGGCTGAGGTTCCCCAGCCGCCATCAGCGGCTTCTCCTTCTTGTGGAGCCGCGTCGGCGCCCCATCCGGTCGCCGCTGCTTCTTCAGTCGAGACGGCGCCCCATCCACTTGCGGCTGCTTCTTCTGGAGTCAGAATTTCTTCCCAAGGGCCAAGCGTAGGCTTGGGAGTGCCCCAACCCGTTCCAGTTGCCTTGTTTTCTCCGGTGGTTGGTGGTGCAGGTGCTGACATACCGCTGTCTTCTTCCATTGTGGCAGATCCAGTTTCTGCAGGATTGGAGGTCGAAGCCGTTGCAACAGTGCGTAGGCGCAGGAGACCGTCAGAGGCGGGCCGTTCAAGGTCCATTTCCGTAGGGTGGGACCACGGCGGCGGTACCGTGGGAGTTGTCTTCAACAGCAGCGTGCGGTCGGAGTCGCCGGTGGCGCCTTGGGCTGAGAACTGCAGCACGAAGACCCCGTCGTCGTCTATTGCCTAGCTAATGTAAGTGTTACTATAGATCAGCTCGAAGGTTTTGTCCCTGCGGTTGCTGCGAATGTCAACTCCACACCGCATGAGTTGTGCCGAGGAGAGCAGGTTGTACTGCAGGTCTGGAGCGACGAGCACGTCTCCGATGTGAATGGTGAATTTCGTGTCATCGGCTTCAAGGTAAATTTCACCGATGTCGTATGCCTTCATTTTGCTGTTGTTGGCGACTGTGATTTCGCATGGTCGTCGCATGCGCCGTGCGTTGGTGATGAACGCCGGGGATCCCACCATGTGTTGTCCACAGCAGCTATCAAGGTACCAAGTGTTGATGCTCTCATGGCTCTGGCGCGCGATGTTGGCTATTCTTGGTGTGACAACGCGGTCAAAGTCGCCGGTGTACGGTGAGAGAGCGAGGCACCTATTTGCGGAGATGCTGGGAGGAGATTCCGGTGTTGGAGGAGGCAACTCGCAATCAGGTGGGATGTTTGATGGACGATCGACCTAGTTGTAGACGGTGGGATCGTTGTCTGAATTGGGCGTAATGGGGTTGATCGGCGCGATAGGCAGGTGTGCGACGTTGTCGTAGTATCGACCACCTCTGCAACGCGCCATGCAACTCATGATTGTCCCCTTGCCTTTGTCTTTCATTGTGATATGAGCAGGAGTCTGGGAGGTGCTGGCGACGGAGGGAGGTGATATGGTTGAGGTCGCGGTAGGAGGCGTCGACTGTGCCAAAGGTTGCTGACCGGAGGAGTTACGCCTCTCGTCAGCGGCCTTTCGTTTGTAGCACTGATCGATGGAGTGGTCGGGCTTCTTGTAGTATTTGCAGAATATTCCCTTCTTTCCACGTTGCTCCCCTTGAGATCCTCCGGCGAAAAAGACTAACTTCTCTTGTTTGACGTTCTTTTCATTGTACATGTCAATCTCCTTTTGCTCGGAAAGGAGTGTGGTGCACAGAGCAGACTCCGAAATCATTGCTCGAGCACAGAGCACTGACTGACAGTGTCGCCAGTCGGGGCCGAGACCTGAGATGACCATTGAGATGAACATGTCGTCGGGAACGGTTCCGCCGCACTTTTTTGACGTGATCGCGCAGATTGCGGCACCGGTTGACATACGGTCCCGCTTTCTCCCCTTGTTTCATTTTAACCGAAGTCAGCTGACTGAGCAAGCGACTCATTGTGACTGGATCTGTTGCCATGTATGAGTTGCGCAGGTGTTCCCAGGACGTAGCTTGCGCGGGACCCCACTCTGTCTTGTAAGGACGAATGCCGAGCTGTTCTTCGGGAGAGAGATTTCGAAGGAGAGCGGTGTACGCGAGGAGGGATTCGTGGTAGTATTGGTGCTTCTCTTGGACGGTTCCTTCGGAAGGAAAAGGTAAGCTTCCGTCGTAGTACATCCAGATTTGAGCGGTTGTTGCGAGAAGTTCAAATTCGAAGCTCCACGTGTAGAAATCCTTGCCGTCAAAAGGGATCGAGGTCTTTAGTTTTGAGGTCAGTACAAACTTGGTTTGCCTGGAAGCAATTGCTTCTGACTGCACTCGTTGTGGGTTTTCTTGTGCAGGAGCTCAACCTTGACGGTTGTCAAAGGTGAAAGACCTCTCGGAGTTGACGCGTCGGTCTTCTCCAGGAAAAAGAGGGAGTCCAGCAACTCCTCTTGCGTAGCTTGAGCCGTCGATGCTCATGGCTTGATGGCTCTCAAGAGCGTTGATGCGAGCTACTAATTGCTCGACTGCAGCGGCGCTGACGGAGGTCACCGCTGATGGCGCATTAGTCGTTGCTGGTGGTGGGCCCGGTGAGTCTGCGATGGCTTTCCCTTCAAGAGCCATGATGATGCAGACCTTGTGTTGTATTGAATAAGATTGTAAGGAGTTTTCTCTAAGTAGAACAGAGATTTGACAGAACTTATAATTCACTCTAGCTCTCATACCATGCTGATATAACCGAAGGATCAAGTGAATAGGATAAGTCAGCTGAGTTCAGGAGGAGACAACGAAGTCTTAGTAGTGACCTTGCTGGATAATAGTTGAAAGAGAACAAGATGATTCAGGGATAGGAGTACAAGAGATTAAATAGCAAACTAACTAGCCATGTACTCTGAGGGGTACATTCCCTTATTAACTGTATTGCATAACTACAGTAACCACGACTATTCCCATTCTTGACAGTTACCATGTTGCAGTGAGCAACTTTCGTGCGGTTACTTGGTTTGTCAAGGGTCACGACCATTGACTACCCTCGACGGTTGACCTTCGGGTGACCCTCGACCTTCCGCATGCTCTATATGAGCTATTGCGGTACTGGTACAGTGCCCGGTTGGTTCTGCTAGCAGCTGATGCGTTAGTGGGATACCTTCGGGAATGCTTAAAATGACCTTTCGGTTATTCCTACAGCCGGCTTGCCGTGTCGCCACATCGCCGCATAGCCGCCTCGCCGCCTCACCACATCACCGCCTCGCCGCCTCGCCACATCGCCACCTAGGCGCCTCGTTGCCTCGCCGCCATCCCAAAAAAACGGGCTTCTGAAACTTTATGCCAAAGAAATTTCGAAGGATCTCTGCGGTTGATTTGAAACTACCTACCTTGGGGTTGCTGGCAAACCTGCATTGAAGCTGCTTTTGGACTCGAAACATATTGGGGAAAACTGGCGACAAATCTGTGCCGCACATCTCAAGCATGTCAAACCTGCTTTAGCGTAACTGTGAATGTGTTTGCACTTCGACAGGAATCGGAAAATGAATCTGTGCCGCACATCCTTGCACTCTCGAAGCTACTTCAACGTAGGTATGAATATGATTTCAATTCTTGAAAACACGTGTCATGTGCTTATTCCCTCGTGTGAGATGAAATGAATGGTCGAAAGTAAACCTTATTCGTCGATTTTGCCAGACGTCATCAAAACACACGACGCCACAGGAGAAACGAACTAAAACTGATTGGTTAACGATTAACGGGAATTGCTAGCGAAACGAAAAAAGTTACTTGTTACTCAGTTGTTTTAATTTATGTTTGTGGAATTGTTAATCAAAAAATATAATAAAGATTTGTAAATATCAAATTATGAGCATAACAGGAAAACATTACTCTGGTTACAAGTACACTTTGCAACCTACAAAACATCAGAAGTTCGCCAGTAGAACCCTTTCCCGCACAGCCAATCTGATTTATTTCAATACCCATGATTTGTGTTTTTTTCACATTACCATGTATCAAAACATAGCCGTCATTACTAGATATGCACGCATAATTTACATCAAAATGCATCTGTGTTACTGCACAGTAATATGCGAACCATCAAGAAACTAGCTTCCTGTTACATCCACAACACCTAGGGGAAGAACAGAACTTAGACAACACTACAAGAGCAATAACAGTTAGAAAACTAAAGATAGTTTAAATACAGCTTCAACCCGAACTCTTCAAGCCGCTGACTGAATAATTTAGCAAAAGAATAGCCAGGAAACAAAAACCACCATCAAACCAGTCAGGAGAAGTTGAATGGCGTGAGCCACATGCGGAGGAAGCGGGTGGCGATGACCTACCGTGGCAGAATGTCCATCTCTAATACACGAAGTTCGGTGAGGCTTGCAGACGACCTTGTCAGAATGTTATTATCTAGCCTGTAGTGGGGTGCTCTATAGCGAGTACAACCCATCTAGGGTTTGCTATATGTATCCTCATTGCTGCTAGTGAACCCCCTTTTTGCCTTAACTCTCTCTTGCCTAGCTAGGGTTTTCCTAGCTATGGCTCCTAATTCCTGCCTGTGATTTAACATGCTATCAGAGCGGTCACGCTCCTGGCCTGTGGGCCCACCTGCTTCCGCTGCTACTGCTACTCTGTGTGTTGCACGCCCCGTGGCGTGCGACGGATTTTTCATCCCGCCGCGCGCTCGGAGCGTGCGGCGGTTTTCTGCCTGCCGTGCGCCCCGAGGCGCGCGGCGGTTCTCTGCGCGCGGCGGCTTTCTGCCCCGTCACTCCGCGCGTCGCCCCCGGGAGGCGCTGCGACGGGCGACGGGGACCCGCGCGTCGCCCCCCGTCGCCCGTCGCGGCCTGCGCGACCTGCGTAGGGCCCGAGCGCGGCCCGTACAGCCTGCGCGCGGCCCGTACGGGCTGCGCCAGGCCCGTGGGCGCCCTATTTCCTCTTCCCCTGCGCTGCCCGCTGTCCCCCGTGGTTCTGACGGCGCCCCACCCCTGCTGCTGCCCGTGCTCCTGAATTAGGGTTTGGGGGTGGAGCGTATGGGGGTGCGGATTCTGTGCGCCGTCCCCTGCTCCTCCTCCTCCTCCGTCTCCCGCTGCTGCAGCTGCCGCTCAGGGGGGTGGGTGTGTGGGAGCCGAAGGAGTGGTGCTAGGGGGGTGACGTGGGAGTGGAGCTAGGGTTTCAGCAGGGGGTGTGTGAGAGGGGGGTGGGACAGTCGGGGGAGGTTGAGCGGAGGCTGCCGTCTTGTCGTCAGCAGCACCTGTAGTCCGGGGCGCTGTTCCGGTAGCCCAGTCGTAGCCAGCTGCGCCAGTCGCCCGTGGGTCCGTTGCTCGTCTGCCGCTCTTCTTAGCCGCGGAGCCAGTTACTCCTGTAGTCCGGGGCGCTGTTCCGGTAGCCACTGTGCCAGTATGACTCCTGTTGCCCGTGTGTCTGCAGCTTCAGCCGTCGCCTCTTATCTCCTCTCCTCCTACAGTCTCGCCTCCTCCTCCTCACTTGCCCTTTGTGAATGCCTCTAGCTTTGCTGGCCCTTGTGCACCTGCTCTGTGCCTGCTTATTGTGCTGATTACACCCCACTTTGGCTATGGGGGTGTGTCAGAATGTTATTATCTAGCCTGTAGTGGGGTGCTCTATAGCGAGTACAACCCATCTAGGGTTTGCTATATGTATCCTCATTGCTGCTAGTGAACCCCCTTTTTGCCTTAACTCTCTCTTGCCTAGCTAGGGTTTTCCTCTTTATGGCTCCTAATTCCTGCCTATGATTTAACAGACCTGTGCAAATGCGAAGGAACAAAAATAGTGAAAAGGGTTCAAAAAGACGATTGTATAGGCCGGAATCAAATAACAAAGGTATAACACAGTTGAAAAGTGGAAATAGCTGCTAAGATGCATGCTTATGCGTGTGAGGACGTGCGTGTGAATGCACGTACGTGCTAACGAAAATAATATGCGCTTGCAAGAGCAGGTACTGATGGAAAGTCGTCCGCGCGGCACTGGTCACACCACTTGAGCGTATCTCGCAGCCTCCGCTCGGCGCACGCCACGTGCCTGTTGGGCACATGCATGTATCGGCGCAGACACGCGTCGGAGCAGAAATTCTACTCTCGTTTAAGGAGCAGAACAAGAGATGTGCTCAGCTCCTTAACTTGCACGCAAGGAAACAAGCAAAGAGAGAACATCAGAGCGCAGAAGCGCGCTGAAAGGGAAAACGAGAGCGCGAAGCTTGCAGAAGATAAATAACATCGCTGACGGGCTGTGTCGCACGGGGTGAATGGTACGTCGGTCTAGTCACTAAGGTGGCGGGGACACAGGGTACACTGCTATACGAACGGAGCAGACACATTCACAGAGCTCTAACAATCGACTTACAGACAGTCTGCTAAAAAGAACAGGCATGGGTTGGAGGGGGGAGGAGATGTGTCCTGGGACTTTGGCTCTGGCGAATGGGGTAGGGGAGGACGAAGTTGAGTTTGGTTGCGGGTAGACAAAACAAAAAAGTCGGCAGATAAAACATAAAACTTTAGCCAGGAACATTGGCTTGGGTTGCGTTTGTTCTCCTAATAGCTACACAAATCTGATCAAGGGAAGGTCAGGAAAATAACAAAACCTTCAGACGAAATTTTGAACACAACACAACCATCAACCAAAGCCAACAGTGCAACATCACTCGGACCAATAGGGTGCGGGTGTTTTTGTGAAGTTGCGACCAGCGCATCAAGTGAACCAATTGGATGAGGTCCTTTTGGTGAAGTGACGAGGGTAACCTTGCGTGGCAAGAAATGTGCTGTCGCACAAGACACCAACGAAATCTATTCGCTGGGAACAAATTCCATCCGTGCGTTGGCGAAGTCGGTGCAGCATAGCGCACCTGGCGCGCCGTGTTGTTTGCGATGATAAACGCCAGCTCGACGAGTGTGAGTCGAACAGTACCAAGACGACCACACCAGACTGTACACATTATTCAAACGAGTCCTACCCAATTACAATCCCATTTCACCCAATGTCTCAATCTCGCAATATAAACAGAACAACACAAATAGACAGCAATACATTCGAATTTTGACAACAAGCAACAAACGGTCAGATTTGTATGGGGTCCATCAGTATTTGTGTAAAGATTCTCAAATGTTTGTCATTCATAAACAAATAACACAGTCCTCCAATAATATATCAATTACTGAAAAAAAATCTAATACGTATAACCCTATTACTAATATGTACTACTTGTATAAATACAAACATGCTGGACAACGATTGTATCATTCGCAACAGCATGTAGGAAGATATGTTGTATCAAACAATGATGCATGGAACATCGTGCAAAGATATGCATGTGCGACATATGGTACCGAATTAACGTCTGTTAGTTATTCTAAACAGGGATTCTTATGATCATTCAAATATCTCACGCATTACAAACACGCTGGAAAAGTCTAGTATCATTCGTCGCATGTGATAGGAAGATATGGCTTTTAAAACAAGTGGGCATGCACAATTATGAAAGGATAGGCCTGTGCGACATGTGGTGTCGTTTCAACGTCTTTTTTGTTATTTAAAACAAGAACTCTCATGATCATACATACATTTACTGTATTCCAAGCATGTTGGAGAGATTTGGTGCCATTAGCACCATGTGATAGGAATATATGGTGTCTCAAACAAGCAAATAGGCAAAACTACGCAAGGATAGGCATGTGTGACACGTGGTGCCGATTCGACGTCCATTTGTTATTCATAACGAGCTTTCTCTTGTTCATTCATACATTTATAATAATGCAAGCATGCTGGACTCATTTGGTGCCATTCGTAACATCTGGAAGGAAGATATGGTGTTCCGAACAATTGTGCAGGGAAAACTGCGCAACAACAGGCCTGTGCAACACGAGGTGCCGGTTCGACGTCCGTTTGTTATTCAAAACGAGGTTTATCTTATTCATTCATACATTTACAATATTGAAAGCATGCTGGACTGATTTGTTGCCATTCGTAGCATCCAGAAGGAATATATGGTATTCCAAACAATTCTGCAGGGAAAACTGCACAAGGACTGGCGTGTGCGACACGAGGTGCCGTTGCGAGAACTGAGCAACACATATGGAGCCATTTCAACGCTACAAGTTTTTTTTAGCATGTCTTTCTTTGTTTATCTGGAGAGTCTCAGTACTCTTAACATGCTACTTTAAATAAGCTAGCATGGGAAAGCATGCAAGGCTATGCCTGAGCGACACGTGGTGCCGTTTAAAGGCTGCTAGCATGAGTTTTTTGATTATATAACCAGTCATCACATTCCAAGTATGAATGCTTGATTTAATTGTGATAAAAATCAACTAACATATTGGCGCAATTCGACAGCAGGAATGTGTGAACTAGGAGAAAGTTGGGTACAAATATGAACCCTAGGTTGGGTTGTACCCCTTATGGGCTACACAACATTAACATTTGACACACCCCCATAGGCAAAGCGGGGGAGAACAAGAGGTCACAAGACCAATCAAAAATAAGCAAAGCAAGCTCAGGGTGGATCACGAAGTCACCACACACTCCGAGCACAAGCAAATGGCCACAAAGGCAGTTCACATGCGGAGTTATGTAAAACAAAGCAAGCAATACAGTGAACACAACCTAGCAAATGTAAGCATGCAAGGATATATATAGATCACAGTACAAGCAAGGTCAAGCAGTGAGCAAGTGAGAGAAAGTAGGCACGAGGCCTAGAGCAGTACAGAGACGCTGATGATCACTAGGCGGAAGTGCCTTGGTGAATATATCAGCTGTGTTGGCCCGCGTGTCCACGTAAGCAAGACGAAGCTGGCCACGCTGCTGCAGCTCTCGAGCAAGAAAGTAACGCAGAGCGATGTGCTTCGTTCTGTGCTCCAGTCTCTGCTCCTCACACAAGGCAAGGGCTGCCTTGTTGTCGCCGTACAGAACTGGAGGAGAACGAGGCCGCTCTCCCAAGTCAGTCAGCAGGTAGGTGAGCCAGCGTAACTCCTGTGCAGCCATGGCTGTGGTGTGGATCAGCCTCACAACTGGAGCTGAGAACAGAATAAGAGCGGGTAGACCGCCAAGAGACAGAGCCGGAACCAAGGCTGAAGGTGTAACCCTGTGACGACCGCTGCGTAACCAGGTCGTCAACCCAAGAGGCGTCTGAGTGTCTAGTGAGGACAACGTCACCCCGTCCTCCAAGCACCAGCCCCATGCCTGATGTCCTGATGTCTCCCAGGCGCAACGTAGCGAGCCAGGATGCTAAGGGGGTACGCAAGGTCAGGTCGAGTGCAGGTCATCAAGTACATGAGGCAGCCCACAAGCTCTGGGTACGGGCCATTCGGCTCTACGGACTCGTCCGAAGGTGGAGCTGAGAGCGAGCGACTGGTAGACAGAGGAGTGGACTGTGGTGAGGAGAACTGGAAGCCGAAGCGCTGAAGAATCTGCTGCACCATGTGTGACTGAGTCATGGTAATGGTGATCTGCAAGCCAAGGTAGCTACGTAGTTCACCCAGGTCAGTGCAGGTGTGTCTCTTCTGCAGCTCCGACTTCACAAGGGCGAGTGCCTCAGTGTCAGCAGTGGCAAAAACCAAGTCGTTGACGTACACGAGGATGTAGAACGGCGGCAGGGAAGTGTCGGTGCGCAGGAACAGCGACAGGTCAGCTGTAGTGGACGGAGCAAACCCAAGAGCCGCAAGTGTCGTCCTCAGTGTGTCGTGCCACTCATGAGGCGCCTGGCGGAGACCGTAGACCGGCCGCCGGAGGCTCCACTGGGTACCAGGAGGGAACGACCCAGTGAAGCCAGGTGGGCGGCGCAGCCAGATCTCCTCGTGCAGGCTGCCCTGCAAGAACGCTGTGCTGAAGTGAATAGAGTGAAGCTCGTAGTCACGCTGAGCGGCAACGTGCAGCAGCACCCAAAGAGTGGTCATCTTCGGGGTAGGGGAGAAGGTCTGGAAGAAGTCAACTCCCTGTCGCTGACTGAAGCCTTGTGCAACGTAACGAGCCTTGAAGACAGACTGAGAACGCAGCGGCCGCTTCACCCTGAAAATCCACATGCCATCGACAATGTTCGCCCCAGGAGGGGGAACCTCGTCAACATAGGTGCCTGTGGACTTCCAGGATGCCATCTTTGCGTCCATGGCTGTCTGCCACTGAGAAGAGTAGGGACCCTCTATCGCCTCTGCGTAAGAGCGCGGGGTCGGGATGTCCAGTGCATCCGGGTCTCCCTCAGGCGCAAGCAGCCAGGCCACAAGATGAGGTACAGCAGCCGCAAGAGACTCAAAGTCCTCCTGCCTGTCCTCAAGGACGCATGTGCCAAGAGCACACTCACCCCCGACGAACGGAGGACAGACAGACTCAGACTCAGCAATAAGACTGGCAGCATAGTGTAGACGACACGTAGCAGCAAAATCCACAAGCTCAGCAACTAAGGCAGACACAGCAGTAGACTCAAACGACGGGTCAGTGACAACAGTGGCTAGGAGACGCGTGACAGTGGGACCGGCAGCGCGAACACGGTCAGACTCGAGGTCCGGAGCGACACGAAGAGAGGACGCGCCGGAGGAGACGGCAGGGGGACACGCTGTGGAACAGAGGAAGGACAAAGTGCCATAGTGTGAGTACCTGGCACAGGAGGAGGACGCGGACGCGGGACACGACGAGCACGGCGAACAGTGCGAACAGGGGAGGCAGGATATGACGCAGGCTCACGACGCTCGCTAAGAGAGACCGGCTGCTTAGTGTAACGAGGTGGGGCAGGCAGCGGTGAGTCTGGAGGAAGGGCAGTGGACAAAGGAAAACTAAGAACCTGACGGAGCACTGACTCAGGCGGTAGGTCGGACAGCTGCGGTGGGGGTAAGAAAAACGGGCTCTGCTGTACAGTGCCCTCGGCACCAGCGCCTCCAGCCCCAGCGCCGCCAGCACCAGCAGCTCCAGCTCCAGCTCCTTCAGCTCCAACGTCACCAGCCCCAGCACCTCCAACGGCAGGGCCTCCAGCTCCAGTGCCTCCAGCACCAGCACCGACAGCTCCAGGGCCTCCAGCTCCAGTAGCTCCAGCTCCAACGCCTTCAGTGACAGCGCCTCCAGCTCCAGTGCCTCCAGCTCCAGCACCTCCAGCGGCAGGAATTCCAGCTCCAGCGCCTCCAGCGCCAGCGCCTCCAGCTCCAGTGCCTCCAACTCCATCACCTCCAGCTCCAGTGCCTCCAGCTCCAGCGCCTCTAGCGCTTGAATCTCCAGCTCCAACACCTCCAGCTCCAGTGCCTCCAGCTCCTGCGCGACTCCCAAGGTGGGTGCGCTCGGCAAGCCACACGCGCAGCTGCTCCTGTGAGAGGGGCTCACGCTGCCGTACAGTGCCTCCAGCTCCAGCGTCTCCAGCGCCAGCACCTCCAGCTCCAGTAGCTCCAGCGTCAGTGCCTCCAGCTCCAGTGCCTCCAGCTCCAGCACCTCTTGCGTCAGGACCTCCAGCTCCAGAACCTCCAGTGCTAGTATTTCCAGCTCCAGCGCCTCCAGCTCCAGTGCCTTTAGCTCCAGTACCTCCAGCGCTAGTGCGACTCTGAAGGCGGGTGCGCCGGGCAAGCTAGTCGCGCAGCTGCTGTGGTGAGAGGGGCTCACGCTACTGCACAGTGCCTCCAGCTCCAGCGTCTCCAGCGCCAGCACCTCCAGCTCCAGTAGCTACAGCGTCAGTGCCTCCAGCTCTAGTGCCTCCAGATCTAGCGCCTCCAGCATCAGGACCTCCTGGTCCAGCACCTCTAGTGCCAGTACCTCCAGCTCCAGCGCCTCCAGCTCCAGCGCCTCCAGCTCCAGCGCCTCCAGCTCCAGTGCCTCCAGCTCTAGCGCCTCCAGCGCTAGTGCGACTCCAAAGGCGGGTGCGCCGGGCAAGCAACTCGTGCAGCTGCTGTGGTAAGAGGGTCTCACGCTAGGGAGACCGCTGCGGCGAGGCTCCCGGCAAGAACTGGGCCCCCTGAGGGGTCAGCCAGAGAGAGTTCAACAGGTGCAGGAAGTGGTGTGACTGTGGTACTGTCGCGAAAGAAGCAGCGAGAAGCACCTGAGTCAAGCGTGAAAGTGTGCAAGGCCTCAGCAGGCGCAGTACTAGAGAGAGCAGACTCACTAGCACCCAGAGCAGCAGCCTCTATACCAGAGAGAGCAGACTCACTAGCACCTAGAGCAGCAGCCGCTATACCTTGGTTGGGCGGCACACACAGGTAACAGTCACCCTCAGTACCAACAGGCAACGCATACATGGCCGTAAGGATAGCGTCATAGTCTAGAGAAAATCTATCCACACCGCGCCGATGTAGCTGTAACCAGTGGGGGAGCTCAGCTGCGTCGCCAAACTCTTCGCGCCAGGCCTCGCTCATATAGGCTAAGCAGCAGGACTGTGTGTGGCCAAGTGTCGCGCAGGTCTAACCAGCCCGATCACCTGTGCGAATGACGTACGGGCAGCGAGCAGTACACCTAGACGTCCCATGCTGAAGTAACCACTCACGAAGCTGCTGAGACGTAAGGGTCTCGCGCGGACGCCGCTGCGGCTGCATCTGGCCACCGCCAGAAACTCCCCACTGAACAGCTCCACCGCGACTGCTACTACGGCCGCCGCCACCACTCCCACTGCTACCACGAAGAGAAGTCATAGCGGGCAAAGCAATGTGGCGAGCGACGAGCAGGGCAGTGCGTAGAGAAGGCAGGGCGGTGATCAGGCACTAGGGTTAGTGCGTAGGGAAGGGTGGGGCGGTGCACGGTCAAGTAAGGGAGGCGCGCGGCCAGAGCAGGGTGGCGCGCTGGAAGTAGGTCGGCGCGACGCAGGGGAAGGCGGGCGCGGGCCGCGCGACAGGCAGGGCAGGGCGTATGCGCGGCGCGCGGGCAGGGGAGGGTGTGCTCGGGCCTCGCGACTGGTAGGGCAGGGCGTAGACGCGACGTGCGGGCAGGTCAGGGCGTGCGCGGGCCGCGTGACGGGCAGGGCAGGGTGGATGCACGGCGCACGGGCAGGGCAGGGCGCGCGCGGGTCGTGCGACAGGCAAAGCAGGGCGTACGGGCGACACGACGGGATGGGGCAGCCCGCACGGGCGATGCGACGGGCAGGGGCAGGGCGGACGGGCGACGCGACGGGCTGGGACAGCCCGCACGGGCAACGCGACGGGCCAGGGCAGGGCGTACGGGCGACGCGGCGGGCTGGGGCAGCCCGCACGGGCGACGCGACGCAACGGGCAGCAGGGGCACGCGGCGCGACGGGCAGCAGGGGCGCGCGATGCGACGGGCAGAGCAGGGCGTGCACGGGGCGCGCGACGCAGGGCAAGGTAGGGCGTGCGCGGGGCGCGCGACGCAGGGCAGGGCGTGCGCGGGGCGGCGCGACGCAGGGCAGGGCGTGCGCGGGGCAGCGCAACGCGGGGCAGGGCGTGCGCGGGCAGCTCGAAGCAACGCAAGGCAGGGCAGGGCGTGCGCTGGGGGGCTCAACGCAGGGCAGGGCAGTGCATGCGCGTGTGGTGGGGCAGCGCGACGGGCAGGGTACGATCGGTGGGCCCTAACGAGAACGGTCCTGGGACAGGACCTGCTCTGATACCATGTCAGAATCAACAGCAGGAATGTGTGAACTAAGAGAAAGTTGGGTAGAAATATGAACCCTAGGTTGGGTTGTACCCCTTATGGGCTACCCCACTACAGCCTACACAACACAAACATTTGACAAATATTACATCATTCGATCGACTCAAATTGAGGCTTTGAATTTCTTATGCCTATTGGTAGATAATAGCCTTTGAATTCTCTTAGAATAACAATTAATATGAGTTAACAACCCTTAACCAAAATGCACAATGTACATCTAGAAATAGTAGATCAATATTTCCAGAAAGAATCATGTAATTACTATTTTCTTAGAGGAGTTTCGAATTACAGAGAAGCAGACACTAATCGGGCGAAATGGACGATGAAAACACAGGAACTGCAAATGAAGCCAAACCATTTCGTTCACAGCAGCTCTAGCGTAGCTACTAATCGTAATCCAATGAGCAGCTTCCCCCCCCCCGCTTCCCCTCATTTCCCCCCCTGCTTCCCCTCATCTCCCCCCCCCTGCTTCCCCTCATTTCCCCCCCTGCTTCCCCTCCTTTCCCCCTCTGCCTCCCCTCCTTTCCCCCCCCCCTTTCCTTTCCCCCCCTCCTTCCCCTCCTTTCCCCACCTGCTTCCCCTACTTTCCCCACCTGCTTCCCCTCCTTTCCCCACCTGCTTCCCCTCCTTTCCCCACCTGCTTCCCCTCCTTTCCCCACCTGCTTCCCCTCCTTTCCCCACCTGCTTCCCCTCCATTCCCCACCCGCTTCTCCTCTTTTCCCCCCCTGCTTCCCCTCCTTTCCCCACCTGCTTCCCCTCCTTTCCCCCCCTGCTTCCCCTCCTTTCCCCACCTGCTTCCCCTCCTTTTCCCCCCTGCTTCCCCTCCTTTCCCCACCTGCTTCCCCTCCTTTCCCCACCTGCTTTCCCTCCTTTCCCCACCTGCTTCCCCTCCTTTCCCCACCTGCTTCCCCTCCTTTTCCCCCCTGCTTCCCCTCCTTTCCCCACCTGCTTCCCCTCCTTTTTCCCCCTTGTTTCCCCTCCTTTCCCTACCTGATTCCCCTCCTTTTCCCACCTGCTTCCCCTCCTTTCCCCACCTGCTTCCCCTTTTTTCCCCACCTGCTTCCCCTCCTTTCCCCACCTGCTTCCCCTCCTTTTCCCACCTGCTTCCCCTCCTTTCCCCACCTGCTTCCCCTCCTTTCCCCACCTGCTTCCCCTCCTTTCCCCCCCTGCTTCCCCTCCTTTCCCCACCTTCCTCCCCTCCTTTCCCCACCTGCTTCCCCTCCTTTCCCCACCTGCTTCCCCTCCTTTCCCCACCGGCTTCCCCTCCTTTCCCCACCTGCTTCCCCTCCTTTCCCCACCTGCTTCCCCTCCTTTCCCCACCTGCTTCCCCTCCTTTCCCCACCTGCTTCCCCTCCTTTCCCCACCTGCTTCCCCTCCTTTCCCCACCTGCTTCCCCTCCTTTCCCCACCGGCTTCCCCTCCTTTCCCCCCCTGCTTCCCCTCCTTTCCCCACCTGCTTCCCCTCCTTTCCCCCCCTTCTTCCCCTCCTTTGCCCCCCTTGTTTCCCCTCCTTTCCCACCTGCTTCCCCTCTTTTCCCCACCTGCTTCCCCTCCTTTCCCCACCTGCTTCCCCTCCTTTCCCCACCTGCTTCCCCTCCTTTTCCCACCTGCTTCCCCTCCTTTTCCCCCCTGCTTCCCCTCCTTTCCCCACCTGCTTCCCCTCCTTTCCCCACCTGCTTCCCCTCCTTCCCCCACCTGCTTCCTCTCCTTTCCCCACCTGCTTCCCCTCCTTTCCCCACCTGCTTCCCCTCCTTTCCCCCCCTGCTTCCCCTCCTTTCCCCCCCTGCTTACCCTCCTTTCCCCACCTGCTTCCCCTCCTTTCCCCACCTGCTTCCCCTCCTTTCCCCACCTGCTTCCCCTCCTTTCCCCACCTGCTTCCCCTCCTTTCCCCACCTGCTTCCCCTCCTTTCCCCCCCTGTCCTCCTCATTCCTCCCCGTCCTGTCCTCCTCTCTCCAACAGGTCCTCTCTCCCTACTAACCCACTTCTTCCCCCCGCCTGTCCTCCACTCTACCCCCTGCCCTCCCTTCTCTAACCACACCTCTCTCCCTCCTGCCCCTCCTGTCCCCCCTACCGTCCTCCTCTCTCCCCCTGTCCCCCTCTATCCCCCTGTCCTCCCTTTCCTCCCCTTCTTCCTCCTAACTCCTCTCCCCACCTTCCATCTCCTTCCTTCTCACTCCCCTCTTCCCCTCATGTCCCCTCCTGCTTCTCCTCATTTCCACCCGCCAGTGCCTCATTCCCTTTCCTCAGTTCCTTCATTTATCCATGCCTCCAACCCTCCTCCGTTCATCCCTGCCTCCCACCGTTCGAGGCTCGCTTCCGTCCATTCCACGGCCATCCCATCATCCCTTCCTCCCTCCCTCTGTTTCTCACTACTGTCATCCTCCCTTCCACGACTCCTCATGTCCAACCATCCACATTTTTCACCCCTCCTCCCATCCTCTCCTCCCTTCCTCATTTTCATGTGACCACGGCAGATGACACGTAGGGGAACACTCTTCTACGCCCTTGCTGCATGATATCATGCGACATGGAAGGAGGCTTGTGCATTTTCCAAGAACTGGTGTTGTATTTGGATGTATAAAACTTGACAGGGCTCTTTGTAAAGGCATTATGTGACTAACGTGCCAAGTGATATGCGAAAATACGATATACGGATGATACATAAAGGGTTTAGACCCTGAGAAAAAGTAGCACTTGATTAATTCTCACATCTTTGCCAACATTTCCTAACATGCATTCTAGGCAAGCCTAGGACCACACCATGCGCTCAAACTGCCACATCATGGCCCCTCAGCACCCCAACTGCCTCCCCATCCATCGTCATTGCCAGCGCATGGTGGGCCATTTGCATCCACGATTCTAGACTTGGGGGAAAGAGTGGCAGACATAGACGAAAGGGCAGGGAAGGGAGATAACACAGTGGGGAGAACAGATACACTGATGTTTGATAGGGCAAGCATGGGGTTAGCAGAGCGATTGGACGGGACCGAGAGGGAGGATAGGACAAGGCGGAGAGCAAAGAGAGAAAAGATGGGGGCGAGAGGGCATTGAAGGGAGAGACGGAAGAGAGGGAGAGAGGGTATGGGGTCGAAAGAGGGCAGGTTTTGGGAGATATGGCAGGGAGGGGAGAGAGGGCAGGGAGGGGGAATAGGAGAGGGAGGGGATAGTTAACAGGAAAGGGAGATAGGACGATAAAGAAGGAGATAGTGAGGAGAGGAGATACGATGGAATGGGGTATAGCAGAGGGGAGTAAGAGAGAGAAATGGGTGTAAGGCAGAGAGGGGAAAGGGTGAAGAAGGGTGAGGGGATAGGACAGGGAGTGAGTGGACCTGCTAGGGAGTGAGGGGATAGGACAGGGAGTGAGTGGACCTGCTAGGGAGTGAGGGGATAGGACAGGGAGTGAGTGGACCTGCTAGGGAGTGAGGGGATAGGACAGGGAGTGAGTGGATCTGCTAGGGAGTGAGGGGATAGGACAGGGAGTGAGTGGACCTGCTAGGGAGTGAGGGGATAGGACAGGGAGTGAGTGGACCTGCTAGGGAGTGAGGGGATAGGACAGGGCGGAGAGGAGGGATAGGACAGGGCAGAGAGGGGGGTTAGGACAGGGCAGAGAGGGGGGATAGGACAGGGCAGAGAGGGGGGATAGGACAGGGAGGGGAGGGGGGACAAGACAGAACAAAAAGGGGGGAAATGGAAGGATGGGGAGAGAGGGCAGAGAGGGGTGAGGAGAGTTTGAGAGGGGAGTAAGGTATAGAAAGGGATATAGCCGAGGGGAGTAAGGGAGAGAAAGGAGTATAGCAGGGGAGTAAGGGAGAGAAAGGGGTATAGCAGGGAAGGGAGAGAAAGGGGTATAGCAGAGGGACTGCGACAAGGGGGTGAAAAGACAGGGGAGGGGTGAAATGACAGGGGGGGGGAAGAAATGACAGAAGGGAGGGGCTTGAAGGGAGAGAGGGAAGGGAGGATTGAGAGAGCAGGGAGTGGAGTGAGAGAAGATTGGGAGAGGGGACAAGGAGGGGAGAGAGGGACGCACGCATGGCATGAATGCACTCCCTCTCCACTACTCTAACATCTCCCACTACACTGCACTCTACTGAGCTCTGCTGCCATAGCGCCATGAACCACCACCGTCAAGCGCACTGCGCCAAGAGACGCATGCGCCTTGAGAGTGAAAGAGACGGATGGGGAGCAATGGAGGACGGGGGTGGACCGAGAGGAAACTTAGCCTCGGAGGCTGGTTGGGGCTCGTCCAAGGCAGCAGCAGCAAGCAGCAGCGTCGCCTTTTCGCACACCGTCGCACGCTGCGCGTCGCAGTTCCACACCCCGGCGCACGCAGCTCGTTGCAGTTCCGCACACCATCGCACGTAGCTCGTTGCAGTTCCGCACACCGTCGTACACAGCAAGTTGCAGTTCCGCACACCGTGGCGTGCGGCAAAGTTACCAGACCGTACACCGTCGCATGCGGTTGGTCGCCATTCCGCACACCGTCACTATGGATATTGGAAAATCAGACACGACGCTCGGTTTTGGTGATGATGATGAATGGATAGCAGACACGGTGCGGTGTCCGGACCTGCTTCCCGAGGGCGTGTCGCTCGTGGTGTGGCACGCGCGACACGCGCGAATTGAGTGCGCTGTTGGCCCTCCGCCTGTTTTCTCAAGGCTAGTGCTCGTTAGCGGCGAAATGCACTCTGGTCAGGCGTTGTGTGGGCACGGATGCGTCCTAGTGCGTATTGCGATATGGCTAAACCCGGGCGTGCCGCATGAGAGCGACGAGAGAGCGCACGTGCTAAGTCGTGCACGCGGTAGGGTTGAGATGCTCTGGCAATGTAGTTTATATCCCAGAAAACCATGCTTTGTCATGGCGGTGCGCTGTTGGAAGTAGTTCCTGTGCTATTCGTTGCGTGGGAAGCGTGTGCGTGGCTTGAGATTCATGTGTTTTTGGTTCACAAAGTGCCTGGCGGCCCCAACTCAAGTTCCCAACTCTCTTTCCCTTTCGCTATTGACGGGGGAGTCTACGCCCGCTCAACTTTGCCAACACTGGCCGCTTGTTCACGTCTCACTTCCATCCCAAAACCGGGTAACCACGTGGAGGCAAGTGATAAACCTTTGCCTCCACCCCCCCGAAAGTGCACCCTTGCTTTAAAACCACCCGAAATAGTAGGCTTAAAGCTTGCATCTCATATTTTGTGTTCCCAACCAAGTGTTAAACGCTTGGTATCCGGTAACCCACAGACTGTCGCACAAGTGCACTGAAGAATGGCCCAGGTTGAGAAAGTTGGTTGCCCAACCACAAACTTGCTTGGTGGTATGCAGAGAAACGTGCCAAACCAAGCATGCGATAGTACATGCAGCTAGGTTGGGGAAACACGCCTAATTGATTATTCATTTGGCGACAAACACGATCGTCGAGACAACCCCAGCTGCGACGAGTGTGCAGCACTGATCAACCATTTACAACCAGCTGAAAAATATGAGACGGGTGAGAACTCGAATACTCAATTTTGATAGTTCTAGGCACAGGTCCAAGTGTAAAACGCCTTCCACTTGCAATCGAGGTTACCTCTTGGACAAAAGAAAGAATCTTAGTGACCAGCATATACGACTGACCTAAAACTTGAAATTAGGGTTCCACTTATCGATTATTAGCGGCGACCAGGGTGAATTCCCAAGGGACAGGAAGGGACGCGACGGGAAGGGATGGAATGCGACGCGATGGGACAGGACGTGAAGGGACTGCGGGGCGTTGCGGGGGGACGGGGACGGGAAAGGACGGAATGCGACGGGATGTGATGGGAAGGGAAGGGACACGCGAGATGGGTAAGGGACAAGTCGGGAAGGTTACCATTTGGGCGGCGAGTGCAGCGGGTGTGAACGGTAGGTGAATCATACGCACAAATTCTCCCCTCGATTTCCGACCTCCTTTCTCTCATTTCCACCCTTGCTCGCTTCCTCTCGTCTGCACTTCAACACTCCATTTGTACCGCCTTTCCTCGCTGCTCCCTTCCTTTCCTCGCTGCTCCGTTCCTTTTCTTGCTGCTCCCTTCCTTTCCTCGCTGCTCCCTTCCTTTCCTCGCTGCTCCCTTTCTTTCATCGCTGCTCCCTTCCTTTCCTCGCTGCCCCCTTCCTTTCCTCACTGCTCCGTTCCTTGCTGACCTTGTAGCGGGCGGCACTCCCGTCCGTTCCGCAGTCACTGACGTCCCGCATTCACACCCGTCCCTCTCTCACACCCGTCCCTCTCTCACACCCGTCCCTCTCTCACACCTGTCCCTCTCTCACACCCGTCCCCATCTTTGCTATACCCTCTTTGACCATCTTTGCCATGCCTTCTTTGACACACAAGCAGTGGGCGCCAACAGGGCGGATTGCCATAGTCAATGCTGTAGTTGTCACATTGATATCCCTTACTTGCAGGTGCAGCACTCCTGCCCATCGAAGCTGCATCGATCTGTCTCTACTGACGCCCTTCCATCTCTTCTCCGCCCCGTGTCTCCCCTAACACTCTTTGACCATCTTTCCGTTCCCCATTACACCATGCCCTCTGTTAACTCACACTCTCACTCACACACCCTCCTTACTCACACTCCCTGCTCACTCACCCACCCTGAAGTGCTGGGGAAAGCAGTGCCGGTGAGTGCAGTGCTGGTGAGTGCAATGCTGGTGAGTGCAATGCTGGTGAGTGCTGTCCTGTTCTTCTCCCCCGCCGTTCTTCTCTTCATCCGTTCCTCCCTCTATTCCATACTTCCTCTTTTCATCCCTTCTTCTATTCCTCTTCAACTGTAAGCATAAATGGAGGGACCTTGCGTTATCCTTTCCCCAGTTGGTTGCTTGCCTTCATCATTATCTTGTATACTTCCCTGCTGCTCAGCCATGTCACATCTTATTACCTGGTTTGTGTTTGTATACAGGTCTGCTATGCATCTGGTTGTGGTGATGTGTGGTGGTGATAGTACTATGATGATTGGCCATGCCATATATTGATGTTGGATGCTTTGCGATAATACAAACAATGTGCTCAGAAGCAGCCGTGCACATGACCACAACAAAGGAAGTACTTGACTAAAAAAGATAGCTAGGAAATGTAATGTTTTTTTGGGCACTCTTGGCTGCTACACTGCATGCAATAAACCCTGGGCCATGGTGATGGGACCTATACCCTGCGCGGCTGGAAATGGGGGTGAGTGAAAGGGGGAACAGACTGAGCAGCGGAAAATAGAGTGAACGGGAAGAAACAAAGCGAGCCGGGGGGAAGAGAATGAGCAGGGGAAACAGAGTGAGCCGGGGGGAAGAGAATGAGCAGGGGAAACAGAGTGAGCCTGGGGGGAGAGAATGAGTAGGGGAAACAGAGTGAGTCGGGGGGAAGAGAATGTGCAGAGGAAACAGAGTGAGCCAGGGGGAAGAGAATGAGCAGGGGAAACAGAGTGAGCCGAGTGAAAAGAGAATGAGCAAGGGAAACAGAGTGAGCCAGGGGGGAAGAGAATGAGCAGGGGAAACAGAGTGAGTCGGGGGGAAGAGAATGAGCAGAGGAAACAGAGTGAGCCGGAGGGGAAGATAATGAGCAGGGGAACAGAGTGAGCCGGGGGGGACGAGGGAAGAGGGAGGAGGAAGGAGCGATTGAGGCACCAGAGAGAACGAGATGAGTGAGGGGGAAGGAGGAAGATGAGGAGGAGGCGTGAGAGGAGGAATGAGAGGAGGCGGAGGGAGAGGATGAGGAGGGGAGAGGGAAGCCAATGGAAAGGAGGGGGCAGTGGGAGAGGTGGAGGGCGGTGAGGGAGGGGTGGGCGGGGAGGTGATAGAGGGCAGTCCAGGCGAGGTTGGCGGAGAGCAGACGGGGGAAGGCGAGGAGCAGCAAGGCAGAGGCGCTGGTGATGCAGCTGCCCCACACAGACAGATGGCGCAAGTGAACCAGCGACTGCAGGGGAAGAGTGGGTGGGGATTTGGGGGGAGATTTGGAATGGAGGAAGGCAATGAGGTGAGAGAAGGAGGCGTTGGTGATGCTGCTGCCCCACGCAGGCAGATGGCGCAAGTGGATTAGCGATGGGCGGGGAAAGCGAGGGTGACGGGAGGGGGAAGCGAGGGCGATGGGAGGGGAAAGCAAGGGTGACGGGAGGGGGAAGCGAGGGCGATGGGAGGGGGAAGCGAGGGCGATGGGAGGGGAATTGTTAGACATACCTCCCATCGCCCTCCCATCGCCCTCTCATCGCCCCCCACTCCCCACCCACATCTTTCCGTTCTGCCCCTCCCTGCCCCTGTTCCACCCCCTCGCACGCCCCTCACCTCCCACCTCCGTGCAACTGATCTCCCCCCTATGGTGCCTCCCTTGCATCGCTCGCCCCTCTTAAGAACCTCTGCCCGCCCTTTTTCCATGCCCTCAGCTGGCCCAACCCCTGCCCGTTGCTGCGTCGTTGTTCGAGCAAAAAAACGAAAAGAAAAGAAAAAAATTATGACGCGCTGAAATCGTCCTTTCTTTTTTCCGCTTGCCCCTCCCTGGCACGTGCGGAGCGAGGGGCATACATGGGTACAACACGAGGACTTCCCGGGAGGTCACCCAGCCGAGTATTTCTCTCGCCCACATTATGGCACGCACTTCAGACTAACCTCCACATCCCTCCTCCCTAGCTTCGGGGCCCGGACGGGGTGGGGACCCGGCCCCACCCAGTGTGGCACCACCTCCATCTCCGTCGACACCCCTCCAGCTGAGGGCGGGTGAGTCCTCTCGTCCCCTTATCCCAGGCGATCCTCTTAGAGCTCAGGCCGCCCATGGGGTCCCCTCTACAGCCAGTTTCGGCGCCACGGCCTCGATCGACCCCACTGATACGGCGACATCATGCGACCAAGCCGTGATTTGCCCCACGTGCAGGAGCCCTCTCGTGAATTGACGTGCGCTCCAGCACCACACGCCCTTCTGCCACCCTGCGGACGTAGCTTGCAGGGCACAAGCCCTCCACGACGCTGCATATGTCCTCCCATCTCTCACACAGCCATGGGGGACAAGGAAGCATTTTACAGATGCACAGTGGCAGATGCTGGACTCCTATTTCTGGTTGGAGTATTTCTTGTCGGGGCGCACCCACGCCCGCCCTCTCAGACGCGTTCCGGCGAGGGTCCGAGGAGGAAACCCTGGACGTCCTCTGTACGATCTCGGCCCGTATATCCCAGTACCCTTAAGCCCCAGGCCCCACCTTCCTCTTTGCCGCTGCACCCACACTTCTCCTGACATAGACGACCCCTCCAGACCGCTCCCACACGACGGCCATCGCTACACGCGAGTGGACAGAGCTACTTTCTGAGGCGCTGATCCCTCGCACCCCCCTTCCTCGACGCACATCCCAGCGTGCACGTCCCGCCACCACCAAGTCTACCGCAAATGAGCGTTGCATTGCACGTTCGAGTCCGCGCAGGCGGCCCCAGATATACAAGGGACGACACAGCGCCTGCTGACGAAGCACCTGTTAACGGGAATGGAGTGTTGGCCCCGCCCTCGCTTGGGCAACGCCGACGACTTGGTCGGATGTACGGAAGAAGCAGCCGACCGTTCACAGTGAGGGAGCTGCTCGACGGGCTTCGTCGAGCTGCAAGGATCACTGTGGTGTTGCCATCGACCAGGTGTGCTCGATGGTTGCAGCTGACTGGGCTGGTCGATGGGTGGGCCTTCGACCAGGAGGAGCAGTTCGATGGGGAGGCCGATGGAGTAGTCAGTCGACCTGACATGTGAACGGAAGTCGACGACGGGAGCTCGGCGACAGCAGCCTACGTGCTGGTAGACGGAGGGGTCCGTCGACCAGGGTGTTGCTCGACGGGAGCTTTGGTCGACCAGAGCACTTGGTGGTCGATCAGAGGCACCTCGTGGTCAACTGAAGGCACTTGGTGGCCAACCAGAGCACCTGGTGGTGTCCAGGTAGACCATGTAACCTGCTCGGCAAGTTCCGCGGAGGCACGCGAACGTCGTCGAGGTCGCAGTGATGAAGGCAACTTCGGGCTGGTATCCCGAAGTCGATGTGGCTCGTCCGGCGCACACAACGATGCAAGTCGGGCCAATCGTCTGCGCGCACCTGCAAGCGTGCGCAATGCTGCCATATATGGGTGCAACGCTGGACAGCCACTCTGCAGCAGTGTTGGCACGCTGTCGACCTGTTGCGTTGGCAGGTGGCCTTTCCGCAGTGCTGGCGCGACTCCTATACGCAACGCTGGCAGACGGTCAACCATGCTGTGCTGGCGGTCGACTAGGCTAGCTGCAGAGTTGCTAGGTGCTTGATGTAGTCTTTTCTGTCATTGCTTGTTCAATCATTCTGGAATGCAATCTTTGCCTAGTTAAACTCTTGCCGATTTCTCCCATGAATGCACACGCACTAAGGAACTAAGCAAAGCTACGATCACTTGCAGGAGTTCGTGCCAATTCCCCCCGTAGTCTAGCTCATGACCATTGTAGAGTTACCTTCAGATAGGAGCCAACTTTCATACCTACTAAGTCGTTCGTAGGCCGGCAACTGATCTAGTCGCCATGGTCAACCCCGTAGCTGATGCGGGCGTAGCGGACATCTTGGAGGCACGTTTGGCTCATGTAAGGAAACGCCATGAGGATGGCGAGTACGGGATGATCCCCTGGACGATCGCTGAGTTGGGCATCCGGGCGCAGTGGGCGACGGAGCACCCTTCCCGTCCTGCATCTCCTCGACCAGTACGGAACGATGGTGGCGTCGACAACGAAGTCGACGGCGATGCACGAGTCAGCGGCAACGATGGCATGAAGAAGAGAGGGGTGATTAAGGTCGACAGTGGCGTCGACGGGAGTCAGGCGCGAGGGCAACTGTTGACGGCAGCTTGCGGGTCGAAGTCGATGGTCGACATCGCTCTCCTCTACGAAGCGGCGGAGGGCTCTTGGCGACGACGCACGTGACGGTGGGCGGGATCGCACTGGCGTATGGCTACTTCAAGTTTTCGCCGGACCGGATCACTTTCACACCTCTGCAAGGTCGACGGGACCTCTTCACCTGGAGGGAGTCCATAGAACCTCAACTCAAGGTCGTCGGGCCGAAGGGCTTCGGTGACGGTACCGTGCCAATTCCGCACGAGGACGATGTCGAGCTGCGCGGGGAGTTTCGTGCTGCTCACTTGCTCACCTTCATGGTCATCTCGAGGTGCTGCTCGCCGGTGGTGCAGCTAGCACTCAGGTTTTGTCGAGAGCGACTGGATGCTGGTCACCAAGCATGGCACTTCATCCTGTCGACGTATAAGACAAAGGACGACCTGTACATTGGACAGCTGGAGGAGAAGATGACACACCTGCGGATGGGCGAACAGGAGACGGCGACGGGCTATTGTAACTGTGCTCGACAGATACCGGCTGAAATGCGGATGGTGGGCGCTGAATACTCTACGGCATCCTACATCACCCACGTCGACAAGGGCCTGCCATGCAGCTACAACCTCATGAAGAGGATGATGATGGTGCCCGGCACACGTGAGTCCCTCAACGAGGAATCCATCGCCAGCTACGTCCTTCAAGACGAGGCTATGCAGGAGGCAGAGCAGCCCACGGAGCTCCTTCCGCAGGCAAGTTACGCTGCACCGACGAAGGAAAATCGTCAGCAAGAGCAGCGTGGGAAGCCGGACGGAGGTGGTAGCGGAGGTGGGCGGTTAACGACGGACGTCAACGAGAAGAAGTGGACGCGAGACAATGGTCGACGGCGGGAGTGCTAGGTCTGCGGTGACCCCGACCATCTTTCCTACGAATGCCCCGACCGCGACGGCAGTGACGAGGATGACAACAAGGGAGGCCGCCGTCGATCGACAAGCCATCGCCCCCGTCGAGATGAGAAGCCACGCAAGGAGAAGCAGACATCAAAGAAGACGTCGTCGACGAAGGACGTCGACAACTCCAGCGGCAAGGGCCGAGGCGACGGGGAGGCGTCGTGCTCGATGGTCGGCATGGTGGAGCCGACAGTCTCGCTGGCGCCGGAGGCTGGCGAGGACTTCCAGGCAGTGGCGGCAGCTGTGCAGGCAAACCCGATGGCGGTGCTGCTCGACAGCGGTTGCTCCCACCACCTGATGGGGACGAAGGCGGTCTTCGTCGACATGGCGCCGAGCGACAGTGTGAAACACGTGCGCGGCTTCAATGGGGCGTTGCAGCCTGTCGAGGGTCGTGGAACCGTCGCTCTGCAAGGGGAGGCCGTGAAACGGGTCCTCATCCCGGACGTGCTCTACGTCCCAAGAGTACAGGCAAACTTGCTGTCAGCTGGCCAACTGAAGGAGAGCGGCGTGCAGCAGCAAAACGACGGCGACGAGATGCTGCTCGTCGCCATGACTGGGGAGGTGCTCAGTCGAGCACGCTATATGGGTCGAGTCCTCTCCACCGACCATCGTCCCTGCTCAACACGGTCGCCATCGCCCTAGGTGGTGGCTCTGCGGACGATAGCCTCAGGGACGAAGTCGACCCCCGACCGGTGGCATGCGAGACTCGCGCATGTTGGCGTCGACACGATCAAGAGCTCGGCGAAGCATGAGGTTGCTACTGGGCTTGACATCAAGCTGTCAACTGGAGTGGACCCGCCGTGTGTCTCGTGCATCGGAGGCAAGCTAGCGCGGCACACCTTCCCGTACAAGGGCTCAGATGCTGAGGAGGCACTGGCTGTCGTGCACATTGACTTGTGCGGGCCATTTCGGGTGGCTGCCAAGGACGGCAGCTTGTACTTCCTGCTGCTGAAGGATTGTCACACTTGGTTCATGTGGGTGATGCCGGTTGCTAAGAAGAGCAACGTGCTGCGGGAGTTCGGGAAGTGGCTGGTGCTGGTGGAACGGCAGACGAAGAAGTCGGTGCTGCTGCTCCTCTCAGACTGCGGAGGGAGTTTCTCGTTTCTCGTGAAGGAGTTCACCAACTTCGTTGACGGGAAGGGCATCGTCCATAACTTGACGTGCCCTTACACTCCGCAGCAGAACGGCATGGCTGAGAGGGAGATGTGCACGGTCGTCGAGTCTGTACGGACAATGCCGGTGCTCATGGGTGTGCAGCATCACAGGTGGCATCCTGCTCTGCGACAAGTTGTCTAGGTACCCAACTACTTAGAGCAGTCGACGACGCTGCCGGAGACAACGCCGTACCAGCTGCTGACTGGGAAGAAGCCCGACCTCACGCTGGCGCGGTTGTGGAGCTGCATGGTGCAGTTCATGGTTCCCGAGCAGCAGCGCGGTGGGAAGCTGGCGCCGAAGGCTCGCTGGGGGCTTCACCTGGGTGTGTCGCCGGAGAGCAAGGGCTGGGAGATGCTGGCCTTGACCGACAACAAAGTAGTCACGTCGGTCGAGGTGATCTTCTACGAGACGCTGTCGCTGGAGGTGTGGAAGGCGGAGACTGGGCCGGCGTCGGGCCGGACGTAGGCACACCCGCCGACGAACACCTTGACGGCGACGGTCCCGCTGCTCGCCGAAGTCGACGAGCCTGCTGCTGAGGACGTCGAGGACGGTCTCCCTCCTCCCCCTGTTCTTGCTCCCCCCACCCCTATCGCAGATCGGCCTGTGTTGTCACCTGTGTCGGCCACCGGCGATGAGGGGAGCCTTGAGGCGTCGCCTGTGGCGCTGGCCAATGGCATCACCGGCGGTCGACAAGGCGCTAAGCTTGTCGACCACGAGGGGAAGCCGTCGACGACAGGGGAGCAGCAGACAGGGGAGCCGGTCGAACAGGAGGCAGCAGCAGGGGTGCAGTCGGCAGGGGAGCAGCAGACGTGACAATCGAGAGGGGAGCAACTGATCGAAGGGTCAACGCTGGCGAAGTAGCACGTCGTCGAGGCGGTCGACGATGAAAGGGAGCTGTCGGCAGGAGAGGAGTCCACCGACAGTGATGTGGTGGAGGTTCCGACTGAGAAGCCTGAGCCTGAGTTACGGCGTTCGTGCCGTGCTCAACGGCCGCCAGAGCGGCTGAGTTTCCACGCCTGTCTGCCACCAGCCGCCTTCACGACGCTGCTCGACCATGAGGACGCCAAAGTTGATCTTCCGGAGCTCGAACCCGACGTGCACGCCAACCCCGACCACCGCTGGGATATCGCGACGATGTCGGTAAAGGAGGCACTGGCAAGCTGGAAGGGTGAAGCAGCAAAGGCTGCTATGGACGAGGAGATCTGAAGCCTCGTCAGCAATGGCACGTGGGAGCTGGTTGAACGCCCACGCGGTGTAAACATCATGAAGAACTGGTGGATGCTGATGACAAAGTACCACATCGACGACAGTGTCGAGCGCGAAAAGGCGAGGCTGGTCGTGAAGGGCTTCACGCAGGTGTACGGTGCCGACTATGATGAGACGTACTCGCCGGTGAGCAGCTACGTCACGCTGAGGATCTTCCTTAGCATTGTTGCCGTCCTCGACCTCAACTTGATGCAGCTCGACCTCTATGACCAGGCCGATGCGTCGCTCTGCTACCTCGTAATGCTGCGGCGAGTCTGGTAGCATGTAAGACTGGATTATCCCCCGACCCTGACAGGACATCTCCAGGCGGGTGGAAGAGAACTCACCACTACGGTCCGAATGCAGAGGGAGCCCACAAAGGGCCTGGGCGTCACCCCTCGCTAGTAGCCACAGCTCGAGGGTGGTAGGCACTTCGGCCTTCCGTCACAAAGGTAAAACCGTGGTGTAGCGGGAGTAGTCGTCCACCACAATCAGGAAGTAGCGCTCCTGACATGGGCCACGGACCGGGGAGGGGCCCCACACGTCCAAGTGTAGGGTCTGGAAGGGAGACGTGGTGGGGGGAACGACGAGGAGTGAGGGGCAGTGCGCTGCCGACCCTCGATGCAAGGAGTGCACAACGGCGCACGCGAGCGAGGAAGCGAAGCAAGCGACTCTGGGAGACTTGAGACCAGACGGTGACGTACCATCAAACTGAGACATGGAAACGACAGGTGACCTAGACGGTGGTGCCAAATGACCGACGGGTGGGTGAGTGACCAACGGTCGCATGACACAGCAACTACCTGACCTGACTTGACCTGACCTGACGAAGTGTGCTGGGACCTAGTGCGTAGAGAGTACAGACCAGAGCCCAGCTCCTTGTGGAAAGTGGCCAGAGGCATTCCAGTGGCACCGATTGTGAAGGAGGCAACAGGCTCGTCCAGAGGGAGAGTGGTGACAACTCCTAGGTCATGAAGGTGACTGACACCAACCAAGTTCCTAAAGAAAGAGGGGGTGTAATAGCCTGTGAGAAACCCAGAGGGAGCGGCCGGACACGGGAGAATGGTGGTGCTGTGGGCAACTACAGATCCCACGGAGGGTTCAGCCAAGGCAACAGTGACTGGAGTGTGCAGTGGCGTGAGGTCAGTGCAGTCGCAAAAGAAACAACTGGACGCTCCTGAGTCTAGGGTGAAGGAAAGCTGTGCAGTTGGTGAGGTCGCATCCAATTCAGCAACAAAGGCTGGGACTAGACTAGTGGTAGCTGCAGCTCCCACACTAAGAACCTCTGAGGCGCCTGCACTGGAAGCTACACAAGCACCAAGCTAGACAAGCTATACAAACACAAATCTAACCCCAGCTGCAGCTCCCACGTACCGGTCTGTGCACTGGCTGGGTCCGACAGGGCCCCGCGGTGGAGGCTGCTGCTGAACCCACAGTTGCTGCAGTGGCCACTGCTGATGCTGCGGCCACAGGTGCTGCGGTCACGGCTGCTGCCGCGGCCACTGACGTCGTGGCCACTGCTGCTGCTGTGGCCACCAGTGCTGCTGCGGCCACCGGTGCTGTTGCCATTGCTGCTGCTGCGGCTGTCGCGACAATGACATGGCACGCTCGTATGGGGGGTGTGCTGGCGGTAGCCTAAGCTGCTACTGGTGCGTTGGGGAAGCTGTTGCTGGTGCTACTGGCGGCAGTGGAAGCTGCTGCTGGTGCTACTGGTGGCAGTGTAAGCTGCTGTTGGTGCTACGGGCGGCAGTGGAAGCTGCCGCTGGTGCTACTGTCGGCAATGTAAGCTGCTGCTGGTGCTACTGGCGGCAGTAGAAGCTGTTGCTGGTGCTACTGGCCTTTAGGGTTGAGATTGGGCGGGCAGGAAGGGCGGCAGCGGGCAGCAACGGGCGGCTAAGGGGTGGGGCGGTCGTTTCTGGGCAACCGTACGATTTGGCCGTGGGGCCAGCAAAACGCAGGCCACGGAGCAGTCGAGCAAGGGCCTCGGGGCCCGCTACTGAAGGCCGCAAGGCCTGCTAACACGTGGGTCGCGGGGCCTGCGATCTACGGTCGTGTGCGACAAGCGGCAACGGGCGGCTAAGGGGTGGGGTGGCCGCACGATTTGGCCGTGGGGCCAGCTAAACGCAGGCCACGGGGCCGTCGAGCAAGGGCCTAGGGGCCCGCTATTGAAGGCCACGGGGCCTCCTAACGCGTGGACTGCGGGGCCTGCGTTCTATGGTAGCGCGCGATAATAATAATAATAAAAAAAAAAAACGGACGGGGGAAGGGTCGAACGGACGACGGCTGGAAAAACGCGACGGGCTACGGGCGACGGGCTACGAGCGACGCGCGACGGGCGACGTGTGACGCGCTACGGAGCGCGCGTTATGACGCGGCGCGCGTTAGTACGAGGCGTGCGCGTTTCGGTGGGACCTTAACGATCGAGAATGAAAAACGCCAGGGTAAACCCTAGTTAGGGTGGACCTTGCTCTATACCATGTTAGAATCTGAGAATGAATGACTAGAATGAGAAAGTACAAGGGTAGATACAACAAACCTAACCTAGCACTAATCAAGGTGCACACCACCTAGACTACACAATACAAACTATAATAGTTATAGTTTGACAGCTCGACATGAAGAACACTTTCTTGCAGAGTAAGCTCGACTGGGTGCTGTATATGCACCAGCCGGACCACTTCAAAGATGGGACCAGCCGGGTGTGCAAGCTGCTGAAGAGCCTCTACGGGCTGAAGCAGTCGCCGCTGCTGTGGTACAGGGCACTCAACGGCGTGTTGTTGGGTGCTGGCTGGAAGAAGAGCCAGGTCGACGAGGCGCTCTACTTCAAAATCGACGACGACGGAGTGACCTGCTGGGTGCTGGTCTACGTCGACGACCTGCTCGCCGCCAGCAGCAGCACCGTGATGCTGAAGGAGCTGAAGGAGCTGCTCGAGGCAACCTTCGAGCTGCGCGAGAAATAACCGTTCGTGAAGTACATTGGGCTGGAGATCGTGCGCGTTAGGCTGGCAAGGAAGCTGCGACTACATCAGCAGGGCTGCGACGACAAGCTGCGTAGGCGCTTCATCGACGAGGAGCGCCGCGGTCGAGTTCCGAAGATGCCAGTATCCATCAACGCCTACGCCAAGCTGACATTCGACGACGAGGAGGCGCAGGAGCGCGAGGAGGAGGAGAATCGGCAGAAGGTTGGCTCGCTGCAGTTCGCGGCGACGACGACAAGGCCGGACATCGCGTTCGCGTGCAGCAAGCTGGGGAGCGGCCTCACGGTGAGGAGCGACCAGCACTGGTGCGAGGTCGATAGCTGCCTCGCCTATCTTGCTGACACCCGCGATGCGGCCCTGAAGTTTGGCAGTGGACCAGAGTTGCTGGAGCTGATCGGCTACGTGGACGCCGACGACGCGGGCGACAAGCAGAACCGGACGAGCACGGGCGGCTACGTGTTCGTCTATGGAGGGGCCGCGGTCTCCTGGTCGAGCTCGCGCATCAAGTGCGCGACACTGTCGTCGACCGAGTCGGAGTACGTGGCGGCCACGGATGCAGGCAAGGAGGGACGCCGACTTCGCTTTCTTCTTGCGGAATTCAAGCAGCTCGACGCTGGGAAGCCGATTGTCCTCCGGGTGGACAGGCAAACTCAAGCACATGGAGCGACGCTAAGGACAGGCAAAGTTGGCGATCACGGTCGCTGAGGGCTTGGGGCTGACAGGCAAACTCAAGCACATGGAGCGACGCTACGCCTGGCTGCAGCACATGGTGAGGCGCGGGAAGTTCATGATGTAGTACATCCCGACCACCGAGCAGCCGGCTGACTTCCTGACGAATAAAGGCGCCGCATTTTCCGGCTTTCAATTGGTGCTCTACCACCATCGGCCAAGTACGCCTTGCTGACGTCGGCGACGGGGATGACGAGGTGCAGCAGTAGGTGCTGTGCCCTTCTGCACGGCTGGTGCGGTGAGAGCATGCTGTGTGTGGGGTGCATGCGGAGGACGAGTTTTTTGCATGGAGTACTGCCGTGTGGGCTGATGACCCAAGCGTGAGCGCTGCAGGGGAGTGTTAACGGGAATGGAGTGTTGGCCCCGCCCTCGCTTGGGCAACGCCGACGACTTGGTCGGATGTACGGGAGAAGCAGCCGACCGTTCACAGTGAGGGAGCTGCTCGACGAGCTTTGTCAAGCTGCAAGGATCATTGTGGTGTTGCCGTCGACCAGGTGTGCTCGACGGTTGCAGCTGACTGGGCTGGTCGATAGGTAGGCCTTCGACCAGGAGGAGCAGTTTGATGGGGAGGCCGATGGAGCAGTCCGTCGACCTGACATGTGAATGGCAGTCAACGAGGGGAGCTCGGCGACAGCAACCAACAGTGCTGATCCACGGAGGGGTCCGTCAACCAGGGTGTTGCTCGACGAGAGCTTTGGTCGACCAGAGCACTTGGTGGTCGACCAGAGGCACCTGGTGGTCGACCAGAGGCACTCGGTGGTCGACCAGAGCACCTGGTGGTGCTCAGGTCAACCAGGTAACCTGCTTGGCGAGTTCTGCGGAGGCACGCGAACGTCGTCGAGGTCGCAGTGACAAAGGCGACTCCGGGCTAGTATCCCGAAGTCGATGTGGCTCGTCAGGCGCAGACAACAGCCGACGGATGCACAACGATGCAAGTCGGGCCAATCGTCTGCGCGCACCTGCAAGCGTGCGCACTGCTGCCATCTATGGATGCAACGCTGGACAACCGCTCTGCAGCAGCGTTGGCACGCCGTCGACCTGCTGCGTTGACAGGTGGCTTTTCCGCAGTGCCGGCGCGACTCCTATACGCAACGCTGGCAGACGGTCGACCATGCTGTGCCGGCGGTCGACCAGGCTAGCTGCAGAGTTGCTAGGTGCTTGATGTAGTCTTTTCTGTCATTGCTTGTTCAATCATTCTGGAATGCAATCTTAGCCTAGTGAAAGTCTTGCCAATTTCTCCCGTGAATGCGCAAGCACTAAGGAACTAAGCAAAGCTACGATCACTCGCAGTAGTTCGCGCCAATTCTCCCCGTAGTCCAGCTCACAACCATTGTAGAGTGACTCTTCTCATGGTGCGGTGAGCGTGGACGGCCCCACAAATTACCTTCAGATAGGAGCCGACTTTCATACCTACTAAGTCGTTCGTAGGCCGGCAGCTGATCTAGTCACCATAGTCGACCCTGTAGCTATTGCGGGCGTAGCGGACACCTTGGAGGCACGCTTGGCTGATGCGAGGAAACGCCACGAGGGTGGCGAGTACGGGACGATCCCCTGGAAGATCGCTGAGTTGGGCATCCGGGTGCAGTGGGCGACGGAGCACCCTTTCTCCTCCTGCATCTCCTCGACCAGTACGGAACGATGGTGGCGTCGACAACGAAGTTGACGGCGATGCACGAGTCAGCGGCAACGATGGCATGAAGAAGAGAGGGGTGATTAAGGTCGACGGTGGTGTCAACGGGAGTCAGGCGCGAAGGCAACTGTTGACGGTAGCTCGCGGATCAAAGTCGATGGTCGACATCGCTCTCCTCTACAAAGCGGCGGAGGGCTCTTGGCGACGACGCACGTGACCGGCGTATGGCTACTTCAAGTTTTCGCCGGACCGGATCACTGTCACACCTCTGCAAGGTCGACGGGACCTCATCACCTGGAGGGAGTCGATAGAACCTCAGCTGGAGGTCGCCGGGCTGAAGGGCTTCGGTGACGGCACCGTGCCAATTCTGCCGGAAGACGATGTCGAGCTGCGCGGGGAGTTTCGTGCTGCTCACTTGCTCACCTTCATGGTCATCTCGAGGTGCTGCTCGCCGGTGGTGCTACTAGCACTCAGGTCTTGTCGAGAGCGACTGGATGCTGGTCACTGTTATAGTCTAGAGTCCACTTAGTGGTCGCGGATGCCCATGAAACCGCCTAAGCAGAATCTGACGACTTCAAACCGCCTCTGTTCGAAACGCCGTCACGATCAGCTCCGATAACATACGAGGCTGAAACTTGGACAGCAGTTAGCCTTAGGTGTCTGCTTTCCAACGGTATATTGCTTGCTTTCATCAGAGGTGTGTGCGCTACGCAGTGAACGAAATCGTAAGCTCGGCTGAAAACGTATAGTTTCATTGATGCAAGGAAGAGGTGAGTACAACATTGCCTAGTGGACTCTTAAGGGGTTGGGATCATCCTAGGAACTCAGAGAAGGTTGATTCCTAGGGGAGAAAGGCTAGAGAAGGATGAGAAACGTCCTAGCTAGGTCAGCAAAGCCAACCACACTTGGAAGTTCAGAGCTGTACTCAAGGCAACCAATAGTGAGGAAGCCAACCATGAGTCAGCTTGTCTTCCCACTTGCACCCTCTTGCAAGCTGCTTCTAGGAAGACCACACTTCTCAAAAGGAGGGTGGTAGAGTCCCACTTGACCACCTGTACTTCTTGTCTCATTCTCTGTCCCTGCACCATTGGCATGACAACAATGAAAGGGTGGCAAGGGAAATGCTGCCAACAGTGCACCATGACTACGGAACAGTGACTTTCGACAGCTGTCACGCAATGCTCCGATGTTGGATCGTTCTGAAACTTGGTGACCACCTGCGCTACGGGGCAAAGGACTGCCAGACCGAATTTCAGACCAATCAGAGCTCGGTAGACGAGTCAGCAGCCGAAATGGCGAACCTTGGTGTTACCAAAAAGAGTAACACACACTTCCGGGATGCCATAAGTCTTGAAACTTAAAATGTTGTCACGCCTTGTTAACTGCTTCAAAAACTCTGAAACTTTGAGGGTTTGAAGAACACATGTTGAAGAGCCTCTCCACAAAATTCCAGAAGCTGAGCAGGCTTGTAGGCCGAATGGGAGTGCGATGACCGTGCCACTGTAGTGTGTTGGCACAACAAACTCCCCCTCATCGTGCTCTCATTCATCCCTTAGCTGCTCCCTGAAGCTGCCTCCCTTAGTTGAAGGACATGCCACACAAGGTGGCACAGGTCCAATGCTGATGCTCTGCAAGCCGCTTGGTCAAAAAATCTGCAGGTTGCTTGGTAGTGTTGATGTAGTGCAAGGAGACCGTGCCCTTCTTCACCTCCTTCCTCACCCAATGCCACTTGATATGCATGTGCTTGTTCAGCCCATGGAGCACAGCATTGCGAGCCATTGCAATTGCTCCTTGGCTGTCACAAAACACAGGTGTAGGACCCTCTTGCTCCAGCACCTTGGAGCTTGTTTGAGGCCATAGAGGGCCTTGTTGAGCCTGCAAACACGTCCGCTCCCATCGTCATACCCCTCTGGCTGCTTCATGTAGATCTCCTCATCTACCACGCCATAGAGGAAAGCCGTCTTCACATCCATTTGCTCCACCTTCCAACCACAAACGGCAGCGGCTGCTAGCAACACCCGGAGCGTAGGAGCCTTGGCAACAGGAGCAAACACCTCCTTATAGTCAACCCCTTCCTTTTGCTGGAAGCCCTTGATCACAAGCCTTGTTTTCCGCCTCTCCAACTTCCCCTCCGCATCGGTCTTCACACGTAATATCCACGTGCAATCCAACGCCTTTCTTCCCGGGGGCAGATCAGTGAGGGTCCATGTTCCATTCTCCATGAGGCTCTGAAACTCATCCTCCCTTGAAGCCAACCAAGCCTCTCGATCATCTCCAGCAAGTGCTTCCTCCATTGAAGTCGGCTCATGAGGTAATTTGACACCGAAGCAACAAATCTGCTCCATCTCTCCCTCGGCTCCCTTCTCCTCATCATCTTCCTCCTCCTGGACCAGCAATGCCTTAGGACCCCCAAGCCCGTCATACTTGAGGAAATCCCTTGGGTGAGCAGCTCTCTTGGGCCTCTCCTTGGCTGCTCCCTCCCTAGCTCCACCATGGACAACACCACGCTTCCCTTGGGTTGTGCGCCTTGGTGGAAGTGTAGGGGATGGTGTAGGCTGCTGCACCTCCTCCTCGGCATCACCTCTCTCAGCTACAGGGGCATTCTCTTGCTGCAACACTCCTTCCACCTCTGCTGCCTCCCCTTCAGCACCTCCCAAGTCATGTGACACCTCCGTTACCTCTGAAGATGAAGACAACTCAATGGGAATAAGGAGTGGGTCATTCGTTCCCACCTCTATTCCAAGCGGAATGGTGACCTTGCTCCTCCCTCGCTCCAACCACTCCTTGAACATGAGCCCCTCCATGAACTTGGCATCTCTGGTGGTGAAGATGGTGTTGGCTTTTGGGTCCCACATGAGCCACCCCTTGCTCCCTTGTGCAAGTCCCAAATGAACAGCCCACACCGCCGCCGCTTGAAGCTTGTCACGCTTCTCCTTAGGGACGTGCACGAGTCCCATGCACCCGAAGACTCGAAGCATATCCACCAGAGGCTTCTTGCCTCTCCATTTCTCCATAGGGACCCAATGCTGCCCTCCCACATGAGTCAATACTCGGTTCTTGATGACGGTGGCATGGCGAATAGCGAGGGGCCAGAACCGTAAGGGTAGACCCGAGTCTACCAACATCGTTCTCCCACCCTCGATGATGGTCCGGTTCGCTCTCTCTGCCACACCATTGGATTGAGGAGTGTAGGCCGTGGTGAGCTGCTGCTTGATACCATGCCGCTTCAGGTAGCTCCGGAACTCCGCTCCCAAGAACTCCCCACCACGGTCGCTACGAATCGCCTTCACCCGCTTGCCGCTCTCTCGCTCCACCAAGGGCAGCCATTCTTCAATGATGACCCTTGCAGCATCACTCTTCTTTGCAAGTGGAAAGGACCAGGTGAGCCTTGTGTTGTCATCCACCATGGTCATGGAATACAGGGCCCCACCATCTCCCTTAACCGTCATGGGTCCCACGAGATCCACATGCACGAGCTCCACCGGGTCACTCGACTTCCCCTCCACCGAATGGAAGGGAAACCGTGAAAACTTGCTGGTCAAGCAAGTCTCACAAGATCCCACCTCCTTGGGCTCCCCCTTTATCCTCAGCCCCTTGACTCTTTCCTCCTTGAACAGCTGCTGCAACTGAGGTAGCGCCACGTGGCCAAAGCGACGGTGTGCGGTGAGCCAATCCGTCTCACCCGTGCTAGGAGTTACACTTGGTAGCTCAGCCCCTCCATGCCCAAGGAGCCCACCATCACTATCATTACCACCTCCTCCATTGTCCACGTGGTTAACATGCCCTCCTCTCACATCTCCAGCAGCCAAGCGCGCAGCCGCCTCCTTCCATGGCAGCACCGGTATCTCCCACATGGACCGGTGCATGTCCTTGCCGCCTCGGAGGTCCCACAACACGCGCCCATCCAGAGTTGCCTTGAAAACCTTTGTGCCCAACATCTCCATCTTCATCCCTGCCTCACTTAGGGCCTTGGTAGAGAGGAGGTTGGCACACAATCCAGGAACAAGGAGAACACGCTTCAGCCCCACAAGCCTCCCATCCGCACCCATGAACATGGCTCTCCCCTCGCCACGCACGGGTACAACTTGGCCGGTGGCTGAAACGACGGTGGCTGCCTTTGATGGCCTGACTTCATCCAGTAGATCCTCTCGGTTGGTCATGGTCATGAAGGCTCCCGTGTCGATGACCCAATGGGAGGAGCGGTGAAGAGCAATCTTGCTGGCCGGCACTACCATGTCCTCGGAGCACGCCTCTCCTACATGATAGAACATGCCGCCGTATCCGCCAGCACCTCCATCGCCCTCCTCACTGCCCATGCCTTCTCCCATAGCTCCATGAACACCCTTGGAGCCCTCAATTGATGGCTGACCAGGCCTCCAACCGTCAGGTAACTTGCGGCACTTGAACCATGGGTGACCTTCCACATGGCAATACCAACACTTGCCGCCACACCGCTTGCCTCCCTTGTTGCCACGCTTCCCTCCCGAATGCTGCTCCCCTCCAGAGCCTTCCTTGGCCTTGCCTTTCTTGCTGCCACGCCCCTTGAAGCCCTTCATGCCGTAGGCTGAACCTCCACCTTCACCGGCAGCGGCGGTCAGCTCCTTCCTCCGAAACTCCTCTTGAAGAACTTGCGCGCGAATCCACTCAAGGGACCACGAGTCCTTCATGCCATTAAGGTTGACCACCAAGGGCCCCCACGACTCCGGCAGCAGGGAGAGAGCCTTGTAGCACTTGATTTTCTCAGGGTAGTCCACACCAGCAGCAGAGAGCTTCACATAGAGGTCCCGGAGTTGATCGAACGCTCCTTGTACGGCATCACCCTCGTTGATCTTCACCGCATGGAGTTGTCGCTCGAGCACCACCACCATTGCTTCGCTGCTGGGGGCATGGACATCCTTCAATATCTTCCATGCCTTAGGACCACACTCAACTTCCTTGATGAGATGCTTGATGTGGTGCAGCTGGTTGGATGAGAGGCATTGGGAGAGAAGGAAGAATCCATCCTTGGACCGGCGATCCCATTCCTTGGTCGCTCCTTCGCTCGCAGGCCTCTTCAATTCTCCATCCATCACTTCAAGCAGCCCATAATGGTTGAAGAGGAGCTCCATCCTGAAGCTCCATGATGCCCAATCCTCCCCAGAGAACTTCTCCAGGTTGAATGCCTTCACATCATCCTTAGCTGATGTTGAAACGGAAGCCATTGGTGCAGATCCGCCTGCAACGCCTCTTCCCGCTTCCCCAGCGCCTCTCACGCCACCACTGCCACTAGGACCAGCTGGAGCAGAACCTTCAGCCTCCATATTCACCCACGAACAGAGTAGAACAGCTCTGATACCACTTGTTATAGTCTAGAGTCCACTTAGTGGTCGCGGATGCCCATGAAACCGCCTAAGCAGAATCTGACGACTTCAAACCGCCTCTGTTCAAAACGCCGTCACGATCAGCTCCGATAACATACGAGGCTGAAACTTGGACAGCAGTTAGCCTTAGGTGTCTGCTTTCCAACGGTATATTGCTTGCTTTCATCAGAGGTGTGTGCGCTACGCAGTGAACGAAATCGTAAGCTCGGCTGAAAACGTATAGTTTCATTGATGCAAGGAAGAGGTGAGTACAACATTGCCTAGTGGACTCTTAAGGGGTTGGGATCATCCTAGGAACTCAGAGAAGGTTGATTCCTAGGGGAGAAAGGCTAGAGAAGGATGAGAAACGTCCTAGCTAGGTCAGCAAAGCCAACCACACTTGGAAGTTCAGAGCTGTACTCAAGGCAACCAATAGTGAGGAAGCCAACCATGAGTCAGCTTGTCTTCCCACTTGCACCCTCTTGCAAGCTGCTTCTAGGAAGACCACACTTCTCAAAAGGAGGGTGGTAGAGTCCCACTTGACCACCTGTACTTCTTGTCTCATTCTCTGTCCCTGCACCATTGGCATGACAACAATGAAAGGGTGGCAAGGGAAATGCTGCCAACAGTGCACCATGACTACGGAACAGTGACTTTCGACAGCTGTCACGCAATGCTCCGATGTTGGATCGTTCTGAAACTTGGTGACCACCTGCGCTACGGGGCAAAGGACTGCCAGACCGAATTTCAGACCAATCAGAGCTCGGTAGACGAGTCAGCAGCCGAAATGGCGAACCTTGGTGTTACCAAAAAGAGTAACACACACTTCCGGGATGCCATAAGTCTTGAAACTTAAAATGTTGTCACGCCTTGTTAACTGCTTCAAAAACTCTGAAACTTTGAGGGTTTGAAGAACACATGTTGAAGAGCCTCTCCACAAAATTCCAGAAGCTGAGCAGGCTTGTAGGCCGAATGGGAGTGCGATGACCGTGCCACTATAGTGTGTTGGCACAATAGTCACCAAGCCTTGCACTTCATCCTATCGACGTACCAGGCAAAGGACGACCTGTACATTGGATAGCTGGAGGAGAAGATGACACACCTTCGGATGGGCGAGCAGGAGTCGGCGACGGACTACTGCAACCGCTTCGTGGGCACCGCTTTGTTTGTGAAGCGCTGCCTCCCAGATCATCTCGAGAGGATGGGGCGGGTGTTACCTTGGCTTCTGAGGTTGCGCCAACCCCAGACAGCTGCTCGACTTCTTTCGGCATGTGTCACCACTCGCGAGAAGTACTTGTCAAGGACCGTCCCTCCCTTGCCAGCAGTGCACTCCAGTTTTGCACAGCGGGATGCACGCCTGGGAGATACTATCCAGCGGCTTTTAGCATCGGGGACCTGGGCATGCCGCGAGGACGTCCGAGATGCCGCCCTTGACCAGATCTTCCTCCCCATTTGTCTCGAGGGTTTCGGCATTCGTCGCATGGAGCGCATTGCCCCGGTGAGTTACGTTACTGGCGCAGTGTGCACCCATCCTCTGTTCTCTCCCTGTGTGCGGCGAGATCTTCCTTCCGAGCTTCGATTCAGGTGAGACGGAGCAGATCGACCCATCCCTGCGGACGACGCTGGAGGGCATCCCATCTGACATCCTCTCTCTCCTCCTACCCTGATCCTCTAGTGCCTCTGGTTCCACCGATTCCCTTTTCGCACGAGCGAGCTGCCTTTTGGAGGCGCATGCATTTGAGGCCGTAAGTGCCCGTCACACCTCTCCCTTGCACTATGCCCGTTTGACTTCCCTTCAAGGCGTAGGTGCAGGATCGTGGCTGCAGGCAGTGCCATATGCAGACCCCCTACGCATTCCGTAGGCGAAGTGGCAGGTGGCTTCATTATGCCGTCTTGGTCTACCTGTCCCCCAGTTAGCCCTCGCAGGTCAGTGTTCCTGTGGGCAGGCGATCGACGACATGATGATGCCTCCTCCCGCATGCCGTGTAGGCGCCTCCTCCCATATCCCAGACCTCACTTGCCGTGACGTTGGGCAGACCTTTATGGTCTTGGTGGATGTCTCCATAGCGGATCCACAGCGGGAACGTGCAGCTGAGATGGTCGAACCCCACACAGATTGGAGTGGCAGCAGCTAGGCAAGTGCAGGAGAAACTACGTCACTGGGGGCCGCACCTAGAGGGGTTGCAGCCGGCACTAGAGTTTTACGCGAGCGTGGCTGGGCGGGACAGGTGGCCAGAACTGGGTGGCTCGGCGGTCCTTTGACGGGCAAAAGGGAGCTCATGATGGGTGGCGGCGGGCTGACGACGAGTGGCGAGGCGACGATCGACGGCGCGACAAGGCTGCGAACCGCCGAGGCTTGCCATTGCAGCCGTTGCGACCTTCGCGACCGTTACGACACTCACGATGGTCATACTGATGGATGCGCAATGGGCAGAGCGAATCACGGCGGTTGCTAAGGGTGGGCCCATTGAAAAAAAAAAAAAGAGGGTCCTAGTCGTGACCTACTTTAATAACATATCAACGTGGTAACTAACTTAACTCAGGAGCCATGGCTAGAGCTAGCGTGAGGCATGAGAGTAGCGTGAGCATGAGAGCGAAGGTTTGGCCAAAGGAGGGGTTTCACTTATGGCAAGGCATACAAGATATAGTCGAGAAGGAGGGTGCACCACCAAATAAGAACACAATAAAACTACACTATTCCAAACTACAAGCAGGTTTATAAAATATGTAGTAACATAGTTTGATAATAACATGCGTCGCCGACATTGGCTGCACACTGCTTCGCTGGGGAGAGTGACGTTATCCACTGGCGTCGCCGCGCAAGCTGCCTGCGGCCGCCGTCGACCGCTGCACTCGACGCCGACGTCGGTGGTCTTGATCACTCCTATCCTCCTCGTGCCCACGATGCTGCTGACTTGGTCGCCGCCATCGACCTCCATGTCGACGCCGCCTTCGTTGTGCATTGGTTGGGGAGAGACAGGTCGGGAAGGGTGTTCCGCCGCCCACAGCGCGCAGATCCCCAAGTGGACCACCTCCAAGGGGAGCACCGGTCCGAACTTGCCAGCTTCGTGGCGTCTCCTCGCATCAGCCTTCCTCGCCTGCATGGTATCCGCTACGCCTGCTCCGACCTCCTAGCCTACCGTGGCGACCAAGACAGTTGCCGGCCTACGAACAAATTAGGTAATGTGGACTCAAGAAGGCTACTCTGATTGTATCATTGCAGGGTCGTCCACGCTCACCGCACCATGCGGAGATTCACTCTACACCAGGATCTAAATTACGAGAAAAGGCACGGCTTGTGTGAGTGGTCACATCATTCCTTAGCGTTCTCTCTGCTTGCTCATTCACAGAGAGAATTGGCAAGAGTACAATGATAGCAACAACAATGGCAGGAATTAATGCATTAGAAGCAAGTATGCCTAGCACATAGGCAGGTCTGCCTCCAGCACATCAAACTCGGCGACCTGCCAGCAATGCAAGTCCGTACCGCTTCAGCGCTGCAGAAAGGCGGCTTCTTAATGTAGCAAGTCGGCGGCTTGCCAATGATGCAGAAAGGCGGCCATCCAGCGTTGCATCCGTAGATGACAGCAGCGCACCTACTTCGCAGGTGCTTGCAAAGGGTTAGTGCGACGTGCACCATCATGTGCACAGCGCCGCTGCCATGTCGGCCACGTGCTGTTCGTTTTGCTTGATGAGCCGCATCAACCTCGGGATACCACTCTAATGTCTGCTTTCTCAAAATATCGTGGGCGACGGTCGCGCACCCCGCAGAACCTTGTCGCTCTCGTAACTTGGTCGACAAGGAAACGAGCAAGGCGGCATCGACTTGCGCATCAGAAGTCGATCACAAACTATACGTGATCGTCAACCATGTAGGTCAACGGCCACCAACCGACGCCACCAAGCATGCCACTCTACAGGCCGACGATCACTTCATCAACCCCCTTAGACTGTGTGCCGATTTCGCCAAGTTGGCCTCCCAAAGTCGGCGCCCTCAAGCCGGCACCCCTCCCAGGTCGACGAGTCCCTTCATCGATAACACATCAACCGGCTTCACCGAATTCGGCTCCACGGGAACCGGCTTCCTCCAAGTGGGCATCGTAGTCAAAGTCGGCCAACCACGGCAACTTGAACCTCCATGTCGGCTAACCAAGCTGACATAGCCGACCACGAAGTCGGCTACCCACTAGTCGACAAAACCCTTCATCGACCACACCAGTCAAAGTAGCCCGCTGGCTTCCCGTTGTCGGCGGCTTCGCAGTGGCCCCGTGTGGATCGACCAACTTCGTCGACCTTCTCGCCCAAGTCGGCGTCGCCCACTACAAATGGTCGGTTGCACCTCCCGCACACCCGACCACGAAGTCGGCTCCGCCCAAGCAAGGACGGGGCCAACCCACAGCTCCCGTTAACAGCACGAACACAACGGGGAGGCAACGGGAGGCGAAGGAGAGGGGACACAACAGGAAAGGTGATGGGGCACTTCGGGCTATGGGGCTCTACGAACGATGGAGCGCTTCAGGCAACAGGGCTACGAGCGACGGGGCGCTTTGGGCTAAGGCGAGGTACAAGGAGGTGGGCCCATCGGATCCATTCCTATGCTTTTTACCATGTGAAAGTGGTAACCAAGTAAATATGAGAAATGAATGACGAAGGAAAGAAGAAACAAGCAAGATATTAGCCAGCCCTAGCAAACGCTAATCATAAATGTACACCACCTATACTAACAAATATAAGTTATAAAAGATATAGCTTGACAATCCCGACCCCGCGCTCTTATGCAGAGGCGATCACGTGTCCTTAATCCTCTCAGTAGCAGACAGCCATGGACGCACAGATGGTATCATGGAAGTCCAAAGGCACCAACGTTGACGCAACTCCCCCTTCTGGGGCGAACATAGTCGATGGCATGTGGATTTTCAGGGTGAAGCCGCCGCCAGGTTCTACGCCTGGCGCGTTACGTTGCACGAGGCTTCAGTCAACATCATGAGTTCGACTTCTTCCAGATCTTCTCCCCGACCCCGAAGATGACCACTCTTCGGGTGTTACTGCACGTTGCAGCACAGGATGACTACGAGCTGGCCCCACTTTATTTTTTCACAGCTTTCTTGCAGGGCAGCCTACGTAATGACGTGCACTCGATCGGACCTCGCGTGCCCTCTCAGCATCCTGGTGCGTTACGTTGCGCTGAGGAGACACCGGCGTATGCACTACCAGGCTGCGCAGAGGGTACTGCGTTACTTGTCCAGTACATCGAGCATGGGGCTTGTGCATGGAGGATAGGGTCGAGTTGTGCTCACTACGCACTCAGATGCTTCTTAGGCCGACGACCTAGAGACTCAGCGGTCTTCACAGGGTTGCACTTTCAGTCTTGGTGCTGGTTCTATCTCCTAGAGGTCCACCTGCTCGTCTTCTGTTCTTAGTTCCAACTGTGAGGCCGAGATCTACGCTAGGGCTATGACTGCACAGGAGTTACGCTGGCTCACCTACTTGCTTATTGATTAACTTGGGTGAGCGGCCTCATTCTCCTCTGATTTTATACGATGACAAACAAGGCCATGATTGCCTTGTGTCAGGAGCAGAGACTGGAGCACAGTACGAAGCACATTGCTCTTTGTTATTTTCTCGCACGAGAGTTGCAGCAGCGTGGTCAGCTGCGCCTTGCTTACGTTGCCTCCGAGGCCAACATTGTTAATATCTTCACTAAGGCCCTACGGTCTAGTGATCATCACTGTTTCTCCACTACTCTAGGCCTTGTGCATACTTTGCCTCACTTGTTTATCTCTTGACTTTGCCTTGTAGTAGAATCTATATATATATTTACTTGCATGCTTCCCTTGCTAGGTTGTGATCACTGTACCGCATGTGCTTTTTTATAACTCTACATGCGAACTGGCCTTGTGGCCTCTTGCTCGTTCTCGGACTGTGTGGTAACATTATTATTCACCCTGAGCTTTACTTTGTTGTCTCTTGTTGTCCCCCACTTCGCCTATGGGGGTGTGTCAAACATTATATATGCCTGTGTTAGACTGTAGGCTATAGTGAGGCACAATCTAGAGGGTATAACCTGATCAGGGCTTCCTACTTGTACCACTTTCTCTCTAGTAATCATCATTCCACTGTTTACACTTTTGACAGCATAGGCACAGTCACAGGCATAGGCACATACACAGGCACATGCACATGCACAGGCAGATGCATAGACACAGGCACAAGCATAGGCACAACCATTACACAATGAGGAGCGGCACACCGCACCACAGTCGTGGGGCCTGGCGTCCCTCACTAGCCTATCTCTGTGTAGATCCTCGCAGATCGCCTCTCTCCTTGTTTCCTTCTCCACGCTCTCTACCCTCTCTTCCCTCTCCCTCTTCTCTATGCTCGGCCTACATCATCTGCCAAACCCCCTCAAGCAGCTAGAAAACGTCAAGTCCTTGTAGTTGGATTACTTGTAGCTTGAGTCACTTGGATTGGGGAAAGGTATTTCTGCTGCTAGAGTAAGGGGTTGTTAAAAAAAAAAAAAAAAAAGGCTTAGAACGCTGGAGCTCGATCGTGCCTTCATGGTAAGCATGGTGAGCATGGTAGTGTATTGTTGACCATTGCTTAACAACTGTCGAAAGCAGGGTAACATCATGCTCTCCGATAGTACCCAAGTGTTGTGAGACAATGTTTGTTATATATACATAAATTGGGCCAACACGACCTACTTATTTACACGCTGGTCTAAGTAAATATGTGCATGTATCATTAACATGTGTCGAGTGCGTATTACAATATATATAGGACAGGCTCTATGTTATCGGAATAAAATATCCCAAATTTCTGAATTCGGTATAGGTCTAGTGTGTGTGTGTGTTTTTTTTTTAACAGCATTAGTAAATTAATTGTGTTGAAAATTCAGTATAGTGGTTATTTGGTGTATTGACATTTTAGCATAACGGTGTAGGTTCAACACTGATGATTCAAGTTAGTGTCGAATCTTGCCTTGAAGCGAGATGTATTACGCGAAAAAAAATCCTCGGGTTTCCGGGCCTAGAGTATACCTACTCGGACGAGCGCCTCAAGCAACGGACCTGAACAGGCTTCGCACCCGCGGAGATTGCCTGCAAGGAGCCGATGGGAATCAAGTAGGGAATCTCTTTTTAAGACAGTCCAACCCCTTATCCACTACACCACCTCATGATGCTGACGTTTCAGTATACTATAAAGAATAGCAATGACAAATCATAGTACCTTACCCCGTGTAGCACTAATATATCAAGGCAAAATCTGCTTTTCTACTTAACAAGCTTGATGCATCAGCGTATCCTAAAGTGAATTTGAGGGCCTGGTATAACATGTCATGCCAGTATAAGTGTTCAACTATACATGACTGCTCTGTACAGCAGCAGATGCCCACCACTGCATGTTGTCGGCACTTTGCACACACTGCATTGCAACAACCCATGGGATATGAGCTATTGGCTAGGGGAGATGCGTGTGGGAGAGCGGGATAGGGAGATGCGTGCGGGAGAGTGGGGTAGGGAGATGCGTGCAGCATGTATCTCGTGCCATGTGATGTGGGTCATGCACGTCTCCACCCCATGTGTGGCCAGTGCTGCCCCAAAACCTTGCTGCACGCGCTGCTGCCTTGAAGCCTTGCTGCACGCGCTGTTGCCTTAAAGCATTGCTGCACGCACTGCTGCCTTGAAGCCTTGTTGTGAGTGCTGTTAACTTGCGGGAGACACACGCCTCAATGTTGCCCTGGGGCTCTCTGGTGGGCAGATACACATCGTCCTCAGACTGACGTAAAAGGGGGTACAGCACAGTGGGGGGGCAAGGCGGGGGGCAGGTGCAGGGAAGAGTGAGAATGCAGGGTGAAGAAAGTGAAATGCAAGGAAGGGACCACATGCATTCCCAGGGGGGCTCGCTAGTTGGCAGATACACATTTTCCTGAAACTAGCGGGACAGGGGGTAGGGTGAGGGGGTGCAGGGAGGAGCGGGTGAACCAAGTGGGGGGCGAGATGTTATGTGATGCTATCATATGCATTCACGTCTGTCTGCCTCCCATCATATGTTCGTGCGTTGCATGCGTATTGTGAGCATGTGCAATAATTTGTGTTTGGCATGGTTTGAAAATTCCGACTGTGTGTGAATGTTACTTTGTTTGAAAAGATATCTGAAATTACTTTTTTTATCAAGAGCTTTCGACGAAGTAAGAATCGTCGCGATTGGAGCACAACCGAGAAAGTTACGAACGGTTAAAGTTTGTATGCATCTTATATTTGGTTGCGGCGACTTTAGGAATTTGTGGAGTGACTCTATATGGGGTATAGACTTTTGGGGGTTGGAAAATTCGTCACTCTACTGTAGTTTATTGCCAAGTGGTTGGGAGAAGTCAAACCAGGTTGGCAAGTGTGGCCAAGATGTGCTAATGGGGTTTTCTTGGTGGCCGGAATCCTTGGAGGCCTTCTCACTCATCCTCCTCATCCCATCCTACCTGAGGTCAATGCGTGGCAGGTGAACACACCTTGAGGCCGATGCATGGCAGGTTGACACACCTTGAGGCCGATGCCTGGCAGGTTGACACACCTTGAGGCCGATGCCTGGCAGGTTGACACACCTTGAGGCCGATGCCTGGCAGGTTGACACACCTTGAGGCCGATGCCTGGCAGGTTGACACACCTTGAGGCCGATGCCTGGCAGGTTGACACACCTTGAGGCCGATGCCTGGCAGGTTGACACACCTTGAGGCCGATGCCTGGCAGGTTGACACACCTTGAGGCCGATGCCTGGCAGGTTGACACACCTTGAGGCCGATGCCTGGCAGGTTGACACACCTTGAGGCCGATGCCTATCAGGTCGATAGGGATGAAGTGCAGATTGGGCAGCTTCTGATGCCTCTGGTACTCTGATGGGTGTGAGTGCAGTGAGAGAATTGCACGCGATGTGATGTTGAGGAGGAGGTATAGATGAGGGACATATACATATATGAGCGAGCTGTGTTGTCTAGAGAGGTACATGTAGAACTGTGATGTAGGAAAGAGAAAGAGCGAGCAATAGAGATGCATTGTATTGAAAGAGGCACGCTTCTCACCTCATTATGGGAAAAGGAGGCACTCTGGCTGACGGCTGCATGCAGTAAGAGAGGCATGGAATGGAGTTTGGAGGGTGAGGCAGAGATACGATTTAACAAGGGGTACAAAGAGATGCATTGTAGAGATAAAGGCATGTTATCCGCCTCGGGCAGTCTGATGAGGTATGGACGGCGAGAGAGGTGAAAAGAAGCGCTATGGAGGGAGTAAGAAGTGACATAGACAGTATAGACGAAATGTGTTATAGGGAGACATACATTCTGAGATATGTTGTAGAGGAATGGGCAGAATCAATTCACTGTGCCTGACAGGGCTGCTTTGGCTGCTGAGGAGGCTGCAGTGAAGCAGAGGGTGCCATACACACCTTGTCTCAGCTCGGGAAAGAGGGCAAGAGAGAGAGAGAGAGAGAGAGAGAGAGAGAGAGAGAGAGAGAGAGAGAGAGAGATAGAGAGAGAGAGAGAGAGAGAGAGAGAGAGAGAGAGAGAGAGAGTGGGAAAGAGGGGGGCTTGGGGTTTTGAAGGGCTAATGGTAGTAAGGGGGCAGCAAGGAGGGGGAGAAGGGGGCGTATAGAGGGGAAAGCAAAGGGCATGGGGGGAGGAGGGGAGGGGAAGGGAGGGAAGAGGCTGAACGTACAGTGCGGGGAACCGAGGGGCATGGATGGTAGGGAACAAGGGCAGAGGTGCGGGAAATCAAGGGCAGGGAGGGGAGAAGCGATGGGTGCGGGCAAAGCAAAGGAGGGGCAGAGGGGGTACAAGGTAAGCACAGGGAGGGAAGTAATGTGGGGCAGGGAGGGGAGAAACCAAGGACAGGGGCACGAGCAGCCAGGGGCCGTTAGGGATTAGAGCGTGCAGAGAGTGCTACCGGCAGTGGTCTCACCTTGAGAGCACCTCCTCGCCCATAAGTTAGAGGGTGCGCTGCTTGGAGGGACTGTAACACCCCCTTGCAGTGGCCCAAATAAGGTTTCTGTCAGGGCTGCCTTGGCCGCCTAGTAGGCTGCAATGAAGCATGGGGGATCACGCGAGTAGCTAGGGGTGGGGGATGGATACAGATGAGTGAATACCAGAAGGGTTGGTTGTGAGCACGAGAGCAGGTCAGGGTGGGAGTCTTTGAGAGGTCTGCCATGGATGCTGAGAAGGCTGCCATGGAGCACACGGGATCACACGAGGCTGGCGAGTGCAGGTGGAAGGAGGTGGGACGGGAAACATGGGAACTGTTGGGCCAATCATTAGCTTGACGAGTGGTGTTGGAGGAGCGAACGTGGTGGGTGGGTTGGGGAGCAAGTACATTGCCTGCTTATGACACTAGGCAAGACGTGTCTGAGTGGTGACAGTGATAGGGGTAGTCAGAACCAGAGAGGTCATGGACAATGAGTGGTGTGATGAAGAGATGTGCTTGCCTCCACGTGGCAATCACTGTTCACATTGGAAATCATTGCTCGCCTCCATGTGGCAATCACTGATCACATCCACGTGGCACTCACTGCTCACTTCCACGTGGCACTCACTGCTCACATCCATGTGTCAATCACTGCTCACCTCCACGTGGCACTTACTGCTCACCTCCATGTGGCAATCACTACTCACATCCACGTGGCACTCACTGATCGCCTCCACGTGGCACTCACTGCTCACCTCCACGTGGCTTGCACTGTGGTGGCGAGGATGCGCTCCCTTGTGTCTGGCAGCAGTGTATTCTGATCGCGTATGAAGCCCTCAAAGCCAGACTGGGGGATTTGAGGGGGGGAGTCAAGCGGAGAGAAGAGAGCAGAGCGCAGAGAGCAGTGGGGAAAGGACAGCAGAGAAATCGATTAGTCAGTGGCTCCTTGTGTATGGCTTCCTATGAGTGGCTTCTTGTGTGTGGCAGCAGCGTATTCTGATTGCGCATGAAGCCCTCAAAGTTGGGCTGAGAGGAGGATGCAAGGGAGCAAATGGAAAGAGGAGCAGAGAAAAGAGGGGAAGCAGAGAGAAAATGGGAGAGAGGAGGGCAGAGACAAAGGGGAGCAGGGAGAGAGGAGGGCATAAGAGAATGAGGAGCTGGGAGAGAGAAGGTCAGAGAGAAAGGGGAGCACGATGAAAGGGGAGCAGAGGGGAAGAGGACAAGGGAGAAAGGAGAGCAGGGGGAAAAGCTCACTGGTGCTGTAAACGAGATCTGCAATAGCGAGCTGTTATCTTTACAATAGGCTTAAAGCCAGGATCTCAAGTAAGAGAAATTGGCTTCAATTGCAAAACACTTGCCACTCGAGTCACCCTGTTTGTGTAGGCGAAATTGAATGGTTGGGTTGGCGGTTCAGGGTGCGACAGATTTCCGTTTTGCCCGTGAATCTCAATTGCAAAACAAATTGCTGTACATGAGATTTTTCGGCAGCTGAGACACATTGCTGGGAAATGAGCTTCGGAACCCAACCTGATTTCCGTGCCTAGGTGGTTTGGAATCAACCTGCGATTTTTGTTCGCTTCGCATCCCTCGTTTCAGCTCTCGTCAACTACTCTACCTCGTCAACCAATCACAGTCTAGCGCAATTCCCTAACTGCAAAACAGCCAAACTACATGAGATCCTGGCTTTAAATGTGCCTGAGACGAAAGATAGAGTGCACAGTCAGATTTCTACATAGCAGATTTTAACATTCATAGCGTTCTCGTCACAACCTCAAATGACCTGATTCAAAATGGATCTGGAGCGTCTTAACGTCCTCTACAAAAGGCAATTTAGATCGCACAATTCTACCAAGTATTGACGACGCAACATTGGTTTGAACTAACTGCACTATGGCAGTCACTATGGTCTTAGAACACAAAGTAGGAAGAGTTACGAGTTGGGAATGACTCCCAGCTCCTACAAACCCCAAGAGCCGAGGTACAGTAATGTGGAAAAGGGCCACACTGTCCCCAACCAAGAAGGGTCTCGAAACTACCCTCCACAAGGGCCTACACCAAGAGAAATGTTACACTACACATTGTAATGTAACAATTCTCAAGATCTTGAAGTGTACCATTTTCGTGGGCTTCGAGATCACTTGAATCTTGAAACCAAGGCTCTGGTTCTTCACCATAAACTCATCCTTGAGTTCTTGATGGGTCTGCTACACACACCTGCGACACGCCGAACGTTCGACACACGACAAAATAGAAACCGCGCACGAGACACACGACAAAATAGAAACCCGACCACGCGCGAGACACAAATGACCGCGTAACACGCGACTAGCGATAACTCGCTATTGACTTGACACATACAATCGACATCATGACTCATCATTCACACACTATTATAAGCATGAAATATATATTTATTTCATGCCCTCATACCATTCCATGCACACACGCATGCACGCACACGGACAACAAGCCGAATGCAAACCGTAGGGTTGCACCAACAAAACCCCTCTCGGATTGTTGGCCTTAGAATCTGTTGCTCTCAGTTCAGAGCCATCCCAGCCAGCTTGCAACACTTCCAATGCTGCTGCTCCACCAGCCTCTTGGTCATCATGTCAGCTGACTGCCCAGTCTTCTACACGTAGCGCAACTCAGCTTCACCTGCGGCCACCATGCTCCTCGTCCAGTGCCACTTCACCCTCATGTGCTTGGTGAGGCCGTGCAACACAGGGTTCTTGGCAAGTGCAATGGGGTTGGTCCTTGCTGCTCCTACCCCAATTCAGCCAACAAATGCCGCTGCCACACAATCTCCCGTACGGCACGGAAGAGTGCCATGTACTCGGACTCCACCGAGCTCAATGCTTGGTCCACCTGCTTCTTGCTCTCCCAAGCAGTTGGGCCTCCACCAACACAGCATATGAAGCCTCCCACACTTGTCATGTCCTCTGGTTCTGATGCATAAGAAGCATCCGAGAAGGCAGTGAGGAACAAACGTCCGGGTTCAACGCCATCCGCGCCCTTTTGGCGCCTTTGTGCCGCCGTCGAGTTTTGCAGCCCAACGGTCGGTGTTTGGCCAAGATACTTGGCCACCCTCATTCCAGCTGCTACCTGCTCCTCATTAGGGCATTGAACAACCCTAGCCAGCTGCCCGGTAGCAAACGCGACGTCCGGTCGTGTGTTGACTGCCGCGTACATGAGGCTGCCCACCAACGAGTGAAATCGGCGCCTCTCCTCTTCTCCAATGCTCTCCTCCTCTGGTCCCTTCACACACTTGAACTCAAAAGGAAAGGGAGTAGCCACATGGCCTTCACTCTGCCCAAAGTTGGCAGCCAACGCCTCCAGGTACTTCCGTTGGTGCACCCGCATGCACCGCTTCTCCACGTCTCGTTCAATGTGGAGCCCAAGGTAGAAGTTTACGTCACTAAGAGACTTGCACTTGAACTTGTCTTGAAGCTTCAGCATCACCTCCTTCACAAGGTCAGAGGAGGGTGAGAAGATGAGGATGTCATCCACATAGACCACCATGAAGCTCCTCTGCTCCCCCTCGCCAAGCATGAACAAGGAATGATCGGCCGTTGAGGGAGTGAAGCCGATCTCCTCCAATACTTCTTGCAGCTTCATGTACCACTGCTTAGGGGCGTGCTTCAGCCCATAGAGGGCCTTTTTCAGCTTCAAAACTCTGCCACTACCATCATCAAACCCCTCTGGCTGCTGCAAGAAAATCGCTTCTTCGCGAATGCCATTGAGGAACGCGGTTTCTACGTCCATTTGCTTCACCACCCATCCTTTGATAGCAGCCCCTTCGAGCAGGGTTCGCAGCGTCGTCGGTTTTACCACTAGAGCAAACAGCTTCTTAAAGTCCACCTTCTCCTTCTGCTGGTACCCCTTGGCTACAAGCCTAGACTTGTAGCGCTCGATCTTGCCGTCGGCATCGGACTTGATTGTGAAGAGCCACTTGGACGTAATCGCCTTACGCCCCTCCGGTAGCTCCACCAATTCCCACGTGTCGTTCTCCTTGATGCTCTTCAGCTCACTCTCCATTGCCTTCTTCCACTCCTCAGCATCACTACTCTCCAAGGCCTCCTTGAGAGTTGCTGGTTCCCCCGGCATCTCCACCGGAGGAAAGAACAAGAACGCAGATTCCTCGTACTCACTTTCCTCGTCATCTCCAACCATCATTGCCGCTCCGGCCAGGGCTGTCTTGCCTGGCTTTCCCGGTGCATCATAGGTCAGCCTATTAGGGGCTTGAACTCTCCTCTTTCCCCTTCCTTCCTCCTCAGCTGCGGGGACATGAAGGCCTTGGCGTTGCTGCGGGGTGACTCGAATCCGTGGAGCACTCGTATGTCGAGAAGGAAGTGTCGGTGCACGCTCGCTCACTTGCTGCACCTCCTCCTCTTCTTCCTCTGCATCCTTGGCCTCCTCTCCCCCATTCACAAGGGAAGATTGCCTTGTGGTGGTGCTGCCACTGCTCAGCTCCAAAGGCAGCTCCACATGCTCCAAGCCGGAACTCTTCACCTCCCCAAACCGCACGCCTATCTTTGCCTCATTCTCCGCCTTCCAATCCTTGTACATCAGGTTCTCCATGAACTTGCAGTCTCTGCTTACCAAGAATTTCTTGGTGAATGGGTCCCAAAGAAGCCATCCCTTGCTATTTTTAGCCATGCCCAAATGCACGGCCCATATCGCCTTGGTACCAAGCTTGTTGTGCCGAAGATGCTTAGGTACGAGCGCCATGCACATGCACCCGAACACCCGAAGCATATCCACCTTCGGCGTCCTTCCAAGCCACTCCACATAGGGCACCCATTTGTCTGCTCCCACATGAGTCAAGGCTCTGTTCTTGGCCACACACGCACTCCGCACCGCATCAGGCCAAAAGTAATCGGGTAGCCTAGCTTCAATGAGCAATCCGCGTGTCGTCTCCGTGATCGTCCGGTTCGCTCGCTCGGCGATGCCGTTCATTGCAGGGGAGTATGGCATGGTGAGGGAGTGCCTTATGCCATTCTTCTTCAGCCACAATCCAAACTCCTTGCTCAAGAACTCTCCCCCTCGATCGGTGCGGATTGACTTGAACATGGCCCACCATCTTCCCATCAGCACCCTTGAACATGGCCTTGCCCATGCCTTTCACCTCTGCTTGATGCCTCAAAGCCGATGTGACATGCTTCACCGGTGACGGTTCGAGTTCGGTGAGCAAGTCCGCGCGAGGTGTCATGCTATAGGTAGCGCCGCTATCGATCACCCAATAGTCCAGGGAGTGTAGGGTCACTTTTCCCACAGCTGCAAGCTCCTCAAAGCCTTTATCCTTCTCTAGTGCAGCCGGTGCTTGCGTTGACACGAAGAAGAATTGTCCCGGAAAGCGATCATCCCTCGACTCGCTCTCGTTGTCTCCGTTCTTCATATTTGCAGCACCGCCTCCGCGACCGTCACGGCCTCCACGGCCTCTTCCTCTCCCTCCTCCTGCTCCTCTACCCTCTTGGTCTTGAGCAGGGGTCCATCCATCAGGGAGCTTGTAGCAGTCGCGCCACATGTGTCCGCTCTTGTGGCAATAATGTTGCTCGCCATCAAATCGCCATCGGCCACGTCCGTAGCTCTTGTTGTCGCTGCCGTAATCGCCACTCCCGCGGCCTCCACTGAAGTTACTGCCACCAAACCTTCCTCCCCCTCGTCCTCTGCCTCTTCCTCGACCATATCCACGGCCGATGCTCGCTGCCCCAGCGCCATCCGCACTCGCCAACTCACGGCGGCGGAAGCCCTTTTGAAGGATTGCTCGCTTCACGTCTTCAAGCGAGAGGCGGGGCAGGTCACGATTCAAGTTGATGATGAGCGAGGACCATGACTCGGGGAGTAGGGCCAGCAACTTGGTCTTCTTTTGGAGCTCACTGTAGTTCAAATCTGCTCCCTCAAGTTGCGTCAACATTCGAAGAATTTCTGTACCCCTTCTTCCACGGGTTCATCTTCTTCAATTCGTAGTGTCGCCATTTGCCGTTCCAACACCACAGCTACCGCCGCTGTTGCAGGAGCATGTACACCCTTGAGAGCAGCCCATGCTTTAGGTCCCTTCTCTGGTTCACGCTGGAAAGGCTTGATGTGACGGATCTGGCTGCTCCCCAACGCTTGCCCAAGTAGGAGATAGCCTTGTGCGCTCTTCCTCACTCACGGGCTCTTCTCCGAAACGTTCTCGGGGCGCTTCTCCGTTCCTTCCATCACCTCCAGCAGGTCATAGTGATCAAAGATGTTCTCCATCTTGAAGGACCATTCAGCAAAGTTGTCACCGTTGAACTTGTCAAGCCCGAACACTCTTGGTTCATCCCTAGAAGGTCCAAGAGTAGGTTGCACGGACGCAATGGCTGAATCACGGGCTTGGTCTTGTGCTTGGGCTTCTCCAAGGGTAAGTATTGACAACGCAACATTTGTTTGAACGAACGGCACTATGGCAGTCACTATGGTCTTAGAACACAAAGTAGGAAGAGTTACGAGTTGGGAATGACTCCCAGCTCCTACAAACCCCAAGAGCCGAGGTACAGTGATGTGGAACAGTGCCACACTGTCCCCAACCAAGAAGGGTCTCGAAACTACCCTCCACAAGGGCCTACACCAAGAGAAATGTTACACTACACATTGTAATGTAACAATTCTCAAGATCTTGAAGTGTACCCTTTTCGCGGGCTTCGAGATCACTTGAATCTTGAAACCAAGGCTCTGGTTCTTCACCATAAACTCATCCTTGAGTTCTTGATGGGTCTGCTGCACACACCTGCGACACGCCGAACGTTTGAAACACGACAAAATAGAAACCGTGCTCGAGACACACGACAAAATAGAAAGCCGCGCGTGAGACACAAATGACCGCGTAACACGCGACTAGCGATAACTCGCTATTGACTTGACACACACACTCGACATCATGACTCATCATTCACACACTATTATAAGCATGAAATATATATTTATTTCATGCCCTCACACCATTCCACGCACACACGCATGCACGCACAAGGACAACAAGCCGAATGCAAACCGTAGGGTTGCACCAACACGAGCCATGCCGAATTGGGGGAGGAATGTGAGGGTGGAACGTGTGAGGGTGAAATGGAGTGTGGAGTGTAAAAAGGGAGGTTGCTAGAAAGGGAGAACGGGAGGGAGGTGAACGGGAGGGCGATCGGGAGGTGACACCCTCAATCAAAGACGGATTGACACAGTAAACGAAGCACCTGAGTGGTCTTGAGCACCGAGTACTCTTCCACACCAGCCTTCACTCGGTGCTGCCCCGCTGCATCCACCTCCACCTCCGCCACTCGCCTCTCCCTGCCCAGCGTGATCCCTGCCGTGACATGAATGCCATGCCATGCAATGCGATGCCATGCCGTGCCATGTCATGCCATACCATCCCATGCCATGCCGTGACGTGCCGTGTTATGCTATGCCATGCTATACCACACCATGTGATGTAATGTGATGCCATGTCATGCCATGCCATGCCATGCCATGCCACACCATGACATGGATGAGTGCAGTGCCGGGAAGGGTCATCATGCAGCAACACATGGAGCGGAGCAAAGCAGAGCAGAGCAGTGTGGTGCTGTCTGCCTGCCAAAGCAGAGATGAGAAGCATGGCCATTCCCCCAGAGTGGCTATACATACCAGCAAAATGGTGCCTACCGTAGCATAGACCATCACACCACCCCCCACCCCCATGAACTATTCACCTCCACCCCATCGCACAACACACACTACAACCTACCGTGGTTGTGTGGTTGTCCCCCCACGTGCACGCGCAGCCATGGCTGCTCCACAATGCGGATGGACACTGCTGTCACCTAGTGGGGGTGGGGGGGGTGGGGTGGGATGGAGGGTGGGTGCATGGTCTGTGCGAGCTATTGCCGTGGACGCTGCTGTCACCTGGTGGGGGGGAGGGGAGAGGGGGAGGGGGGGGTATGGGGGTCATGGTGGCATGGTGGGTGCATGGTGGCATGGCATGGCCGTCAGTGCATGCTTGAACACCAACAAGGGAGAAGACGTTGCATGGTGCATGCATGCTGTTAGCTCTCGCATGCTGCATGTCGCGCATGATGCATGCCGTTGACCCATGCTCTAATGGTGCAGCAGAGGGGGAGCAGGTGGGGGGAAGCTGTAGGGGGAAGTGGTGGGGGGAAGCGGCTCGGGGAAGTGGTGGGGGGAAGCGGTAGGGGGAAGTGATGGGGGAAAGCAGATTCAGTGGGGGAGAGCAGTGGGGATTAGCATAGAGGAGGGGAGGGGGAGATAGGGGAAACGGATGGGGGGGGAAAATGGGAGAAAGTGACATAGGGAAACGAGAACGAGCATGTGTGCGTATTGCACAGAGGGGGGGAGGACCGACTGAGTGTAAGGGGGGCCGAACTAACCACATCATAAGACACGAAGTGGCGGCCCAGATTGATGGCGAACGTAAGGGTGTGGTGTGTGCATAGTGCACTCGGGGGGAGGGGGTGGGGCCGGGGCCGGGCCACGTCATAGAAGAACACGAAGTGGCGGCCCAGCTTTATGGCCAACAGCTCTGGTGGTAACTCGCTGGTGCACTGCTTCGCCAGCACATACACCTGCACGCATGGAGGCAAAAACAAGCAGGAAGGGAGAAGAAACCATGAAAGTGTGAGTAGAAAGCTTGCTTGCAGCGGTAGCATGCATGCAGCGGTAGCATGCATGCAGTGGCAGCATGCATGTAGCAGTAGCATGAATGCAGTTGTAGGATGCATGCAGTGGTAGAAATACATGCAGTGGTAGGATGCAGCCATTGTGCATGCAGCACTCTAGTCGGATAGACAGGTGCCGCATGACCGCCACATGGCACGTCATGTCATGTCATGCCATTATGAGCGGCACGACAGCACGCAAAAGCAAGGGTGCCTCAAGTGAGAAAACCCCACCTCCTCCTCTGCGTCCCCACTCTCTGTAAGGAGACGCATCAGGTGGGTCAGGGGTATCAGATGTGCCAGGTGTATCTTTTGCGTCAGGTGTATCAAATGCGTCAGGTGCGTCAGGTGTATCAGGTGCGAACTCACTCTCTGCTCAGAGCATTCGTCACTTGCCGAATGGCGATTCGGAGTGCAAGCGTGACTTCACTTGCCTTGTCTCTTACAATAATGTTTATTTCCCCCCTCACCACTTTCCACCCTTCCCTGCGCGCCTCATCACCGCACTGCGTGCATCATCGCATTGCTCTTCCACTCACCGCACGCAAAGCCCCACCACGCATATCCCCGCACCTTGTTCTTCTTCTCTCCGCGCGCAACGTCCCACCGCGCACATCCCCACACCGTGTTCTTCCACTCACGGCGCGCATCCTCGCACCACGCGCATCCTCGCACCGCGCGCATCTTCGCACCGAGCGCACAGCACGCGCAGCGCATCACCACGCGGCGCCCATCATCACCGCACTGTGGAAATGACATTACCATCACCGCACCATGTTCTTCATGGTGTCGCTGGCGACGACCACCGAGCTGCAATCAATCACCGCGCGCAGCACCGCACTGCGCGCCTCATTACCGAACTGCATGCATCACCTCACCATCACCGCACCCGTAATTTTCATGGTGTCGATGGCAACGACTGTGGAGCAATCGTCACCGAGGAATGACGCGTTGGCCTTGGAGGTGAGCGCGATGTCGATGCTCCACTCCACCATCGCGTGCTCGCCGCCGCGCCGCCACACGCGCCCTAGCCGTACGCGCGACTTGCCGTGATGGTGCCTCGTTAGTGCGACGGACCCGCTGCTAACGCTCGTCGCCGTTGCTTTGACAGCTGGTTGGCGCAACGCCATGGTGGGAGTAGGCGGAGCAAGAAGCAGGCCTTATAGGGGAGTCGCTGCAGCAGTGGGTCACAAGAGCCGTGAGCCAAATAAGGCAATTTCTATGTACTAAGTAGTTTAACTCTAAGCAGTCTATTCTGCTATTGTAGGGTTCCAAAGCATCCCAACAATCTTTCTGTTGGGCTCTATGCGAGTTGCTGTGGGGGTAAAAAGTAAGCAGAGGGTATGAAAGTGTTGGTAATATTTTTTTCGTCTGAACATTTCCTTCTTGTGTCTCCCAAACGAAATCCATCTCGCCTCTTGCCTTTCGGTTTCACGATTCGCGAAGCTATGTTGAGAGACAGCGCGACAAACGACTCTGATTTTCAACCAATAGGTGTGAACACAGGGTGGCGATCGCGTGTCATGTTACCAAAATGATCTTCCTTTCTTCGCCAAACTAGCAAGGTCTCATTGGTTTGTTTGCACTCATGATCAGAAGAGGCTGTTCATACAAATACACATTTCGCGAAGTGTCACGTTTTTTTTCAGGAATGGTACCTTTGGTCTGTCATGTCATTAAGTGTTTGTGTCTGTTGCGATCAGAAAAACAGATCGTGCCTAGGATCACTTCAAGAAGGTTTGCAGAAATAGAGTGTTTCTGCGGAAGATAGTGACCTCATATCAGAGTGAATTTAACATGACTGATATGAGTACATGCAAATACAATTGTTTTTATATGAGTACAAGGGAATACGAAATGCGGGTCCTAATCTAGCCATGTACTCTAAGGGGTACATTCCCTTATTCGAATTCAAAACAAACCGTGCGGCGCGTACAGTAACGAAAACTGTTCCCGCCAAATTCCTCGCTCTTGTAGCTGCCCGATGTTGTCTGCTTCGATGGTCCAGATGCTTCGCAACCATGCATATCGCTTTGACCCTTCGCCTTTGTACTCTTTTCAGTGTTCTTCGTTCTTGCTACTGTCAGGAATGCATAGTAACACTTCACATTTCACTATTCGTAACACCCCCTTTCATTCATCGTCGTAGCAATTCTTGACTCGCTTGACTACTCCGCTAAGTGATGGTACTGCTGACGGGGCAGTCGCTTCGTGAGGAAGTCGGATCTCGTGTCACCCGTTGGACAGTAGGTCAAATCGACCTTGCCCTTGCCTACTTCGTCTTTGACGAAGAAGTACCGCAGCGCAATGTGTTTGGTATGGTTGACAAATCCAGGTTTGTTTGCGATTCGGATCGCGCTTTGGTTGTCGTAGTGCAGGCAAAAAGTTGGCGAGGTTGGGATGTTCACTTCTTGCAGAAGTTCCTGCAGGTAGAGCCCTTCGCAAATTGCTGCTATTGCGGCGATGAGTTCAGCTTCTGCTGATTACAGGGCAACTAGTTCATGCTTCTGCGAGTTCCACGAGATTGGTCCTGTTGGCTCGAGGTGGAACAGGAACCCAGTTCTGGACCGTCGATTGTCGGGTCAACTGCATGATCAGCGTCCACGTAGCCGATGAGGTTGAAGGACAGGGTAGCCATTGTTGAGTAGCGGAGTCCAATGTTGGGCGTGGAGATGAAGAACTAGAGGGCGCGTTGAAAAACTAGAAGATTCTCAGTCGTCAGTTTGCAGGAGTACTGAGCCAGCTGGCTCGTGACGTAAGAGAGGTCTGGCCTGCACGTTACTAAAGCAAAGAGCAGGCAACCCAGCTGCTGTTGGTAAGTCTGAATCTCAGCAGGGGACAGGGCTTTATTGTCAGGTTTGTGGTTCGGTCCAAGAAAGCGGTAAGGAGTGGAGAGCGGTAATGGGTGGAGAGCGGTGCATGCGAAATGTTGAAGTGTTTACCAAGTGTTTCTGCGTACTTGGCTGCTGAGAGATGGATGGCCTCTGGCACGTAGGAGATGTTAAGGCGGAGAAACTGCTTGACGTCAAGGTTGCAGGTGATGTCGACGCGCATCGTTCAAGTTCTTTTCGAACTAGTCGAGCAGCTCGTTGCTTGATCTGGTATAGAGCAAGTCATCGATGTAGACCTTGAGAAGGGTGTGGTCGCCGCAGAAATTGTTTTAGTCACGGTAGGCTTGAATGTGCCTAAAACGAAAGATAGAGTGCACAGTCAGATTTCTGCACAGCAAATTTAAACGTTCATAGCATTCTGGTCACAGCTCCAATTGACCTGATTTTAATTGGATCTGGAGAGTCTTTACGTTTTCTACAACAAGAAATTTAGATATCACGATTTCATCAAGTATTGACGACGCAACATCAGTTTGAACGAACGGCACTATGGCAGCCACTATAGCCTCAGAACACAAATTAGGAAGAGTTATGAGTTGGGAATGACTCCCAGCCTCTACAAACCCCAAAAGCCGAGGTACAGTGACGTGGAACAGTGCCACACTTTCCCCAACCAAGAGGGGTCTCGAAACTACCCTCCACAAGGGCCTACAATAAAAGTAATGTTACACTTCACAAAGTAATATAACAATTCTCACTATCTTGAGGTGTATCCTTTTCGCGGGCTTCGAGATCACTTGAATCTTGAAACCAAGGCTCTGGTTCTTCACCATAAACTCATCCTTGAGTTCTTGATGGGTCTGCTACACACACCTGCGACACGCCGAACGTCTCACACACGACAAAATAGAAACCGCGCACGAGACACACGACAAAATAGAAAACAGCGCACGGGACACAAATGACCACGTGGCACGCGACTAGCGATAACTCGCTATTGACTTGACACACACATTCAATATCAAGACTCGTCATTCACACACTATTTTAAGCATGAAATGTGTATTATTTCATGCCCTCATACCATTCCATGCACACACGCATGCACACACACGGACAACAAGACGAGTGCAAATCGTAGGGTTGCACCAACAGAAATCTGGGTGATACATTCTGGGATCGTGGGGCACTTGCTTGAAGCCTATCTCGAGCAGGACATTGTGCAGGTACTGCTGTCAGAGCCTGGAGGCCTGTTTGATCCCGTAAAGTGATTTTCACAGCTGGCACACGCGTGAATCGCCTTCACCGTATGTGTGTGGTTACTCCACGTAGTTTCCCGCATCCACCAACACATATAGGAATGCGTTCTTTACGTTGATTTGACAGAGCGGTAACTGTCTTGCAGCTGCGATGGCGAGTAGGATCTTGACGGAGGTGTGATGGCTGAGCGGCGCAAACGTCTGGTCAAGGTCAATGCTGTGCCTCTGGTCATAGCCGCGTACGACCCAGCGCGCCTTGAAGCGCTCAATCGTGCCAACAGCTATGGTCTTCACACGAAAGACCCATTTTCTGCAAAGAATTCTTCTCCCTTTGATTGCGGTATGATTGACGAGCACCCAGGTGTCGCGGCACTCACGCGCTATGATTACTGCATCCATTTCTTCGCACCATGCCTTGCCATGTCGTCCCGTGAGTGCTTGCCGCTGATTCTTAGGTTCGATGACGCGTGGTGCTGTTGAGGTGGCGGTGTGGAGTCCTAGCAGCTGCAGCCCTGAGACGGTACTATCGTGGCGATGCTGGGGGATTACCTCCTCCACATCATTGTCGTCACTTGGTGGCTCAAGTGGCGGTGGCGGCGTGGGACCTCTGCTGCTTCCTCCTACCCCGTCGCCTCCTCCTGTCGGCTCCTCGTCGTTGTCATCGCTCCTATGGGGATTGATTTCTGGGAATTCGATGATGCTATCCTGCTCCAGGATGGCAGCAGCGGTTTCAAGCTCGGTAGCAGCGTAGTTGTGTCCATCATTTGCCTAGATGTGATTCGCATTTGTGTGCTCGTCTTTGCGAAACTAAGCGAGATTGAGCCGCTCGTAGAAAATGACGTCACAGGTGTTGGTGACCTTCTGGCTGTGTAGGTCCATGATGATCCATGCCTTGTATTTCTAACTGATACCCAGGTGGATGTCCCAGTACCCAGATGGATGCCCCAGCGCGCGTGGCTTTCGAACTTGCCGATTGTTGAGGTTGGGGAGCAATATTGCTTTCGAACCATGCACCCCCAGACGCGGAGCATAGAGGTATCACCTTTCTCGCTTGACCATTTCAGATGCGGATACGGGTTCCCCGTGATGGCCATCATGGAGAGGAGATGTGCACCCGTACGGCGTGGTGCATCGCATACGGCAAGTATGTCAAGGGAAGCTTCGACTGCTTAAGCAACGCCCGCACCTTTGTCATGAGCGTGCGTTGGTGTGCTCAGCGACACCCTACTGCGGATGTGTGTAAGGGTGTGTACCCCTCGTCGTTGAGCCTACAGTGGCCAACAACGAGAAAATCGTTGTACACCTCATGCAGCTTTGGGTATCGATTGATTCCACGTTCCAGTAGCGGAAAGGGCTGATGACTCAGCACGGCTTCGGGGCAGACTGTGCAAGTGCGCGGCTGCGATGTTGCCCTGATTTTGTTGTCGTCAGGGCGCAACAGTGCGACAGGCGCAATTACGCCAGCTTCGATGCAGTTGTTCAATGTTATGCGCAAAGGGTGACCGAGGTGCTGATGCCACAGGTCATCATTTGTGCGGAGTCCGAAGGTGCACATGTAGCACGCACGCACTGCTTCGGGATCTTTTTCGGGTATTGGGGTAGGCTTTGTTGGTGTTTCTTCTTCTGACTCCTCTTCGTTCGCCGTTGTCAGCATGGGCGCTATGAATTCTCTGTCGGGAATCACGTAGAGAGGGATGTTGGTTCCGGGGTTTGTTCTGGGGACAAAAGTGGTCTCGCGCAGCTTGGGACCAGGTCCGTAGATAGTGCGTCGTGGGGTCGAAGGCTAATTGCCCCAGTCGATGGTGTCCCAGGGGTCGCGCTGCGGTTGAACGTCAGCGGAAAGCGGCACAGGTGTGGTGAGGCACGGAGGTCGTCCGAGGGGAACAACAAGAGGTTCGAGCGACTCTGTCGCTTTGATCACCCCCCCCCCCCCCCCCCCCCCCCCCCCCCTTGTTATTTTCGGGATGCTCCCCATCCTTCGCCAGAAATGCCCCAGCCGCTTGTGTCGCTGCCAGTTGCGGCGCCCCATCTGCCGCCAGCATCTGCCCAGGTACCGCCGGTGTTGCTCGTTCCCCATCCACCGGTGCTGCCCCATCCCCTTTCATTGGAGGCGCTCTCCTCTTCTATACCACATACGCTGCAAACAAAGGTTCCCCGCGCCTCAGCGATGCTCTTGCGGCGAAGTTCTTTGGCTTCACTTTGCGCAAGCTCTTCTTCTTTCGCGATCGTCAATTTCTGGGTGGGATCGCGCCAGTGGGGGTAGATTTTCGTAAACTCTTCCTTCGTGTAGGGACGCACGGTTCCGCGAGCATCGAATGTTCCGCGGCGCCGTCTGCACAGAATGCCTTTAAGTCACTGTGAGGGTGAGCCCGGGAGAGGGTATTGTTCAGTGCCGAAGACGCGGCGCGTAGCGACTTCAAGCTCGAGCTCCGACATTTGCTCTCTCCGAGGCTACCTTGGCTAGGCATAGACCTGACCCGCGTGTACGACGAAGTCGTACAAGCCAAAAAAAAACAAAAACAAAAACAAAAAAAAAACAAAACAAAAAAAAAATATCTTCTCATTTGGCGATGCAGAATGCGCGGCTTCAGCAATGGCGGCAAGTCCGCAGCCAGCGATCGCATTCGTTGATGCCATTGCCATATGGCAGTCTCTGCAATTGCCGTTGGGATCAGGATCATGCAGCGCGGCTTCGCGCAGGTGTGGGTGATGTGGCACCCAGGGTCTCCCATTTGGGTGCCTCCATTCGAAGCGATAGATGTGCTCGAAGCGGAGCGAGACGAGATCGATTAACTCATCCGTGTCACCTTTGAAGTCGAGAATATCGAAATAAAAGATGTACATGTTGTTTTCGGAGTGTGCTCGTTCGATCTGCTTGCACGCCTTGTTTGGCGCCGTGTAGTGCAGGAGAATGTCGCGCGTCTCTTGGTCTGTGCTGAGGTCGTCCTTGCAGTCCATGAGTTGTGCTGCCGAGAGGAGGTTGAATCGAAGATTTTGGGCGATCAGCACATCGTTCATTGTGATGTGTGTGCGGTTCCTGTGCGCTTTGAGCAGGGCGATGCCTTGCACGCTTGCGTGCAAACGGGTGTTGTTCATCACGGTAATCTAAGTGACCACGGGGGTCAACGGCGTTAGAGACAAAATGCTCGGAGCCGACCATATGCTGCCCACAGTAGTAGTCAAGGTACAAAGTATTCTACCTTCTGTTATCGTTGCGTGTAAGCAACGCCAATCGCGGCATAACGATGTGTGAGGTGTCGAACTTTAGGAATCGTTCGTATGATATCCAGTCAACAGGTGCCGCCCGCGAGTCAGGTACATGCGGGGGGCTTTCAAGCAGTGACATTGGAAGACTCCAATTCTGGTTGTCGTCATCGCTGAAGTCGTCCTGAGGGGTAAACGGGTTGTTGTCCATGAATGCCTCGATCGGATGGCGTGCGGGCTCTGGTGACGGCGTGCGCACGCGGTGACGTCGTGTTCCGCTCATGTGCATCATTCCCATGTGCTGATGACATTGCGCACAGATCGGGGTTGTTACGGCCGCTGTTGTTGGTGCTAAACTACTGAGTTTAGGTTGCACGATGGGGGCTGACAGCTCTGGGCTTGACGCGTATCCTCCTTGCGTCTTGTCTGCTGGCCCAAGTGCTCGGATTGGACTGGCGAGGGGCGGAGCGGAACATCGTTTGGCCAGCTGCCCAAAGTTTTTGAAAATCTTGCAGTAGAGGCGCAACAACTTGCGTTCTTCTCTATTGTCGGCGTAGAACGCAAGTCACTGCTGGTCCATATCTCTTTCTTCGATGAGGAGGGCGGCGCATAGGGCGGCTTACGACATAGCCCCCTGTTGCGGGAGTAGCACCTTGCAAGGCCGTCGTTCTGGGCCGAGCCCTGCGAGCACGATGTTCACAAAGAATTATTCGGAAATCGAGCTCCCCAATTCCGCGATTTGATCGCGTAAGCTCCGGCAACGGTTGATGTAGCTGTTAACCTTCTCCCCATGTGCCATTTTTGTCTCCAGTAGCTGTTGGAGCAGGTGGCTTGACGAGACTGAATTATTCGGTTGATATACACCGTTGAGGTGTTGCCAGGCGTCAAGGGCTAGAGCGGATGTAGTTTTGTAGGAGCGAATTCCTAGCTGCTCCGTCGGCGACATATTGCGCAGTAAGACACCATACGTCATGAGCTAATCGTTGTAGTACTGCGATCTGGATTCAGCGGTGTCTTATGCGGGTCCCCCGTAGCTCCCGTTGAAATAATGAAAAATCTGTGTGTTTTGCAGCAGCAGCTCCAGCTCGAAGCTCCAAGTGTAAAAGTCCTTGCCGTCAAAACAAGAACTTGTCTTTATTTTTTATATGCTCAGAAACATTAACTGAGCTGAGAGAATTGCTTCATCGCTGGGACGGCGAGTCTTGGGAGTTGCGCCACTCGATTCAAGGGAGAGGGTGTGCGGGGCGGTATCCCGGCCATTCGGGACTGGTTGAGAAGGTTGGGAAGATGTTCATGCGTCGCCATTCCGCAATGTCTCAAGCCCGTGCTCCAGGGTTGAGAGTCCCTGAAGTAGTTGTGCGAGGGGGGTGATGTCGATTGTCGTCGTCTCCTTGTTTGTCGCAACCGGGTTGGCTTGCGTTTCAGCGGCCAGATTCGTATGACCTCTAGATCCTCCGGCCATTCTTACGAGCGAGCGTGTGCCAGACGCCACTTTAGTTCGACGAAGATTACGGTGGTGGCGTTTCGAAGGATTCCTGGGTCGCTCTCATACCATGTTGCGATCAGAAAAAAAGTAGATCGTGCCTAGGATCACCTCATGAAGGTTCGCAGAAATAGAGTGTTGCAGCAGAAGATAGTGACCTCATATTAGAGTGGACTTAAAATGACTGAGATGATTAAAACATGCAAATACAATGGTTTATATATGATTACAACGGAATATGAAAGGTCCTCATCTACCCATGTACTCTAAGTGGTACATTATCTAATTCAAATTCAAAACCAACCGTGCAGCGCGTTCCGTTACAAAAACTGTTCCCGCCAAATTCCTCGCTCCTGTAGCTGCCCGATGTTGTCTACTCCGATTGTCCAGATGCTTCGTAATTATTAAAGCTGTGGTCTACATACCTCAATCGGGAGGCACAGGTTTATCACTTGGAAACAGGGTAACACTGTCCACAAAAGTACCGTTTTGCGGAAAAACGAAAGTCGAGGCGGAAGCAGGGAGGGGGGTGGGGATGAGCAAACCAACAGCCGAAACAAGTTCGCCAGATTAGAAATTGACCCGCGTGATGGTTTGTAGACCAAAACTCTGCCAACAGTCGTTGCCTGCTTTCTCAGTCAACAGACCCCTAGTGTTCCTGGAGATTATAGTCGCCACGAAATGAAACCTGCTTAGCCTACCTTCACCTCGATCGCAATAGTGATTTAGGGCGCGTCGGCCGCGGATTACCAGCTCAGAACACACCGTCGCCTTTTGCCCTGTACTCGTCTCGCGACATCAGAGCACCGCCTCGCCTAACAGTGCTTCACCTCCTCGCCTAAGATCTGTTCGCCTCGTCGCCTTAGATCAGTGATTACCGCCTGTCATTCGTACGACCCTCCGCACGAAACTGGCGGGGCTCGCAAACCATGTTGGAGTCACCTCGCACACTAGTTTCACTGAGTGGATTGGTTCGCTGTCAAATCAGTGGCCGTCATAGGGTGCTCTCCATAAATGCCCCCCGGAAAATGCCTTGAGGTATGTAGACCGCAGCTTTAATGGGAATGGAGTGTTGGCCCCGCCCTTACTTGGCAACGCCAACGACTTGGTCGGATGTACGGGAGAAGCAGCCGACCGTTCACAGTGAGGGAGCTGTTCGACAGGCTTCATCGAGCTGCAAGGATCACTGTAATGTTGTCGTCGACCAAGTGTGCTCGACGGTTGCAGCTGACTGGGCTGGTCGACGGGTGGGCCTTCGACCAGGAGGAGCAGTTTGACGGGGAGGCCGACGGAGCAGTCCGTCGACCTGACATGTGAACGGCAGTCGACGAGGGGAGCTCGGCGACATCCGCAGCCGACAGTGCTGGTCAACGGAGGGTTTCGTCAACCAGGGTGTTGCTCGACGGGAGCTTTGATCGACCAGAGCACTTGGTGGTCAACCAGAGGCACCTGGTGGTCGACCAGAGGCACTTGGTGGTCGACCAAAGCACCTGGTGGTGTCCAGGTCGACCAGGTAACCTGCTCGGCAATTTCTGCGGAGGCGCGCGAACGTCGTCGAGGTCGCGGTGACGAAGGCGACTTCGGGCTGGTATCCCGAAGTTGATGTGGCTCGTCAGGCGCAGACAACAGCCGACGGATGCACAACGATGCAAGTCAGGCCAATCGTCTGCGCGCACCTGCGAGCATGCGCACTGTTGCCACCTACGGGTGCAACGCTGGACAGCCGCTCTACAGCAGCGTTGGCACGCCGTCGACCTGCTGCGTTGGCAGGTCGCCTTGCTGCAGTGCTGGCGCGGCTCCTCTACGCAACGCTGGCAGGCGGTCGACCATGCTATTCTGGCGATCGACCATGCTTTTTGCAGAGTTGCTAGGTGTCTGATGTAGTCATTTCTGTCATTGCTTGTTCAATCGTTTTGGAATGCAATCTTTGCCTAGTGAAACTCTTGCCGATTTCTCCCGTGAATGCGCAAGCACTAAGGAACTAAGCAAATCTATGATCACTCCTAGTTGTTTGTGCCGATTCTCCCCCACGTAGTCTAGCTCACAACCATTCTAGACTGACTCTCCGCAGTAACCGCGTGTGTCGCTTCGACCCTTCGCCTTCGTACTCTTTTCTATGTTCTTCGTTCTTACTATTGGCAGGAATGCACTGTAACTCTTCACATTTCACTATTTGTAACAGTGTCTAAGTTTGAAGTGCCTTTTGTAACCAAAAATGAACACCAAAAGTACTTCTGGTAGCATGCCCAATGTGGGTGACGATCCAAGCACGACTCGCCGCAGAAACGACCTAGGTCACTCCCTACAGGGCAGTCTGGTTCAGGGAGAGTTGTACTAGTCGGTGGAGGAGCTTGGTTGGTGGTGGCGCCTCCTGTTCCTCCCACCAAGCTCAGGGCGGGTCAAATTTTGTACACATACGTTTAATTTTCAGCTCAGTTACCACATTTAGGCATGTAACATAACTCTTAAACGTATGGAATCCATTTGACGTGAGATTGTACATATATGATGACATTTCGGAACCGTGCCCCAGAACGTGCGGAACACATCCGAAGGCTCACCGTCAATTCTTCTCCCAACTCGTTTCGCGTCAAACACGTCGAACAGTAACGCTCGGTTTTTGCTAAATCTCCTTCGCCATTAAATTGCCCCCCTCCGCCACAGATGCGGTAACCTGCGAGATGTTCGGTAACCCTCCAGACCAGGTACTGTACTTTGCAACGTTAATGTACCTCGTCCTAAGTCCGAACTATATAATTGGAACTCGACAGATAATGTTAGGAGTACACCATGAGGTTCAGTCAAATCTGACTAGTGCATTGACATAAAAATTACGAAACAAGGCTCGACGCTTAAACGTCGGAAGGGTTGCGTAGAGTGCTAGAAATTCTCTTTTAATGTCTCTTACATCCATATAAAGGGTATTTTAGTAACTCACCTATGGAAAAAAAGACATAACATTGGTGAAATGAAATAGTTCGATCCGTATTAGATGGGATATTATTTGACCATCATGTCAAAACATGATAATGTTTATGTTGTGTAGGCTGTAGTGGGGTAGCCCATAAGGGGTACAACCCAATTAGGGTTAGTACTTGTACTCAGCTTGTTCTCAATGCATTCATTCTCGTTCAGTATTCTGACATGGTATTAGAGCAGGTCCTATTCCAGGACCCTTTTTTGGGCCCACCGACTAGTTCCCTGCCCGTAGCGCGTTACCCTGTCCGTAGTGCCCTACCCTGCCCGTCGCGCTGCCCCACTAGTCGCACTACCCTGCCCTGCCCGTCGTGCTGCCCTGCTGGCCGCGCGCTGCCCTGTTGCATGTCGCGCCGCCCTGCTGGCCGCGCCACTCTGTCCTGCTGCTCGTCTCGCTGCCCTGCTGGCCGCCCGCCGTCCTGCTGCTCGTCGCGATGCCCTGCTGGCCGCGCCACCCTGCCCTGCAGCCCATCGCACTGCCTTGCTGGCCGCGCGGGGCCCTGCTGCTCGTCGCGCTGCCCGCGTCCGTCTTGCCCTGCCCTACGTTGCGCCGCCCCGTGCACGCCCTGCGTTGCCCCGCCCGCGCACGCCCTGCCCTGTGTCGCGCCGCCCCGCGCACGCCCTGCCCTGCGTCGCGCCGCCCCGCGCACGCCCTGCCCTGCGTCGTGCCGCCTGCGCACGCCCTGCCCTGCCCGTCGCACCGCCCTGCTGGCCGTGCGCTGACCTGCCCTGCCCGTTGCATCACCCTAGGGCCCGCGTGCCGCCCTGACCTGCCCGTCGCGCCGCCCCCGTGCCCGTGCGCCGCCCTGCCCTGGCTGCGCGCCGCCCTTCCCTGGCCGCACGCCGCCCCGCCCTGCCTTGCGCGCCTCCCTAGTGCCCGCGTGCCGCCCTGCCCTGCCCGTCGCGCCGTCCTGCTGCCTGCGCGCCGCTCTGCCTTGCCTGCGTGCTGCCCTGTTGGTCACGCGCCACCATGCTCTGCCCGCTATGGCCTCTCTTAGTGTTCTCACCTTCGATTCTGAGGGCATTGCGATCCAGTTTGAGACCTGCCTAGACGACTTACAACTATACCTATAGAGCGAGTCTAGGGATGGCATCTCCTTGTTTGACCATACGTCTGGGACCTCTCTTGCTCCTCCCGAGACAGCTGACAGTGCGACTCGCTCACAGTGGCTTTCCCATGACGCTACTGCTCGTCTCGCCGTTCGCAACCACCTTCCGTTAGCCGAACGCGCACTTTGGCCAGCACAAGACTGCTAAAGCCCTGTTTTTTGCTGTAGTCGCTCGTTATTCCTCCCCTGCCACTGCTGCTCTAAGCGGACTCATTCTGCCCTACCTTTGTGTAGTCAGAGACCACTTTCTCGCCCTTGACCCCACAGACCTCACTGTCGACCTGCTCGAGAAGCATCACCTTGCCGCTGAGACTAGCATAGTCGTTGTAGCTGCTTCTCGTGGCAATCCTCGCACTCCCTTCTTTGAGGGGTGTTCCCCCTCCCCCCTTGCCCCCTCTGTCGCTTCTGCTGCTGCTGTTGACTTCCTTCGTGCTGAGGAGGTCACGGCTGCGTCTGCTCCTAGTGGAAGGTGCCGTAGCGGCAAGGGCAAGCGAGGCAAGAGTGGTTGGGGTGGCGGCGGTGGAGGCGGTGGTGGAGGCGGTGGAGGCGGTGGAGGTGGCGGTGGTGGTGGTGGTGGTGGTGGTGGTGGGGGTGGAGGCGTCGGTGGCGGCGGTGGTGGTAGTGGTGGAAGTGGTGGCGGCGGTGGTGGCAGAAGTGGGAGTGGTGGCGGCGGCAGTGGTGGCTGTCCGTCTCCAACTCCGCGAGCGGTTCCGCCAGGACCTTCGTGCATGCGTCTGCACTCTGACAGAGGTGGTGAGTTTTCTGCTCCCACCTCCTGTGGGACTTTTGTCGTGGGGAGGGCATCCTCCAGTCGTTCACGCTTCCGGCCTCCCCGCAGCAATTGGATTGCAGAGCGCCACATTGGCTTAGTCATGGAGGTCGCTCGTACCTCCATGATCCATGCGGCTGCTCCCCATTTTCTGTGGCCGTTTGCAGTCCGGTACGCTGCGCATCAGCTCAACCTCTGGCCCCGTGTCTCCTTGCCGGAGACTTCGCCCACACTGCGTTGGACAGGGGAGGTTGGCGATGCGTCGCGTTTTCGGGTCTGTGGTTCCTATGCCTTTGTCCGTGATTCCACTCAAAAAAGCTCTCCTCTCGCGCCATTCCCTGCATCTTCCTTGGCTTTCCCACTGACGCGCCTGGTTGGCAGTTTTACCACCCCACCTCGCGTCGTGTCTTCGCGTCCCAGGACGTCACCTTTGACGAGTCGGTTCCCTTCTACCGTCTCTTCCCCTACCGCACTACCTCTCTTCCCCCCCCCCCCCCCCCCCGCCACTCATCCTAGCTCCAGGTCCCCCTCCGGTAGACCCCCTCCCCCCTCAGGGTCCTGCTCCTTTAGGTGTGTCTCAGGTAGACCCACTCCCCTTGGCTGAGCCTTTCGAGGTCAGGAGCCTCTCTCACAACAGCAGCTACGCGAGTGGTTTGCTCGGCGCACCCGCCTTCGGAGTGGCGCTACTGGAGTTGGAGGCACTGCCGCTGGAGGTGCTGGAGCTGGAGGCACTGGCGCTGGAGGCACTGGAGCTGGAGGCGCTGGAGCTGGAGGCGCTAGAGCTGGAGGCGCTGGAGCTGGAGGTGCTGGAGCAAGAGGTGCTAGAGCTGGAGGCGCTGGAGCTGGAGGCACTGGAGCTGGAGGCCCTGGAGCTGTAGGTGCTGGAGCTAGAGGCGCTGGAGCTGGAGGCACTGGCGCTGGAGGCGCTGGAGCTGGAGGTGCTGGCGCTGGAGGCGCTGGAGCTGGAGGTACTGGAGCTGCTGGGGGTACTGTGCAGCAGCGACCGTTTTTCTAGCCGCCGCCGCAGCCGTCAGTGCTACCGCCTGCCTCGGCATGCCGTCAGGTTCTTAGTCTTCTTTCGTCCACTGCGTTACAGCCAGACTCACCGCTGCATGCCCCCCCTCGTTGCACTGAGCAGCCAGCCTCCCTTATAGAGCGTCGTGAGCCTGCGTCTCGTCCTGTCATGCCTGCTCGCACTAGTCGTCATGTCCCTCGTCCGCGTCCTTCCCCTGTGCCCGGTACTCACACTATGGCACTTCGTCCTTCCTCTGTTCCACTGCGAGTTCCCCTGCCGTATCCTCCGGCGGCATCTCTTCCTGACGTTACGGACCCCGAGTCTGACTTCGTTCGTGCTGCCAGCCCTACATTCACACGTCTCCTAGCCAATGATGTCACTGACCCTTCGTTTGAGTCCACTGCTGCGTCTGCCTTAGTTGCTGAGCTTGTTGACTTTGCTGCTGCGTGTCGTCTAGACTACGCCGCTAGTCTTGTTGCTGAGTCTGAGTCTGTCTGTCCTCCATCCGTCGGTGGTGAGTGTGCTCTTGGCACGGACGTCCTTGAGGACAGGCAGGAGGACTTTGAGTGTCTTGTGGCTGCTATTTCTCATCTCGTGGCCAAGCTGCTTGCGCCTGAGGGAGACCCAAATGCACTGGACATCCCGACCCCACGCTCTTACGCAGAGGCGATTACAGGTCCCTACTCCTCTCAGTGGCAGACAACCATGGACGCAGAGATGGCATCCTGGAATCCAGAGGCACTTACGTCGACGCAGTTCCCCCTCCTAGGGCGAACATAGTCGATGGCATGTGGATTTTCATGGTGAAGCGGCCGCCGGGTTCTCCGCCTGCCTTCAAGGCTCGTTACGTTGCACGAGGCTTTAGTCAGCGACAGGGAGTTGACTTCTTCCAGACCTTCTCCCCTACCCCGAAGATGACCACTCTTCGGATGTTGCTGCACGTTGCCGCTCAGCGTGACTACGAGCTTCACTCTCTTGACTTCAGCACAGTTTTTTTACAGGGTAGCCTGCACGAGTAGATCTGGCTGCGCCGTCCTCCTGGCTTCACTGGGTCGTTTCCTGAGGGTACCCAGTGGAGCCTCCGACAGGCGCCTCGTGAGTGGCACGACACGCTGAGGACGACACTTGCGGCTCTTGGGTTTGCTCCTTCGACTGCTGACCCGTCGCTGTTTCTACGCACCGACACTTCGCTGCCGCCGTTCTACATCCTCGTGTACATCGACGACTTGGTCTTTGTGTCTGCTGACATTGAGGGACTGGCCCTTGTCAAGTCGCAGCAATAGAAGAGACTCACCTGCACTGACCTGGGCGAGCTGCGCAGCTATCTTGGCTTGCAGATCACCCGGGACGGAGCACGGCGCACCATCACCCTGACTCAGTCACACATGGTGCACTAGGTCCTTCAGCGCTTCGGCTTCCAGTTCTCCTCGCCACAGTCCACTCCTCTGCCTACCGATCACTCGCTCTCAGCTCCACCTTCAGACGAGTCCGTAGAGCCGAGTGGCCCGTACCCAGAGCTTGTGGGCTGCCTCATGTACCTGATAACCTGCACTCGACCTGACCTTGCGTACCCTCTTAGCATCCTTGCACGCTACATTGCGCCCGGGAGACACCAACCAGAGCACAGGGACGCCGCTAAGAGGGTGTTGCGCTACTTGTGCAGTATGTCGGGCATGGGGCTTGTGCTTGGAGGACGGGGTTCAGTTGTCCTCACTGGTCACTCAGACGCCTCTTGGGTTGACGACCTGGCTATGCAGCGGTCGTCACAGGGTTACACTTTCAACCTTGGCTCCGGCTATGTTTCTTGGCTCGTCTTCTGTTCTCAGCTCCAGCTGTGAGGCTGAGATCTACGCAGGAGCCATGGCTGCTCAGGAGTTACGCTGGCTCACCTACCTGCTGACCGACTTGGGAGAGCGGCCTCGTTCTCCTCCAGTTCTATACGTAGACAACAAGGCCATGATTGCCTTGTGTTAGGAGCATAGACTCGAGCACAGAACGAAGCACATCGCTTTGCGTTACTTCCTTGCTCGAGAGTTGCAGCAACGTGGTCAGCTTCGTCTTATTTACGTGGCGACATGGGCCAACACTGCTGATATATTCACCAAGGCACTTCAGTCTGGTGATCATCAGCGTTTCTGTACTGCTTTAGGCCTTGTGCCTGCTTTGTCTCACTTGCTCACTGCGTGACTTTGCTTGTACTGTGATCTATACATATATATACATATATATATATATATATATATATATATATTCTTGCACGCTTACACTTGCTAGGTTATGATCACTGTACTATTTGTTCACTTTTATATAACTTTGCATGTGAACTGGCCTTGTGGCCATTTGCTTGTGCTCAGAATGTGTGGTGACTTTGTGATCCACCCTGAGCTTGTTTAGCTTTTCTTGACTGGTCTTGTGACCACTGGTTCTCCCCCACCTTGCCTATGGGGGTGTGTCAAACATATATAATGTTGCTTGTGTTGTGTAGGCTGTAGTGGGGTAGCCCATTTTTAGTTGGAAACATATAGTTCACCCTTCTGAAGTATCGAGCATTACAAGGCAAGCGAGATGAACTACAAAGAAGCAACAAGCGAGTCAACCACGGGAGGTTGACACAAGACGATAGTAAGAGGTTAAGCGAAGGTCAAAGGTCAGCGACCTTTGACTCGCCAAAAACAGCGCGACAGCAAGGACACATAACTGACTCGCTATTGAGCCGTTACCCGAGTCGTCGCTGTATCGAACCGCAACAGCAGCAGTTACAACAGCAGTTACAACAGCATTTAAACCTTTCATATTCCCTTGTAATCATATAAAAGCTTGTATCTCTTTGTTTTAATCAACTCATCTTGTTCTCACATACTAGCTCAAGGTGGTTCAACAAGTTCATTAAGAACGCTTCCGCAATTGCATCAGAACTCTAAATCTTAGACTTGAACGATCCTAAGGGCCTTTTTCAGCCCAACATGGCATGAGAGCAGACAAGGCAAGATTAAACTCTGTTCAACCTCCTACAACAAGAGAAGGCATGGCAACGCAGAAGGAAAGAAGTGCCTCTAACGGATCGACGGTACCACTCCTACGCCACATCCAGCCTTTGGACTATAGGCAGAGGGAGACACGGCATCAAGACCGGCTGCTTCGTCTACTGAAACTTCGAACTAGGCAACTCGCCTTGACCCAAGCATGATGGAGAAGTTCTTCTCCTTCATGTCGTTCTACAAAAAACACCAGAAAGGAGCACTTGCGCAATCAAACAACAGCGACAACAACAACGGCGTTACACCTATGAGTCTCGACGGCTCGTTCTTTGCGCGCCGAAATCAGCAACAGCCTACCTTTGCACCGTATGAGGCTCAACGTGGCTCCATCAGCTTCATGCCAAACCAGCCTCCATCTGGACAAGAAAAGACACTGGATGCGCTTCAGATGCAGTCGCAGTTTGCTCACCAGAAAGGAGCACCAAATGTCAACACCATTCGATGGCAATAATTTTTATACCTGGTCATTCGAGTTTGAGCTGATGATGGAAGGCGCGCAAATTCTTGGATACTTCAATGGTTCCCTGCTATACCCAATGCACGGGACGCAGTACGATGAGCAGCAGTATACGTATCAATCGTTGATGGCGTACACCATACTCCTGCGCAACATATCAGCAAACGAGCAGCAGAATATTCGGTCTTATCGCGGATACGGTAACTCCGCCGAGCTCGCGTACAACCACCTGAAGAACCTGTATCAAGCAACAGACAGCGTTAATCAGAGTCGTCTCATGGCACAACTAATAACAGTGCAAATGCAACCCGGTGAAAAGGGAATGGCGTATATCAGTCGTTGTCGTGGTCTGCGCGACAGACTCCTTCGATGCGGAGGATCGATATCCGAAGAAGCCTTCGTCACAGTCGTCATCACTGGCCTCGGTCCTCAGTGGCGCTCCGCCCGAGCCATCCTCTGAGCCCATGGAAGAATCTCCGAAGCAGCTCTCTGCGTCAAAATTCATGCCGAGCAATAAGACATGGACCTGCACGAAGAACGACACAAGAAAAGGACGTCAGCTCCAGAATTCGCATTCCACACTCAGAGACGCTACAACAACAACAACCGACAACGCGGGAATCAGGCACAGAAACACGTACCACCGTTCTGCCACCTTTGCCAAACGTCCAGTCACCCCCGCACTCACTGCCCAAACCAGCAGCAGTCAACACCGCCACCTCGACAACTTCGACCCTCGAGCAGCCAAGTGACTTCAATACAACGGGCCAACCAGACACAAGTTCTGAAGACGACGCCACGACCTGCACAAGAAACAAGAAACATCATCAGCTGCATGACACGAACAGATTCATGCATCAGCGGATCTCCACCAACCTACTCACCAGAAGAAGTACTCGACAAACGTACACCTCGTCGTGAATCACTGGAGCCAAACCCGACGTACGCAGCCATCGCCCAAAGCGAACCATCAAGGAAAAGACACCTGGTTCTTGGACAGCTGCTGCGGACAGCACATGTGTTCTTCAAGTCGCTTCGTTCAGCGGGAACAGCGCCTCAATCGAGAAGTCGTCATCACCATCGCCAACAACCAGAACCTGCACACACGACGACAAGGGATAGTTCAACTTCAATCCCGCGAAACTAACGTCATTTTACAAATGTCTAAGGTCCTAATCGTACAAGGACTCGGCTACAACTTACTCAGCGTCAGTCAACTGATGGCGAAGGGAATTCACCTCGAAGCAGACAGCACCACTCAGGAGTTCAGGTTGTACAACGGAAAAGGTGGACTCTACATCAGGAAGGCAGTCCTGAAGAACAACATCTTCGTCCTCGACTTTGTTCCAGATCAAGGCACCACCGACAGCGACGCAATAGTCAGCTTCACCAGGTGGACACACCCGCCAGATCTCGACCCCGACTTCAGTCCTGGAGGCTTCTAGTACTTGCACACCATACCTGAGGGAGAAAGAACAAGAGCATTAGCTGTGATTCAACAAACCGCAACAACATCGGCAGCAGTAGAAGGAACAACATCGACAGCAGCAGAAGCAACATCGGCAGCAGCAGAGACAACAACGACAGCAGCAGCACCAAACCTCCTTAGTGCAGGACCCTCAACGGCACCACCTCATCTCGGGGAATCGACACCAACTCCAGCCCGACAGCTGACTCCAGTTCCACGCGCCATCCACCGTAGTGCCAACGTCGTCGTCAGCTTCTACTCTAACTCCGACCTATACAGACGATCTCCTGGACCTCGAGCCGACGAATCACTGTGGCACGAGAGGTTAGGCCATCCCAGCAATACAACACTTAATAATACGATCAGAGCGGGCGTTCTCGACAAAGATTCACTACTACTACCTGACGAAATAGAACTACAACGAGTTCGAGGGACATGTTTTGCCTCTCCAAAAGCTGACTTACCACATCAGCCGTTCCCTTCTCACCACAACCCGAGTGCGCCAGCTTACGCGCCGTTGGAGAAAGTCTACAGCAACATCTTGTACGCCCGCGACAGTGGACAAGGCGATTACAAATATGTAATCACCTTCATCAACGCTGCAACGAGATATGTTTGGCACCTTAACTTGCCAAGCCGCGACATAGCCTTCAAAGCCTTTGTCGCGTGGCTGCCGGTAGCAGAAAGAGAGTCAAGCAAGAAATTGAAAAGTTTCCAGTCGGACGGAGGGGGAGAATATCAGTCACAACAATTCAAGCAATACCTGGCGGAGAAAGGCATCACGAGACTCATCTCCCTACCCTACGCCCACCAGCAGCAAGGCGTAGCAGAAAGAATGAACAGGACCCTCCAGAACACCATGCGCAAGCTGCTACGTGGCATGCAACTACCCCAGAGCCAATGGCCTGCAGCAATGGACCATGCTGTCATGCTGCACAACTTGCTCTCGTCGTCCTCACTTCCGAACAACGCATCACCGCATCTGCTGTGGACCGGGAAGTTGGGCAACACAAAAATGTTACAAGTTTTTGGATACATGGTACAATACCGACCTCACACAGCACGAGCCGGAAGATTTTCACAACGCGCACAGTGGGGACTACACCTGGGCATCGAAAAACATTACAACGCGTGGAAATTTTTCAGCGTCCACTCGAAGGAAACAGTAGCAGCACGTGACGTTATCTTCTACGAACGTCTCTCTCTCTCGACGTACTTGGCCAACGTGGCAGCTGAGCAAGACCCCACAGGTGGCTTCCGTGGCAACCGAGCCTTCGCCTCGTCAGCCGAAGAAGCTGGCCGGGATGAGCAGAACGTGGACAGAGCCTCGGAGGAACCCGGACCATTGCCCTATTGCTCAGTAATCGTCTCGATGGATGAAGACAACTCTCGCGAAAGCATCAACGCCGAAGTCTTCTACGACCTCGCCGACAACGGTTACGTCACACGGCAGCCCGTCAACACAAATGAATCTAAACGTATCGGACCCAACTTCTTACCTGACCTAGAAGCGGGAGACGGAGTAGTTTATCCCGAGGACGCAACTCTTCCCCGACACTCACAAAGTTGACTTCAGATACTCGGCGTCGTCACCGCCGTCCACGGCGCATTGCCGCCTAAGGAGCTTGCAACCATTCAGCAGGCTCTTGGGGGGGGGGGGGGGGGGGGGGGGGGGGCACAGGGAAAAATGGCGCGAAGCCATGGACTGAGAATCAAAAGCGCTGGAAGAAAGGAACACTTGAAAGATACTGCCCATTGGAGTGGCATGCAACAAAATCATACTGACCGGAAAGTGGGTCTTCCGCGTGAAGACAAAGGCAGACGGAACAATTGACAAATTCAAGGCGCACTGGGTAGTGCGCGGCTTCGACCAGGAACACGGGCGAGACTTCACCAAGACCTTCGCACCGTTCAGCCGACACACCTCACAGCGAATTCTCCTCGCGATAGCCGCCATGAAGCGGAAGAAGCTACGACAAATCGATGTAGCCGACGACTTCCTCTATGCCCCCGTTGACGCCGAAATCTTCGTCGAACAACCACACGGTTCCAACACAGACCCCAATCAAGTCTGCCAATTGCTGAAGTCCCTGTTGTCAGAATCTAGCAGCAGGAATGAATGCATTGAGTAGAAAGTTGATACAAGTACAGACCCTAACTGGGTTGTACCCCATTTTGGCTACCCCACTACAGCCTACAGAGCAAAATGTTAAGACACACCCCCATAGGTAAGGTGGGGGAGTACAAGCAGTCACAGAAAAGCAAAGCAAGCTCAGGGTGGATCACGACGTCACCACACACTCCGAGCACAAGCAGATGGCCACAAGGCCAGTTTACATGCACAGTTATATAAAACAAAACAAACAGTAAAGTGATCACAACCTAGCAAGAGTAAGCATGCAGGTATATATATAGATTACACTACAAGCAAGGTCAAGCAGTGAGCAAGTGAGAAAACGTGGGCACGAGGCCTAAAGCAGTACACAGACACTGATGATCACCAGGCGGAAGTGCCTTGGTGAAGATAACAGCTGCGTTGGCCCAGGTGGCCATGTAAGCAAGATGAAGCTGGCCACGCTGCTCCAACTTTCGAGCCAGGAAGTAGCGCAGAGCGATGTGCTTCGTTCTGTGCTCCACTCTGTGCTACTGACACAACGCAATAGCAGCCTTGTTGTCTACGTACAGAACTGGAGGAGAAATAGGCCGCTCTCCCAAGTCGGTCAGTAGGTAGGTGAGCTAGCGTAACTCCTGTGCAGCCATGGCTCTTGCGTAGATCTCAGCCTCACAACTGGAACTGAGAACAGAAGACGAGCGAGTAGACCGCCAAGAAACAGAGCCGGAACCAAGGCTGAAGGTGTAACCCTGAGACGATTGTTGCGTAGCCGGGTCGTCAACCCAAGAGGCGTCTAAGTGTCCAGTGAGGACAACGTCACCCCGTCCTCCAAGCACCAGCCCCATGCCTGATGTACTGCACAAGTAGCGTAACACCCTCTTAGCAGCCTCCCAGTGCTCTCGTCGGTGTCTCCCAGGCGCAACGTAGCGAGCCAGGATGCTAAGGGGGTACGCAAGGTCAGGTCGTGTGAAGGTGGAGCTGAGAGCGAGTGATCGGTAGGCAGAGGAGTGGACTGTGGTGAGGAGAACTGGAAGCCGAAGCGCTGAAGGACCTGCTGCACCATGTGTGACTGAGTCAAGGTGATGGTGCGGTGTACTCTGTCCCGGGTGATCTGCAAGCCAAGATAGCTGCGCAGCTCACCCAGGTCAGTGCAGGTGTGTCACTTCGGCAGCTCCGACTTCACAGGGGCCAGTGCCTTAGTGTCAGCAGTGGCAAAGACCAATCAAGTCTTCGACGTACACGAAGAAGTAGAACGGTGGCAGCGAAGTGTCGGTGCGCAGAAACAACGACGGGTCAGCAGTGGAAGGAGCAAACCCAAGAGCCGCAAGTGTCATCCTCGGTGCGTTGTGCCACTCACGAGGCGCCTGGCGGAGACCGTAGACTGGCTGCCGGAGGCTCCACTGGGTACCAGGAGGGAACGACCCAGTGAAGCCAGGTGGGCGACGCAGCCAGATTTCCTCATGCATGCTGCTCTGTAAGAACGTTGTGCTGAAGTCAAAAGAGTGAAGCTCGTAGTCACGCTGAGCGGCAACGTGCAGCAGCACCCGAAGAGTGGTCATCATAGGGGTAGGGGAGAAGGTTTGGAAGAAGTCAACTCCCTGCCGCTGACTGAAGCCTCGAGCAATGTAACGAGCCTTGAAGACAGGCGGAGAACCCGGCGGCTGCTTCACCCTGAAAATCCACATGCCATCGACTATGTTCGCCTCAGGAGGGGGAACCTCGTCGACATAGGTGCCTGTGGACTTCCAGGATGCCATCTCTACGTCCATGGTAGTCTGCCACTGAGAGGAGTAGGGACCCGAAATCGCCTCTACGTAAGAGCGCGGGGTCGGGATGTCCAGTGCATCTGGGTCTCCCTCAGGCGCAAGCAGCAAGGCCGCGAGATGAGGTACAACAGCCGCAAGTTAGTCAAAGTCCTCCTGCCTGTCCTCAAGGACGTCCGTGCCAAGAGCACACTCACCCCCGACGGACGGAGGAAGTGTCATAGTGTGAGTACCGGGCACAGGAGGAGGACGCGGACGAGGGACACGACGAGCACGGCGAACAGTGAGAACACGGGAGGCAGGACGAGGTGGGGCAGGCAGCGGTGAGTCCGGAGGAAGGGCAGTGGACGAAGGAAGACTAAGAACCTGACGGTGAACCGACTCGAGCGGAAGCTCGGACAGCTGCGGCGGCGGCAAGAAAAACGGTCGCTGCTGCACAGGGCCTCCAGCTCCAGCGCCTCCAGCGCCAGCACCTCCAGCTCCAGTAGCTCCAGCGCCAGTGCCTCCACCTCCAGCGCCACCAGCTCCAGTGCCTCCAGCTCCAGCACTTCTAGCTACAGTACCTCCAGCTCCAGGGCCTCCAGCTCCAGCACCTCCAGCTCCAGCACCTCCAGCTCCAGCACCTCCAGCTCCAGTACCTCCAGCTCCAGCACCTCCAGCTCCAGCACCTCCAGCTCCAGCACCTCCAGCTCCAGTACCTCCAGCTCCAGGGCCTCCAGCTCCAGCACCTCCAGCTCCAGTGCCTCCAGCTCCTGCGCGACTCCAAAGGCGGGTGCGTCGGGCAAGCCACTCGTGCAGCTGCTGTGGTGAGAGGGGCTTACGCTGCTGCACAGGGCCTCCAGCTCCAGCGCCTCCAGCGCCAGCACCTCCAGCTCTAGTAGCTCCAGTGGCAGGGCCTCGAGCTCAAGTGCCTCCAGCGTCAGGACCTCCAACTCCAGCGTCTCCAACTCCAATAGCTCCAGCGTCAGTGCCTCCAGCTCCAGCGCCTCTAGCTCCAGCGCCTCCAGCTCCAGTGCCTCCAGCTCCAGCACCTCCAACTTCAGTGCGACTCCGAAGGCGAGTGCGCCGGGCAAGCCACTCGCGTAGCTGCTGTGGTGAGAGGGGCTCACGCTGGGGAGACCGCTGCGGCGAGGCTCCCGGAAGACCACCAGTAGAAGCAGCACCACCCGGCTCAGCACCCCCAGGCTCAGCACCCCTAGGCTCAGCACCCCCAGGCTCCGCACGCTCAGGCATAGCAACCCCAGGCTCCGCACGCTCAGCCTCAACACCCCCAGGCTCCACACCCACAGGCTCATAACCCCCAGACGGAGCACCTCAAGCAGGACCTGAGTCACCAGTGACCTCGACAGGCTCAGCCAAGGGAAGTGGGTCTACCTGAGAGACACCTGAAGGAGCAGGACCCTGAGGGGGGAGGGGGTCTACCGGAGGGGGACCTGGAGCAAGGAAGAGCGGCGAGGGGGGGGAGCTGGGCAGTGCGGTAGGGGAAGAGTCCGTAAAAGGGAACCGACTCGTCAAACGTGACGTCTTGAGAGGGGAAGACACGGCGCGAGGTGGGGTGGTAAAACTGCCAGCCATGCGCGTCAGGAGGGAAGCCAAGGAAGACACAGGGAATGGTGCGGGAGGAGAGCTTGTCCAAGGAGGTATTGTGGACAAAGGCACGAGAACCCCAGACCCGGAACACCGACGCATCGCCAACCTCCCCCGTCCAAAGCAGGGTAGGCGAAGTCTCTGGCAAGGAGACACGGGGCCAGAGGTTGAGCTGATTCGCAGCGTACCGGACCGCAAACGGCCACAGAAAATGGGGAGCAGCCGCATGGATCATGGAGGTACGAGCGACATCCATGACTAAGCCAATGCGGCGCTCTCCAATCTTATTCTGCTTTAGGGAGGCCGAAAGCATGAACGGCTGAAGGATGCCCTCCCCATGACAAAAGTCCCGCAAGAGGTCGGAGGAAAACTCACCACCTCTGTCAGAGTGCAGACGTAGGACGGGAAGGTCCGTGCGGAACCGCTCGCGGAGCTGGAGACGGACAGCGCGGATCCAAGGGATCAAAACATCAGGGACCTCCCCCTTGCTGCGCAAGGGGAAGACCGTGGTGTAACACGAGACGTCGTCAACAACCAGCAGAAAGTATCGCTCGCGGCCCTGTCCCTGGATGCGGGCTGGGCCCCACACGTCCATGTGGAGAGTCTGCAGGGGAGTAGTCTTCGGGGGAAACGAGGAGGAGTGAGGAGCGGCGCGCTGCCGCCCCTCAACGCAAGGAATGCAGGGCGGGGCAGGCGAGGGTGGGAGGGGAGGGAGGAGAGACCGGGGAATACCAGAGGTAAGAAGGCGGGAGTGCATGCCACGGAGGCGTGGCAGGGAGGGGTGACCAAGACGGTGGTGCCAGAGGAGAGTCTGGTGCGACAGGAGGCGACACGAGCAAGAGGCAGCTACCTGACGTGACGCAGACACCTGAGCAGACGCAGCAACTGGAGGAGGCGCAGTAGTCAGTGTGTACAGACTCGACCCAGGCCGACGGGTGAACGTGGCCAGGTGGCGGCCAGTCCGAGAGCACGTGCAGATCGCCACACGCTGGCCTCCAGGGGTAAAGGTATCAACCCCTGCATCCTGAAGGACCGCGTTACTCACCAAGTTCGTCGAGAACGAGGGGAGGTGGAGACCTGACAATGAGCCAGAGAGAACCGCCCGACACGGGAGAACAGTGGAGGAACGTGCAAGAACTGGGCCCTTAGAGGGGTCAGCCAGTAAGACTGCAATGGGTCTAGGGAGTGGTGTGACTGTGGTACTGTCACGAAAGAAGCAGCGAGAAGCACCTGAATCAAGCTTGAAGGTGTGCAAGGCCTCAGCAGGCGCAGTACCAGAGAGAGCAGACTCACTAGCACCTAGAGCAACAGCCTCTATACCTGGGTCGGGCGGCACACACAGGTAACAGTCACCCTCAGTACCAACAGTCAAAGCATACATGGCCGTAAGGATAGGGTCATAGTCTAGAGCAAATATATCCACTCTGGCCCGAAGCAGCTCTAGCCAGCGGGGGAGCTCAGCCTCGTCGCCAAACTCTGTGCGCCAGGAGTCGCTCAGATAGACAAAGCAGCGGGACTGTGTATGGCCATGTGTCCCGCAAGTCTGACCTGTCCGAGCACCTGTGCGAATGACGTACGGGCAGCGAGCAGTACTCCGAGACGCCCCACGCTGAGCGTACCACTCACGGAGCTGCTGGGACGTAAGGGTCACGCGCGGAAGCCGCCGCAGCTGCATCTGGTCACCGCTTGAAACTCTCCACTGAACAGCTCCACCGCAACTGACACTACGGCCGCCGCCTCCACTCCCATTACTGCCACCACCTCCGCCACCACTCCCACCGCGACCACGAAGAGATGCCATAGCGGGCAAAGCAAGGAGGCGTGCGACCAGCAGGGCAGCACGCAGGGAAGGCAGAGCGACGAGCAGGCACTAGGGTAGTGCGTAGGGTAGGGCGGGGGCGGCGCCCGGTCAGTGAAGTGCGGCGCGCGGCCAGAGTAGGGCGGCGCGCTGGAAGTAGGGCGGCGATCGGGCTGGGGAGGGCGCGCGAGCAGGCAAGAGGCAGCGCGCGGGCTGGAAAGGGCGACGCGCGGGCTGCAAGGGCAGCGTGCAGGCTGCCATGGCGGCGCGCGGGCAGAAAAGGGGCAGCGCGCGGGCTGCACAGGGCGGCGCGCATCCAGCAGGGCGACGCGACGGGCAGGGGCAGAGCGTACGGGCGACGCGGCGGGCTTGGGCAGCCCGCACGGGCGACGCCACGGGCAGGGGCAGGTCGTACGGGCGACGCGGCGGGCTGGGGCAGCCCGCTCGGGCGACGCGACGGGCAGGGAAGGGCGTACGGGCGACGCGACGGGCAGGGCAGGGCAGACGGGCGACGCGACGGACTGGGGCAGCCTGCACGGGCGGCGCGATGGGCAGGGCAGGGTCGACGGGCGACGCGACGGGCTGGGGCAGCCCGCACGGGCGACGCGACGGGCAGCAGGGGCGCACGGGCGGCGCGACGCAGGGCAGGGCGTGCGCGGGCAGTGCAACGCGGGGCAGGGCGTGCGCGGGGCGGCGCAACGCAGGGCAGGGCAGAGTGTGCGCAAGGCAGCGCAACGCAGGGCAGGGCAAGGCAACGCGGCAGCCAGCAGAGCGGCACGCGGGCAGGGCAGCGCAACTGGTGGGGCAGCGCGACGGGCAGGGTAGGGCGCTACGAGTAGGGAACTGTACGGTGGGCCCAAAAATCGGTCCTGAAATAGGACCTGCTCTGATACCATGTCGGAATCTAGCAGCAGGAATGGAATGCATTGAGTAGAATGTTTATACAAGTACTGACCCTAACTGGGTTGTACCCCATATTGGCTACCCCACTACAACCTACAGAGCACAATGTTCGTACACCTGTATGGCGTCAAACAAGCTTCGAGACTATGGCAGCAGTACCTACACGCCCGACTAATCCGCATCGGGTTCCGCCAACTACCACACGATCAGGGAATGTATCGACTCACAAGAGGCGCCGACTACGTCCTGCTCATCGTCTACGTAGATTACCTACTCTACATAGGCTCCACCGACGGCATCACAGCATGGTTTGAAGGGGAGCTACAGAAGGATCTGACCCTCACCGTCTCATCTACCGTAACCCAATACCTGGGGCTCAATATCCAAGACGGAGAAAACGCGATCCACCTCAACGCCGCTAAATACGCCGATACCATCGCAAAGCGTTTTGGATTAACGCCAACAACCATCTCCATGCCGTACCGCTACACCGCTGGAAACAACAAGGAAAGCTACGCTCTGCTTGGGCCCGCCGGCATACGCGACTACCATCGAAAATTGGGATGCCTACTCTTCGCAGCTGTTACCTGCCGACCGGACCTGTCATACTCAGCAAGCCAGCTGGCCACCTATCTCAAACGACCCGAAGCAGAATACATGGCGGAGCTCGATCGCGCTCTGCACTATCTCGTCAGCACTCCCACAATCGGGCTGACCTACCACAAAACGGGATCTACAATGCCGAAACTAATCGGTTACGTAGACGTCGACCACGCCGGCGATCCTGATAATCGGCGATCTCGCACGAGGTACATCTACCGACTCGAGCCTATCGGTCCTATCTCCTGGCAGTCGAGCAAACAAGAGCTGATTGCTCTCTCGTCAGCTGAAGCAGAATATATTGCACTCTGCTCAGCCACCAAAGAAGGATTGTACCTTCGCGAACTACTGGAAGAAGCAAAGCTGGCCCAGTTACCCTGCTTCACTCTCTTCTGCAACAACCAGTCTGCAATTCGTATAGCTAACAAGAACGGGTTCGCGAACCTAACGAAGCACATCGCCCTGCGATATTTCTTCGTGAAATATGAGATCGAGAAAGGAAGACTCGAGCTGTCCTACTGCCCCACATCCGAGATGGCAGCAGAAGTTTGAGTACTGCATGCTGCTGACTGGACAGAGCCACGTCACCAGCAACGAAGGCGATGACACTCCAGAAGCGAAGGGGAGTGTTGGAAACATATAGTTCACGCTTCTGAAGTATCGAGCATTACAATGCAAGCGAGACGAACTACAGAGAAGCAACAAGCGAGTCAACCACGGAAGGTTGACACAAGACAACAGTAAGAGGTTAAGTGAAGGTCAAACGACCTTTGACTCGCCAAAAACAGCACGACAGCAAGGACACATAACTGACTCGCTATTGAGCAGTTACCCGAGTCGTCGCTGTATCGAACCGCAACAGCAGCAGTTACAACATCAGTTACAACAGCAGTTAAACCTTTCATATTCCCTTTTAATCATATAAAAGCTTGTATCTCTTTGTTTTAATCAACTCATCTTGTTCTCACATACTAGCTCAAGGTGGTTCAACAAGTTCATTAAGAACGCTTCCGCAAATACATGACAACTCTAAATCTTAGTCTTGAACAATCCTAAGGGCCTTTTTCAGCCCAACTTCCATAAGGGGTACAACCCAATTAGGGTTAGTACTTGTACCCAGATCCATTCTCAATACAACATTCTCGTTCAGTAGTTTTGACAAACCCAATTTACGGTTATTACTTGTACCCATCTTTCCTTCAATGCAACCCATTCCCGTTCAGTATTCTGACGCATCATACATAAAAATTGTGGTAGTTCAGCTTACCGTATTCTCCCGGACAAAACACCCGCCGAAATTGTACACCCCCTGTATTTTTAGCTGTACCCTAAGCTGTTATGTCCATGAGAATACGGTAGTTTGAGGAGATGATTGTATTCCGACTAGCAATATACCGTATTTACCCGGGTAATAAACCCGGGGGTCTAATCCTACCCCGGGAAAAAAAGGGGGGTGGGTCTATTAAGTGGGTGTAAATTTAATAGACCCGGGGTCTAATCCTGTGTGCATTTAAGTTTGAAAGTCATGTAAAATACCAGTGTTCCAGGCCCAAAAACGAGAATTCCAATGTTGAGTCAGGGAAATTTTGACCACAGCCTGACGCGAGGCACTCGCGCGTCAGATTCTGCAGTCAAGTCAGTAAAATTTCGCTACAGCAAGTTGTCCCTTCCTACATTCTCGCTAAAAATAGAGGTGTATACAGTGAGGGGGGTCTAATCCGAATTCGTTACGAAAAAGGGGGGTCTATTACAAAAGTGCACATAGCATTAGAACCCCCCCCATTTAACGACCCAGGGTGTTGGAGTGTGAAGGGAATACACTTAAGCATTCCCGAAGGTGCAGCTACATCGCACCAGTCACTATCGAAGCAGCGCGAGCAGTAAAAGTCGGATCAGCCTATACCAAAGGCAGGAAGGTCAACAGGCGCAAAAGTCAACTGTCGCGACTGTTGACCATCTGGACCGACGATTGACTCACCATCGAGGAATGTCAACAGGCGTAACCGCACGCACGGTTACAAGCAGCGACTCGGTAATGAGAAAGGAAATGCAACAGTCAGAGTCACTGCTGTACTGCCTGTAAAACAGTTATAATAAGGGAATGTACCCCTTAGAGTACATGGCTAGTTAGGACTATTTATTTGCTTGTATTCTATCCTTCAAAACAACTTCGTCATCTACATTCACTATGATCAAGGTTCCTACCAAGACTTCCGCTACCAATTGTCCTAGAGGCACTTTCTATCCTATCCAAGATCCTCACTCTAACATGGTATGAGAGCTAGTTTGGATTATAGGAACTGCCAAAAAGGGTCTCTCGACAAGGACAACCCCTTGCATAATTTACTATAAGGGCAAGCATCATGCCAGGCGCCGACTGCGGAGAAACTGGAGAAACCCCAGTACAACCTTCCACTAATGTTACTTCTACTACAACGACTGTGGACACAGCGCTCCTCGAGCAGCTGATTTCCCGCATCAGCGCACTGGAGAGCCATCAGCCAATGAGCATCGACGGCTCCAGCTACGCCCGAAGACCTCCCGATCCTCAAGGAGCTGGATCAGAAAGATCCTTCACCTTCGACAATCGCGGAGCCCCAGGACCTGCTCAAACACAGCAAGCACATTTCGAGACAATGGCGTCAGTGCATAACAAGTTTCTGACAACATCAAAGCTCAGGACAACAAAGCCCTTCGACGGGCAAGACTTCTACACCTGGAGCTTCGAATTCGAGCTGTTAGCTCAAGGCGCTCAAATCTGGATGTACTACGACGGCTCGTATCCCTTCCCGACTAACGGCTCACCTCAGGAGAAGACGCAGTACTACAACGAATCTCTCCTGGCCTTCACCGTACTGATTCGAAACCTGTCGCCAGAGGAACAACTCAGCATTCGCCCTTTTAAGAACGAGTGGGCACCCGCGCAACAATCCTGGGAGCACCTGCGCACCTGCCACATGGCAACAGATTCGGTGACACTCAGTCGCCTGCTTAACCAGCTGAACAACGTCAGAATGTTCCCCGGCGAAAAGGCCGGATCCTACATCAACCGCTGCAGAAATCTGAGAGACCAATTCAAGAAAAGCGGCGGAAACTTCCCTGACGACATGTTCGTGACAATCATTCTCGCTGGATTAAGCTCGGAATGGCGCCAGTGTAAATCGCTCCTTCGCACTCAAGGAACTGTTAGCGAAACCGCCCTCTGCTCGACGCTCCTCTCCGAACAAAAGGAAATGGACCTGTACAACGAGAGAGGCAACAAGAAGGAGAAAATCGCTTTCTATGCACAAGCGCCACCAGACAAGAAGAGACTCTTCTGCAAGTACTGCAAAAAGACTGGACATACAATCCAAGACTGCTGGAAGCTGAACGGCAACAACAACAACCAGAAGGGAGCTGCCGCTTACCAGCAAGGAAGAACTCCAGTGCGCAATCAGACCGTGTCACCACCAGCCGTCGCAAGCACGTCCCAAGCTCCGACGCGCATCCCTGCGAACACAACCGACAAAGGCAAAAGCAAGGTATTGACTTGCATGGTGCGCCGAGGTCCGCAGCGTCCCAACCGACACTACCGCTTCTTCCGCAGCTGGGAAGACATGTTCGTAGATCCACCGCAAGAGGTCCTGAAGGGTCGGTCGAAGACGAAGAAGAAAACGACCCAACATACGACGAGCTGTCGGTCGGACGCATGGAGTACGACTGGGAAATGCCGCCTTGGATCCAGGAGTCGCCACCTGCACGCGAGGCATACGAAGACGAGGACTACACCTATAATTACGAACAGGATCACGACATGGAGCATCACATCACGCCAAGACTCGCCAACCTCGCCAAAGCAAGAAAGGAGGTTAACACCTGGTACCTGGATAGCTGCTGCGGCCAGCACATGGTGTCGTCAGACACCTTCATCCTCAACAGCGAACGACTCTGCAATGAGGTGGAGATTACTGTTGCTAACAGTCAAACCATCTACACCAGCAGTCGCGGACAAATTCAGCTGCAGTCACGCGACACCGGTTACTGCATTCACGTCAGCGACGTCCTCGTCGTGCCCGAGCTCCGGTACAACCTTCTGTCCCTCCACCAGCTTATGAAGTGCGGAGTCGGCCTGGAGACAAAAGAAGACGAAATGCATTTAATATACAAGGGGACCTTCATCGGAAGGGCGACAAGTGTGGAAGGAGTCTTCGTGCTTGACTTCGAGTCGCCAAGAACCTCTGGCGACAGCGAAAACATCCTCGTTCTCGATCCACCAGGCCACCCGTCACCACCCAGGTGGAGCCATCCGGAAGAGACGGACTACCAACGGCCAGGCCCCGACGGCACGTTCCGCGCTCTTGCCGTCCCTGTCGCCTCAACCACAAAACCTGAAAACACGGAAACACCAGCGGCAGAAGAAGAAGTCACATCAGGCACGGCAATCGTAACGACTGAAGCAGCAGAGACAGAGACCGCACAGTCAACCTGGCCCTCTGTCTCACACCCTACCAGCTGGAACACAACTCAAGGCTGGGACACCGTCGACGTGCGTTGGGTCATGGAAAACACCGCTCTTGGAGAAGCCGTAGCCGAAACTGGATGGGGGAGTTTCGCCGAACAGCCTGCAGCAGAAGAAACCGAACCGGTGGAGTTACCAGAAATACCTGAGGAGGCGCCAGAAGCTAGACAGGGGGAACTGCTGACGGAGTACGGACCTCACCTGCTTCCTATTACAACTGACGGTAGGGACTACTTCCGCCTGGAGACAAGGGGAGTGGTGATCGGAGACACCCCCTTCGAAGAAGGAGAAATCGCACTGTTCGACGATCGACACCCGCGAACCACGCCTCCGCCTCCTGAAGGACCACTAGAACTGCCAGTTACGATCGACACCATCACCATCGGTGAGACCAGCGGGACGTACCACGGCGCAACAATCCAAGCAGCAGCAGTCCACGTCACCGTCCCCGACGAACCTGCGGACGAAACCAGAAGGGCAACAGCAGAAGAGATATTAGCACGGGAGAAGGAGCTATACACCCGTACCAAGGGATATCGGGCCGACGGCGACATCTGGCATCAACGCATGGGTCACCCGTCAGTCGAGGTACTCAACAACTGCATAAACGCAAAAGTTCTTGCGGAAGACGCACTACTGCTGCCTGACGGAAAACTGCTGAAGCCAAGAACCGACCTACCCAATTGCTCGGTCTGTCCGACAGCCGCGCTACGTCACACGCCCTTCGCCGAGAAAATCCCTGGAGCTGAACGATACAAGCCGCTGGAGAAAGTTTACAGCGACTTCTTGGTTCTTACGGCAAAAGGAGTCGGCGGGGAACAGTACACACTCACCTTCATCGATGCCAGCACACGCTTCGTCTGGGCCGTAAACATCAGCGACCGTTACCTCGCCTACCAGTGCTTCGAAGTCTAGCTCAGCATGGCGGAAAACCAGAGCGACAACCACAAGGTCAAAGCCTTCCTGACTGACGGGGCCCTGGAATACATGTCGGAGGACTTCAAAACCCTCTGCAAACAGAAAGGCATTAAGAGGATGATCTCGCTACCCTACGCTCACGAGCAGCAGGGATTGGCCGAGCGAACCAACAGGAGCCTCGCGACAAAAATGCGAGCTCTCATGAAGCAGTCAGCTGTGCCAACCAAATATTGGCCCTATGCCATGGCGCATGCAGTTCGACTGCACAACATACTCTCCTCCAAAGCCCTGCCCAACAACAGTTCACCCTTCAAGGAGTGGACTGGAAAACACCCCGACACTCGCATGCTGCGGGTCTTCGGATGTATGGTACAGTACCGACCCCACACTGCCCGAACCGGAAAATTTGAAGACCGTGCCCGCTGGGGCATTCACCTCGGAATCGAATCCGAATACCACGCCTGGACAATTCTGGACTTCGCCACCCACCAGCTCACGCGTTCACGTGACTGCATCTTCTACGAAAGACTGACCCTGCCACTGTACCGCCAGCACCGCACTGCACAAAACGCACCAGACAACATTTTTCAGGGACAGCACAGCTACGCAAATGACGAGGACGACGTCGACGTGGCAGGAAAACAACTGGACGAGGCTGCAACAGATAACACACCCTTTGTACCCGTTACGGAGCAACTCAAGACACCCACCTTCTTCCCGACGAACACTGATTCAGGTGAAGCAGCCCAAGCCCAACATGACTACGCAAGTGCGGAAATGCACTCACCCATAAACGAAGACACGGCTCACAACTCTTCTCGTGATACCATTCGCGACATTCCTGGCGACGACGACGACGACGTGGTCGAAGTAACCAATGCAGCCGAATCCAACCTTACTGGTCTTCGCATCCTCGGCCTCGCCGTCGCCGTGCGGGGTAACCATCAACCGGTGGAGCCCACCACTGTTCGCCAAGCCCTCAGTGGGCCCGATGCCGAAAAATGGAGAGCCGCCATGGCCGCAGAAGTCGCTGCCCTTCAGCGACGAGGAACCTGGAAGCTGGTCCCACGACGACACGTAAAGGGAAGAAAAATTCTCACGGGGAAATGGGTATTCAGAATCAAAACTCCGGCGGACGGAACCATCGACAAATACAAGGCGCGGTGGGTCGTCCGCGGGTTCGAGCAAACACAGTTCGTCGACTACGACCAGACCTTCGCACCTGTCGGCCGTCACACGTCTGTGCGCATTCTTCTCTGCATCGCCGCCATCAAGCAGCGCCCTCTGCGCAAAATCGACGTCTCCAACGCCTTCCTCTACGCGATCGTCGACGCTATCATCTACGTCGAACAGCCGCACGCATTCGAGGAAGACGGCGACACCATCTGCCTTCTCCAGAAGTCACTTTACGGCATCAAGCAGGCGCCGCGCCTGTGGCTTCCAACAGCTTCCCCATGACCAAGGGATGTACCGCCTCGAATCCCGCGGCCACTTCATCCTCCTCGTCGCCTACGTGGACGACCTTCTCTACACCGGGGACAACTCTGAGCTGCTCGATCGCTTCGAGCGCGAGATTCAGGAGAAGCTGGAGGTAACCATCGACCACGACGTCACCCAATTCCTCGGCCTCAACGTCACACAGAGCGCCGACTCTATTCACCTCTCTGCTGCGAAGTACGCCGAGAGCCTCGCCAAGAAATTCGGCATCCCTCCAATCGGCATCACCACCCCATTTCACACTCCTCCTCCCAACCACACGCCGGACACCACCCCGCTCTCCCCAGCAGACCACCGCCTCTACCAGCAACAGCTCGGTTGCCTCCTGTTCGCCGCCGTCACATGCCGCCCGGATCTCTCCTACATTGCCAGCCAGCTCGCCCAGTACCTGCGCCGACCTGAAGGGGAGAACATGGCAGACCTACGTCGAGCCCTACAGTACTTCATCTCCACGCCCGACGTCGGCCTCACCTACAAGGCAAATCTAACGGCCAACCTGCAGCTTACCGGCTTCGTCGACGCAGATCACGCGGGGGACGCAGAAAACAGAAGGTCCCGCACAGGCTTCATTTTCAAGCTTGAGCCTGCAGGAACCATCTCCTGGAACTCGCAGAAACAGGAGCTCATCGCCCTCTCGTCAGCAGAAGCAGAGTTCATCGCAGCAAGCGCAGCAGTTCGCGAAGGACTCTACCTCACGGAACTCCTACAGGAAACGAAAACGGCGATGAACGGGTCCTTCAAGTTACTCTGCGACAACCAGAGTGCGATCAAAATCGCACACAAGCCCGGCTTCGTCAACCGCACCAAGCACATCGCCCTGCGATATTTCTTCGTGAAAGACGAGATCGAGAAGGGCAAGGTCCAGCTCACCTACTGCCCAACCGACAAGATGGCAGCAGATTTTCTGACTAAGAAGCTGCCACGTCAGAAGTTTCAGTATTGCTCAGACCTGTGCGGAGTCGCTCGCAAAAGGCCACATGGCACACCTCCAGGAATGAAGGGGAGTGTTGGAGTATGAAGGGAATACACTTAAGCATTCCCGAAGGTGCAGCTACATCGCACCAGTCACTATCGAAGCAGCGCGAGCAGTAAAAGTCGGATCAGCCTATACCAAAGGCAGGAAGGTCAACAGGCGCAAAAGTCAACTGTCGCGACTGTTGACCATCTGGACCGACGATTGACTCACCATCGAGGAATGTCAACAGGCGTAACCGCACGCACGGTTACAAGCAGCGACTCGGTAACAAGAAAGGAAATGCAACAGTCAGAGTCACTGCTGTACTGCCTGTAAAACAGTTATAATAAGGGAATGTACCCCTTAGAGTACATGGCTAGTTAGGACTATTTATTTGCTTGTATTCTATCCTTCAAAACAACTTTGTCATCTACATTCACTATGATTAAGGTTCCTACCAAGACTTCCGCTACCAATTCTCCTAGAGGCACTTCCTATCCTATCCAAGATCCTCACTCTAACACAGGGGTCTATAATTATGGGGGGTCCATTACCCGGGTAAATACGGTACCGTATGATATGTCGCATGGGTATAATAAAAGGTGCAAACAAAGGGTACACCAAATATGACCGATAGCGGAAACCGAATTGATAACAAGATAAGAATGGCACATATTTCTATTATTCAATTATCAACAATGAAACCACTAGCAACAGATTGGAGCTTGTATCATCAGGAACAAACTTACACTAAAGAGTATTATTTTGCTGACTTGGGATTGGGTGAACAGTTCTCACCCAGTTGGCTAGGGTTTCGTTGCCCTTCTCCCATTGTGCTCTCGAGGCTTTCACTTATGCTTTTACCCTCACAAGAAGTCAACTACCTCAGGTAATACTAACAAATGCTACCTTGGTGGTGCCTAAGCCGCGCGCGCCTAGAGCGCTTCCCCTTGACCTTCGTGCATTAGGCAATATAGCATAGAGCACTCGCCCTAGGGCGCTCTCGCCTTAGGCGCTGGAACCTAGGCCTATGGCGCCTAGGACGTTAGCGCCAAGGGCGTTGGCCTTAGGGCGCTAGCGCCTTAGGCGTCAATGGCGCGTAAGGCGCTGGCGCCGTTGGGCGCTGGCACCGTTCGCGGTGGCGCCATGGGAGCGGGCGCCGTGGGCGCTGGCGCCTTTGGGTACTGGCGCTGGCGCCTTTGCGCGCTGGTGCTTGCGCCTTTGGGCGCTGGCGCCTTTGCGCGCTGGCGCTGGCGCCTTTGGGCGCTGGCGCTGGTGCCTTTGGGCGCTGGCGCCTTTGCGCGCTGGTGCTTGCGCCTTTGAGCGCTTGCACTGGCGCCTTTGGGCGCTGGTGCTGGCGCATTTTTGGCGCCTTTGCGCACTGGCGCTTGCGCCTTTGGGCTCTGGTGCTGGCGCATGTGGGCGCTGGTGGTGCTGGCGCATTTTGGCGCACATGCTGATAACTTTCACCCTCCCATCCCCCGCCCGTTCCCCCCACACCCTCCCTCCAGGGATTTAACATGCGAAGCCTCCTCTTATCGGTGGGGCAGCAGCAACGCGGTGTGCGAGCATTGTTGGCACAGGTGAGTGAGGAATTTTAGAGGAATGGAAGATAAGAGACGGGGAGAGAGAGAGGAAGAGGGAGAGTGAGGAGCGAGGGAAGAGAAAGAGCGATAGAGAGCGAAGGAGAGTGCAGGGGTTGGTCGAGTTTTAGAGAAATACGGAGGCTACGAGATATAACCACTTTTTGTAGTTTTTGAAAGTTTTCGTATTGTCACCTATCGCGCTGGCTTCTAGGATGCTTGGCTGGGGCATGCTTTTGTAGTGCGATTGCGGCTTGGGTGTGTCGGCATTTGGCGCCCACGCGCCGATGCTGGCGCGTGGGCACTTGCGCATATCGCGGTGGCGCCTAGGGTGCTTGCATAGGACGCTAGCATCTGACGCTCTTACGACAAGGGCCTATCGCTTGGGCGATACACTTACGCTTGTGCGCTGGTGCCTAGGCCGCTTGCGTGCCTAGGCCCCCGTCCTTAACTTGCTGAAAATTTTGGCGCTGTCGCTCAGGGTGCTGACGCTTGGGTGCTTTCCTTGTGCCTAACGTGCCGCCCTTTAGGCCGCTCAAGTGCTGGCACCTAGTGCAATAGCAAAGGGCGCTGGTGCCTGGGTAGTTGCCGCCAACATCCTTTGGTTGATGCACCTGCGCTTTGTGAGCTAGTGCCACTTGGTTGTTGGTGCTTACTGCATTTATCTTGGGATTTGAAACCTATAAGCGACCAATGAATTCCTTGTGTCGCCCTGGCTACGACCTGACATATATCCATTCACACCAACCGACTCTCGAACTACTAGTTTCTTTTCCCTTTGCAAACGCAAATGTCTCTCCCCACTAATGCACCGCAGGTGTCGCAGCTGTCTCAATACCTCCTCCTCCTCCTCCTCCTCCTCTACCTCATTCTCCCACTCGCTGCTCTCCCCCTTCCCGACGCCACTGTAACGTCTACCTTTCGCGTGAACCCAACCGCCTTGTCGTCCTTCCCCCATTACAAGCACGTTCCCGCCGGCGCTCCTCCCGCCCACTCGCTCCTCCAGCAGCTCCGTGCTGCGCCACATGGGTTCCAGCGGCTCCAAAATGCGGACCACGTGTCAGCACCCGCTCGCATGCAGACTGCATCGTCCTTAGCATCAGCGGCGGAGAAACAAAATCCATCAAAAATTCCATCGGCTGAAGCTTCCGCGGCTGCCTCCGCTTCCGCGCTTTCCGGAGAGCCCCCGACCCCGTTTCCGCCTGCGCCGCGGCCGTGGCCGGAGCAGTTCCACGCGGTGCTATTCCAGAACCGCAGCGGGCGGCTGGCGCTGACGGAGCTGTGGTACGACTGGCCGGGCGGACGCAACCTGAACGCCATCCGCCCGCAGCTGTCGGCGGGCACGCTCATGGACGTGGAGTGGAGCAACGGCACGAGGTGGGGGGGAGTGGGGGCCGGGGGAGAGGGGGTGTGGGATGTGGGGGGAAGGGCTGGATTGGGTGCGGAGATGAGGGCAATGGGGTGGGGAGGTGATTGGATGGAGCAGGGTGGTGAGCGACTGGGTTAAGGGTTGGGTGTGGTTGACGTTGAAGGGTCGGAAATGCGAGATTGGGCAGAGTGTGCAAAGGGAGCAGTAAAGCAACGCGTAGTGCGCTGGAGAGGGAGAGAAAGGAATGGTAGAGCAACATGGTCAATGGGATAACTTGCAGGTGCTCCAGGTGCGTCTACTCCTCGCCGCCCACTGATGTCTGTGCCACCGCTCGTTATCCTCTCGTCTTGTTTTCTCCCATTCGCTGTGCTGCCTCCTCTCAATTTATCGTCGTCACTCCCCGTCAGACCCATGCCGCACCCTACGCCCGCAGCTTCTACTACAACCTGCAGGAGCGGTCGTGCAAGGTGATCACGTTCCCTGTGGGCATCCTGCGGCCGGACTGGCTGGTGGGGGCGGTGCTGGTGAGGGAGGGTGAGGTGGTGGACGGCAAGTTCCGTTGCCGTGTGTGGACCAAGGCCGACTTCATTCTTTACTATGAGGACATGGAGGTGTTTTTTTCCTCCTTCTCTCCTCCTTCACTTGGTTCACTGCGTCAACGGTTCTGCCATTTGCCGGCCCTAGTTGCGTGCTGCATTCTTTTCCCAGCTGCAACGCTATTCTGCTGCTTTTGCAGCCGCTATTCAGCTTCCCTCACTGCATTTTCCGTTTTCTGGGTTTGCCTTGCATATTGGCTGGCAGACTGGTTTTCCAGTGAAGTGGATTTTTCTTGGAAGTGGAGGAATCTTTCATGTGCTCTCCTTCGAACCTGGCGCCACCTTGTTCGATGAACAATGGCAAGCACCAGCAATTTGCTTTCATTAAAGCCCGAGGTCAGCATGGTAATTTTTCAAGTTATGTGAGGTTGAAAACAAGAATTTCGAGAATCAGGTTGGGGCGAAAGTGAAATTTGGGGGCGACCAAAATGGTGCTCGTTATGCAACTCTGCGACAGCTGTTTCCGAATATGTGCCAAAGTGCGACTGAACACTGTGCTCGCCCCACACACCATTCTCGTGAACACAATCCCCTGATCCAGCTAGCGAGGACAGCACAAGAACATAAAGCCTACCTAGTGAAGCCACCTCACCACGCCTGCCCATGCACCTCCGAGTGGCTCAAGAAGTTGCGCCTCCCCTTCCCTCATCAAGCTCCTCCCTCGCCGCGCCGCGCTTCCCAATGTCGCGTTCCCCCGCCCATCGTCGCGCCACCCATCCTTTCGTCGCGCATCCTCTCGTGCCTCGCCTCCCATCGTTGCGCCTCCCCTCTCCGCGCATCCTGTCCCATCGTCACGCATCCCCTCGTTTCTGGGAACCTCCCCTTGTCGCGCCTCCGCTCGCCTCGCCGCGCCTCCGCTCGTTTCGCCGCTCCTCCCCTGCCATCAGTGCGCCAGAACCCTCGTCGCGCCTCCACTCCCGCTGCCCCTCTCCCACCTGCCCATCCCTTGCCCTCGCTTCCTTGCCCTTCCATTCCGTCTTGTTATCTTCCCCTATATTTTTCCCTCTGCTTCCCGTCATTCCTCTTCTGCTTCCCCTCATTTCCCCCTCTCTTTCCCCTCATTTACTCCCCTGCTTCCTCTCGTTCTCCCCTCTGCTTCCCCTGGCTTCCCCCCTGCTTCCCCTAATCCCCCCCCTGATTTCCCTAATTTTAACCTTCTGCTTCCCCTCATTTCCCCCTTTGATTCCCCTCATTTCCGCCTCCGCTTCCCATCATTCCCCCCTTTGCTTCCCCTCATTCCCCCCTTTGCTTCCCCTCATTTCCCCCCCTTCCCCTCATTCCCCCCTTTGCTTCCCCTCATTTTCCCTCCTTCCCCTCATTTCCTCTGCTGCTTCCCCTCATTTCCCTCCCTGCTTCACCTCTTTTCCCTCCCTGCTTCACCTCTTTTCCCTCCCTGCTTTCCCTGTTTGTACCTGCTTCCACTCATTTCTCCCCTGCTTCCACTCATTTCCCCCCTGCTTCCACTCATTTCCCCCCTGCTTCCACTCATTTCCCCCCTGCTTCCACTCATTTCCCCCCTGCTTCCACTCATTTCCCCCCCTGCTTCTCCCCAATTCCCCCTCTGCTTCCCAGGATTTCCCCCTCTGTTTGTCCTCGTTTCTCCCCCTGCTTCCCCTCGTTTCCCTCTCTTCTTCCCTTCGTTTCATCTTCCTATTTCCTGCTTTCCCTCTCCCCCTCTTCCTATCTCCCCTCTTCCCTATCCTCCCTCTTCCTACTGTATTTCCTTCTTTCCCTCTCACCCTCTTCCTATCTCCTCCTTTCCCTCACCCCCTCTCTTCCTATCCCCTTTCCCTCTCACATCGTCCTATCTCCCCCTTTCCCTTTCCCCCTGCTTCCCTCTTCCCCCTCTTCCCTGTCTCCCCGGTTTGACTATTGTTCTTGTTCCCCGTCCCTATCCTTCGTATTCTCTCCCTCTACCTGGCTATTGCAGTGACTACACTGAAGAATTTTCTGATGCAACTCGCTGAAGCCCATCATCCCATGCCACGCTCATGTTTTTTTCAAGGCCTTGAGAAAGGTACAATCAGAAGTAATAGGATCATGCCTCTATCCACCCTTGTGACACTCTTACGGTAGTGTCCATGCGTCTTGGAAGAACATCTTGCACTGCAGAAACAAAAGTACATATTGCAACAAAGTAATACAGTATCATGCTTGCATACAACACACAAGAAACAGGTGGTGGTACGGTGTAATGCATGGACTCGCTCAGAAAGAATTGTGTGAAGGAACATGGGGGAGGTGGTGTGAGGTGCAACTGCAGGGGAACACAAGCAACGGCACATGATGGAAGGGTTGAGAAGAGATGGAGAGAGAGAGAGAGAGAGAGAGAGAGAGAGAGAGAGAGAGAGAGAGAGAGAGAGAGAGAGAGAGAGAGAGAGAGAGAGAGAGAGAGAGAGAGAGAGAGAGAGAGAGAGAGAGAGAGAGAGAGAGAGAGAGAGAGAGAGAGAGAGAGAGAGGAGAGATGAGAGAGTGAGTGCAGGAGGAAGGAGAATGAGAGTGATGGGAGGAAACAGGAAGGGGATGGGGGGAAGCAGGGAAGGGGATGGGGGGAAGCAGGGAAGGGGATGGGGGGAAGCAGGGAAGGGGATGGGGGGAAGCAGGGAAGGGGATGGGGGGAAGCAGGGAAGGGGATGGGGGGAAGCAGGGAAGGGGATGGGGGGAAGCAGGGAAGGGGATGGGGGGAAGCAGGGAAGGGGATGGGGGGAAGCAGGGAAGGGGATGGGGGGAAGCAGGGAAGGGGATGGGGGGAAGCAGGGAAGGGGATGGGGGGAAGTGTTACGATCAGGGGTTTTTTTATCAGTGTAATTTTCTCTGTTTCTCTGAAAATCAGAGTGGTTTTTGGGGGGTCACTCTGTACCTGCTGGGTAATTTTTTCAAGAGTTACTTGTTCTCTGACCTGTCAGGGTTTTTGTGTAAGTTCACTCTGGAGCGCCAGTGTTTCTTTCCCGGATAGTGAGATTACTCTGTACGGGGGATACATGTACCCCCGAACCCCCACGTTCCCCCTTATCCCCGTGCTGCTGGTTTGGACCAAAGCGCAAGGGATATCACTCTTGTTTCGCTCGTGTGTTGGCACTACCTGAGGTTTTGATTGGCCGGAAAGGCATATTTCATGCCAGCGCACGCAGCTGGCCACCCACTAGATACATCGCTGGCTTTGCGTACTCCCACAGCAATGAACAACTCTCAACTTTCGGGTATGATACGGCAGCTTCCTTTGGTGCACAGATTTTGTGCGCGGCGCGCACATCCACACCTGTTGCTCGGCTGGCAGACGGGGTCACCACCAAACCCGTTCGTGTCCTCCCATTATGTCTGTTACCCTACACTGCTCTTCAACGTTCCAGGTAGCAAGTGTTTAGTGGGCTTCTCCAGCCACAGCCCCGCCTCCTGCAGCTTTGTTTTGCCATGAATACCATGGATACTAGTGACGCGGAGGGAGACGCGGCTGATACCGACGACAGGCCGTCATGTAGCACACCCCCTGCGACTGGGCTTCAGTTTCTGCGCGGTGGGCGTAATGTTTACGTTTGCGATGAAGAGGCGTTGGGGGATGGCGGTACCGAATGGATGAGTGACGCTACAGAGTCAGACGGTGTTGAGGAGTGGGTCGCCTCGCCGCGAGCAGAGGTTCCTGCAGAGCCGGCTGCGACGGTTGCAACGCAGGTTGTCGATGCAGCCACTCCTGAGTCGACCGGTTCAATCGCTCTGAAGAAGCGACGATTTACGCAGCAGGTTCTGCAGTGGGGAACACCGCCGCAGAAGCCTGTCGCTCCACCTCCCCGTCCTGCCCCACCCCCCATTCGTCCCCTTTCAGACGAGGAGAAGAAGGAGAAGGCGTACCTGAAGGCGCAGAAGAGCTACACGTCTGATTGGCTACCGAAGTTTGACTGGCTGATTCTGGACAGGACGCCAGAGGGTGACCCGTGTCTGCGATGCAGTGTCTGCATGGAGCATGGGAAGGACAACGCGCGTTACGGTCGCAATGGCGCTGGCGGACGTGATCTGCAGATCGGGTCGATGCGGTGGCACGAGAACAACGCGAAGCACGAGGACGCGTGAAATAAGCAGGCTAACCTTTTGCAGAAGATCACCGACCAAAAGAAGATTGAAGTCTTCGCGAAGGGTGATCCGGAAGGTTGTCGCGTCGCGATACTCATGCGAGCCATGCGATGGGTATGCCGTACCGACACACCCATTTACATGTACCCGCAGGTCGTTCAGCTTCTCGCCGAGGAGGGGGTCGAAAACATACCGCGTCAAATCTATGGAGTGTATATCACACCGTGAGTTGTTGTTGTCTCTATTGTATTTGAAGCAACCATTTCATTTTAACGATGCTACGTCGTTGTGCAATGTGTGTGCGCATGTACAGTTTCTCCGAGATGGCCAGGGCTCTCACCGTGTACCTGACCAGGGAACAATTGCGCCACCTCCACGCCTCGCCCTTCATCGGCCTCATGTGCGACGAGAGTACCGATCGCGCACGTGGCAAACACATGATTGTGTTTGTCACGTTCCTCAAGAACAGCGTGGTTGTAACCGAGTTTCTCGCGTTACTAACCGTCCAGCAATGTGATGCGGCAGCGCTAATGGGCCCACTGCTCCAGCATCTCGAGACGGTGGGCGTCGACTTGCAGAAGATTTCGGGAATGTCCACGGACGGCGCGGCAGTGATGATCGGGGGCACGTCCGGTCTTGTCACGCGACTGCGCGTCCACGTCCCCCACCTTGTCGGCTGCCACTGCATTGCGCATCGGTACGTGTGTCGTGGCTGTGAAACTGATTGACTGGTATTCCGTTTTTTCAACTTTATTGTTTTGTAACACTCTTATTCGTTGTTTCTTACTTCTGCTTGCAGCGTAGCACTAGCAGTGAAGGAGACCGCCGCTGCCGAGCAGTTCAAAGATTTCGGCATGGTGGACAAGGCCATCCGTGCAGTTGGCGAGATCGTGGGGAGATCCTCGCCCTGGTACGAGAGGTTCAAAGAGCTTCAACTCGTGATCCACAGCACCAACCTCGAGCACCAGGAAATGTTCGACGTGCGATAGCTCTCCCGTGCCGATGCTGTCAACCTGCTTGTCAAGATTCTGGGGTCGGCAATCGTGCTGTTCCTCGAGTACAAGCACAAGATCGCCGCGGTTGTGAAGGCCTTGAAATTTCACTTCTGTCTGTACTTCCTGGCAGACATTTTGGGGGAGTTGAACTCCCTGAATCGTTTCTTCCAACGACGCAAGGTAATTTGTGGCCAAGAGGCTTGTTGATACACATGTTTAATCGTCTTCATTCTTTTTTCTTAATTCACGGAATAACAAATCATTTTTTTCCGTGTGCCGGTCCGGCAGGTGGAGGTGACGCAAGTCACGGAGGAGGTCGACCGTGTGGTGACCCTCATCGACTACGAGGGTTCTTTCGGGGCGGGTCTGAGCACCCACTTGTCTCCATTCATGGCACGTGTCAAGAAAGGGGACAAGAAGGTGAAGGTGGAAGGTGTGGACGCTAGTGGCAGACCCGTCAAACACATCATCGAGCTCAGCGAGCTGCCGAACAAAAAACACAATTTCGGCGGGACCCTGGCAGATTGCACTAAGAGCAAGGCCTTCGCCCGTGAGGTCGTGTACAACCTCAAGCACCGCATGCGAGACCTTCGTCGAATGGGCGGCATGAAGCTTTTCAGGGTGGACAAGTGGCCATCGAACCCGGACATGCGTGTGAGACGTTGTGCCACATGGCTCTGTGAGAACTCGCAACTTTTCAACCACCAGCTGCCAGGTAATTGAACCTAATTTCAGTCGTGTTATTTTGCTTCTTTGAAATCATACCCTAAGTAAATGTCTAACGGAACTTTTCGCACTTATGAATCCCTGTGCGTACTGTGTTGGCAGGATTCGACCTGCGGGCAGCTGAACTTGAGCTGAAAACATTCTGTCACGTCATGAGGACGCACCACGAGGACGAGGACTTCTTTCAGGTGCTGACGAACATGCTGAGGTGACGCGACTGGCCGCGAACTTACCCCAACATCATGACCCTGTGGCAGGCGTTGGCCGTCCTGCCACTCAGCACCGTCGAATGCGAACGTGGTTTTTCACGCCAGGACATCATCAAGAGCTGGCAGCACACGACTCTCAACGACACGTGCCTCACCGAACTCATGAGCATCCACATGCTCGACTACAACGTGGAGTGGCCAGATGTCGTTGACATCTGGCGCAAGCAGAAGAAGAGGCGGCCTACGAAATCACCTGCACCTTTCCAACCAGCCAACAACAAGGGCAAGTCAGAGGCCGGTTCGGACGATGAACGCGAGGCTGACGTAGCAGACGATGAGTGAGCCGGTAGTAGGTCATTGTGTACATGCTATAGGAAACATAAATATTCAACATTTCTTGCAATGCAACAGCAATAACAAACAATGCGTACACATCAGGGTTAACTCTGACAGCTTGTGTTACACTGACAGCTAAGAGAAAGGCTCGCCAAACACTATGGATTTCAGTGTTATGCTAAAGACGACACTGGAAACCAGTGTATTCTAAAACGAAAAAAAAACCCCTGGTTACGATACGAAGTCTTATGAGAAGGCATTCCTGTATGCTGCAGGAGCCGACTCTACCGAGTACGAAGTCGAGGAGTCAGAAGAATCGAAGCGACACAGCAACCGCCTGATCGAGACCGATGCGGGAAGAAGCATTTGAAATGAAAAGAGCGGGAACAGGTTTGAAACTGACTCCCGCGCCGCACGGTTTGAATTTCGCTGCAATAAGGGAATGTATCCCTTAGAGTACATGGCTAGTCTAGGTCGTTTCGCATTCCTTTGTATTTCTACATGAACCCTATGTATGCATGCTATTATCAATCTCAGTCATTTACATTCACTCTGACCTGAGTTCAACACTTCCGCTGCAATACTACTTGCGATCAACCCTGAACGATCCTCTTCGCTAAAGTCCCACCTCAGATTGTAACATGGTATGAGAGCTGCTCAGGGATTCTTCGCAACGTCACTTCCGTAAAATTCGCCGAACCTAAATCTGGCGAGCGGCACACGCTCCAAGACCAAGATGGCCGGAGGATCTGGAGGCCAAGCAAATCAAACGGCCGAAGACACACCAACCCGGCTGCGACAAATGAGGCGACAACCACGATCGGCACTGCCGCCCTCGAGCAGTTATTCGCTCGACTGTCAACCATGGAGAAAGAACTCCAAGAACTGCGCAAAGGCGATGCGGGAACCACTTCCCAACCAGCTCAACCTGGACAACCGGCTGCAAAAAGCTGCGACATCGCCGCGCATGGCTTCTCCCTCGATTCAGACAAATCTGCAACAACTGCCCCTCGTCCAAGCGACGAAACAATCAACTCTGCGCAAGCACGCTTTCTCAGCGTTTCAAAAATTAAGACTACTGCCGCATTTGACGGCAAAGATTTCTACACATGGAGTTTTGAGCTTGAGCTCCTCCTACAGACAGCGCAGATCTACCACTACTTCGATGACTCCTATCCTAAACCGGCGGAAGACACAGAAGACGCCCGGGCTCAATACTACAGTGAGTCCCTCATGGCGTACAGCGTTCTGCTACGCAATATGACACCCGCAGAACAGCTCGGCATTCGCTCCTACAAAGAGAGCGCCGCTCCAGCTCTGGAAGCCTTGAAGCAATTTGTTGAGGTATATCAGCCAAAGGACTCCGTCACCGCAAGCAGACTACTGCAACAACTCATGGAGACCAAGATGGGGCACGGGGAGAAAGCAAACAGTTACATCAACCGTTGTCGGAACATCCGTGATCAAATCATGAAGAACGGAAGCTCTATTTCGGAGGTGATCTTCGTCAACATCATCCTCCAAGGACTTGGGCCTGAGTGGAAGCCCTGCAAAGCACTACTCCGACAACGAGGAACCATCTCTTAAGTCGCGCTATGCGCCGCACTGCTGACTGAACAGCAGGACATGGATTCGAGCAGAACAATCTCCACGCCACGACGAGAGCTCCTCGCCTTCTACGCAGACAACCGTGAAGAGCGACGACAACCCAGGCGCCACTATTGCAAAATATGCAAAGTCATCGGCCATTCAACGGATCGATGCAAATCCCGATCCAGTTATCGCCACCCGAATTCCACTCACCACAACAACTGGGTCGGCCGACAAGACGCTCGTCATTCTCAGCCTCAACAACACACCTCTCGTCCCCCTGCACAGTAACAACCACAGCAGGCACAAGGACCTCAAGGAGGAGCTACCAGAAACGTGATCGTGAACATGGCGACAAGATGCCGTCGCACGGCTGAACCAGACGAAGAAGATGAGATTCAAGGAGGGCTACTTCAACCAGAGGAAGGATACAATAATCCCCTCACGGAAAATCACTACTATGGGTACGACGAAGACGAGCAAGATTGGCATCTGCCGATCACACTGCGGGAAAGCCCGCCACACGACAACCAGCGCTACGTACCTGTAGGATGGAAGGAGGACGAAGACCCACGATTTCACAAGCGCTACAAAGCAACACTGGTAACTCCGCGACTCGCACTACTCCTACGCAACAACAACACCGACAACTACAACACCTGGTACCTGGACAGCTGCTGTGGACAGCACATGGTGGGGTCCGTCCGATACGTTTCGAACCTAAGCCGCGCCCCCGCAACCTACGTCACCGTCGCCAACAATCATCAGCCAGCTACGCGTCAACGCACAAGGCATCGTGGTCCTGCAAGCACGAGACAACAACATGAGCATCTCGTTCAACGACGTGCTCTACGTCCCAGACCTGCGCTTTAATCTTCTCTCGGCAGGACAACTTCGCGACTGCGGAGTCGTGCTCACTACGGACCTGGCCACACGCTCCTCACCCACGCCCCTCCGGACACACCTCCCGAGTCGCACAAATACCTTGGGCGGGCTCGGTCGATCAACGGCATCTACGTTCTGGACTTCGACATACCAAGCTGTCAGGCTTCGTCCGACGAGCTCGTGGATCTCGTCCACCTTGATTTCCCCTTCACGAACCAAGAGTCGTGGGAGCATCCTGACGGAAGACCGTGGATTCGCCGAAGCCCTCATCCCCGCGAAGTCAACCTGCACGAACCCGACATCAACGGCCTCTGCACCACCTGCCACACGCCCACGGCGAGCCGCACAGAACAAGTTGAAAGGGACCATGCGGCAATCCAGGAAGCAGAGAGCGCCGAGGCAGAACCCACTGGCATGGCTAAGGAGGAACTAGCTGTAACCTCTCACCGTATCTTCGGGGAAGGAAACGAGAGATTCGGACAACTGCCCGTCCCGCGCCCAACGCCGCGCACAGAAACACTCCGCTTCATTCTTGAAGCTAACACCGGCACCTTCGACGAAGAGAATCGCCCGCGTCCATACACTCGCGAGGTCTCTTGTAGGGAAATTGACCCCGCCTGGAAAGATCCTGACGCAAAAGGAGAGCTAACCGTTAAGGAGGAAAGAGACAAGGCCAAGGCAGAAAAGAAACAGAAGCTGTACGAGGAGCGCGTAGCGGCAGGCTGGAGTGAGGAATCAGCATGACGTGGCGCATGGGAAGACAAAGATTACGAGCCGGAAGAAGGCGCCACCTGGGGATCAGCCACTGGCGCTTGGGGAGCCAGCGGCATGGTCACCACAGGAGGATGGGGCACCGTGGAAACAGCTGAAGAAGATCTGACACAAGAAGAACTACAGGAAGCAGAGCGGGAGATACGGGCTGAGCACGGAGAAGAATCTCCACGCGTCGTCGTCCTTCTCGGCCGGCCCCCTCGCACCCGCTCACCTCCCCGCTCACCTTACCGATGGGAAAGCACCTGGACGACGATTGAGGACGGGAATGTACCACCAACCCCGGCGCGCGACTCACTTGGTCCAATCTCACGTCCAGATCCAATTGCTCACCTCATCGAGGGCACGGTGACGCCGCTGAATATCATCCCCGATCGCGAATTCCTCTCCCTCTATCTCACGACGGCACCTGCAGAAGGAGAGACATCAACAGAAGCAGAGATAGAGGAGGCCGAGGATGAAGTAGAACCAGGGGAAGAGGAAGAACCCCCACTCCAAATTCCGCAAGAAACGGAGGCGGAAGCAGCAGAACACCGCGCTCGCTACATGCGCACCAGCGGCATTCGCGCAGAAGACGACCTCTGGCATCAGCGGTTCGGTCACCCCTCGCGCCAGACCCTTGCCAACAGTCTCCGTGCCAAAGTTTTTCTCCCAGGAGCACTTCTACACTCCGACGGCACTGAACCACACAACACCCCACACCCGCTTACTTGCATCGTTTGCCCTACAGCGACTCTCTCCCACAGCGCCTACCCCTCTCTGGAACCAATTACCAACCGCTCCAAGGCCCCAGAAGTTTTCCGCATCTGGCTCGCACACACACAGCGGCAATCAGGGAGAAAGCTGAAAATCTGGCAGAGTGATGGCGCCAAAGAGTTTCGCAGCCACGAACTGGAAAGCGTTCTCACCGAGAAAGGGATCAGGCATGAGATTTCTCTCCCCTACGCTCACCAGCAGCAAGGCGTCACGAAAAGAGTCAACCGCATCCTCATGACAAAAGTGCGCGCTCTCATGAATCAGTCTGCCCAATAAATTCTGGCCCAACGCCATGAATCACGCGGTGCGCCTGCACAACCTCCTCTCCACCACCGCCAACAAGGACAACCTTTCCTCACACATGAAGTGGACTGGCTCAAGGGGAGACCCCTCCATGCTGAGGGTTTGAGGATGTATGGTGCAGTACCGGCCGACCTCAGCCACAATCGGCAAGTTCGCACAACGAGCACGCTCGGGAATCCATCTGGGACTCAGCAACGAGCACAAGGGTTGGCTCATCTTGACATTGACAGCAAGGAGATTGTTCCTGCACGCGATGTTCTCTTCTACGAACGACTCACCTTGAAGCAGTGGATCGAGGACGAACTGCGCAACGAAGCTCACGGCTACGTCAACAGCGGCCGTAGCTTTGCATCCCCAGAGGATGCAGCAGCAGCAGCAGCACTTGACCGCGACGACACCGACGATCATCCCGGTGTTCCGCCTTGCCCGCGCACAGACGACGACAACGATGATAATGACAACGCGCCCGCGCCCGGACCATCCCGCCGCCAAGATGGACCAAGCACATCCTCACCTGGCCACGAGAGCGACGATGACGACGTGGTGGAAGTTCTCTCCACCGACACCGCGGACACCACGAACGTGTCTGGTCTGCAACTTCTCAGCCTTCACACCTCAGTTTCTACCCTCGTCCGTGCCGTCGAACCCAAGAACCCGTGTCAGAATTATATTCTTATACCTGCATGTAGTTCTAGCTGTAGTGTAGATATTAACTTTATAGGTGGTGCACCACTTTGTTTGCTATATGTAGTGCTATAGTGAACGCATCATTCTCCTCTCATCTCTCGACTCTCCTTCCTTGGCTCAAGTTAGCTCAATCCCCTTGGGCCTAGGCTACTAAGCCTAGGCCCTCACTTAAACCTAGTCCCTACTTTGCCACTATTTTGACATGGTATCAGAGTCTGTTAAGTCCTGGCCTGTTGTCCAGCCTCTCGCTTCCGCTGCTGTTTTTCCGGTCGCGCGCCTCGGGCGCGTGGCGATTTTCGTTCTGTCCCGCGCCCGGGTGGCGCGTGACGTTTTTTCTGCCCGTCGCGGACCCACCCCTGGCGCCTGCGACGGCGCCCTGAGCTGCCGCGGACCCGCCCCTGGCGCCCGCGACGGTGACTTGAGCCGCCGCAGACCCGCCCCTGGCGCCCACGACGGTGCTCTGAGCCGCCGCAGACCCGCCCCTGGCGCCCGCGTCGGTGCCCTGAGCCGCCGCGGACCCGCCCCTGGCGCCCGCGACGGTGCCCTGAGCCGCCGCGGACCCGCCCCTGGTGCTCGCGACGGCGCCTCTACCTCACCCCGCGCCTGCACTCGCTCCAGCCGCCCCTGCCCTACCGCGCCGACCCTCTGTAGCCGCTCTGCGGCTTTATCCCCCCCCCCCCCTCCTTCGTCTCCTTGCAGCCGTGGGGGGAAGGGTCTGGGGGTGGCGGGTGTGGGGGTGATGGGTGGTGTGTTTCCCTTCCCCTCCTCCTCCTTTCGTTCCCACTGCTGCAGCTGCCGCTGGGGGGGAGGGTGTGAGGGTGTGGGGGAGCCAAGGGAGTGGCACTGGGGTGGCGGGTGTGAGACCAACCAGCAGCCGTCCCTCTGAGGTGGGGGGGGGGGGGGAGGAGAGTTAAGGGGTGGCAGGATTGCCTGCCCCTTTGCTGCTGTACCTGCTCTGTTACCTTGCCTGCTGTTGCTGTTTTCTCTGTCTGTGGTGTACCCCTGCAGGTTGTGTTCTGCACTTAGCTATTCCTGCATGCAGTTACGCGGGGGTGTCAGAATTATATTCTTATACCTGCATGTAGTTCTAGCTGTAGTGTAGATATTAACTTTATAGGTGGTGCACCTCTTTGTTTGCTATATGTACCCTAGTGCTATAGTGAACACATCATTCTCCTCTCATCTCTCGACTCTCCCTCCTTAGCTCAAGCTAGCTCAATCCCCTTGGGCCTAGGCTACTAAGCCTAGGCCCTCACTTAAACCTAGTCCCTTCTTTGCCACTATTTTGACAACCCGTGCCAGGCCTTGACAGGCCCTCACGCAAAGGAATGGCGTGCAGCAATGGATGCAGAACTCAAGGCCCTTGAGTCCTGTGACACCTGGGTCCTCGTCGATAATGCAGCAGTGAAGGGGAGAAGGGTACTAAGTGGAAAATGGGTATTTCGTCTCAAGACTAACGCTGACGGAACTATCAAACGCTTCAAGGCACGATGGGTCGTACGCGGATACGACCAGCGCCACGGCATCGACTTCGACCAAACTTTCGCTCCTGTCAGCCGCCACACATCGGTCCGGATTCTACTCGCCATAGCCGTCGTTAAGCATCTACCACTGCAACAGATCGACGTAAAGAACGCGTTCTTATACGCGTTGGTGGATGCAACCATCTTCGTGGAGCAACCACACACTTACGGAGAAGGAGACCCCAGGGTGTGCCAGCTAAAGAAATCCCTCTACGGGATCAAGCAGGCGCCTCGACTTTGGCAGCAGCACATGCACAAAATCCTGCTCGAACGGAACTGGGATGTCCTGGGGGGGGAGTTCCTTCGGATGACCCAAAGGTTGACGGTGGCCTGGGTGTGCTCGATCCGGAGATCCTACTGGCTTGTCTTGCTGCACGAAGGATTGGCGGGTTGCTGCTGGAGGAGAACGGGAAGAAGAAAGAAATAATGCTCACAACAGCCGACCTGCCTCTCGGGGCGGACACTTTCCTTGCACATGAGAGGCTGCTGAAGCACTGGCCTGGGGACGGCGAGCGGTGGAAACGGGCGTGTGAGACTTTCATGAAATCGCCTATTGCTGACACAGTGATTTCCATCAGCAGAGAAAAGGTGGCGCTGGAGAGAATTGTCTTCAATTGGAGGCTGCTGATGAACGGGGCGAAAGGTCTGTGGGAAACACGACTGGGGGATCTAGTTGCTACCACGCGCGACGATGTTGTTGAGATTAAGGACATTGACACATTGGAGAAGGAGCTGCGCGGCAGGGACTCGGCTCGGCTGGCTCTCAAGGCTTTTGAGGCAGCGCCGCAGTAGTGGAAAACCCTATTAGTCCCAGGCAAGGGGCGGGAAGATGAAGAAGGGGAGGCGCCTACCTCCGCTGGTATGCCTGTAGGAGGGGGTCATGCAGCCGCGACAATTTTCCGCTCGGCGGTTTTTTCGAACGGGCAGTTGGCTCCTCTGAGGCAGCTGAGGGAGACATGGGTCAAACTTGAGGCAGTCTTGGTGAAGCAGGCTAAATGGTCCGTCAGGTGGAGTGGGAGGATAGACTGGGAACACCTCATCCACACCCGGAATTCGCTGGTTATCCCGAGCCGACCACGGGACGTTCTCACACGGATTCACAACCTAAATCTGCAGGTTGGGGAGAGGGTGGAGTTCCTAAGCAGTGACCCGAAATGCCCGTACTGTGGGGAGACCTCCGTCTTTTCAGCTGCCCGATTATTCAACCTGTGGTGTCTGGGCTCTGTCAAAGCAGCAGGCAGAAACAAGAAACAGGAAATGGGGGCTTTCACTAGCAGGCAGTTGAGTACATATAGCAAACCCTAATTCGGGTTGTACTTGTTATAGAGTACCCTACTGCAGGCTAGACAAATATCACATTCTGACACACCCCCATAGTCAAAGTGGGGTACAATCAGCACAACAAGCAGGCAGAGCAATAGTTCACAATGATAAGCAAAGCTAGAGGCAGTCACAGAGGGCAAGTGAGGAGGAGGAGGGACTGTGAGAGGAGTGGAGATAGGAGGCATCGGGCAAAGCCGCAGACACACGGGCAACAGGAACGGCGCGCACGGTGGCTACCGGAGCACTCAACCTCCGGACTACAGGAGTAACTGGCTCCGCACTAAGCTGCAGGAGCAACGGACCCACGGGCGGCTGGCGCAGCAGGCTCGCTGGGCTACCGGAGTACTCAACCCCCGGACTACTGGCGCTGCTGACGTCACAACGGCTACCTCCGGTCAACCTCCCCCAACTGTCCCACACCCCTTTCACACACTACCCCTAGCACTGCTCACACGCCACCCCCCTAGTACCACTCCGACGCCTCCTACACATCCACCCCCCTCAGCGGCAGCTGCAGCAGTGGGAGACGGAGGAGGAGGAGGAGCAGGGGAGGCCTCACACACCCGTCACCCCCATACTCGCCACCCCCACACTCGCCACCCCCAAACCCTAACACAGGCAGCAGCGCGGACAGCAGCGGGGACAGCGCGGGCAGCAGCTCGGGGGGGGCGGCGCGCGGCTCCCTAGGGCGCCGCGACAGGGCAGCGGGGGCCACGCGCGGTTTCCCAGGGCGTCGCGACTAGGCAGCAGGGGCCGCGCGCGGCTCCCCAGGGCGCCGCGACGAGGCAGCGGGGGGCCGCGAGCGGCTCCCCAGGGCGTCGCGACGAAGCAGCGGGGGCCGCGCGCGGCTCCCCAGGGCGCCGCGACGAGGAAGCGGGGGGCCACGAGCAGCTCTCCAGGGCGTTGCGACGAAGCACCGGGGGCGACGCGACCGTCGACGGGGGGCGACGCGCGGGTCGACGGGGCAGTAAACCGCCGCGCGCCCCGAGGCTCACGGCGGGCAGAAAACCGCCGCGCGCTCCGTGCGCGCGGGGAGCAGAAACGGGGGCGCGCGACAGACAAGACAGCAGCGGAAGCTAACGGTGGGCCCACAGGTCAGGAGTGTAACCGCTCTGATAGCATGTCAAAGCAGCAGGCAGAAACGAGAAACAGGAAAAGGGGGCTTTCACTAGCAGGCAGTTGAATACATATAGCAAACCCTAATTCGGGCTGTACTCGCTATAGAGTACCCCACTGCAGGCTAGACAAACATCACATTCTGACAGGCTCCGCCGTGCCCTGCGCATGCTTAACCCCACGAGATCGCCCGCCTCGTTGGGTGATTTACTATTCCAGGAAACCGGTACTGCTTCGGACTTTCCAGAAGCCACGCTAACCGCCATCACGTTTCATCAACTTTGGGTGGAGCGCTGTGATGCAAGTTTTTGAGGGCAGAAGTTCAGGGAACGTCGGGTGCTCAGAAGGATTGGTGCAGCTTTCAGGCTGCATGCGAGGGTATACACGAGAGTAACGGGGGCAAAATGTTTGAAGCCAGGCAAGTTGGGGGCGCACAAGAGAGTCAGAGGCGTGTTTGAGGCCGAACAAAAGATGCTGTCAAGGATCAGGGTGGCGGGCGACAAAAAATGGACTTGGACAGCTGGCTTTGCAGCAATTTGGAACAGGCCAAGGAGGGCTTACTTACCGCCCTAGTCACTCAGCTGGGCAGCGCAAGGTGTCTGCCCTCATGCTCAGTTACAACTGCTATTGTTGTATGCATTGCTCTTTGATGTATACTTCAATTACAAAAAAAAAAAAAAAAAAAAAAAAAAAATCCTGCTCGATATCGGCTTCAGGCAGCTGCCGCACGACCCGGGGATGTACCGCCTTCACTTAAGTGGGAACTACATCATCTTCACCGTCTACGTCGACGACCTGCTGTACACTGGCACCTGCAGCAAGCTTCTTAACCAGTTCGAGGAGAACCTGGCGAAGCGCGTAGACATCACCATCAACCATAACGTCACTCAGTTTTTGGGCCTGAACATCACCTACGCGCCAGAAGCAATCCATCTGTCAGCCTCTAAGTACGCAGAGCAGCTGGGGGAACGCTTCAACATCTCACCCGCACCACTCTCAACTCCCTATCGCAGCCCCAGCTCCAACTACAAACCGGACAACAAACCCCTGTCCCCCGCAGGACTTCAACTATACCAGCAGCAACTGGGTTGTTTCCTGTTCGCTTCTGTCACATGCCGACCCGACCTTTCGTACATCGCCAGCCAACTGGCACAGTACTCTCGCAAGCCAGTAGTCGAGAACCAGCTGGACCTGGAACGCGCCCTGCAGTACTTCATCTCCACACCTGACAACGACTCTCCTACTCCATGCTGGCAACAACCTCCTTCAACCTCAACGGCTACGTGGACGCAGATCACGCCGCTAATCCTGCGAATCGACGGTCCCGAAACGACTTTGTTTTCCGCCTGGAGCCTACTGGCCCAATCTCCTGGAACTCGCAGAAGCAGGAAATTGTTGTCCTGTCATCGGCCGAAGCAAGATACATCGCCGTGACAGCAGCAGTTCGCGAAGGCTTGTACCTGCAAGAGCTGCTACAGGAGGCGAAAATTCCAACTTCGCCCACCTTTCGCCTTCACTGCGACAACCAGAGCGCCATCAACCAGGGTTCGTGAACCGCACGAAGCACATCGCGTTGCGATACTTCTTCGTCAAGGACGAAATCGACCAGGGCAAGGTTGACCTCGCGTACTGCCCGACAACTAAGATGGCAGCCGACTTCCTCACCAAGCGTCTGCCACGTCAGCAGTTCAAACACTGCTCCGACCTCACCGGAGTGGTCAAGCGAGTCAGCACCCTACGCGTCCAGGAATGAAAGGGAGCGTTACGATACGAAGTCTTATGAGAAGGCATTCCTGTATGCTGCAGGAGCCGACTCTACCGAGTACGAAGTCGAGGAGTCAGAAGAATCGAAGCGACACAGCAACCGTCTGACCAAGACCGATGCGGGAAGAAGCATTTGAAATGAAAAGAGCGGGAACAGGTTTGAAACCGATTCCCGCGCCGCACGGTTTGAATTTCGCTGCAATAAGGGAATGTACCCCTTAGAGTACATGGCTAGTCTATGTCGTTTCGCATTCCTTTGTATTTCTATATAAACCCTATGTATGCATGCTATTATCAATCTCAGTCATTTACATTCACTCTGACCTGAGTTCAACACTTCCGCTGCAATACTACTTGCAATCCACCTTGAACGATCCTCCGCTAAAGTCCCACCTCAGATTGTAACAGGAAGCAGGGGGAGGGATGGGGGGAAGCAGGGAAGGGGATGGGGGGAAGCAGGGAAGGGGATGGGGGGAAGCACAGCAGGGGATACGGGGAAACAGGGAAGAGGATGGGGGGAACGGGGGCAGATGCTGGGGAGAGAGCTGGGGAAAGGATGGTGGGGAGCAGAGTGGGGCTCAATTGGGGTGGTGGAATGTGAGTGACTAAGGGAGGAGAGGGCGGAAAAGGATCGGAGCGGGTCGACGGGGGTGATGAGGGGAGCGCTGGTGACGATCTGAAGCGCGGTATGTTTACTATTAGCGATTGCGACGAGGGGATGTGTGATTAATGTGGGAAAGCACGGGCGACTAGGGGAACATTCTCGACCAGAGGGTGGACGAGGGTGATGAGGAAAAGCGCGAGCAATGAGGAAAGCGGTCTGACGTGGGAAAGAGTGGCCGACGAGGGGGAACATATGCGACTAGCGGCAGCGTGCATTCACTCGAACCAGTACGGCATTCACGTGAGCGACCCGTACGATCGTGACACGAGGCTGAACCACAGCAAGTGTGACAAGAGCCTGCGTGTGCAACGCGAGCTTGTATGCAAGACGCGAGTAACGCGAAGGTCGTTCACTAACGTAAGTGCCGCGGGTGAACGCGTTGTAACACGAGAGACCGGTGACGTGAGGGGGAGATCCGAGTGTGGACTGACAAAGGGTACATTCCGCTGTAGACATGTCCAGAAAGAAAGTGCCACTAACGTATTTGTGACTAATTGTGATCCCCCGAAATCATAATCGTGACTAATTGTGTATCTCCGAATATCATGAACAATACGATGGTTGAGGTGGATCCCTAAATTTCTTTTGGCACAAAAATATAGAAAAACCCTATCAACGACTCGCTTTTGCGAACTAGCGCTAGTTTTTGCCTTGGAGCCTCCTAGTGTATGAGTACTGCTTGGTAAGCAAGTTATGTGAGTCGTGAACACTGCATAAGGTTGGCGATCATCGCGTCAGTTCTGTTTTTGGGCACTCAGGTTCCGTGGTCGCAGGACGATTGCCTGGGCTTGCGAGAGTTTCTTCAAAGCAAGCAGGGTAACTCTGTTTTTGGCGATTTCAGGTTTAAGAATGTTGAACTTGAAAATTACCATGCTGTACCCGGGCTTTAAGCCACACGTAGGTTGTGCAACGATGTCAACATTAAATGAAATTCGAGTGATGGTCTAAATATCAAATTCATTATGTATTGTTTATCTGAATAAATGTGTCGACAAATATTTCTTTTCTTTTTATCAGAATCACTAGAAATGCAGAGTACATGTTACCTGTCAAATGTGTTTGTTACACTCGGTACTAGGCTGTCACGGGTTGTACTAAAACAGAGTGTGAGGAAGATTTCATAAAAAGGATGTGATTCCAGAATGACGATACAATGAAGGAAGCGAGTGTTTATAGGGCGAAAACTAGCTAGGCAAGGACCTCGTGACCAGGACCCAAAATTGGTTTCGGCCCACTCTGACAAATCACGATTTCAGGCCTGTAGTACTCTGACCCTCACTGTAATTTTTTTTCATACCCTGCAGGAAACAGGGTAAACATGCCTAAAATCTTCCATACACTGATTTTGTCAGTGTAAATTTGCAATTAGGCTGTTTACGGTATAGTTTCACCAAGTCATTAACTTCACATGTAACACTTCTTATTGAAGCAACCATATGGCTGTCGGGCAGGGCGTACGCGGGCAGCGCGCCGCAGGGCAGGGCAGGGCGTTCGCGGGCGGCGCGACGCAGGGCAGGATGTGCGCGGGGCGGCGCAACGCAGGGCAGGGCGTGCACGACTGGTGTGGTACTATTCGGTGGGCCCTAAAAGAAACGGTTCTGGAACAGGACCTGCTCTGAAACCATGTCAAGAAACTGAACGAGAATGTGTGCATTGAGAAAAAGCTGAGTACAAGTACTAACCCTAATTGGGTTGTACCCCTTATGGGCTACCCCACTACAGCCTACACAATATAAACATATAATGTTTGACACACCCCCATAGGCAAAGTGGGGGAGAACAAGTGGTCACAAGACCAGTCAAGAAAAGCAAAGCAAGCTCAGGGTGGATCACGAAGTCACCACACAGTCCGAGCACAAGCAAATGGCCACAAGGCCAGTTCACATGCAGAGTTATATAAAAGAGAACAAACAGTACATTGATCAAAACCTAGCAAGTGTAAGCATGCATGTATATGTATATGAAGATCACTGTACAAGCAAACTCACGCAGTGAGCAAGTGAGACAAAGCAGGCACAAGGCCTAGAGCAGTACAGATTCGCTGATGATCACCAGGCTGAAGTGCCTTGGTGAATATATCAGCAGTGTTGGCCAGTGTGACCACGTAAGCAAGACGAAGCTGACCACGCTGCTACAACTCTCGAGCAAGGAAGTAACGCAGAGCGATGTGCTTCGTTCTGTGCTCCAGTCTGTGCTCCTGACACAAGGCAATCGCGGCCTTGTTGTCTACGTACAGAACTGGAGGAGAACGAGGTCGCTCTCCCAAGTCGGTCAGCAGGTAGGTGAGCCAGCGTAACTCCTGTGCAGCCATGGCTCCAACATAGATCTCAGCCTCACAACTGGAGCTGAGAACAGAAGACAAGCGGGTAGACCGCCAAGAAACAGAGCCGGAGCCAAGGCTGAAAGTGTAACCCTGTGACGACTGCTGCGTAGCCAGGTCGTCAACCCAAGACGCGTCTGAGTGTCCAGTGAGGACAACTGGACCCCGTCCTCCAAGCACAAGCCCCATGCCCGATGTACTGCACAAGTAGCGTAACACCCTCTTAGCGGCCTCCCAGTGCTCTGGTCGGTGTCTCCCGGGCGCAACGTAGCGTGCCAGGATGCTAAGAGGGTACGCAAGGTTAGGTCGAGTGCAGGTCATCAGGTACATGAGGCAGCCCACAAGCTCTGGATACAGGCCACTCGGCTCTACGGACTCGTCCGAAGGTGGAGCTGAGAGCGAGTGGCTGGTAGACAGAGGAGTGGACTGTGGCGAGGAGAACCGGAAGCCGAAGCGCTGAAGGACCTGGTGCACCATGTGTGACTGAGTCAGGGTGATGGTGCGCCATGCTCTGTCCCGGGTGATCTGCAAGCCAAGATAGCTGCGCAGCTCACCCACGTTAGTGCAAGTGTGTATCTTCTGCAGCTCCGACTTAACAAGAGCCAGTGCCTCAGTGTCAGCAGTGGCAAAGACCAGGTCGTCGACGTACACGAGGATGTAGAACGGCAGCAACGAAGTGTCGGTGCACAGAAACAACGACGGGTCAGCAGTCGAAGGAGCAAACCCAAGAGCCGCAAGTGTCGTCCTCAGTGTGTCGTGCCACTCACGAGGTGCCTGGCGGAGACCGTACACTGAGTACCCTCACGAAACGACCCAGTGAAGCCAGGAGGACGGCGCAGCCAGATCTCCTCGTGCAGGCTGCCCTGAAAGAAAGCCGTGCTGAAGTCAAGAGAGTGAAGCTCGTAGTCACGCTGAGTGGCAACGTGCAGCAACACTCGAAGTGTGGTCATCTTTGGGGTAGGGGAGAAGGTCTAGAAGAAGTCAACTCCCTGCAGCTGACTAAAGCCTCGTGCAACGTAACAGACAGGCGGAGAACCCGGCGGCCGCTTCACCCTGAAAATCCACATGCCATCGACTATGTTCGCCCCAGGAGGGGAACTGTGTCGACGTAAGTGCCTGTGGACTTCAAGGATGCCATCTCTGCGTCCATGGCTGTCTACCACTGAGAGGAGTAGGGACCCATAATCGCCTCTGCGTAAGAGCGCGGGGTCGGGATGTCCAGTGCATCCGGGTCTCCCTCAGGTGCAAGCAGCATGGCCACGAGATGAGGTACAGCAGCTGCAAGACACTCAAAGTCTTCCTGCCTGTCCTCAAGGACGTCCATGCCAAGAGCACACTCACCCCCGACGGACGGAGGACAGACAGACTCAGACTAAGCAACAAGACTAGTGGCGTAGTCTAGACGACACGCAGCAGCAAAGTCAACAAGCTCAGCAACTAAGGCAGACGCAGCAGTGGAGTCAAATGAAGGGTCACTGGCAGCAGTGGCCAGGAGACGTGTGGCAGTAGGGCTCGCAGCACAAACCAAGTCAGACTCAGGGTCCGGAACGTCAGGACTGGAGGACGTCAGAGGAGACGGCCGGGTAACTTGCTTTGGATCAGAGGAAGGACGCAGTGCCATAGTATGCGTGCCGGTGACAGGTGGAGGACGAGGACGGGGAACACGACGAGCACGGCGAACAGTGCAAACAGGGGAGGCAGGACGAGACGCAGGCTCACGACACTCTGTAAGGGAGGCTGGCTGCTCAGTGTAATGGGGGTGGGCAGGCAGAGGTGTCTTTGGAGGAAGGGCAGTGGACGAAGGAAGACTAAGAACCTCACGAAGCACCGAGGCAGGTGGTAGCACTGATAGCTGCGGCGGTGGCAAGAAAAACGGTTGCCGCTGCACAGTGCCTCCAGCACCAGTACCGCCAGCTCCAGTGCCTCCAGTGTCAGCACCTCCAGCTCCAGGGTCTGCAGCTCCAGCGCCTCCAACTCCAGCGCCTCCAGCACCAGCCGCTCCACTAGCTCCAGTACCTCCAGCACCAGTACCTCCAGGACCAGCAACTCCAGTACCTCCAGCTCCAGTACCTCTAGCTCTAATACCTCCAGTACCAGCAGCTCCAGGACCTCCAGCTCTAGTATCTCCAGCCTCCAGCTCCAGCGCCTCCAGTGCCAGCGCCTCCAGATCTGGGGCCTCTAGCTCCAGCGCCTCTAGCTTCAGTGTCCACAACGTCAGTGCCTCCAACTCCAACGCCTCCAGCTCCAGCGCCTCCAGCGGCAGGGCCTCCAGCTCCAGCAGCGCCACTCCAAAGGCGGGTGCGCCGAGAAAACCACTCGCGCAGCTGCTGTGGTGAGAGAGGCTCCCGCCGGCTAGACGGCTGCGACGCACCTGTAGGACCTCCAGTAGACGCAGCACCCCTAGGCTCAGCACCCCCAGGCTCCGCACCCCCAGGCTCAGCACCCCTAGGCTCCGCACCCCCAGGCTCCGCACACCAAGGGTCCGCACCTTCAGGCTCAGCACCCCCAGGCTCCGCACCCTCAGGCTCAGCACCCCCAGGCTCCGCACCCTCAGGCTCAGCACCCCCAGACTCAGCACCCCTAGTAGCACCACCGCCAGCAGCACCAGAGTTGACAGCAGCCGGCTGCAAAGGCGGCGAAGAGGGTCGAGGTGGAAAACCCAGAGGGGTCTCCAAGCGTGGTGAGCGACAAAGGGCTGCCGCATCGTCAGCAGCAACGTCACCCCCCTCAGTTGGGAAAGAGGTGTCGGAAGTGACCTCGAACCGCTCAGCCAAGGGGAGTGGGTCTACCTGAGACACACCTGAAGGAGCAGGACCCTGAGGGGGGAGGGGGTCTACCGGAGGGGGACCTGGAGCAAGGAAGAGCGGCGGGGGGGGGAGAGGGGCAGTGCGGTAGGGGAAGAGACGGTAAAAGGGAACTGACTCGTCAAACGTGACGTCCTGAGAGGACAGAACATGGCGAATGGTGGGGTGGTAAAACTGCCAGCCAGGCGCTTCTTTGGGAAAGCCAAGGAAGACGCAAGGAAAGGCGCGAGAGGAGAGCTTGTCCGCGGTGGTATCGCGGACAAAGGCATGAGAGCCCCAGACCCGGAACAGCGACGCATCGCCAACCTTCCCCGTCCAACGCACTGTAGGTGAGGTCTCCGGCAAGTAGACACGGTGCCAGAGGTTGAGCTGATGTGCAGCGTACCGGACCGCAAACGGCCACAGAAAATGGAGAGCAGCCGCATGGATCATGGAGGTACGAGCCACCTCCATGACTAAGCCAATGCGGCGCTCAGCAATCCCATTCTGCTGCGGGGAGGCCGGAAGCGTGAACGACTGGAGGATGCCAACCTCTGTCAGAGTGCAGACGCAGGACAGGAAGGTCTTGGCGGAACCGCTCGCGGAGCTAGAGACGAACAGCGCGGATCCAAGGGATCAAGACATCAGGGACCTTCCCTTTGCTGCGCAAGGGGAAGACCGTGGTGTAACGCGAGTAGTCGTCAACAACCAGCAGAAAGTATCGCTCGCGGTCCTGTACATTAACGCGGACTGGGCCCCACACGTCCATATGGAGAGTCTGCAGGGGAGCAGTCGTCGGGGGAAAGGAGGAGTGAGGAGCGGCGCGCTGCCACCCCTCGACGTAAAGAAGGCACGGTGGCGCAGGCAAGGGCGGGAGGGAAGGTAGAGACCTGGGAAGACCAGAGACAAGGAGGCGGGAGTGCATGCCACGGAGGCGTGGCAGGGAGGGGTGACCAAGGCGGTGGTGCCAAAGGAGAGTCTGGTGCGTGAGGAGGCGACACGAACAGGGGGCTGCTACCTGACCTGACGCGGACACCTGACCAGACGCAGCCACCTGAGCAGGCTCAGTAGTCAGTGTGTACAGACTCGGCCCAGGTCGACGGCTGAACGTGGTCAGGTGACGGCCCGTCTGTGCACACATGCAGATCGACACACGCTGACCCCCAGGAGTGGTGGTAGTGACCATCTCATCCTGGAGGGCAGCGGTACTCACCAAGTTCGTAGAGAACGAGGGGAGGTGAAGCCCTGAAAGTGAGCCAGACGGAACTGCCGGACACGAGAGAAGAGTGGAGGAACGAGCAAGAACTGGGCCCCCTGAGGGGTCACCCGGAGAGACTGCAACAGGTGCAGGGAGTGGTGTGACTGTGGTACTGTCGCGAAAGAAGCAGCGGGAAGCACCTGAGTCAAGCGTGAAGGTGTGCAAGGCCTCAGCAGGCGCAGTACCAGAGAGAGCAGACGCACTAGCACCTAGAGCAGTAGCCTCTATACCTGGGTCGGGCGGCACACACAGGTAACAGTCTCCCTCAGCACTAACAGTCAAAGCATACATGGCAGCAAGAATAGCATCATAGTCAAGAGCAAAGTCATCCACATCGGTCCTAAGTAGCTCTCACTAGCTGGGGAGCTCAGCCTCGTCGCCAAACTCTGCGCGCCAGGCGTCGTCAAGACGGGAGAAGCAGCGGTACTGAGTGAGACCAACCTTCCCACATGCCTGACCAGCCCAATCACCTGTGTGAATGACGTTGGGCAGCGAACACCACCCCCAGACGCCCCACGCTGAGCAAACCACTCACAAAGCTGCTGGGGCGTCAGGATCTCGCAGGGACGCTGTTGCTGCTGCCTCTGGCCACCGCCAGAACCTCCCCTCTGGACCGCTCCACCCCGACCGCCACCACTGCCGCCGCCACCACTCCCACTGCTGCCACCACCGTCGCCACCACTCCCACCGCTACCACCACCGCCGCCACCGACGCCTCCACTCCTACCACCACTCCCACCACCACCTCCACCGCCTCCACTACCGCCTCCACTGCCGCCACCCCCACCACCCTTGCCTCCCTTGCCCTTGCCGCTGCGGCGCTTCCCACTAGGAGCAGACACAACCCCGACCTCCTCAGCACGAAGGAAGTCAACAGCAGCAGCAGAAGCGACAGAGGGGGCAAGGGGGGAGGGGGAACACCCCTCAAAGAGGAGAGTGCGAGGAGTGCCACGAGAAGCACCTACAGCGACTATGCTAGTCTCAGCTGCAAGGAGTTTCTTCTCGAGCAGGTCGACAGTGAGGTCTGTGGGGTCAAGGGCGAGAAAGTGGTCCCTAACTGCACGAAGAGAGTCAGGGAGGTGGGTGACGATGAAGTAGATATTCATGTACATGCGGGGTGGGTTCTTGTCTAGAAACTCGGCTTTAAGCGCAGCGCGGTAGTGAGTGTCGCTATTGCGAAGGTGGGTGATGAGGTCGTCGACTGTGGAAAATTCTGACAGCTCAGAAAAGAGGTAGGGCAGTATGAGACGGCATAGAGCAGCAGTGGCAGGGGAGGAGTAACGAGCGACTACAGCGTCAAACAGTGCCTTAGTAGTCTTGTGCTGGCCAAAGTGCGCGCGTTCGGCTAACAGCAGATGGTTGCGAACGGCGAGGCGACCAGTAGCGTTGCGGGTAAGCCACTGTGAGCGAGTCGCACTGTCAGCTGTCTCGGGAGGAGCAAGAGAGGTCCCAAACGTGTGGTCAAATAGGGAGATGCCGTCCCTAGACTCGCTCTGTAGGTACAGCTGTAAGTCGTCCGGCCAGGTCTCAAGCTGGATCAGACGGCCCTCAGAATCGAAGGTGAGAACACTAATAGAGGCCATAACGGGCAGAGCAGGGTGGCGCACGACCAGCAGGGCAGCACGCAGGCAAGGCAGGGCGGCGCGCAGGCAGCTTGTAGGTGCGCAAGGCAGGGCGGGGCAGCGCGCGGGAACTAGGGAGGCGTGCAAGCCAGGGCGGGGCGGTCAAGATTACGTGGCGGAAAATTTTGGCAAAATTTTCGGCAAAGTCCAAAAATCCACACAATTTCACCCACAAGAATCGGTTCGTCACAGTGCGTTCAAATCAGCCTTACAAGCAAAAAATACACTGAAATTTTAGTCTAGGTACAACAAAAATTGCTGAAAATCCATGCTACCATAAGGAAAAACAAACCTTTGAATCAGCCTTAGGGCCCAAAAAAACCCTGAGAAAGTGTTTCAAGGGCAAATCAGCATAGAACTTCGGACTTCTGAGGGCCTGCTTGGTTGCCTAGTGTAACGATTTTTCCCTTATTCCTTGCAGTGTCACACCGTACGCGTACAACACTGCAATGTCGGCTGAGCTCCAGCAGTGCAAAGTCGCGGTCTGCCAACGCTGCAAATCGACGGCATTTGAAGCGTGAAACAGCGTACGTGAGGTGGAAGGTGGAACGCCTGCCTTGGCTTGTAGGTAGCAGGAGGCATGCATGGCACATGGAGGGTAATCAATCGGCGCTGTGGGCTCTTGACCCCCCAGCCCAGCCCAAATTCAGTTTGATGTTGGTCTTAACCAAATTGATTGGGTGTTCCAGAACCCAGGCGAATTGCCGCATATGCCAAGGTAGTTGAGTGGTTTCACCTTTACCGTTATCGTGATACCCAATAAAGAGCACAACAAATGTACTCCAATCACGAGACTAGAGAATACAGGTACAATTTATGAATGATCCCCCATCATCTCATCATCTCTTGCACTATCCTCGTATACACTGCACATCTCGCATCGCATATTCCATTCACCCTATCGTCGACTCCTCAATCGTGCACTACTCGCCTCATCCCACTTCTCCCCCATCACCGCCTGCTCATCTCTTGCTATTCTCGCCCGCTCCCCTTGCACCTCTTCCCCCCCCCCCATCGCCCCATCAGGAGCCTTCACAACCAACCTCTGCTGTGACTGGAAAAGCTTCCTCTCACCTCCCCTCTCTGGTAACTCTGCTGCCAAGCGCCCCAGAACAGCCAAGGGAATGGGCAGCAGGGTGACAGGAGGAGACGGTGTGGCTGGTGAAGGGGAGAGCTGTAAGGGAGCATGCAGGGACGAAGGAGTGGGAGGGGGTTCCAGGGACTGAGGTGCTGGTTTGGGTGGTGATCAGTCTGGCAATGCTGCAGGTGCCTCTGCTTCCACTGCTGATACTACTGTCAGTATTCCCAGTATTGCTGCTAATTCCCAAGGGTGACCCCATCTCAAAGAGCCTGGTGAACGCATGGCTGCCTGTGCCACGTGTCAGCAGGCCATAGGCCAGAGAGACGCGCAAGCGTGCCAGCACATGGGGGACGCGATGGGGAACGCGGCGCTGGTGGTGATGGCTGATGGCTGCTTCCTGCTGCTGCAGAGCGGCACGGCTGTGGGTGAATTCTCAAACTGCCCAGTTTTTCCTAGGGGACACCCAGAGGTACACCACCTGGCTTGCATTGCATCGCTGCTACCAAAAATTTCATCTTCCCTCTCCTTTTATTTACTTTCTCCTCCCTCGTCACTCCACTTTCTCCTCTTCCCTCTCTGTCTCCTTCCCCCTGCGTACACCACTGCAGCCATCTCTGCCGCACATGAATCCCCCCCCACCCTTATGCCTACCTCAATCCCCCATTCTCTGTTCTTCTTCCTCCCCTCTCATCACTCCACTTGCCCCTCCCTTCTACCCTAACTCTCTCTCAACGCCCAACACCCCTGCAGCCATCAGAGGCAGGCATCTCAACCATACCAACGTCACCCCCTCCCCAACATTCCCCTGCCAACCCCCAATCCTCCCCCATCCCTGCCTCCTCTCACACCTCCACCGCCTCCCCTCCTCGCTCTCCTACCGACTCCTCATCGCCCTCGCTGCTCAATGCCAACATCACACATGAGATGTTCGAAGGCATGAAGAGGGAGGTAGAAGAGGAGGCAGGCGCCCCTGCTGACTTTCTTGTAAGCTTTCCTCCTCACACTTCTCACCCTCTCCTCACACTCCCTCTTTCACTTTCCAATCGCTCGTTCCGTCCCCTTCTCCTACTGTCTCCTCCTCCTCATCGCCCTCATTGCTCAATGCCACCATCACACATGAGATGTTTGAAGGCATGAAGAGGGAGGTGGAGGAAGAGACAGGGGCCCCTTCTGAATCCCTTGTAAGTTCTCCTCCTCACACTCCTCACCCTCTCCTCGCACTCCCTCTTTTTCACTTTCCAATCGCTTGTTTCGTCCCCTTCTCCTACCGACTCCTCTCATCGCCCTCCCTTCTCAACGCTACCATCACACATGAGATGTTTGAAGGCATGAAGAGGGAGGTGGAAGAGGAGACAGGCGCCTCTGCTGAATCCCTGGTGAGATTTACACCGCAATGGCTCTCTCACTCGCTTTCTCACTCGCTCTCCAACCCTCTCCTCACACTCACTTCCCCAGCCGCTCTTCCCTTGTCTCTTTTGAATCTTAGCCTTACCTTTTTTACGCATGCCAAGCTGGGTGCCACCTGCCATCATCGTACTTCCACCTCTTAGCCTTGCAAGTACTTAGCCTGAGAGGTGCCGCCTTACAAGCTGGGCGCTGGCACTGAGAGCAGGGAGGTACTGCGCTGAGAGATCATGCTCACTCCTCTCACGCCCCACCCTCACCCTGCTGCTAACCTCTCTAGTTGTCCGTTCCGGCTACTCCTCTGAGAGTTCAGCTCGGCTGTGTTGTGCAAGCAAAGAGAGAGTGTGCGCTCACCTCAATTTTTCTGAACCTACTTCAGACACCCATATGATAGGCTCTTCATGTCCCCTTTCCTTGTCTCTCCAGCTGTCCCCCCAGCACAGCGTACTGTTTTTTGGGTCTATGCAGGCGCAGGGAGAACGGGGGCTCACCTGTGATGTTCCTGTCAGATGCTGCCCTGGCTTCTTCCCTCTCAACCCGTGCTCTCTCCCTTCCTCTCCCTCCCAGCACGGCATGCTCTTCATCAGTATGTGCAGGCGAAGGGAGAACGTGCGATCGCTCGCCATGTTTCTCTGCCACACCTTGCTCACGGCTCTAGAGGTGCTCTCTCGCTACGCCTCTGCACAGCACAAGTTCGAAGCTACCAGCCTCAGAGCTGTGCTGCTGGTATGTGGGGAGATGTGCTGGTATGTATATGCCATGCCGCCCTCTCTTTGCCCATCACAATCTCGAAACCACTAGCCTGAGGGCCATGCCACTGGTAGGGAGGAGTGTGCTTGTAAGGTGGGTGTATGAAGCATGAGTTGTGATCATTGTGGGTCTTGTGTACCGAATACCCCTTCCTATGCTACGCCTCTGTACACAGGTCTGTGGGATGTGCTGGCATGCATGTGCCATGCCATGCCACCCTCTCTTTGCCCATACATCTGCACAGCACAAGTTCAAATCCACCGTCCTGAGGGCTATGCCGCTGGTATAAGGGGGTATGGTTGCATGGGTTGGGAGGGAGGAGGAGGTAGCATGGGTAGTGATCAACGTGGGTGCCGTGTGATGATTGTGGGTTATTCCCTCCCTCATGATGCCTCTGTTTGAGGGCATGTCCTAACTGAAACTGTGTCCCAAGCCTATGCCCCACCCTCTGCTCCAAGGCTGTGCCCCAATGCTATGTCTCAAGTCTGTGCCCTGAGCTGTATCCACAGCACACCCGATTCCAACAGCTGCGTCTTGTCCTTGATTTCCCCAATTCTGCACCTCACTAGCCTGGGTGGGCCCATACTCGGTGCCACCCAGTGTCACCCATCCCACCCATCTTAACCGCTGTTGCATCTCCCATCTTAACCGCTGTTGCATCTCCCATCTTATTCCTTATCTCTGCGTCCGTATCATCACCATCTCATTTCCCCTCCTACCACGTCACCCTATTGCAGACCGCATTACTCACGGAGGCGTGCTCCATGCCAGACTCACATAGGCGGCGCTGTGCTGGCATACTGCCACTTCACCCTGCATGGCCATCTGTTGGAAACAAGTAATTTTAACGCTTCTGATGTGTAAGAACATCGAACTGTAAACGAAGCAAGTTACAATGAAGCAACGGCGTGTCAACCGAGGAGGTTGATAAAATGTAACAGCCGAAGGTTACGCGAAGGTAGATGGCAGCGCGACAGCAAGGACAAACAACTGACTCGGTATTGAGCAGTTGCCCGAGTCGTCGCTGTATCGAATCGCAACAACAAGTAAAACAGCTAGTTACATCCTTTTCATATTCCTTGTAATCTTATAAAAGGCATGTTTTACTTTGCTATAATCAATCAATCTTGCCCTCACACACCAGCGCAAGGTGGTTCAATATTCTATGATTAAAATGCTTCCGTAATGACAACATTCTTACTCAGGGTCTTAGCCTTGAAAAGATCCTAAGGGCTTTTGTTATACCAACATGGTATGAGAGATTTCAAGGCAAGATCCAACTCCGTTAACACTCCTAAAACAATAGAAGACATGGCTACACAGAAGGAGAGAAGCTCCTCTAACGGCTCTCCCGGCACTACTCCTACTCCACCTCCAGCCTCTGGCCTACAGACAGAGGGAGGCATGGCAACAAGACTAGCTGCTGAGTCTACGGAAACTTCTGCAAACCAAGCAACATGCTTCGACCCAAGAATGATGGAGAAGTTCTTCTCCTTCATGTCCTTCTACGAACAGCACCAGCAAGCAGCACCTGCACAATCAAACAACAGCGACAACAACAACGGAGTCACACCAATGAGTCTCGACGGCTCATCCTATGCGCGTGGAAACCAGCAGCAGCCTACCTTTGCTCCATACGAGCCTCAACCTGGCTCCATCAGCTTCATGCCGCACCAACCTCCACCTGGACAAGAGAAGACATTGGATGCGGTTCAGATACAGTCGGAGTTCGCACATGTTCTAAAATTGCAGACATCACCACCGTTCGATGGCAAAGACTTTTATACTTGGTCATTCGAGTTCGAACTGATCATGGAGGGCGCGCAGATTCTCGGATTCTACGACGAATCCCAGCCATACCCAACACACGGGACGCAGTACGACAAGCAACAATACGCGTATCAGTCGCTGATGGCGTACACAATTCCTCTGCGGAACATCACACCGAACGAACAGCAGAACATCCGGTCTTATCGCGGATACGGCAACTCCGCCGAGCTCGCGTACAACCACCTGAAGAACCTGTATCAAGCAACAGACAGCGTCAATCAAAGTCGTCTCATGGCACAGCTGACAACAGTGGAAATGAAACCCGGCGAAAAGGGGATGGCGTATGTTAGCCGATGTCGTGGATTGCGCGACAGACTCCTTCGATGTTGAGGATCGATAGCCAAAGAAGCCTTCGTCACAGTCCTCATCACTGGCCTCGGTCCTCATTGGCGTTCCACTCGAGCCATTCTTCGAGCTCACCATAAGATCTCCGAAGCAGCACTCTGCGCAAAAATCCACGCTGAACAGCAGGACATGGACTTGCACGAAGAACGTCACAAGAAAATAGCATCAGCTCCCGAGTTCGCGTTCCACACTCAACGACGCTACAACAACAACAACAACCGGCAAAATAAGCACCAACCACAATGACACGTACCACCGTTCTGTCACCTCTGCAAGACGTCGGGACATCCCCGCACTCATTGTCCAAACCAGCCGCAGTCAACGCCGCCACAATGTCAACTACGACCTTCAAGCAGTCAGGTGGCCTCCTCACAGGCGCATCCTACCAATCAAACACAGTCTTCAACAACATCGACGACTCAATTTGCACAAGGCACAAGAAATATCGTGAGCTGCATGGCAAGGTTAACAGACTCTTGCATCGCCGAGTCGCCGCTGCACTACTCGACGAAAGCACTACTCGACGAACGTGTCTTACCTGCCTTGAAGCTGACTTACCGCATCAGCCGTTCGTCTCTCACCACAACCCGAGCGCTCCAGCATACGCACCACTAAAAAAGGTGTATAGCGACATCGCGAACCCGGACAAGGAGCACATAACTACGTCATCACGTTCATCGACGCCGCCACACGATACGTCTGGCACTTCAACCTCCCGAGCCGGGACATGGCCTTCGAAGCTTTCGTCGCCTGGCTTCCAGCAGCAGAACGGGAATTAGGAGCGAAGCTGAAAAGCTTCTAGTCAGACGGGGGAGGGAAATATCAATCGCAAAGGTTCAAGCAATACCTGGCAGAACGAGGCATCAAGCGGCTCATCTCCCTTCCCTACGCCCACCAACAGCAAGGTGTAGCAGAAAGGATGAACAGGACTCTCCAGAACACCATGCGCAAGCTGCTGCGTGGCATGCGGCTACCCAACCACCAGTGGCCCGAAGCAATGGACCATACTGTGACGCTGCACAACTTGCTTTCGTCATCATCGCTCCCGAACAACGCATCACCGCATCTGCTGTGGACAGGAAAACTGGGCAGCACAAAAATGTTGCGAGTGTTCGGCTGCATGGTACAGTACCGACCCCCAACTGCACGAGCCGGCCGATTCTCTCAACGCGCACAGTGGGGAGTACACCTGGGCATCGAAAAACATTACAACGCATGGAAGATCTTCGACGTCCACTCGAAGGAAACAGTAGCAGCACGTGACGTGATTTTCTACGAACGACTCACCCTCCCAATGTACCTTGCCAACCTGGAAGAAGAACGAGACCCCACAGGCGGATTTCATGGTGACCGAGCCTTCGCTTCGGCAGCAGACGAAGCTGACTGGGACGAGCAGAACGTGGACGGAGCATCGGAGGAAGCCGGACCTCTACCCTACTGCTCAGAAGACATCCCGATGGACGACGACAACCCTCGCGAAAGCATCAACGCCGAAGTCTACTACGACCTCGCCGACAACGGTTACGTTACACCTCAACCAGTCAACACCAACATCTCAGAACGCATAGGACCCAATTTCTTACCTGATCCAGAAGCGGGAGACGAAGCAGTTTATCCCGAGGACCCAAATTCCCCCCGACTCTCACAGAGTGGACTGCAGATACTAGGACTCGTCACCGCCATCCACGGAGCAACACCACCTAAGGAGCCTGCACAATTCAGCAGGCTCTGGGGGGGGGAGCACAAGGAAAAATGGCGCGAAGCCATGGACAGGGAATTGAAGGCGCTGGAAGAACGCAACACCTGGAAGGTCGTACCCATCAAAGTGGCACGCAACAAGACAATACTCACCGGGAAATGGGTCTTCCTCGTGAGGACAAAAGCTGACGGAACCATCGACAAATTCAAGGCACGATGGGTCGTACGCGGCTTCGACCAAGAACACGGACGAGACTTCACCGAAACTTTCACGCCGGTCAGCCGACGCACCTCACTGCGGATTCTCCTTGCGATAGCGGCCATGAAGCAGAAGAAGCTCCACCAAATCGATGTCGCCAACGCCTTTCTCTACGCCCCCGACGATGTTGAGATCTTCGCCGAACAACCACACGGCTCCAACGCAGATCCTAACCAAGTCTGTCAGCTGCTAAAATCCTTATACGGCATTAAACAAGCTTCAAGACTGTGGCAGCAATACCTACACGCTCGGCTAATCCGCATCGGATTCCGCCAACTCCGCACGACCAAGGCATGTACCGACTCACGAAAGGCACCGACTACATCCTGATTATCGACTACGTGGACGATCTGCTCTACATCGGCTCAACCGACGGCATCACGACGTGGTTCAAAGGGGAGCTGCAGCGGGATCTGACACTCACCGTCTCCTCCACCATAACACAGTACCTCGGGCTCAACATACAAAAAGGGGAGAACGCGATCTAACTCAGTGCCGCGAAATACGCCGACACCATCGCCAAGCGCTTCGGATTAACCCCAGCCACTATCTCCATGCCATACCGCTACACCGCCGGAAATCACAAGGAAACCTCCGCTTCGCTCAAACCCGCCGGCATACGCGACTACCAGCGAAAGCTAGGATGTCTGCTCTTCGCAGCCGTAACCTGCCGACCGGATCTATCGTATTCAGCGAGCCAACTCGCCACCTATCTGAAGAAGCCCGAAGCATAGCACATTGCGGAGCTCGACCGTGCACTCCACTACCTCGTCAGCACCCCGACAATCGGCCTAACCTACCACAAAACCGGAACCATGACACCCAAGTTAATCGGCTACGTGGATGCTGACCACGCCGGCGACTCCGACAACAGGCGCTCGCGCACCGGCTACGTCTACCGGCTCGAACCTATCGGACCTATCTCATGGCAGTCTAGCAAGCAAGAGCTAATTGCTCTCTCCTCAGCCGAAGCAGAATACATCGCACTCTGCTCAGCCACCAAGGAAGGATTATACCTTTGCAAACTGTTGGAAGAAGCGAAGCTGGCCCAGTTACCCAACTTCTCCCTGTTCTGCGACAACCAATCAGCCATCCGCATAGCGAACAAGAATGGGTTTGCAAACCGAACGAAGCACATCGCCCTGCGATATTTCTTCGTGAAGGACGAAATCGAGAAGGGGAGACTCGAGCTGTCCTACTGCCCCACATCTGAGATGGCAACAGATTACTTAACCAAGAAAATCGGAAAGCAGAAGTTTGAGTACTGCATGCTGCTGACCGGGCAAGGCCACGTCACCAGCAGCGACACTCCAGAAGCGAAGGGGAGTGTTGGAAACATGTAATTTAAACGTTTCTGATGTGTCGGAACATCGAACTGTAAACGAAGCGAGTTACAACGAAGCAACAGCGTGTCAAACGCGGAGGTTGACAAAATGTAACTGCCGGAGGTTATGCGAAGGTCAAAGGTCAGTTACCTTTGATTCGCCAGGAGGCAGCGTGATGTCAGAGGTCCACTGGTGATCCCCGATTGATCCTAGGGAAGGGTTACAGGCATGGCGGCCTGGGGGGTTATGGGCGCACTCACCCGCTACACAAACAAGCCCTTTTATCCCAATGGTTAGTGGTTGGGATTCTGACATGGTATCAGAGCGAAGGTCTCGGGTTCGAATCCCGGTGTATGCACCTCGGGCATCCCAGTGCGGGGGGGTGTCAGAGGTCCACTGGTGATCCCCGATTGATCCTAGGGAAGGGTTACAGGCATGGCGGCCTGGGGGGTTATGGGCGCACTCACCCGCTACACAAACAAGCCCTTTTATCCCAATGGTTAGTGGTTGGGATTCTGACACGCGACAGCAAGGACAAACAACTGACTCGGTATTGAGCAGTTGCCCGAGTCGTCGCTGTATCGAACCGCAACAGCAACAATAAAACAGTTAGTTACATCTTTTTAATATTCCTTGTAATCTTATAAAAGGCATGTATTACTTTGCTATAATCAATCAATCTTGCCCTCACACACTAGCGCAAGGTGGTTCAATAATCTATCCAGCGCCTTAGATATCAGACTTTGGAGCCTGAATCAGAGTCCATTCAAACTTTTTTTTTAACCTAATCTGAACTCAAAGAAATTACTTCTGTACCTTGTCTGATTTTTCAGAGGTTTTTTTTATGAGTTGTCTGAAATTTCAGCCTAATTTTACAAGTATAGGCTGAGCCTCAGACTTGTATCGGGGATACACTCTGCGCGCTTATCATAGCAGAGTTTCCTAGAAGTTTTGTTTCGATATGCCCACTTCCGAGATGGCAGTGGAGTGCCAGGACGTGAGCAACGCACACTTCAACAGCTGGGACATCCGAATACACTCGTTCGTCGAGAATATTTTCCAGTTACGTTGAGGAAATGGTTGCGTGATTACGAGATTTCTAAGACAAAATCTCGTCACATGTAAGTTATCGCTAATGTATTGTAAAGAATAGGCGACTTTGATGCCGATTCGCTGTAAAAACATCTGCAGCACGCACTGCTGTAAAATTGCGAAGGTCCTGATTTGTAGTGAAAGTTTCGTGTGGCACTGCCTGATGCTCACACGCCACGCCAAACAACAGTTTCTGCCTGCTGCCAGCTCAGCTGCGTGGCACTTGGCCCACCTGATACAGGTCGGGTGAACGATCGCATCGCATCGCTTGAAACGCAAATCCAAAATTGACAAAATCGGCACACAGGCGAGAAAATGGGTACAGAACGGTAATCACACACACGACAAAACAAAATGAGATCAGCAGAAACAACCATGCGCTGCACGTGACAAAAACACCGGAACGCCGCCGACATGAGCAGAGGCGATGCACGAGCACGTTGCCTGATGCGTTGGTAGGCTGTAATCAGCTTCAACACTATTATAACTGTGCTTTTACGAAACTGCATGAATATCTTAGAATTTGAACTCTGACAGTTCAGACAAAAAAAAATGTGCTTGTCTGAATTTTCAGACTAAAATTTTTAGGCACCTCTGACAGTCAAAGTTCCAGGATGGGTGTACTCTGATCGATAAGAGTGCCTCAAAATGAATCTAGGGGCCTGATTCTATCATTAAAACGCTTCCGCAATTACAACATTCCTACTCAGGGTCTTAGCCTTGAAAAGATCCTAAGGGCTTTTGTCAGACCAACACCATCTACCACCCACGTACGGTAATCGGTCACGCATGTAACCACCTACGTGTGAAAATTACGGTACCATGCGTATAACCAGCTCCCGTAGTTATGCGTGTAACTGGCCGTGTGTGTAACTGGCCATGCGTGCAACCGGCCATGCGTATAGTCTCCAATTTGTGTAACCGTGAGCGTAATCAAACTATCGTATGTGTGTAACCAACCATGCATGTAACAGCCACGAGCATAGGCGAGTAGAGACGTAAGATGAATCTAAGGCGATCTACCTGCCAGTATACCAGTTTGTCAAATCAGTTTCAGTGGAAATAGTGTAAAACATGCCGCATATTTTATTACTGTTGTGTCAGATATACCAGTAGCACATGCACCATTACAACTGTACACATGTACATGATCATTCACTGTACAGGAGCGTATACCTGTAAGCACATACAGCATACACACACAGCCTGGCACGTGCAGAGCAGCAGATGTTGCATTGCCATCTCGACTTCATGTTGGGCACAGCTGCATTAAAGCCTTGCTGCCAGCGCTGCTGTTTTGCGGGAGACACACGCCTCAATGCTGCCGTGGGGCTCGCTGGTGGGCAGATACACGTCATCCTCGAACTGATGTGATAGGGGTAGGGTGAGGGGGTTGCATGGAGGAGTGGGTGAAGCAAGTGGGGGGCGAGTGTGCAGGGGTCCCACACACGGCTCGATGCTGTCAGGAGGCTCGCTGGTGGGTGAATACATTGCGTCCTCATGCTGATGAGAGCGGGGAAGCATGCAGAGGGTGGGAAACAGGGAGTGAGAAGTGAGAGGGGAGTGCGAGGGCAGTGAGAGGGGAGGGAGAAGGGAGTGAGAGGGGGGTGAGAAGGCAGTGAGAGGGGAGCGAGAAGGCAGTGAGAGGGGAGTGAGAAGGAAGTGAGAGGGGAGTGAGAAGAAAGTGAGAGGGGAGTGAGTGAGTGAGACCATAAGAGAGCACTGGTTGGCATTCACAAGTGGATGGGGGACTGGGAGGGAGGGAGGCAGGGAAGAGCCAAGTGAGCGCATGGCATGGGGCCCTCTACGCAGTGGTGCTACCAGCACTTGGGGCCTGGCCTGTGGTCCGCACATTGGCTGTCATGGCTCGTGGTGGGAGCAGGGCAGCACCATCGCACCTTGAGGCCGATGCCTGGCAGGTTGACGGGGATGAAGTGCAGATTGGGCAGCTTCAGATGCACGCTGTCCGCCTCTGGCACTCTGGTGGGTGTAGTGAGAATATCGCATGGGATGTGATGTAGATGGAGAGGTATAGATACAAAACAGAGACACGTATTAACAAGGTGTGATGTAGAGAAAGAGCGGGCAACAGCGATGCACTGTAGTGAAAGAGGCACGCTTCCCACCTCATTATGGAAAAAGGAGGCACTTTTACTGACGGCTGGATGCAGTGAGAGAGGTACGCACAAGATGTGTCACAGGGAGATGTGTTACAGGGAGATGGGCACAGGGAGATGGGCACAGGGAGATGGGCAGAGATATAAGATGAGCTATTGAACGGCATGCTCAAAGTCATGCCCAACCGAGGTGTCACATACATCCCTCTTCCCCATCCGTCTCACCTTAAGAGCACCTGCTCGCCCATGAGGTAGAGTGTGTGCTGCACCAAGGGGCTCTAGACTCCCCCCACTGGCGGCCCAAACAAGGGGTCTGTCAGGGCTGCCATGGCTGCTGAGAAGCAGAGGGTGCGCCACACATCCCTCGCCCCAATCAACCCACCTTCAAGGCACAGCGCAGCGCCCTCACTGTGAGAGCACCTCCTCACCCATGAGGTACAGTGTGCGCTGCACCGAGGGGCTGTACACTCCCCCTTGCGGCAGCCCAAAGGGTGTCTGACAGGGCTGCCTTGGCTGCTGAAAAGCAGAGGGCGCGACACACACCGTGTGTGAGAGGCAGGAAGCAGAGAGTGTTACGAGCACCGCTGTGCACAGCGATCTCACCGTGACAGCACCTCCTCGCCCATGAGGTAAAGCGTGCGCTGCACAGAAGGGCTGTACACTCCCCCTTGGGGCGGGCCAAAGAAAGTGTCGGTGAGGGCTGCCTTGGCTGTCGAGTAGGCCGCATTGAAGCATGGCGGGTCACGTGAGTAGCTGTGGGTGGGAGAGAGAGAGCAGAAAAGGGATATCAGAAGGGTTGGTTGAGAGGGAGGGTATGCGTGGGCTGCCTTGGCTGCTGAAAAAGCCCGCAGGGGAAGGAAAAAGTTCATCACATGGGGCACAAACACGTGACACACAGCAAGAAGCGTGCAAGGGGTAACAGAGTTAGGGGTAGTCAGAGATAAGGGAGTCAGAGATAGGGGAGTCAGAGATAGGGGAGTCAGAGAAGGGGTGGTCAGAGACAACGAGTGGTGTGAGGCAGAGATGTGCGCATTCATGGCATTCATGGCACACTTCTCACCTCCACGTGCCACTCACTGCTCACCTCCACGTGGCACTCACTGCTCACCTCCACGTGGCCTGCACTGTGGTGGCGAGGATGCGCTCCCTTGTGTCTGGCAGCAGTGTGTTCTGATCGCGTATGAAGCCCTCAAAGCCGGACTGGAGATTTGAGGGGGAAAGTCAAGCAGAGAGATGAGAGCAGAGCGCAGAGTGCAGTGGGCAAAGGACAGCAGAGAAATCGATAAGGCTGTGGCTCCTTGTGTGTGGCAGTAGCGTTCTCTGGTTGCGCATGAAACCCTCAAAGCCAGATTGAGAGGAGGATACAGGGGAGCAAAGGGAAAGAGAAGTAGAGAAAAGAAGGGGAGCAGAGAGAAAATGGGAGAGAGGAGAGCAAGAAGAAATGGAGCAGGGAGAGAGGAGGGCGGAGAGGAAGGAGAGCGGAGAGGAAGGAGAGCGGAGAGGAAGGAGAGCGGAGAGGAAGGAGAGCAGAGAGGAAGGAGAGCAGAGAGGAAGGAGAGCGGAGAGGAAGGAGAGCGGAGAGGAAGGAGAGCGGAGAGAAAGAAGAGAAGGGAGAAAGGAGAGCAGGGATGAAAGGGCGGCGCCCAAATGAGTGAGAATGGGCTCGCTGGTGCTGTGAACAAGATCTTCCAATCGTGAGCCATGGCGGATCGGGGGAGAAATGTGACGGTGGAAGGTGAGAGGGTGGAAGGTGAGAGGGTGGAAGGTGAGAGGGTGGAAGGTGAGAGGGTGGAAGGTGAGAGGGTGAAGCAGAGTGTGAAGTGGAAGAGAGGGGGGTGCCGGGAAGGGAGAACGGGAGGGAGGTGAAGGGGAGGGCGATGGGGAGGTGACGACGCCCTCAAAGACGGATTGACACAGTGAAGGAAGCAGGGAGGAAGGGAGAGAAACAATGAGTGGTGTGGTGTGAAGAGTATTGGCATCGGATTCACTGTCTCAAATTCTATGCAAACAATGCAATGGCGTTGCCCTCACCATCCTTAATCAGGTGATTGTCTCAACCCTCCCACTCCCCTCACAGCCCTCTAGCCTCTGCCTCTCCTCCATGGTCTCGTCTTGACTCTCAAGCACAGGCTACTCCTCCACGCCCACCCTCACACTGTGCTGCCCCGCTCCCTTCACCATCCACAACCATGTCAGCACAACAACCCTCTCATTACCCCCTCACTGATCTCAACCCTCACACTCTCCTCGCTGCCCTTTACCCTCACTGCCCTCCCCCATCAATGACCACTGCATTATATCATCCCCAACATTCCCCTCACTGCTCTCTCAACCCCCACTCTCTGCCTCACCTGGGTCGTCTTGAGCACCGAGTATTCCTCAACACCCGCCCGCACTCGGTGCTGCCCCGCTGCATCCACCTCCACCTCCGCCACCCGCCTCTCCCTGCCCAGCGTGAAACCTGCCATGCCGTGCCGTGCCATGCAACGACATGCCATGCCGTGCCGTGCCATGCCATGCCATGCCGTGCCGTGCCATGCCATGCCATGCCGTGCCATGCCATGCCATGCCATGCCGTGCCGTGCCATGCCATGCCATGCCGTGCCGTGCCATGCCATGCCATGCCGTGCCATGCCATGCCATGCCATGCCGTGCCATGCCATGCCATGCCATGCCATGCCATGCCATGCCATGCCATTCAATGCCCGAGTGAGCAGAGAAGAGCCGGGCCACCAGAGCCGCCATATGGTGCAAAACCCACAACAAACCACCCCACCCCACACCACACCACCACCATACCATCACACGACACCCCACCGCACAGCACCCCACTGCAGCCTACCGTGGTCATGTGGCTGTCCCCCCACATGCACGCGCTGCCACGGCTGCTCCACAATGCGGATGGACGCTGCTGTCACCTGGTGGCGAGGGAAAGGGGAGGGGGGGTCATGGTGGCATGGTGGGTGCTTGGTGGCATGGTGGGTGCTTGGAGCCATGGTAAGTACATGCATGGTCATGCGGCTGTCCCCTCACTTGCACGCGCTGCCACGGCTGCTCCACATGTGGATGGGCGCTGCTGTCACCTGATGGTGGTGGGGGGTTTGGGGGTTGGAAGGTGAATTGAATGGGTGCATGATTGTGCAAGAGAAGGAAGCAGCTGCCATGGGTGCTCCACAATGGGGATGGACACTGCTGTCACCTGATGGAAAATGGGCCGGCGGGGGGGTTGGTTGAGTCATGGTGGCATGGTGGGCGCATGCTGTTGGCTCTCGCATGGTGCATGCTGTTGGCTCTCGCATGGTGCATGCTGTTGGCTCTCGCATGGTGCATGCTGTTGGCTCTCGCATGGTGCATGCTGTTGGCTCTCGCATGGTGCATGCTGTTGGCTCTCGCATGGTGCATGCTGTTGGCCCATGCTCCAATGGTGCAGCAGAGGGGGAAGCGATAGGAGGAAGCAATGTGGGAAAGCGGTGGAAGGAGTCGGTGGGGGAGAGCGGTGGGGGCTAACAGCAAGGAGAGGAGGGGGAGATAGGGGAAACCAATGGGGGGAAGAAATGGAAGTGACAAGGGGAACGAGAATGAGCGTGTGTGCGTATTGCACAGGGAGGGGACTGACTGAGTGCGCACTGGGGGGCTGAACTAACCACGTCATAGAAGGACACAAAGTGGCGGCCCAGCTTTATGGCGAACAGCTCTGGTGGTAGCTCGCTGGTGCACTGCTTCGCCAGCACATACACCTGCATGCATGGAGGCTCCGACAAGCAGAAAGGGAGCACCATGAGCAGAAAGCTTACTTGCAGTGAAAGCATGCATGCATGCAGTGGTCGAAATGCATGCAGTGATAGAAATGCATGCAGTGGCACCATGCAGCCATCATGCATGCAGCACTCTAGTTGGATGGACAGGTGCCGCATGACCGCCATGGCATGTCATGTCATGTCATGTCATGTCATGTCATGTCATGTCATGTCATGTCATGTCATGTCATGTCATGTCATGTCATGTCATGTCATGTCATGTCATGTCATGTCATGTCATGTCATGTCATGTCATGTCATTATGTGTGGCATGACAGCACGCAGTAGCAAGGGCGCCTCAAGTGAGAAGAGCCCACCTCCTCTGCGACCCCACCCTCCGCTAGGAGACGTGTCAGGTGCGTCAGGTATATCAGGTGCGTCAGGTGTATCAGGTGCGTCAGGTGTATCAGGTGCGTCAGGTGTATCAGGTGCGTCAGGTGTATCAGGTGCGTCAGGTGTATCAGGTGCGTCAGGTGTATCAGGTGCGTCAGATGTATCAGGTGCGTCAGGTGTATCAGGTGCGTCAGGTGTATCAGGTGCGTCAGGTGTATCAGGAGCATCAGGTGTATCAGGTGCGTCAGATGTATCAGGTGCGTCAGGTGTATCAGGTGCGTCAGGTGTATCAGGTGCGTCAGGTGTATCAGGTGCGTCAGGTGTATCAGGTCGTCAGGTGTATCAGGTGCGTCAGGTGTATCAGGTGCGTCAGGTGTATCAGGTGCGTCAGGTGTATTAGGTGCGTCAGGTGTATCAGGTGCGTCAGGAGGTGCGTCAGGTGTATCAGGTGCGTCAGGTATATCAGGTGCGTCAGGTGTCTCAGGTGCGTCAGGTGTATGTATCAGGTGCGTCAGGTGTATCGAGTGCGTCAGGTGTATCAGGTGCGTCAGGTGTATCGAGTGCGTCAGGTGTATCAGGTGCGTCAGGTGCGTCCTCACTCTCCGCTCATAGCGTTCGTCATGGTATGATGAATGGCGATGCGGAGAGGGTTGACTTCAGTTGCGCCTTACAATAAATTCATTTTTCCCCTCACCGCTTTCCTCCCCTCACTGCACGCCTTATCACCGCAATGCACGCATCATCGCACCGCTCTTCCACTCACCGCGCGTAACGCCCAACCGCGCGCACCCCCGCACCTTGTTCTTCCACTCACTGCGCTCATCACCGCACTGCGCGCATCAGCACACCCTGCGCAGCGCATCACCGCAATGCGCGAATCACATCACCATCACTCGCACCGTGTTCTTCATGGTGTTGATGGCGACGACTGCAGAGCTGCCATCACTCACCGCTCGCATCACCGCACTGCGCGCCTCATCAGCACTGCGCGCCTCATCACCGCACGCGCGCCTCATCACCGCTCTGCCTGCACATGACATCAGCATCAGCGCACCGTGTTCTTCACGGTGTCGGTGGCAACGACCGCGGAGCAATCATCGCCGAGGAACGACGCGTCCGCCTTGGAGGCGAGCGCGATGTCGATGCTCCACTCCACCATCGCGTGCTCGCCGCCGCGTCGCCACACGCGCCCCAGCCGCACGCGCGACTTGCCGTGCTGGTGCCTCGTCAGCGCAACAGCCCCGCTAGTATCGCTCGTCGCCGTTGCTGCGACGGGTGATCGGCGCGACGCCATGGTGGGGGGTAGAGGAGCAAAGAAACAGAGGAGGAGCAAGAAGCAGAGGAGGAGCAAGAAGCAGGCCTTACAGGGGAGTCACCTTAGCAGTGAGTCACCAAAGCCGTGAGCCAAGTAAGGCAATTTCTGTGTACTAATAGTTTAAAGCAATCTATTCTACTATTGTAGGGTCTTCAAGAATCACAATAAGCGCAGTCCTGGGCTCTGCGAGCTGCTCCGAGCTGCTCCGAGCTGCTGCGAGCTGCGAGCTGCTCTGTGTATCAAGTGAGCAGAGGGTACCAGACTTCACTGAGAGGTGAGGTGAGGTTCTCTACGTTAACAAAGCGATGCCGAAGCTTGTGCTTCGGTAATCTTTATTCATCCCAACATTTCCTGTGTCTCCCAAATGAAATCCCTACCGCCTCTTGTCTTTCGGTTTCGCGATTCGTGAAGCTATGTTGAGTGACAGCGCGACAAACGACGCTGAACTTCAACCAATCGGTGAGACACACAGGGTGGCAATTGCGTGCCATGTTACCAAAATGAGTTCGCTCTCCTCGCCAAACTGCAATAAGGCTTGATTGTTTGGTTCGTGCCATGATCGCAGAGGGTGTTAATAGAAATGCCAACTTTCGGGAGGTCCCGTTTATATGATGGAGGGTCCCCTTCGGTCTGTCACGTGAATCAAAAAGCCTTTTGTGTCGAATTGCGACCAGGCATTTTGAAACCGAAAATGAACACCAAAGGAACCCCTGGTAGCATGCCCAATATTGGTGACGAACCGGAAACGACCCAGGTGACCACTCCCTACGGGGCTGTCCTGTCCAGTGTCAGGTCGGTGGAGGAGCTTGGTTGGTGGTCGCGCCTCCCCGCCAACATTCACTCAGGCTAGGTACACCGTTCGGCTTACAAACCGCTGCTACCGTACGTACTTAATCCTGAACTTCGAAACATATTCCCCACGTTAGTAGAACTCCCTACGTACTGCTGTATTGCTGCGCTTCGAGCAGCTCATTAATCTCGCAACCTCGCTAAACCTAGGAGCCCGATTCCCTATACTCCGACATTCCTGCCATTACCCGTTACTAAACGTCGCAGGCGGTTTTAGAGAGACTTCCAAACAACCGTTCCCAATCAATACCCTTATTTAATCGTCCACAGCCAAGCTACGATGGGCCGTCACGTCGCTCGGCGAATATTCTCTTTACATCACTCTCTAGTCGCGGTCGTCCTCCTCTCGCTCCTCCTCGCCCTGCTGCCCTCCTCGCTCGCGCAGCAGCCGGGCATATCGACGAAGATGGCGAGGGAGATTCAGCAGGCCAAGAAGCAGCTCAAGAAGATGCGGATATTCGGACCAATCAACGACGTTATCGACCTAATACGTACGGCTGGATGCGGGGAGAATGGGTGGGAAACAGCGGGGTTTCGTTCCAGCTTTTCTTCAAAATCGCGATTAGGGTTGGGTATCGGGGGGGTTGTCATAAGCAGGAACGCGGCGCCCGTCTTTGAGAATTCTCGAAAGCGACCTACGAGTAGGGTTCGGTGTCGCTGGGTGTCGCTGGGCCGGAGGGTCCAACAGGAGGAATGCGGCGCTCGTTGCGTCCGCCGCGACCGCCACAGTGGCAACAGTGACGGCGTGCAGTTTGCCGTGCAGTACCGCATGCGGTCCGCCGTGCAGGCCGCTGTGCAGGACGTGCAAATCCCCTCTTTCCATTCCTCACCTTTCAGTTTCCCTCTTACATCCCTTCCCTGCAGCAGAACCTTTTGATACCTTCCCAGTCGTTCAGGGAGCTACCGCAGGCGCCAAAAGCGCTCCTCTTGCTCCGCTACGGCCTGCGATCCCCCGCTCCTGTTGCAGTAGCCACGATCGCCTGTGCATTGGAGCTTCGCTCGCCATTGAGTTTATTTCTGCCTTCTCTCCCTCCTCCCCCTCCATTCCCCTCCTCTCCCCTCCTCCCCCCTCCTCTCCCCTCCTCTCCCCTCCTCTCCCCTCCTCTCCCCTCCCCCGTTTTTTCCTCCCATGCAGGGACGTCTGCATCCCGAACGGGTTTATCTTCTGCTGTCACTGCGACAGAAGCACTGTCAGCACGCAATCCACGCAATAAAGAGCGCGAGCGCCTGCGCATACGACCCTTTCTCTCGCCGTTCAGCCACTCCCTTGGGCCTCCTCTTCCCTCCACTCCCCTTCTCTCCCCTCTTCCATTTTCTTCCCTCCACTCTCCTCCTCTCCCCTTCTATCCAATCCTCTCATCACCTCTCTCCTCCCTCCACTCATCCTCTTCCCCCTCCCCCCTCTCCCCCCTCTTCCCCCCCCACCCCCTGTTTTCTTTCCACAGTGACATCGCTCATCCCGCTGAACGGGGTGACCATCCTGCTGCCGCTGCACGCGCGCACCATCCGCTTCTTCATGGCCGCCTTCTCCTCGCAGAAGCAGCAGCAGCTCATTGCCTACCACATCCTCCAAGGCCGCTACGACTACCGCCGCCTGCGCTACCAGCCGCGCGGGCGGCGGCTGAGAACACTGGAGGGCACGAGCCTGGTGAAGCGCGGGCGCAAGGGCGGGCTGCTGGTGGCCGTCAAGGGCAAGGGCGGCGCGCCCGTGCCCATTGTAATGCCGAATCTGTTCAACGGGTCGCAGTTCACCATCCATGCCGTGTCCGGGATGGTCGTCCCACATGATATTTATTGACGTCGGTGCAGAATTGTAGGCGTCTGTTGGGGGTGTAGAATTGCAGGGGGAGTGGCGCTGCATGGAATCTAGTGGAATGCTGCTTGGTTGAGGGGTAAGGGGACTTGTTCGTATAAAGTGAGTTGATGGGGGACTGGTGGTGCCCGCGCTGTTTATGCCCGTATAGTTTGGCGGCTGCTCCTGTAATGTTATTGTGCATGCTCTACAGCCCAGGATGCAAGCAATTTTGCCCAGACGTAACTTTGTACATATGCAACACTGGTTCTGTACCATAGTTACAATTCGCAGGCATGTTTAGACCATGAAGCGATGATTGAGCGTGCAAGTACCAAGAAAGACAGGGTGTGCATGGGAGCCTTCAGTTCAGTGAAGCATGAGGCGCATTCTGGCAGACCTAACATATGGGATGTCGTCAATCCACCACCACTCTGTCACCCTACCCACGTCGACCAGCAAGGGCTCTTTCAGCTTAGGCAACCAACGGAGTGACCCGGGCAGAGAGTTCAGCTCCGGCAAATAGCACAGCTCCAGCGTTTCAAGGTTTTTCAGCTGCCCGAGTGACTTGGGCAGCACAGATAACTTATCCATGTATTCAAGCTTCAGAAATGTGAGGTTCTGCAGCCGTCCGAGGGATTGTGGCAGGTGGGAGAGGCCGTGCATACGGGTGAGGGTGAGGGAAGAGACGGCAGAGAGCATGGAGAAAGAATCAGGGAGAGAGGCGATCTGTGGAGAACCACTTAGTGTTAGGCTGGTGAGAGACGCCAGGCCCCATGGCTTCTGTGCGGTGTGCTGCTCCTTGCTGTGCTGTGGCTGTGGCTGTGGCTCGGTTGACCTATCGGTATGAGTGCAAGCAGTGGTGGGGCCAGCAGCAGCGGCTGTAGGAGCGACAGTGGCAGAAGCAGGAGCTGGGTGAGGAGGAGGCCGAGGCGCAAGGTCAGGAGAAGGGGCAGGATGAACGGAGAAGCAGAAGCAAGGGAACAGGTCACGGGTAATGCGGGATCCGAAGCAAACAGGGGCTCTAGGGACTGGAGGCGAGGGCAGGAGGTGATTTGGAGCTCTTCCAGGCGCGTCAGCATGGCCAGCTGGGAGGGCAGCCGCCTCAGTTCACTGCAGCCGTGCAGGTAAAGCCGCTCCAGACTGTGCCTCACTCTCCTTGTGCACAGGCTTTCGGGCAGCTGCTGCAGATGCACCTCGTCGATTCTCAACGACCTCAATCGCTGTAAATCTCCCACGCTCTCGGGCAGAGCACAGAGGTTGCGCAGGTAGTGAAGCACTAGGGTTTCAAGCTGTACCAGGGCTCCAAGGTTATCAGGAAGGGAGGTGAGTGCAGTGCACGAGTAAATCGAGAGGGAGGAGAGGGGGAGGGAGCACATGGTTTCTGGCAGCTGCAGCAGATCCACTCGTTCTAATTTCAACGATTTCAATCGCTGTAAGTCTCCCACGCTCTCGGGCAGACAGCGGAGTTTGGGCAGGTCGAAGAGCGTTAGAGTTTGAAGCTGTATCAGGGCTCCAAGGTTATCAGGAAGGGAGGTGAGTGCAGGGAGATAGTCGATGGAGAGGGAGGAGAGGGGGAGGGAACAGATGGTGTCCGGCAGGCTCTGGAGGGACACCCAGCGGAGCAAAAGCGTCTCCAATCGCGTCATCGCCCCCATCACATGCTCTGGCAGGCGCTTCAACTTGTCGGACAGCAGCAACAAGGAACTAAGGCTGGTGAGATGCTGGAAGGAATCCGGAATCGACTCCAACATTTCCATGTCGATATCTAGGTCTTGCAATTGCGGTAAGTAACCAATCGAAGGATTGAGGTGAGCGAGAGAGGGGTGGATGAGCTTCAAGCGTCGGAGGTTGGTGAGGCTGCTGATGGAATCCGGGAGACCTTTGAACGCCGATCCTGTTTCAACGCGGAGTTCCTGCAGCTGCTGCAGCGCGCCGATGCTTTCAGGCGGCAGAACGAGATGCTCGAATCGATCCACGTCTTTATCGACGGCGCGGCAGAGATGGAGGGTTGTGAGGTCGGAGAGGAGAGAGACGGCGGGCGGGAGGTGCGGGAGCAGGTGGAGGGTGAGCAGGCGGAGGTCGCGGAGCTTGCGGCAGCCATGGAAGAGAGGCGAGAGGCCGTTGCAAGTGACGTGCATGATGCGAAGCTGGAAGCCTACGGAAAGATGCGTCAATTGCGAACACGTGGCGCCCAGGCATTGGAAGAGAGCATCGCCTTTCGCATCCAGAACGCAATACTCTTTTAGCTCGAGGTGCGTGAGCGAGGAAAAGCGGCGAATTGTGTCTGGGAGAGCGGAGAAGTGGATCGTAGATTTGAATTGAAGGTGCGTGAGCGAGACGCGCGCTATGGCGTACCATCGCTTGGAGACCAGCGCGTAATGGAAGGAGTCGCGCGTTAGCGAGCGCAGCACGAGCGAGAGAAGGTAATCGTCGGATAGTACCTTCGCGATCGGCGACGGAGAAGGTGAAGGGGCCCAGAAGGCGGGGAAGAACGGAGACATGGTACGAATCGTATTACCTTTATGAAAGTTACTAAAATGCTGAAATGATTGGAGCTGACGAATAGCTGCTATTATCGTTTTCAACACACGCGAACAGCAGCATCGAGATAGCAGATACGTAGTAGCATGTATTGCTTTCAGGAAGGGAAGAGCGGGGGCTGTTGGCATCGCAAAACAGCCTACCAGCAGGAAGCCAGTCGCAACCCAAACCTGGGGCCAAACCAATCGCTCGTGTTTGGCAAGCAACTGCGATTGGTCAACTACAACTACCGATTACGAGGCACGGATGGAGGTGAAGAGGTGAGACGGTACTTGTCACATCGGGTGGTAACCAGCTGTTTGAAAATCCAGATTCTGAGGTTTGAGTCTGGTACAGTACGTTTAAAAAAGCAATCAGTTTGGTTTAGGACGGTGTCTGTTCGAACAGGCCTGTTCGAGCTTCCGAGGTGACGCGCCCGTAAAAGTACACACCCGTAACAATACCCCACCAAACCAAATTGATTCCTAAATAAAATACTTCGGATCGTACCGTAACTTACTAAACCGCATTTGGACGTACTCTTCTTTGACACGCCCTCAATGGAATAACTGAAGTAGGTGGAGCTTACTAAAAGCTTAGAGATGTACATAGTAATTTTTGACATCCTCTTACGTCGGAGGCTCTAATGGCTGCCAAAAATACACTTCGAATTGTACAGCTTCGTCAATTTCGAAAATGCAATTCCTGTCAAACTGTTTTTGGGTTGCGTAGCAACCCTATATGTTGGAATAACCGAAAGGTTATAAGCATTCCTGAAGATATTCAAATGTGCCAGTACCGCATTAGCTCATATGGAGCACACGGAAGGTCGAGGGTCACCCGAAGGTCAACCGTCGAGAGAAGTCAACGGGACTTGACCCTTGACCACCCAGTAACCGCGCGACAGTTGTTCGCTGCAATATTGGAACCGTCAATAATAGCAATAGTCGTTACTGTAGCTATGCAATACAGTTAATAAGGGAATGTACCCCTCAGGGCTGACGTTTCATATTAGGCCCCCCTGATTCTGGGGAAAAAATTTCCCCTCGATTATGAGTGCACATTTTTCAGAATGATGCTACCCTGATTGCTCAAGGTTGAAAAGTATGTAACTCTACTTGTTCAGGGTCGAAAATCGAAGATCAGAGTACGGTAGTAATGCGCCCTTTTTTACCGAGGAAAAAGTCTCGCTTTGCGTTAAGTCTACGCTCTGTGTTTCGCGCACACCTTGTGCGCACTAATTTCCACCCTTTTAGTTTTACAAAACAGTATTTTTCCACACGTTTTAGCGCGGGGAAGAGACGAGCGATTTCGGTCAACCAAACATTTCGATTCGATACCACAGATGTGCCAAGTTTTTAATTCGCCGAGTACCTGAATGTCGCCAGCATCGCTGTGCGAAACGCTAAAAATGTCTGGTAACTTCACGCGCACGCAATCACGACAGTAGAACGACCTATTCGGAATGCATGAAAGTATCATAAATTGAGTGTACTCACCTGTCAGACATGCTGCTGTCCGTCGCTCACGCGCTGGCTGTACTGCGATCAATCCGAAGGGAGATATCGGAAGGAAATTTCCAGGAACCTTCGTCCCGATACCCTCGCATTCAGGGTCCACAGGACGCGTACTCTACATGGACAGAGTCAGTAAGAACACTACTCTGAGCCTGGATGCACGATTTCAGGGTTCGCTTAAGTCCTTATCTGTATGGATCAGATTTCACAAGTCACAAATTCTGAAATGGCAGGGACCACCAAGTGACAAGCCTGTAATCACCCTGAAATCAGGGTAATTACCCTGATAAAATCAGCCCTGAATGTACCCCTCAGAGTACATGGCTAGCTAGTTTGCTATTTAATCTCTTGTACTCTCATCTCTTAATCATCTTGTTCTCCTTCAATTATTACTCAACAAGGTCACTACAGAGACTTTATTGTCTCCTCTCAGACTTAACACATCTCATCCTACCTACTTGATTCTTGGTTATATCAGCATGGTATGAGAGCTAGAGTGGATTATAAGATCTGCCAAGTCCTCGTTCTTCCTAGAACAATCTCGTTATAAAGTTACTTAATACATTTCAAGGTCTGCAATACTATGGCTCCTGAAGGAAAATGTCAAACATATATGCTGCATATTGTCTAGGCTGTAGTGGGGTAGCCCATATGGGGTACAACCAAATTAGGGTTTCCTACTTGTACTCCTGCATGCTCTTAGTTCATCATTCCTGCTGCTAGATTCTAACATGGTTTCAGAGCACTAAGGTCCGTAGGACCGTTTTTTTTTTCGGGCCCACCTACCGCTGCGGTTACCGCGCTACCCCACGTACCTGCCTGCCTTGCCTTGCCTTGCCTGCCCCTAGGCCTGCCTTGCCTTGACTTGTGACGTGCTGCACTACGCGAGCCGTCCAGCAGCCCTAGCGCTGCCTCCTGCTGCCCTAGGCCAGCGCGCTGCCCCTAGAGGCCCGTAAGGCCCGCGCGCCGCCCCTACACGCCCTTCAGGCCCGCGAACAGCCCGCACCGAGCCGCGCGCAGCCCGCTGCTGCCGCGCGCTGCCCGCACCGAGCCCGCGCAGCCCGCACCGAGCCGCGCGCAGCCCGCTGCAGCCGCGCGCAGCCCGCACCGAGCCGCGCGCAGCCCGCACCGAGCCGCGCGCAGCCCGCTGCAGCCGCGCGCAGCCCGCACCGAGCCGCGCGCAGCCCGCTGCTGCCGCGCGCAGCCCGCGCCGAGCCCACGCAGCCCGCGTCGAGCCGCGCGCGGCCTGCTACGGCCTCGCGGGCCAGCGCGCCGCCCGCAGCAGCCCGCGCCGAGCTGTGCGCGGCCTGCTACTGCCTCGCGCGGCCCGCGCGCGGCCCGCAGCAGCCCGCGCCGAGCCGCGCGCGGCCCGCTACTGCCTAGCGCGGCCGCGCGCGGCCTGCAGCAGCCCAGCGCGCTGTCAGCGCAGCCCGCGCCGAGCCGCGCGCGTCCCTCTGCCTCGGCCCCGACCTGCCGCTGCCACGGCCCCGACCTGCCGCTGATGCGGCCCCGCCCTGCAGCTGCCACGGCCCCGACCTGCCGCTGAAGCGGCCCCGCCCTGCAGCTGCTTCGGCCCTACTCTGCACCCGGTGTTGCGGCCCCGACGTCGCCGCTGTCGTGCGCCTACTCGGCCGCCGCCCGTCGAGCGCCGACCCTGCTCGCCCGGCGAGCGCCTGCTCTTCCAGCCTTTGGTGAGCGCCTGCCTGCCTGCCTGCCGGCCTGCCTGTCTGCCTGCCGGCCTGCCTGCCTGCCTGCCGGCCTGCCTGTCTGTCTGCCTGCCTGCCTGCCTGCCTGCCTGCCGGCCTGCCTGTCTGCCTGCCTGCCTGCCGGCCTGCCTGCCTGCCGGCCTGCCTGCCTGCCTGCCTGCCTGCCGGCCTGCCTGTCTGCCTGCCTGCCTGCCTGCCTGCCTGCCGGCCTGCCTGCCTGCCGGCCTGCCTGTCTGCCTGCCTGCCTGCCTGCCTGCCGGCCTGTCTGTCTGTCTGCCTGCCGGCCTGCCTGCCTGTCGGCCTGCCGCGCCTGCCCTGCCCGCGCTACTGCTGCTGCTACTGCTACTGGCCGGTGGCCAGATGCAGCTCCAGCGACGTTCACGTGAGTCTCTCACGCCCCAGCAGCTTAGTGAGTGGTATACTAGCTGGGGTTGTCGCGGTAGCCGTCGTAGCTGTCCCCCTGGAGCTGGTCAGTTGGGAGCGTCTGGCAGTGGCCAGCTGCAGCTGCAGCGGCGTCCACGTGAGGCACTTACGTCCCGGCAGCTCCACGAGTGGTACGCTCAGTGTAGCAGGTCTACGCGTACAGTTCGCTGCCAGTACGTCATTCGCACAGGTGATCGGGTTGGTCAGCCTTGCGGGACGCTTGGTCACACACAGTCCCGCTGCTTCGCCCGTCTGAGCGACGACTGGCGTACAGTGTTTGGCGACGAGGCTGAGCTCCCCGACTGGCTGGAGCTGCTTGGACAGAGGGTAGATATCTTTGCTCCTGACTATGATGCTATTCTCACTGCCATGTATGCATTGCCTACTAGTGTTGACCGTGCCTGTTACCTGTGCGTCCCGCCTGACCCTGGTATAGCACCTGCTGCTCCCGGTACTGGTGAGGCTGCTGCCCTAGGTGCTCGTGCGTCTCCTCCTCTGGGTGCTGGTGAGGCTGCTGCTCTAGGTGCCGGTACGTCTCCTGCTCCAGGTGCTGGTGAGTCTGCTCTCTCTGGTTCTGCGCCTGCTGCGGCCTTGTACACCTTCACGCTTGACTCAGGTGCTTCCCGCTCCTTCTTTCGCGACTGTACCACACTCACGCCGCTTAGTCGGCCGGTTCCAGTCTCCCTGGCGGACCCCTCCGGGGGTCCAGTCCTTGCCCACTACTCCACGGTTCTGCCGTGTCCGGCCGCCCCGTCTGGCTCGCTGTCAGGTCTTTACCTCCCCTCGTTCTCTACGAACTTGGTGAGTGGAGCTGACCTCCAGGATAGGGGGGTGCACCAGTTCACTCCTGCGAGTCAGCGAGTGACTCACTGTACGTGTGCTCGGACCGGCCGACACCTGGCCACGTTTTCCCGTGCGCCTGGCTCGAGTCTGTACACCCTGACCACTGCGTCCCCTCAGGTAGCTGCGTCTGCGTCTGCGTCAGGTCAGCCGACGGCCCCCTGCGAGTGTCGCGCTTTGTCGCACCAGACCCTCCTGTGGCACCACCGCCTTGGTCACCCCTCGGTGCAGCGCCTTCGTGGCATGCACTCTCGCTTCCTGGTTTCTGGTCTGCCCAGGTCTTTGCCTGCCCTGCCTCCCTCGCTTGCGCCGCCCTGCATTCCTTGCGTCGAGGGGCGGCAGCGCGCCGCTCCTCACTCCTCCTCGTTCCCTCCCACAGAGGCTCCCCTGCAGACTCTCCACCTGGACGTGTGGGGCCCAGCCCGCGTCCGTGGACAGGGCCACGAGCGGTACTTCCTGCTGGTTGTTGACGACTACACGCGTTACACCACGGTCTTTCCCCTGCGCAGCAAGGGGGAGGTCCCTGCTGTTTTGATCCCTTGGATCCGCGCTGTCCGTCTCCAGCTCCGCGAGCTTTTCGGGACGGAGTTTCCCGTCCTGCGTCTGCACTCTGACAGAGATGGTGAGTTCTCCTCAGACCTCTTGGCAGCCTTCTGTGCGGAGCACGGCATCACCCAGTCGTTCATGCTTCCGGCCTCTCCGCAGCAGAATGGGGTTGCTGAGCGCCGCATTGGCTTAGTCATGGAGGCCGCTCGTACCTCCATGATCCATGCGGCTACCCCCCATTTTCTGTGGCCGTTTGCGGTCCGGTACGCCGCGCATCAGCTCAACCTCTGGCCCCGTGTCTCCTTGCCGGAGACCTCGCCCACGCTGCTGTGGACGGGGAAGGTTGGCGATGCGTCGCGTTTCCGGGTCTGGGGTGCTCGTGCCTTTGTCCGCGATACCACCGCGGACAAGCTCTTCGCCCGTGCTGTTCCCTGTGTCTTCCTTGGCTTTGTTCCTGACGCGCCTGGTTGGCAGTTTTACCACCCCACCTCGCGCCGTGTCTTTGCGTCTCAGGACGTCACGTTCGATGAGTCGGTTCCCTTTTACCGTCTCTTCCCCTACCGCACTGCCCCTCTCCCCCCCCCGCCGCTCTTCCTCGCTCCAGGTGCTCCCCAGGTAGACCCCCTCCCCGCTCCCGGTCCTGCTCCTTCAGGTGTGTCTCAGGTAGACCCTCCTCCCTTCCCTGCGCCGGTCGAGGTCACTGGTGACTCAGGTCCTACTGGGGGTGGTCCTGCTCGGGGTGCTACTTCTGGGGGTGCTGAGCCTGGGGGTGCGGAGCTTGAGAGTGTGGAGCCTGGAGGTGCTGAGCCTGCGTGTGAGGGGTCTGGAGGTGCTGGAGCTGGTGGTTCTGGGGCTGCTGAGGGTGCGGGCGCTGGAGGTTCTGGAGCTGCTGGAGGTCCTGGTGCTGGTGGCGCTGGAGCTGGTGGTTCTGGGGCTGCTGAGGGTGCGAGCGCTGGAGGTTCTGGAGCTGCTGGAGGTCCTGGTGCTGGTGGCGCTGGAGCTGCTGAGGGTGCTGGCGCTGAGGGTTCAGAGTCTGCTGTTGCGCGGTCTCCTTGGAGTGGCCGCCTTCGTCCACGTGTGCCTCTCACCTCGCAGCAGCTGCACGACTGGTACGGTCGCCGTCAGGGTCGCGCTACTGGAGCTCGGGGCTCTGCTGCTGGAGGTACTTCTGCTGACGTCCCTGGAGCTAGGAGTGGTGCTGGTACTTTGTCTACTGGAGGTGCTGGAGTCGCTGGTCCCGGAGGTGCTCGTACTGGAGGTACTGGAGCTGTTGGGGCTGGGGGTGCTGCGTCTGGGGGTGCTGCTGCTGGAGACATTGAGGCTGGAGACCCTGGGACTGGAGGTGCTGGTTCTGGGGGTGCTGCTGCTGGCGGCACTGAGGTTGGAGACCCTGGGCCTGGAGGTGTCGGTTCTGGGGCTGGAGCTTCTGGAGCTGCTGGAGGTACTGGAGCTGCTGGAGGTACTGGAGCTGCTGGAGCTGCCGGTCCTGGTGCAGCTGCGCCGACACGACTGTTCTTCGCTCCGCCGTCTCCGTCGTCTCTGCCGCCGCCTGCCTCTGTTCTTCGTCAGGTTCTTACTCTCCCGTCGTCTACTGGTCTTCCGTTACAGCCTGGCTCACCGCTGCCTGCTCCTTCTCCTTACACTGAGCAGACAGGTAGTCTTGCTGAGCGTCGTGAGCCTGCGTCGCGTCCTGTCTCGCCTGTTGGTCCTAGTCGTACCGGTCGTCGTGTTCCTCGTCCGCGTCAGCCGGCTGTCCCCGGCACACGCCTTGTAGCCCTGCGTCGGTCCCCTACTCCGGAGCGTACTCCTCTTCCGTCTCCCCCTGCGTCCTCTTTGCCTGACGTCGCGGACCCTGAGTCTGACCGGTTTCGTGCTGAGCACCCTACTGTCACGCGTCTACTAGCCACTGTTGTCACTGACCCGTCGTTTGAGTCTGCTGCTGCGTCTGCCCTGGTCGCTGAGCTTGTTGACTTTGCTGCTGCCTGTCGTCTAGACTACGCTGCTAGTCTTGTTGCTGAGTCTGAGTCTGTCTGTCCTCCGTTCGTCGGGGGTGAGTGTGCCCTTGGCACGGACGTCCTTGAGGACAGGCACGAGGACCTTGAGTGTCTTGCAGCCGCTGTGCCTCATCTCGTGGCCATGCTGCTTGCCCCTGAGGGAGACCCGGATGCTATAGACATCCCCACACCGCGCTCTTACGCTGAGGCGATCGCGGGTCCCTACTCCTCTCAGTGGCAGGCAGCCATGGACGCAGAGATGGCATCCTGGAAGTCCACAGGCACTTACGTCAATGAGGTTCCCCCTCCCGGGGCGAACATCGTCGATGGCATGTGGATTTTCAGGGTGAAGCGGCCGCCAGGTTCTCCGCCTGTCTTCAAGGCGCGTTACGTTGCTCGAGGCTTCAGTCAGCGAGAGGGAGTTGACTTCTTCCAGACCTTCTCCCCCACCCCGAAGATGACTACTCTTCGGGTGCTGCTGCACGTTGCCGCTCAGCGTGACTACGAGCTTCACTCCCTTGACTTCAGCACAGCTTTCCTACAGGGCAGCCTGCACGAGGAGATCTGGCTGCGCCGTCCACCTGGCTTCACTGGGACGTTCCCTCCTGGTACCCAGTGGAGCCTCCGCCGACCAGTCTACGGTCTCCGCCAGGCACCCCGTGAGTGGCACGACACACTGAGGACTACCCTTGCGGCTCTTGGGTTTGCGCCTTCGACTGCTGACCCTTCACTGTTTCTACGCACCGACACTTCGCTGCCGCCGTTCTATATCCTCGTGTACGTCGACGACTTGGTCTTTGCTACTGCTGACACTGAGGCCCTCGCCCTGGTGAAGTCCGAGCTGCAGAAGAGACACACGTGCACAGACCTGGGTGAGCTGCGCAGCTACCTTGGCTTGCAGATCACCCGGGACCGAGCACGCCGCACCATTACACTGACTCAGTCACACATGGTGCAGCAGGTCCTTCAGCACTTCGGCTTCACCTGGTCCTCAACACAGGCCACTCCTCTGGCTATAGGTCACTCGCTCTCAGCTCTGCCTTGGATGAGTCCGTAGAGCCGAGTGGTCCTTACCCAGAGCTAGTGGGCTGCCTCATGTACCTGATGACTTGCACTCGTCCTGACCTTGCGTACCCTCTTGGCCTTCTGGCCCGCTACGTGGCTCCTGGTCGGCACCGAAAGGTGCACTGGGATGCTGCGAAGAGGGTACTGCGCTACTTGTGCAGTACATCGGGCATGGGGCTCGTGCTTGGAGGACGGCGAGAGGTGGTCCTCACTGGGCACTCAGACGCTTCTTGGGTTGACGACCAGGCTACGCAGCGGTCGTCACAGGGTTACACTTTCAGCCTTGGCTCTGGTTCTGTTTCTTGGCGTTCTACTCGCTCGTCTTCTGTTCTCAGCTCCAGTTGTGAGGCTGAGATCTACGCCACCGCCATGGCTGCTCAGGAGTTACGCTGGCTCACCTACTTGCTGACCGACCTGGGAGAGCGGCCTCGTTCTCCTCCAGTGCTGTACGTCGACAACAAGGCTGCCATTGCCTTGTGTGAGGAGCACAGACTGGAGCACAGAACGAAGCACATCGCTCTGCGGTACTTTCTGGCTCGAGAGTTGCAGCAGCGTGGTCAGCTTCGTCTTGCACACGTGGCCACTCGGGCCAACACTGCTGATATATTCACCAAGGCACTTCCGTCTGGTGATCATCAGTGCTTTTGTACTTTGTTAGGCCTTGTGCCTACGTTTCCACACTTGCTGTAGTCTTTTGTGTGTACTGTGCTCTATATTTATACCTGCATGCTTGCTCTTGCTAGGTATTGATCACTGTACTGCTCTTGTTGCTTATATATATCTCTGCATGTGGACTGGCCTTGCGGCCCTTTGCTTGTGCTCAGAATGTGTGGTGACGTTGAGATCCACCCTGAGCTTGCTTTGCGTCTCTTGACTGGTCGTGTGACCCCTTGTTCTCCCCCACTTTGCCTATGGGGGTGTGTCAAACATATATGCTGCATATTGTCTAGGCTGTAGTGGGGTAGCCCATATGGGGTACAACCAAATTAGGGTTTCCTACTTGTACTCCTGCATGCTCTTAGTTCATCATTCCTGCTGCTATAGTTAATAAGGGAATGTACCCCTCAGAGTACATGGCTAGCTAGTTTGCTATTTAATCTCTTGTACTCTCATCTCTTAATCATCTTGTTCTCCTTCAATTATTACTCAACAAGGTCACTACAGAGACTTTATTGTCTCCTCTCAGACTTAACACATCTCATCCTATCTACTTGATTCTTGGTTATATCAGCATGGTATGAGAGCTAGAGTGGATTATAAGATCTGCCAAGTCCTCGTTCTTCCTAGAACAATCTTGTTATAAAGTTAATACATTTCAAGGTCTGCAATACTATGGCTCCTGAAGGAAAAGCCACTGCAGACTCACCGGGCCCACCACCAGCAACTACTAACGCCAACGCCAACAACGGTGACCTCCGTCAGCGCCGCTGTCGTTGAGCAGCTAGTCGCACGCATCAACGCCCTTGAAAGCCATCAAGCAATGAGCGTTGATGGCTCAAGCTATGCACGTGGAGTTGCTGGACTTCCTCTCCCTGGAGAAGACCGCCGCGTCAACTCCGAGGGATCTTCCACCTTTGACAATCGTCAAGGTTCAGCTCCTGCACAAGACAACCCACAACGAGCACAGTCAGAAGCAATCGCTTCCATGCAAACCAAGTTTGTATTGACTTCAAAATTGAAGACCTCAATTCCTTTTGACGGCAAGGATTTCTACACGTGGAGCTTCGAATTCGAGCTTCTCGCGACAACCGCTCAGATCTGGATGTACTACGACGGAAGCTTACCTTTCCCTTCGGAAGGCACCATCCACGAGAAGCATCGATACTACCACGAATCCCTCCTCGCGTATACCGCTCTCCTTCGAAATCTCTCTCCCGAAGAACAGCTCGGCATCCGCCCCTACAAGACGGAGTGGGCTCCTGCGCACGCGTCCTGGGAACACCTGCGCAACTCATACATGGCAACAGATCCAGTCACAATGAGTCGCCTGCTCAGCCAGCTAACTTCGGTTAAAATGAAGCAAGGGGAGAAAGCGGGACCGTATGTTAACCGGTGCCGCAATCTGCGCGATCACGTCAAAAAGTGCGGTGGGACCGTTCCCGACGACATGTTCATCTCGATGGTCATCTCTGGTCTCGGCCCCGACTGGCGACAATGTCAGTCACTTCTTCGCGCCCGAGCAACGATTTCGTAGTCGGCTCTGTGCGCCACAATTTTTCCGAGCAAAAGGAAATTGACACGTACAATGAGAAGAATGTCAAACGGGAGAAGTTAGTCTTCTACACAGGAGCATCACAAGGGGAGCAGCGCGGAAAGAAAGGAGCTTTCTGCAAATATTACAAGAAGTCTGGCCACACTATCGACCAGTGCTACAAGCGTCAGGCTGCGTCGACGAGAGACGCAACGTCTCCAATCAGCAGCCCTCAGAACAAACAAAACCACCTGCCGCGACCTCCACCATGTCGCCTCCCTCCGTTGCCAGCACTTCTCAATCTCCTGCACTCATCACGGTGAAGGACAAGGGACAATCATGAACTGCATGGCCCGCCGCAACAGAGGGTTTCGATACTACGATCGAGTGACATTCGGATTCTACGATCCCATCAACCCTGTTGCGCCCAACCCAGACAACGACCCCACAGTCCACATCTGGATCGATCGTCCCTCAGACATTCCACCCGACTTCGAGCTCCCTCCGCCAACTCCGGAATCACCGCCAAGCATCTCCGCAAACAGATACTTCGCCCTCTCACCGTACACCGGCGACTTTGATCGCATCGTCACGCCCAAGATCGCCAACATCGCACGCCAACGCCATGAGGACTCCAACACCTGGTACCTCGACAGTTGCTGCGGGCAGCACATGGTGGGATCTCCAGCGTTCATCAGTAACTCACGGCGCATGCGACGACCCTGCGAAATCACCGCCGCCAACAACGGCAAGATGAAGGCTTATGACATTGGCGAAATCTACCTCGAATCCAATGACACAAAGTTTACGATTCATATCGGAGATGTCTTCGTCGCCCCAGAGCTGCAATACAATCTGCTCTCGTCGGCTTAACTCATGCGGTGCGGAGTCGATATTCGCAGCAATCGCAAAGAGAAAACCTTCGAGCTATTCTACAACGAGACTTACATCGGCAAGGCGATAGACGACGACTGAGTTTTTCTTCTGCAATTCTCGGCTCAAGGAACCACCGGCGACTCCGACCGCACGTTACTACTAAAGACGACCCCCACAAAGGCACCGACATGGTCCCATCCGGCGGAAATGGACCTCGATCGGCCCGCCTCCGACGGCCTCCTGCGCCTACACACCGTTCCAGTTGCATCGACCTCCACTCCTGCAGAAGCCGAACCTGCCACAATGGAAGAAGACAGTAGAACGACTGCATCTGCGGCACCAACCACCGGAGAAAGTAGAACAACCAAATGGGGTTGGGGCACTTCACAGCCAGCACTTGGTCCCTGGGGAGAAATACTAACGCCAGAAGAAGCGACCACAAGTGGCTGGGGCGCCCTTTCAACGGAAGAAGTCGGAACGACCGGTTAGGGAACTCCGCCCCCACCAACAGGGGAAGCAGGGACGGCTGACTGGGGGACCGCCACGGCACCAGGGACAGGAGAGACCGCTAGCAGAGGATGGGGAACCTCAGCTGAAGCCGAACGAGGGCCGCAAACCCATGGCGAAGCAGCTGGACTTCCTTTTGCGGATGTCGCCGCCATCGACCCTTACTGGGCAACTCGCGGCACCAGCTGGGGAGGTCCTCCCCTTCCGAATCAGTACGCCCCTGCCACACCCGAACAAATGGCAGAAGAGTCAGAAGAAGAAGCAACTTACGAATTCATGGGAGAAGCAGTGGAATTACCTGAACCTACCGAGGAGCCGGAGCCGCCAAAACAAGGACCATAAGAGATTGAGGTCATCAGTGCCGAATACAGTTATTTTAGAATCCCCATGAAGGGACTCCCAGTTCGCGACTGGCCCAACCAGTACCTGCTTGTTACCGGAGACCAAGCCGAAGCCAGCGACACCGACGACATCATCGGTATTCCTCACGCGCTTCTGGAGCGAAAGTCAATTCACGCGCTCGCCGCCAGCACCGATGACGCCGCCGATGCAGGACATGAAGGGGAGGCAACCGACAAAGCAGCGCGACACAAATATTATCAGAAAACAGTCGGCTACCGTGCGGAACTAGAAACATGGCATCAACGGCTCGGACATCCTTCTCACGCCACGCTAAAAAATTCGCTCAAGGCCGGAGTTTTCGACGACGACGCACTACTCCTACCCCGAAACGGTTCTCTCACCACGGACTCAGCTGATCCACCTTGCACCGTCTGCCCAACAGCATCGCTCACCCACAAGCCTTTTCCTGACTTACCTCCGGGCTACGAACGCTACAAGCCGCTGGATAAAGTTTACAGCGACTTTATGGTTCTCAGTCAGGAAGGTCTTGACGGCGAACATTATACGCTCACCTTCATCGACGCTTCCACTCGCTACGTCTGGGCTGTCAACACCGACTGCAGGTCGCTCGCCTTCGAGTGCTTCGTTGCATGGATGGAGCGAGCTGAACGACAATCAGGACTGAAACTCAAGGCTTGGCAGATGGACGGAGCCCTGGAGTTCTTCTCAGACGAGTTCAAGGAACTCTTCAAGCAGAAGGGGATTGAGCACCTGGTGTCCCTGCCCTACGCTCACCAACAGCAAGGTGTAGCAGAACGGACAAACAGAAGCCTCGCCACGCGGATGAGGGCCCTGATGAAACAGTCGACCATCCCAACCAAATATTGGCCGTTTGCGATGAACCACGCTGTTCGGCTGCACAACTTGTTGTCCTCGCGAAGCCTCAAGAACAACAACTCCCCCTACCGGGCATGGACGGGCAAAAAGGCAGACACGCGTCTGCTTCGGGTGTTCGGTTGCATGGTACAGTACAGACCCCACACTGCAAGGACCGGAAAATTTGCTGACCGGGCACGATGGGGCATCCACCTCGGAATCGAAAAAGAGTTCAAGGCGTGGATTGTGCTGGACTACGCGACACACGAGGTGACGAAATCACGTGACTGCATCTTCTACGAGAAGCTGACTCTGCCCCTTTTCAAGGAACACCAAGAAGCCGACAAGCTACCAGATAGGCTCTTCGAAGGCCATCGCAGCTTCGCCACGTCACATGACGAAGCTGACCTGGTGGAAGATGCAGACGCAGCCGATGTCACCCGAATAACCTCTGCCCCGAGCATCCCCCTTACAAGCCCGCTCAGGACTCCAACATTTATACCTCTACACCAACCCGATCCGGACGATACAATACGCGAAGCTCACGACTACAATAGTGAGGCACGCCGATCCCCGGACACCGAGTTACCGCAGCCCAACTCCTCGCAAGACACCCTCTGCCTCGGCAACGAAAGTGACGACGACGTGGTCGAAGTTACCAGCTTCCACGACTACGATCGCCTGCACTACAAAAAGACCAACGAAACCGGCCTTCGTGTTCTCGGTCTCGCCGTCGCCGTTCGCCACACTTCTCCCAAAGAACCAACCACTGTCCGCCAAGCTCTGTCCGGCCCCGACAGTGAGAAATGGAGAGCAGCCATGGCGGCAGAGGTCGCGTCACTGAACAAACGTGGCACATGGAAGCTAGTTCCTCAGTCATCGGCGAAGGGGAGGAAAATTCTCAGCGGCAAATGGGTCTTTCGCATCAAGACCTTGGCGGACGGCTCGATCGACAAATACAAGGCGCGATGGGTGGTGCGGGGGTTTGAGCAAACGCACCTGGTGGACTTCACCCTCACCTACGCACCAGTCGGCCGCCACACCTCGGTGCGCATTCTCATCTGCATCGCCGCCGTCAAACAGCGACCGCTTCGACAAATCGACGTTGGCAGTGCCTTCTTGTACGCTCCCGTCGACGCCATCATCTTCGTCGAGCAGCCGCACGCCTTCAAAGAAAGTGACGGCGCTGTGTGTCTTCTCCAAAAGTCCCTTTACGGGATCAAGCAGGCACCTCGTCTGTGGCAGCAGTATCTCCATACCGTTCTCATCGAGCTCGGCTTCACCCAGCTGCCGCACGACCTCGGGATGTACAGACGGGAATCACGCGGCAAATTCATTATTCTCGTCGCCTATATTGACGATCTCCTCTACACCGGCGACGACACGGAGCTGCTGGACCAGTTCGAGGATGACATCAAGGCGAAACTCGAGGTGACGGTCAACCACAACGTCACACAGTTCCTAGGCCTCAATGTGACCAAGTCCGCCTCCTACATCCATCTCTCCGCCGCCAAATACGCCGAAACACTCGCGAAGCGGTTCGCCATCGCACCAATCAACATCACCACCCCTTACCGCACTTCCCCTCCTAACCACGCTCCAGACACCACACCCCTCTTCTCCGACGATCATCGTCTCTATCAGCAGCAGCTGGGATATCTCATATTTGCCGTCGTCACGTGCCTGCCCGATCTCTCGTACGTCGCAAGCCAGCTCGCACAGTACCTGAAGCGACCTGAAGGGGAGAATCTACTAGATCTACGCCGAGCACTTCAATACTTCGTCTCTACTCCCGACGTCGGCCTCACCTACGAAGCTAACCTAACGGCCACCCTGCAGCTACATGGCTACGTAGACGCCGACCACGCAGGAGATGTCGACAACAGACGCTCCCGCACAGGATTCATTTTTCAACTCCAACCTGCTGGACTCATCTTTTGGAATTCTCAGAAGCAAGAGCTCATTGCCCTTTCGTCAGCTGAAGCAGAATTGGCTGCCAGCCAGCGCAGCTGTTCGCGAAGGACTGTACCTGATGGAACTTCTGCAAGAAGCGAAAGTGGCGATGAACGGGCACATCTCGTTACTCTGCGACAACCAAAGCACGATAGAAATCGCGAACAAACCCGGCTTCGTCAACCGCACCAAACACATCGCCCTTCGCTACTTCTTCGTGAAGGACGAAATCGACAAGGGGAGAGTCAAACTCACGTACTGCCCGACTGGTGTCATGGTAGCAGATTTCCTGACAAAGAAATTGCCACGTCAGCAGTACCAGCGCTGCGCCAACCTCTGCGGAATCACTAAGAAATCACACGTGGCACACCTTCAGGAATGAAGGGGAGTGTTGGAATAACCGAAAGGTTATAAGCATTCCTGAAGATATTCAAATGTGCCAGTACCACATTAGCTCATATGGAGCACACGGAAGGTCGAGGGTCACCCGAAGGTCAACCGTCGAGAGAAGTCAACGGGACGTGACCCTTGACCACCCAGTAACCGCGCGACAGTTGTTCGCTGCAATATTGGAACCGTCAAGAATAGCAATAGTCGTGGTTACTGTAGCTATGCAATACAGTTAATAAGGGAAAGAGTACATGGCTAGCTAGTTTGCTATTTAATCTCTTGTACTCTCATCTCTTAATCATCTTGTTCTCCTTCAATAATTACCCAACAAGGTCACTACAGAGACTTTATTGTCTCCTCTCAGACTTAACAGATCTCATCTTATCTACTTGATTCTTGGTTATATCAGCACTATATATTTAGTTTGACATTTTGGGGAGATCATTGGAGAAATGATTTTTTTACGCACTTTTTGGAGCACATGTTTGAATGTTTGGAACAGTGTTTCAAAAGTGAATAGAAGCACTCTCAAATGAGATCCCCATATCTGAAACCAAAAACCGTACGTATCATGTTGAAACCATGAACTTGCTCGACCGTCCCAGCATCGTCGATAAATACGGCGGATAGTACGGCCGAACATAATATTCTGGTATCAACATGCACGAATGCAGTTGTGCAAATGAACAATGTCTCAAAGTAGGAACACAATGGAATGTGTGAACTGGGGAAAGAAGGGATACAAATAGCAACCCTAAAACTGTTGTACTCCCTAGAGTGCTACTCACTGTAGCCTAAGAACTTATAATAACATTTGACACACCCCCATAGGCTAAGTGAGGGGCATCAAAGCAAGCAGGGTGAACAAACGGGTACAAGACCAGTCAATGCAAGAAGCAAGCTCAGGGTGGATCTCAAGGACACCACACAAATTCCGAGCACAAGCAAGCGGTCACAAGACCAGTTCAAGAGTTCACTAGGATATATATAGCAAAGCACAACAAGCAGAGCAAACAGCAAGTCTACAGCAACCGAGGGCCTACCTCAACAAGCCCCAACTGCATACAAGACCTGTGGTGGTCACCAGGCGTCAAGGCCTTGGTGAAGACGTCGGTAGTGTAGGCCTCTGAGGCCACAAAGTCCAGGCGTGCCTGGCCGCGTCGCTGCAACTCTCACAGGAGGAAGTACCTCACGTGAATATGCTTCACTCTGCTCTCTAGTCGAGGCTCTCGACACAGGAGGATCATGGCCTTGTTGTCAGCGTACAAGGTCGGTGCAGAGCGAGGCCGCTCACCAAGGTCGGTGAGCAAGAAGGTCAACCAGCGAAGCTCCTGTGCCGCCATGGCACCAGCGTAGATCTCTGCCTCTGCACTGGACGAAGCCACAGACGACGACCGTGTAGACCTCCACGACATGGCAACAACACCCAGACTGTAACAGTAACCCTGAGTCGAACGCTGGGTCTCCACGTCGTCAGCGTAGGAAGAGTCGCAGTGACCGATCAACTCAACCGGCCGAGTCCCTCCAAGCACAAGCCCCATGCCTGATGTAGTCGCCAGGTACTTCGCCACCCTCACAGCAGCTGTCCAGTGAACAGGACGGTGTCTCCCAGTCGCAACAAAGCGAGAGAGGACGCTGAGGGGAAAGGCGAGGTCCGGCCGAGTACAAGTCATCAGGTACATGAGGCAGCCCACAAGCTCTGCGTAGGGACCACTGGGCTCAAACGGCTCGTCGGGGAAGGGGCCGGTGAGTCTGTGGTCTACAGCAAGAGGAGTGGGCTGTGTGGTGGAGAACTGAAACCCGAACCGCCGAAGGACCTGCTGCATTATGTGTGACTGAGTAAGTGTGATGGTGCGAGCGGCTCTGTCCTTGGTGATCTGCAGGCCAAGGTAGCGCTGCAGCTCACCGAGGTCAGTGCACGTGTGTCTCTTCTGCAATTCGGATTTCACCTCCGCCACTTCTGCCCTGTTAGCTGTAGAAAACACCAGGTCGTCGACGTAGACCAGGATAAAGAAGGCAGTGGAGCCAGTGCGAACAAACAACGACGGGTCAGCAGAGAAGGGACGAAACCCTAGGTCACGAAGCATGGAGCGCAGAGTGTCGTGCCACTCACGGGGCGACTGGCGGAGACCGTAGACTGGTCGTCTCAAGCTCCACTGAGTCCCAGGTGGGAAGGTGTTAGTGAAACCAGGAGGACGGGGCAGCCAGATCTCCTCGTGTAAGCGGCCCTGAAGGAAGGCAGTGGAGAAGTCAAGAGAGTGTAGCTCGTAGTCTCGCGGTGCTGCTACGTGGAGTAACACCCGAAGAGTAGTCATCTTCGGGGTCGGGGCGAAGGTCTGGAAGAAGTCAACTCCCTCACGCTGACTAAAGCCCCTAGCCACGTAACGCACCTTGAACACAGGCGGGGATCCAGGCGGCTGCTTCACCTTGAAGAGCCACATGCCATCGACAACGTTCGCCCCGGGAGGGGGAACAGCATCGACGTAGGTGCCTGTGGATCTCGAAGAAGCCAACTCTGAGTCCATGGCCGCTTTCCACTGTGAGGCCCACTCCCCTGACACTGCCTCACGGTACGTGCGAGGAGTCGGTATGTCAAGGGCGTCGGGGTCTCCCTCAGTGGAAAGTAGCATGGCACAGAGAGAGGGGGAAGCAGCTGCCAGGAACTCCAACTCAAACTGCCTGTCCTCGAGGACGTCACAGCCAAGGGCAAACCCACCCCCGGAGGCCTCAGGACGGGCAGGCGGTGCAGCTAGGACACGGGTGGCAAAGTCAAGGCGGCGGGTGGACGCAAAGGCAGTGACAGCGGCAGTGAGAGTGGAGACTGACGACGGAGAGGCACGAGGGTCGGTGACAAGAGAGGCGAGAACATGCGAGACAACAGGACGCACTGTACGGTAGTAGTCAGTGATAGGGGTAGAGAGGGAGGCTGTAAGAGCCGACTCAGGAGGTGAAGGGAGAACAGTCACAGGAGTAGCACGACGAGGACTGGAACGAAACAAGGCGGTGCGGAGGTCGGCAAGAGGAGACGAGGGACGAGCACGCGGGGGACAGCGAGCGGTCCAGTCGTGCGGGACAACAGGAGGAGGTGCCTGTGACTGGGGAGGAGGGAAAACAGCTGGAGACGAGTCCGGAGGAGGAAACGTAGGACCGTTAGTGGGCAGTGACTGCGGGTGGACAGGAGGAGGGGAGGGAAGACCAAGGGCCCGAAGGCAACTCACTGGTGTGACCACGGGCTGCGGTGGCTGCTGCTGCTGCTGCTGCTGCTGCTGCTGCTGCTCCAGTAGGTCCAACTGCCGCAACTCCTGTCGCTCCCGCTCCAACTGCTCCTGCTCCTCGCGCGCACGCCGGCAGGCCGCCTGAAAACGCGTGTCGTGGCGGTGGGGAGGCAGAGTGCTCTCCGCAGACGTAGTGCCCCCAGTACCAGTGTCCCCAGAGAGGGTACCACCAGGGTTAGGGTCCCCAGCTCCAGCGCCCCTTGTCCTAGCACCCCCAGTGCTAGGACCTCCAACCTCAGCAACCCCAGAACTAGCACCTCCAGTGCCAGCACCTCCAGCTCCAGCACCCCCAGAACTAGCACCTCCAGTGCCAGCACCTCCAGCTCCAGCACCCCCAGAGCTAGCGCCGCCTGCGCCAGCACCTCCAACTACAGCACCCCTCGAACGAGCACCCCCAGACCGAGTACCGCCAGTGGCTGCCCCTCCAGCTCCAACACCAACCGAGTCCACAGGAACCTGTCGCGGAAGCGCCGAAGGCTCTTGAGGGGAATGTGAGGAGGACTGCGGGGAGGGAGACGCTACAGGACGCGCGACCAAGGGTAGAGGGGTAGCGTGAGACACACCTGACGCGGCAGGACCAGGGGGGGTTGGGGGTACCGGAGGAGCGGGAGCAGGGGGAAGAGAGGGTACGAGGAAAAGGGGGGGAGGGGGAACCGGGAGACCTCAACAGGGGTACCGGGTGTAGTAGGACACTGACTCAACGAACTGGACGTCACGGAAGTCTAGGAACTGGTGGAGAGGCGGGTGGTAAAAGGACCAGTCCGCTGAGGCTACCGGGAAACCAAGAAAGACACAGGGGACGGCGCGAGCCGAGAGCTTGTACGCAGAGGTGTCGCGGACAAGCGCAAGGCAGCCCCAGACATGAAAGGCTGACCCAACACCAGGGGACCCGGTCCAAAGACTGGTCGGTGAAGCCTCTGGCCGAGAGACGCGCGGCTGGAGGTTCAGCTGGTGAGCGGTGTACCGAACCGCGTAGGGCCACAGAAAATGGGGCGCACGGGCATGGATCATGGACGTGCGGGCGATGTCCATGACCAAGCCAATGCGGCGCTCAGCAACCCCATTCTGCTGTGGGGACTCTGGCAGAGTCCAGGACTGTACGATGCCCTGCTAGCCGCAGAATCCGGCAAGAATGCCTGAGCGAAACTCACCCCCACGGTCAGAAGCCACCGGATCAGCGTAGAAGTCACCTCGGACTTCTTCGCGAGAGGAAACACCGTGGTGTACCTGGAGAAGTCGTCGACGACCACCAGAAAGTAGCGCTCCCTCTCAGATCCCTGCGTAGGTGCAGGACCCCAGACATCCAAGTGGAGTGTCTGGAAGGGGGCAGTAGCCGGAGGAAGGGAGGAGGAGTGCGGAGTGGCACGAAGACGGCCGGCGACGCAAGGAGTGCACGGCGGTGCAGGCGAGGGAGGGAGCGACGGGAAGACTCTAGGGAGACCCGTGACAAGACGGTGACTGGCCATAGTACGGAGGCGGGGGATCGACGGGTGGCCAAGACGGTGGTGCCACAAGATTGTCCGGTGGGTGAAAGACCGACAGGAGCAAGGCACTGCAACCTGACCAGACGCGACAACTGGAGGAGACGCAGGAACCTGACCGGACACAGCAACCTGTGGGGACACAGTAACCTGACTAGACTTTGCTACCGTGGGGGATGAAGCAACCTGACCATACGCAGCTACCTGCGGGGGCGGAGTGTGCAGGACGAAGAGACTTGAGTGCGGCTCTCTGGTGAACGTGGCAAGAACTGCCTCGATAGAAGAGTCCGTACAGATCGCAGTCCTCCCATGCGCAGGAAAAGTGACTGTGTTCCCTCGGTCCTGAAGGTATCCAACACCCACCAAGTTCCGAGAGAACGAGGGGATGTAGAGACCAGTGAGGAAACCAGAGGGGACAGCTGGGCACGGGAGAGTGGTCGAGTTGCGAGCAACTGCTGGTCCTGAAGTAGGATTAGCCAGGGCAACTGGGACTGGAGCCGAGAGAGGTGTGACAGTGGTGTGGTCGCGGAAGAAACACTGAGACGCGCCCGAGTCCAACGTGAAGGAGAGCGACGCAACAGCAGTCGTCTGGGCTAGTGACTACACAAGCACCTACACTAAAAGCACAAGTACCTACACTAGCAACAGGCAAAGGTCCTAAGATAGGTACACGCAAGCCAAGAGATCCATACGTGACAGAATAAACAGCATCCATAGACATATCAAACACAGAAAACCCTCTACGAACCAGACCGGGCCAGATCGGGAGAGCCGACTCAGACCCAAAACGCTCACGGTAGAGGTCGTCCAGGCGGCTGTAGCAGCGCGGTGCAGAGTGGTCAAGACACCACCAGGTAGTGCCAGCACCAGGGCCGGTCAGGATCCGGTACTGGTAGGGGCCGACGTCACGGCCACCGCGACGAGCCCCCAAGCTAGCTGGGCCGCTGCTGCAGCCAACGCTACCCGAACCACCAGGCCCCCACGGCTGCTGAGGGCGCCATAGCTGCTGAGGGCGCCACAGTTGCTGAGGGCGCCACAGCTGCTAAGGGCGGAGCTGCTGCTGAGGGCGCCACTGCTGCTGTGGGCGCCACTGCTGAAACTGCCGCTACTGCTGTCCCTGCTGCTGGAGAACCCTAGTGGACGCCATGATAAAGGCTAAGAGCGACAGGTGAAACTAGGCGAGGAACGGCTGGAGCATGGAGCAAACTGAGCTAGGAGCGAGGAGCGAGAATGACTAGAGCTAGAACGACTGGAGCGAGAACGGCTGGAGCTAGAACGGCTGGAGCGAGAACGACTGGACCTAGGCACGGCTGGAGTTAGGAGTGGCTGGAGCTAGAACGGACGGAGCTAGAGACTGTACGTGCGGCTGTCGGCTACCGCTAGTAGGGCCACTGGCAGTGGAAAGTACGTGCGACAGTAGGGGCTGCAGTACTGACGACTGCTGGATGTAGGGAACTGTGCAGGTCGTCCAGCAAGTAGGAACGCGGGCGACAGTTGCAGCCCCAAACCCCCTTTTTGTTTAGGGTTTAATTAATTTATTATTTTCTGGTGCTAAAGCGTTGCGGGGCGCGCTGCCTGCAGGGTGTGCTGCTTGCGGGGCGCGCTACCCGCGGGGCGCGCTGCCTGCGGGGCGCGCTACCCACGGGGCGCGCTACCCGCGGAGGCGCGGAGGTGCGGTGAGCACGGGCTGGGCGTGGCGGCGCGGAGGCTGGGGCGACGGGCTAGGGTGCGTGCTCGGGCGACGGGCTAGGGCGCAGGCTGGGGCAACGGGTTAGGTCGCAGGCTGGGGTGACGGGTTAGGTTGCGGGCTGGGGCGACGGGCTAGGGCGCGGGCTTGGGCGACGGGCTAGGGCGCGGGCCTGGGCGACGGGCTAGGGCGCGGGCTGGGGCGACGGGCTAGGGCGCGGGCTGGGGCGACAGGCCAGGGCGCGGGCTGGGGCGACGGGCTAGGGCGCAGGCTGGATCTAAGGAGCAGGCTAGGCACAGAGGGCGCGGAGGGCGCTAGGGCGCGCAATGCGCAGAAGGCGCAAGAGCGCAGAGGGCGCGGAGGGATCTATGGCGCGGAGGGCGCGGAGGGAGCGGAGGGCGCTAAGGGCACGGAGGGCGCGAGAGCGCGGAGGGCACGAGAGCGCGGAGGGCGCGAACACGAGCTAGGCTAGGCTAGGAAACGAACCTAACTGATACCATCTCAAAGTAGGAACACAACGGAATGTGTGAACTGGGGAAAGAAGGGATACAAATAGCAACCCTAAAACTGTTGTACTCCCTAGAGTGCTACTCACTGTAGCCTAAGAACCTATAATAACATTTGACACAAGGAGGTATGAGGTGGAGTGGTTGCTCCAAAATGAATGTTAAGATGCACCATATAGCAATAGAGGTTGATGGGGTCATTGAAACAGCGAAAACACGCAGCCCCAAAGACGATTAACAACCTCTAATTGCATACATATGTGACACAGAGTAACACCACACTTTGAAACCTACATCCCACAAACGCAAATGCAACCGCTCGAAAAGGGTACAACACCATGTAACAGTTGTGAACAGATCGAAGTGGGTGCTCAATATACACCAATGTTGCAACCGAGATTGATGGGGTTGTTGAAACAGCGAAAACACGCTGCCCCAACGACAATGACAACCTCAGATCACAAACACGGTGCATATGAGCACAACCCCCCGTGAAACAACCAACTCACATGAACACATTCACACAAACTGACCCGCACAAACTGCCCCACACAAACACACCCGCACACACATGCATACACAAATAGGACTGAGAGCAGACAGGCATAACAAAGAGTTGCAATTAATTCATGATGTATCAATCACTGCTAGCTTGTCCCCCCTCCCTCCCTCTTTCCGCCTTCCCTTCTCTCCCTCTACCATCAAAATCTCCTCCCACCCTTTTCCACATTGTCTTCTCTCTCGCATTCCCCTCCTTGCTCCCCACAATGCGTCTTGCACACCTTGTAAAACAAACAGGTCAAGTAAACATGAGTTGTCGTCGGAGAACACAGTGAATTATTCAATGACGAGCACATACTTGATTGTGAAACGGAACTTGATAAGCACGTATGTGTTGAAATCTGATAAGTACAACACGAAAGTACCGACAAACATTGATACAAAACAGAAATGAAACGCAAGTCTTGCAACAAATGAAACCGAATTTGACGACTCACAAGCATGGTTTGAAACATAGATCCCATGAGGTGACGCACATCAAGCTGGTGTGCAGCAAGGCTCCAGCGAGCAACGACCTGGGCATCGCCATGCTACAAGGCGCCAGAGAGTTGCAGTAAGGCACCAGGGGGCTGAGAAGAGAAAGCGGGCTACCGCAGCAAGGCCTGAGCACACGGCAGCAAAGCGTGAGCTCACTGCAACAACACGTGAGCGTGCACAATAATTTGCCAGCGCGCTGCCGCAACAAGGCAGCAGCGCACAAGCCGCCAGCGGGCTGCAAGGCGCAAGCGCGTTAAGGCGCCAGTGTTAAGGCGCCAAGGTGGCAGCGATTAAGGCACCAAGGCGGCAGCGATTAAGGCGCCAAGGCGCCAGCAATCATGGCGCTAAGGCACCAGCGATTAAGGCGCCAATGCGCCAAAGCGCCAGCGTTTAAGGTGCCAAGGCGCCAGCATTTAAGGCGCCAAGGCGACAACCATTAAGGCGCCAAAGCGGCAACGATTAAGGCGCCAAGGCGCCAGCGCTCAGGGCGCCAAGGCGCCAGCGTTTAAGGCGCCAAGGCGCCAGCGTTTACGGCGCTAAGGCACCAGCGATTAAGGCGCCAAGGCGCCAGCGCTCATGGCGCCAAGGTGCCAGCGATTAAGGCACCAAGGCGCCAGTGTTTAAGGCGCCAAGGCGCCAGCGTTTAAGGCGCCAAGGGTTGACGATGACCACCTAGCACTTAACGCGCCTATCACTCTTGTACTCACAAAACATATCGTTGTCATGGGCGCTTGTCAGGGGCGTTTTCCACGAGCGGTTTCATGGTCACGGGCGATTGTCACAGAATAAGGAGCTGATGTTCGTTCTAGGCTGAGGTATTAGTGTGAGGTAGCACGGGGTACTCCGGGAGGTACTAGCGGTGGCATGAGGTACTAGCGCATGAGGTTCTAGCGTGATGGTATTAGCGTGAGTTGAAAGAACTGGTTTCTTGTTCTTGGATTGGGTTGGGTTATGGAGGTGGTTTTGCATGTATGAGCACCTGAAATTCAGCTGACTTAGCTGATGCACTAGTGTACATTTCGTGTGCAGTTTGCGTCAGCTCCAGAAAACGAGACGAAAGCGAAAAATGGAACGCACGTTCTCCATAATAGCTGAGATCATATCCTAGGTTGGTGTCAAGATGGGTTGGTGTCATGACACCAATTCGGAAAACACATGAGGGGACTATCCCTCTTGGTGTCAGCGAAACCGACCAATGTGATCGCGGGAAATCTCCCAATGTGCCCAACATTGACACCAGGTTGGAGCCGCGCTCACACGCGGCTCCAGTTGGTGTCAACCGTATTATACGCTTGACACCAACAGTAACTTGACACTCGACTGGGATACGGTCTGAGTCGTAAATCACTGATCTACACCATAGGTAACCACATAGTACATGTTGATATTATTTAGTCGTAATTCTGCATAATTGAGCATTATGTGTGAGATAGAGAAGCAAATGCAATATGTATACAATACAAAACGACTGTAGGGATTGGGAGAAGGAGATGGATGTACCTAAGAGGATGGAGAAACAAACTAACAAAATAATTTTATTCAACATATAAAAAGGTGCTGCGTTATTTTCAGTACGATATTCAGCTTCTACGCAACCCTTATGGCGTTCATCGTCGAGCCTTGTTCTGTGTGATATAGTCTTGTCATAAATTTGCAGCATTTTGAACATTATTATAATAATTTTTTTTTTATGACGAGACCATACCGAAGTGCTTCAAAATTTGCAACACTTCGAAATTGACGAAGCTGTACAATTCGCAGTGCATTTTTTGCAGCCATAAGATGCACAGTCTACGCATACGAAAAAAGCTTTGCGATTTCCGAAATTCCTCAGCATTCAATAAATATATTAATTAGGTCGGCATTTGTTCTTAGAGAAAGTTCGTCGCCAGCGTTGTGTTCAAAGTGACGTGTTCGACGTCAATCGACATCGGAGGCTTGACGTCGACCGACGTCGAGCCTCCGACGTCGGAAGATGTAAAAAATTACTTTGTACATCATTTTAGCTAGTCCCAAAATTTGCAACACACGCGAACAACAACATCGATGTGGCAAAACGAGGGGGGGTTGCGCGCTTTCCACTTCACTCAAAAACCAGTCGCACGCAACCCAATCCTGGGGTTAAACCAATCGCTCGCGAGTGACAAGCGACTGTGTTTGGCGATTGGTCATCAACAACCACTAATCAGACAGAATCTCTGTGTGTGGCAAGCAACACGAACCATAATCTGGAGAGGAGTGGGGGTTCTCGGAACTGATTACACCTGCTGCTTGTTTGAGTCACCCATGGTTGCCTTGTGAAGAGGGCGCTTAAGTGGTTCTTGCATCTCACAAAGGTTTCCTCAATTCATAGCTAGCAAAAAAAGGCTTATAAAAAAATTGTAACTTATTCTTTGACATGTTGACTTCGATCTCTTCAGTTTGACTTTGGTCTCTTTGTTACTATTGGTTCAGAATCACTGCAACTTGCGCAGGGTGCTTGTAATGTGGGTGCAACTGGCCGGTCCAAAAAACACAGGTGCAGGGTTTCCATCCGGTGCAGGGCAAATTTACGTGCAGGGGTTGAGCATCATGTGTACGAGGCACGGGTGGTGGTGAGGTGGTGAGCCTTCCGTTTGGAAGGCCCTTGGAAATGTCCTATCTGCTTGCGCACCAATTGTTGGGCTGTAGGTTCCCAAGAGTGTGGGGTTCGAAAAAGGCAGGCACGAAGTCGAAATGAATTGCCTCAAAATGCTATGAACAAACTGCTATAATTTTATTCATTTGAAAATTGCTTGGTATTCTTGAACATTTTCAAAAACATGGAATAAAATATTTGGCCATGTATTAAATGCAATGTGTTACAATATGAATAAACAAATTTTTAGGACCGGCTCATGTTGATCGCAATGAGTGTAGCAGCGGAAGTTTGCTAATGGTTGGGTGCGGACTCTATCAGTAGAAGAAGAATTGAATATCGATAGAAGTGATTATAGCAGCGTAGTACAAGGATTTATACAGGAATACGTGGGAACGAGAAGAGTCCTAGCGAGCCATGTAATGTGAGGGGGTACATTCAAGGTACTAGCTATCAGACATTTTTTATGTTTGTCTGGGATTTTAGATAGTTTTTTTTTTTCCAGTTAAATCTTATTTTCCAGAAATGGAATTTATATGTATCAGATTGATCAGAAATGATGTTGTTGTCAAAGCTCGTAGACATTAGTGAGGTTTGCCATGTGGGGTACAAACACTAGGGTTTGGTTTATGTACCCCAATACAATGCAATGTGATCATCTTTGCCTACTTAGAGATGGTATTAGCTAGGAACGACCCAAGGATCCTCGTCACGCCACATCACGTCACACCTCGTCACGCCACGCCACGTTTCTAGGGCCTAGCCTAAGATCCTCACCTCGCCACAACACGTCCCTTGTCTCGTCCCTAGTACCTCATTCTACGCCGCTCGTTCCGCGCCACGTACCTAAGCTCGTGTTCCCAGAGCCCCGTTGCGCCCTGCCCTGTCGCACCCTTCTTCGTCGCGCCCTGCCCCGTCGCGCCATGCCCCGCCACGCCCTACCCCGTTGCGCCCTGCCCCGTCGCGCTTAGCCCCGTCGCGCTACACCGCCCGGTCGCGCTCAATCCGCACTGTTCCGCCCTGCGCTGTCGAACCTTGTCGCGCCCAGCCCGCGCTGCTTGCGCCCCGCCCTGTCGCGCCCAGCCCGCACTGCCGAGGCCCTGCCCGCGCCTTGCCGCGCTGTACAGGCCCTGTCCGTGCCCTGCCCGCGCCCTGACGCACCCTGCTGCACTGTTCAGGCCCTGCCCGCACCCTGCCCGCGCCTTGCAGCATTGCCCAGGCCCTGCCCATGTCCTGTCCGCGTCTGTGCAACTCTCAGAGAAGAAAGTACCTGTCATCAATGTGCTTCACTTTGCTCTCCAATCGAGGCTCTTGACATAGGAGAATCATGACATTGTTTTCTGACAACAAGGCCATGAATGCGAGAAATGATGCCGTCGCCGCATCGGCAGTGGAGCCGAAGAAGGCTCGAGGAGCGACCCAGCCCACGCGCGAACCAGGAATTGGTGCCGAGCCGGACCGCGACAAGAATACGAGAGGAAGAAGGAGGCCCACAGCATACCCGGCGCTGGAATTTCGCATCGCTGCCAAAGGTGAAGGTGGCGGACTGGTACACAGGGATACCGGGGATGGGGCCGACCCTGAAGAATTACATCATGCAATTGGAAACGTCGCAATACTGCTGAGAACGTGATTGATTTGACCCCCAGGAGTTTTTCCGGAAGATGGTGGTTATGCTTGCGGGGGAAGCAGAAACCTTTTCTCGTATGGTGCGGAGGGAGATCTCGGACGAGTTGGAGCAAGGGATCATTGAGAACCCTACGGAACAATTTAAACGGGAGTTGATTGGCCAGACCAAGGTGCGGCTGGAAGAGTTCAGGGAGTTCCGGAGGCGCAAGGAAGAATCCATCATGGCCTACTACAATCGGCTTCAAGAATAAGCCGAAGACCTGGAGAAGCAGGACGAGTGCCTGCTGGTCCAGAAGTTTGTGCGCGGCCTCGACGGAGGATTACGTCTAGTGGTGCGGACGGCAGAGTACAAAATAGGAGCTGACGTGGCACTGAAGGAAGTGTACAGAGTGGCGAAGCAGACGAAACACGCGCAACGCCTGCTGGAGCTGGACGAGGGAGAGGCGCGGCCGAACACGAAACCCAGCTGGGCGGCATCGGTACTACCGGAAGCTGATAGAAGCACGCGGGAGCGCGGAGACCCGCGAATATGCCACACCTGCGGAGAACAAGGGCATTTGTGGAGGGACTGCCCGAGTGCACCCGTGTGCGATCACTGCGGCTGGAAGGGGCATCGGTCAACGAACAGTTACCAAAAGAAGGGCAGCGCAGAAGGGCAGTCGAAGGAAGATCTACAGGCGGAGATCCGGAGGCTGCAAGCTCAGTTGGAGCAGATGCCGAAATTGAATATGGGAAGCCGAGCTATGTTAGCCATCGAAGAAGTGGCGGAGGAAGAGTTTCCGAAGGAAGAATTGGTGAGGGAGTACGGGTTCATGATGTACCCCATGGAGCGGAGTGACATTGACCTAAGGCAATGTCCGGAGCTCTCTGAGAAGTCGACGACTACTACCACGAGGGAGAGAGGCTCTCAGTGGGGGAAGAGCGGGACGAAAAACGATATGAGGAGGCATCTGAATGAGAGACTAGTGTGTCAAGCCTCGGTGATGATCGTGGAGAAGGGAAGCCTGACAGTGGGGGGGTTATCGGTGGCATAGGAGATAATATACACAGGGGCTTACAATGCCCTTATTGGAAAGGGGCTAGCAAGACAGTTGAAGCTAGACAGGCCGGATCGGCAGGTGGAAAGGGGCATATTATTAATGACGACAAAGGGAGGAGCGCCGAAATGGATGCCCAGCACGAAGCTTCCTGTGGAAATCACCATCCTGCCTGGGATCGAGAAAGAATGCTACCTACGACTGCGATGCGACATCACGCAGTCCGAAGATTATGACGTCCTAGTAGGCATGGAGCTGTTGTAAAAGGGGGGCACGACCATTTGTACATGGCAGGAGAAGGTGATGTACCACGTACAGTACTGGGATCCCGAGAGTTCGGTAGGATCGCTCCCAGTAAGGCTCGTGAAGCAGAAACCGAGAGCAGCATATAGAGCGGAGGAAACAGACTTGACCCACGAATTGGATGACTAGACGTGGCCGGAGTACGCCAAAAAAAGGGCAGCGTATGATCGAGATGCACAAAGGGGGACGGAGAATGACCGATATGAAGGAAAGGGTGAGAGCCACTCCTGGTGTTCGGAGGGATCCCTCTGCATACTAGACCTGTACGGGGGCAACTGGACAATCGGTAGCGCCGAAGACCCGATAGTGAGGAAAATGGTGCGGCACTATGCCATGAAGCTGCTAGAAGAATACTTGCAGAAGATGCTGATCACGACGATTCCGCTCGAAGAGGAAGTCACCATGCATGATGTGCGCGATATAACCGAGGAGCAGTTAGAGGCGTGGGACCCAATTGACTCGGTAGTAGCGGGGTGGGAGTGCTAGGGCTATTCCCAGCCAGGGGAAGGAAGGGGGACGGAGGACCCCAGGGGAGCTTCAAACCGGGACCTAGTGCGGGTACTGAAGATGATTCCGAGGCCCGAAGGGAGCCAGTGCGACGAGCTTTTGAAGAAATCCAGGAAGAACTGGGAAGGGGAGTGCCAGCAAACGCGGCCCAGCTAGGGTCTAGAGTGCACCGACAAAGGAGATACTGCTAGAAGGGCATGTTAGAAGCGTACCTGAGGCACTCGCTAGCTCAGATGCAGCGGTCCCACCCCAGGCCGGTGAAGGATATTCTAGGGCCCAACTGAGTTCCAACACCAGTGACAGTGGAAGAGTACCCTGCCAAGTATCAGTGTAATGTGACGGGGAACGAAGGAGGGCGTGGCCGATGCTAGTTTCATTCGCAGGAGCCCGAGTCTTTGTGATGGAGGGGGAAGGCTAGGGCCGGGGATGGTGTCTGGCCTGGAGGAGGCAGCAACTAGAGCAAATCGAGTCGCAGTTGACAGAGCGTATCATGGAGGGATGGTCTTTCATGGCCTTAGAGGTGGAGGAGGGAAGTGAGATGGAGTTAGGAGAGGGCCCAGCGGCAGAAGAGACAGGAAGGAGTCGGGAGAAGTGAAGCGGGAGATATGCACGGAGCTGGGGGTAGAAGCAGCCGCCGAATTGAGGGAAGTGCTAGGGCGATATAAGGAGACATTCGCGTTCACGCTGAAGGAGCTGGGCCAATGCAAAGCGTAGGAGTTGCGCATAATGCTCAATAGCGAGGTGCCCATGTATCACCAGAAGCTGAGAATGTGTCCAGGAGATGTAGAGGTTTGTGTTGCAAAATGCGCCGAGCTGCTGGAGGCGGGACTCATTCAGAGGTCCGAGAGCGAGTATGCGGCAGCTACGGTAGTGGCCTCACGAACGGACATCACCGGAGACGTGTTGGCGAAGCGCATGTGCGGGGATTACTGGGGGTTGAACAAGGTGACCATGCCAGATCGCTATCCTATGCAGTCGGCGGAAGAGATCTTCGATAAACTGCAAGGAGCCACGATCTTCTCTACATTAGACCTCAGGTAAGGATTCAACCAGTTCTCAATCAAGGAGGATCGCAAGAAGACTGCATTCCACGGACCAGGCCGCTAGTGCGAGTGGAGGGTGATGCCGTTTAGCATGACAAATGCTCCGGCCGTGTTCCAACGCACCATGGAAAGTGTACTGCGAGGGGTGTCCGCGGCGGCGTGTTACATAGATGATGTGATCATCTTTAGTGCAACAGCAGAGCAACATGTGAAGGATGTGCGGGCTGTTAACGGGAGTGGAGTGTTGGCCCCGCCCTCGCTTGGGCAACGCCGACGACTTGGTCGGATGTACGGGAGAAGCAGCCGACCGTTCGCAGTGAAGGAGCTGCTCGACGGGCTTCGTCGAGTTGCAGTGGTTCACTGTAGTGTTGCCTTCGACCAGGAGTGCTCAACGGCCTTCGTTTGCGGGGCAGGTCGACGGGGTGGTCGCTTGCCTGCACAAGACTGTCACAAGGCTGGATCTGTCGACCAGGGAGCTCGAGAGCTGCAGCCGACTCGGCTGGTCGACGGGTGGGCCGTCGACTAGAAGTAGCAGTTCGACGGGGAGGCTGACGGAGCAGCCCGTCGACCTGACATATGGGCGGCAGCCGACGAGGGGAGCTCGGCGACAGCAGACGATAGTGCTGGTCGACGGAGGGGTCCGTCGACCATGGTGTTGCTTGACGGGAGCTGTAGTCAACGAAAGAGTCGTTGACCAGAGCACTGGGTGGTCGACGAGCACGTACAACTTCTGGTCGACTTTCCCCGAACAAGTCGACACTAGCCTGGTGGTGTCCAGGTCGACCGGGTAACCTGCTCGACGAGTTCTGCGGAGGCACGCGAACGTCGTCAAGGTCGCGATGACGAAGGCGACTTCGGGCTGGTATCCCGAAGTTGATGTGGCTCGTCAGGCGCAGACAACAGCCGACGGATGCACAACGGTGCAAGTCGGGCCAATCGTCTGCGCGCACCTGCGAGCGTGCGCACTGCTGCCATCTACGGGTGCAACGCTGGACAGCCGCACTGCTGCAGCGTTGGCACGCCGTCGACCTGCTGTGTTGGCAGGTCGCCTTTCTGCAGTGCTGGCGCGACTCCTCTACGCAACGCTGGCAGGCGGTCGACCATGCAGTGCTGGCGGTCGACCACCTAGCTGAAGAGTTTTTAGGTGCCTGATGTAGTCATTCTGTCATTGCTTGTTCTATCATTCGGAATGGAATTCAAACTTTGCTAGTGGAAACTCTTGCCGATTTCTCCCGTGAATGTGCAAGCACTAAGGAACTAAGCAAAGCTACGATCACTCCTAGTAGTTTGTGCCAACCCTCGTAGTCTAGCTTTCTACCGTTTTAGAGTGACTCTCCGCACGGGCAACGTTGGAAGCTATCAAAGGGGCAGGACTGACATGTCACCCAAAGAAGTGCAAGTTTGGAAACCAAATGGTGCAATGTCTGGGGTTTGAGATAGGAGATGGGCTCCTGGGAGTGTAAGAGGTGAAGCTGGAGATACTGGACCGAGTACCGACACCTACAGACCATTCCTCGCTGCGGGCGGTACTGGGTTTCCTGGGGTACTACTGGCATTTCGTGCCTAACTTGAGCAAGACCGCAGCCGTGCTAAACAGGCTACTAAGGGAGGAGCAACAGTGGCAATGGGGGGAGGAGGAGCAGATGGCACCACACTGGCTAATGCTCATTGTCGGCGTTCGTGGCGAGATAGCGGCATGGCCAGAGAAGACCGATACCCTGACACCATCCTGTGCGGACAAGAGAGGTGTGAGAGGGGGGGATGGGGGGGGAGGGGGGGTTGATGTCGTCTGCGTCCCACGACGAATCTCCGCATCCATGTTCCATGGATTCCCCGTATGGTCGTTCAAAGGGGACTCTAACTTAGCTTGCGGGACTGCATCGACGTTGGCGCTCTGGTGTGAGTCCAGTGCTGGGAGTACATAGCTTTTCTCAGCGTAGATGTTAAGGAAGCAGAAGCCCGTCTCAGCACTGCCACCACCCGCCGAATCAAAAGCCTCCTCTCGTACCCTCGCGACCGATTTTCTTCGCACCCGACAGGCCTCGAACGCTTTGTACTTGGGCTAGATTCTGACCTTCCGCACTCTTGTTTTCCTGCGAGATCAGTATTGTGGGAGGGAGGAGATGTGTTATTAGTCTCCCCTTCTGACTCGACTGAGGTTGCTACCCAGTCCTCGTAGTCGGACTTATCCTCGCTCTCGCTGGAAGATGAATCTGATGTCTTCACGTCATCCTCTTCCCCCTCCGAGTATGATGAGTGTTGGATGGTAAACAACACCTCGTTGTACTTTAACCATGCCTCCGGCCCGCACTCGGTGCTGCATGGACCACTAACGCAATGTTACTTAGTAGCGTGGTCAGTAATAGCAACTACCAACCGCTAATGCCAGACTTGTCTTGTCTGGCAAAAAAAACACAAATCAAAATGGACGAATACAATACGGTAATTGAGTTACCTGCTGCTTCGGGAGTGTTCTCTGCCGGACCCTCGTTTGCCGAGGTAATGACCTCCAACTTCTTAGTATGGAGCCTTCGTTGTGCTTCGTGCTCGCGGTGCACCTCGTCTGGCGTCTTGCCGAATGGTTTAGGCAGCAGCGGCTCGCGTGTGACGGCACTGAGACCACCCGGAGTGTGGTGACGTTGACCCGTAGGCAAGTGCATAGGGCCATGAAGCCGCCAGGACCGATATTCGGAGACAAGATCCCGCGTGCGCTAACTCGATGCCAACCATTTATGGTCAGGCGCTCTGGTGCACACTGTAGAAACCTCATAGTCTTTCAAATTCAGGTGCGCTGGTGGCCTGTGGTCTCTGGCGAGACAGTCTAAGGTGAGAGTCATCCTTCTGACCCTCAGTTGTCCACTATACGCTGAAAGGCCCAATCACGACTTTTGCTAGCGAGCAAGACCTAGGGTTTCGCCTTGTACACAGTGCAACGACATAGAACAGAAGTGAGAACCACCATCAACCAACCAAAAAAGGACTTCCTCTTCCAGCCTCGGTTGCTTGGGCCTCAAGGCCAACGAGCAACGTTGATTTTGAGGAGGTGGAGGTGGAAGATCTTGACCGTCGAATGGGATGGTGCATAAGGGGAGTGAGTTGGAAATAGTGTAACCAGGTATGTGACACCGCCAAATGGCAGCATCCGATTGGGCGTCCCTCCCTTTCCGAATCGAGGATATTCTGTCAGATGGGAGGACAAACCCCCTCTGCTGAGCTGTCATGTATCACGCCTGATCTTGGTCGCCACGCCAATGGTTGTACTAGGTGGGAGACTTCGGTAAGCCAAGGTGATCGAGGACCTCGATGCCGAAATTGACCCTAGTATGACCTCCATCTGACCCTGCGTAATATACAACATTACAGAACGGATTATACCAATTTCCAGTCCTCGAAAATCCTTTACAGCAATTGACAAACACGGGTTCACACACAACCGTTAAACATGATGCAGACAGGTTTAGGGTGATGTAAACCGGTGAAGCGAAGTAGAAACGATCGTACAACCCAAATCTACCGATATACACCCAACCAAACCAATATCATTTCCACATATCACGAAATAACCCAGCATGATTGCAGACATCCTGTCGTCACTAACACGAAGGTTCATGGCTCCTAAGAAAGGTAACACGACGTCGTCGCGTTCACGCAAATGGAGCATCCCCTATCCTCTTGGCGGTTCGTGGTTACAGCTGTCGCAGAGGCAGTTAGACACACTGGCCCCTCAGAAGTGGGTTTCAAGCAACATCATCGAGTGGTGGGGGATGTGAGTAGGTGTTAAACTGTTTAACACACTGGATCCACGGCGCCATGAGGGATGCTCTAACGCTATACGTTTTACGGTTGATCGCCCATGCCAGCATGTTGCAATACGAACAGCCTGTTGAGGTCTGCAACTAGCTATACGCGAGGACCTTCTTCTACACGCTGATATGCCGCGTTAACCCTGCTTCTGCGCTTCACACTTTTGCAAATGGGTGATGGTCCCAATCCATACCTCGCGAGTCCGCGTCCCGTGCGCATCTCCGTGCCCATTATTACAGCCTCTGAATCTATTCACACTGTAACGATCATCGGAGTTTGGTCATCCTTGAAAATGAGAGGCCTGTAGATGAGCACAGTATCCCACAAACTTCACGCATCGTTCATGTTGATTCCCTGTCATTACACACTGACATTGGCTCCCACATAAGGCGGTAAGTACCCTATTGTGTCATGGGCTGCACGTTATTCCCCAACTCTCTAAATTACAAACATGTGATTACCTTGTGTCTACCCTGAGCACAATTACTTGCCTGAGCAGCTTAAAGGCTACTGCCCCTTTGTGACGAATGTGGAGGCCCAAATATGGGAATCTCGTGTGGACATCGTATCAGTGGAGGTAGGGTGTACATACCAAACCACCCCCCCATAATGTTCAATACTTACATACATGTGTCTTCTTAGTTCACTAATCCGACATCAAGTTTCAAATGTCACGGCAACCCATCCTAATGCATGTTACACATCAAACGAACGCATACGACTGTGGGATGTATATCATGAAGTAGATGCAAGTGCTGGTGGAATGTGCATTTGAGAACACCTTGTCCGTCACACTTTTGGGAGACCCTACGGAATGAAGGGAGGATATCAAGGACGATTTCCTAGATTGGAGTGTGTGGTACCCACAGCAGCTAGATGATATATGATTAACTTTAACCCAGACGTTGCATTCGTCGCTCTACAAAAAAAGTAAATGCCTAAAAGGTCAACAACACATATCAAAATGGCATTTGAAATAAAAGAACAACAAATGTCACTAATCACTCGCCCACTGTAACGTGTGTATCATCCAGCCACATTTATGCTACTTGCAGTAGCTACCCCACATCGTACAGAGCACATACTAACTTCAGACGCCAAAGGCCAGTAGCGGGTGTTTCCCGAAACCCTACCCAACAACCACACCACTCCTGTTCCGCGAAAGCTTTTGAAGCTACCAACCAACTACTTCACATCACGCCTGACTATCATGGTTGCGCTACGAGGTTGCCAGTTCCGCTGACTAAGGATGCAACTACACGGGTTCCAGGCAACGCAAGCACTGTTGGTTTTGAATGGGATAGCCCATTTGCCGGTCTGTCGGAGTCTGTTCTATGGTCTGGTGCCTTGTTTATTCCTGCCTTCAACCCAAACGCGCATCTTATCAACGACGTCGGCATAGATCCGAGGTACGCTGGCGAGTCCCAGCCCATCGGTGCCAACGACCCTGCTGGGCATGGTCAGGGTGAACAGGATGCGCACCGGGTGTCGCTAGGAGAACCTGTGGATGCGCTACTGGACGAGGAGACGCAACTCAAAACAGGCTCACCTGACCCTTGGACAGAAACTCCAACGACTGAAGAAGATCAATGCGCATGACGCATGATTATGCTAACAGGAACACCTCCGTCATACGGTGTGAGGTTGATCATCGTCCCCAACCGTCAACCCTTCACCATGACAAGCGTCTTCCCCAAATGTGCTCCTGAGGTTGCAAACCATGAGGAGGGGGACCCGGTGGACGACGTGGTCAGGTGCGACGACCGTGCACGTCATGAAGGGATGCCCGTCATGCGGGTGAATCACGATGACGAATTTCCCCACGTGAGGATACGTAACCCTAACGAGCGTTGCCACGCAGACAGGATTGCCGCGGCACGGGGTGAATTTCACGCGATAATCTCCCCCAAATCCGCCAAACCACCAGCACCTAATGGACCCACAAGGTACAGATGCCTCGGGTTGCCATATAGAGACGTGCCGCGGTGCCACGCTCACGATCGAGGGAGGGTTGTCTAACACCAATGTCCACAAACAATCAGTTCAATCAGGGGGGGATGTGACTTATCGGGATCGCGGTAGAGGAGTCACAAAGGCACAGCACGAGGACAATGTCAAGCCCGCAGGCAGCGGGGGAGCTGGTCCTGGCGATTTTAAGCGGCGACCGGCGATACTTGCTGCACAGGGGAGGCCCGAAAATGATACAGGTATGCGCTAGAGTGCTTTTGTGTATTTTCATAACCCATAGGGCCATAGACATCCCTGTTAACGTCCTATCCCTGCTTCCCTCTTTACATGTCCGCACCCGACGCCAGATGCGCGTACCGAGCCAGCACAGGTTCACCAATTCACGAAGCTCGTGGCTAGGGGTGAGGTATAGTGTGGTCTAGTTGTTCTAGCTCTGGATGGGCATGCTCCCACTGTCCATCATGAACTTACTCTCACCAATGCTCCTTCGCAGCCATGGCGAGACTACCCAACTTTGACACGGCAATATTCTTCATGAATGTGGTTGAACGACTGATGCCCTCGACATCTCCTAAGCAACCCCGCCCGTAGGGTGATGATTCATACCGGCAGTCATATGATTTTTGCGGTCTATATATAGGCTATGATAATGTGGGGCTCTGGACGGTGTATGTTTGGCCGTGGAACGATGTCTGACTGGTTGGTCCTAACATACTCCCACACGTGTCTGACGCATGTGTTGCTAGTCTTCCCAACATTGACACGGCAATAAGATTCATTGATGTTGCGGAACGGCTGATGCCGCCGCCATCTCCCAAGCGACGCCGCATAGATGGTGATGATGCATAGCTTTGTGTATCTGCTATTTATTGCTGGTGTTGGCTGTAACTGTCTGTGTCTTTGCACGACATATTTACGTGTGGGTAGGCCAAAACTCATGAACCTATATTACCTTGTCTAGATTTGTTGCCACTGACATTATATTGTACTGGTTTTAAGTATGTCTACATTTACATAGCTTCTTTTTGCACAAAAACTCCGCAGTCGAGGCACTACCTCCACCGAACCACACGGGTTGGGGTGCATCAACTTCACTATTATAGGCATTTTTACTCGCGATGGTTTTCTACCGTACATGTTTTAAAAAACCGTAAACGAATGTTCGAAAGTTAGCGCACCTATTTAGATACCCTATAAAAAACCGATCCAGTGCATGGTGTCACGCACACAGTAATTATCGGTACCGCGTCCTAAAAGGGAGTGGTTGCGAAATCCTAGACTCACAACAGGGCCAATTCTGCTAACTCGACGTAAGGGGAGTTATACAGCAGACGCTAATTAGCACTATGTAGGCCCAAAGATGCCTTGGGAGACTTGCACCTTCTGTGGGTAGCTGCTAAGGACCTATGGAGGGTTTCGGAGACACCAAAACCGCAACAAAAGATGACTTTACGAGCAGGATAGATTGGCGACATTAGGAATTCCGTACGGTCGGTTCTATGTAGCTCCCATTATAACGATAGTCCACACAGATTGGAGTCGAAGTGAGGAGCCGTGGGTCGTGCAAGGGGTTCAGGATCGAGAAGATGTGGAGATGGATGCAAAAGACGGGCAGGCATCATCGACCATGGAGTCCGCGCCCACGGTGGACTCTGGGGCGTCGGATGACGTGACTGAGTCGGATGGACAACGTGACATTAGGTTCGAAATAGCGTGAATTGCGCGCAAATATTTTCTTCCTAATACAGCCATAAATGACATCATCCAGTTATTCAAAAGAGGGAGCGAGGCCTCGACAAAGGTGGAGCTATGAGAGATATATCAAGATTTAGAGCGCTTCGAGGAGGAATACCTGTCCAATAGAGAGGAATGGGAATCAGACGAGATAGAGCTGGAGGGGAAGCTCGGGATAGTGGCCTTTCGGTATAAATGGCTGGTATTTGTGAGTACTATTCCCAAATATGTGCGTACGCATCAACATAGCGAACGAGACTTGTGATGACTCAGCTGGTCACACACATCTTTGTCGTACACAGATTCTCTTGAGGATGTGGACCAAGATGTACCGAGTTGCCGGCTTCACCACAGCACCACAGGAGGTGAAGGTGGATAATCAGAGGCGGTATGGTGTGGCGGTGGCGTGCGATTGGTTTTACCGGGCAACGGTGCGTGCCTAGTCTGCAGTTTCGTTTCACCCGGGTGAAAAGCATATCCATCCCACAGATATATTCTAACCACTCCATGTGTCGTCCGAGCCCCTAATCTGGTTGTGTATGTGCACTACATGACAGGAGGCATTACAGGGGGCCGGTGCCATAGCAGGTGTGACATTGTTCAGTGATGTAACACACCTGACGTTTGATGGGAGACAGCAAGCTCACCCGATGATTATGTCACTGTATAACAACAAGGCCATGATTCTCCTGTGTCGAGAGCCTCGATTGAGGAGCAGAATGAAGCAAATTAACGTCAGGTAATTTCTTCTCCGAGAGTTGCAGAGACGCGGACAGGCACGCTTAGACTTCGTGGCCTCTGAGGCCAATACTGCCGACATTTTCACCAAGGCCCTTCCGCCTAATGACCACCACAGGTTCTGTGTGTTGTTAGGGCATGGAAGATCCCTACGAACAAGGGCGCTGGTTGCGACGTTCCCACTGTTGCGATGTTCCCACTATTGAGACTCTTGTCAGTGAGCATCGTAAAAAGAGTGACGAAATTCTTAAAACCACCGTGAAAAGAGCGAATGAAACAAGGGTTGGATAAGACAAGAATTGGCGACGTAAGTAGAATGATGCGATTTGCAACCTGGTGTTGTGATGGGTGATGTGTTGCAACCCAATTTGCAGCACAGTAATCGACGAACTTAGCGCACTTCGCGTGCAATCATGACTCCGCGCTTCTGAGTGACCAAGGCCCTTCTTAAACCAAAAAAAGATTTTGTCATTTAAAATGTGGGGTTTCATGTGTTACCTAGCCAAAGTTGTCGCACACAATTGACGAGACCAAATGTCGACCAAACAGGTAACCAACATGATGTTCGTAAGGATCTTCCACGCCCTTAGGCCTTGTTGAGGCAGGCTCTCGTTTGCTATAGCCCTACACTATTGTCTCCCCCTTTTGCTGTATTTGTACCATATTTATATATATATAAACATATCATATATATTGAACTGGCCTTGTGGTCGCTTGCTTGTGCTCGGACTACGTGATCCACCCTGACTTGCATTTCTTTAACTGGACTTGTAACCTTAGGTACTTGTTGCTACTTGATACCCCTCACTTAGTATATGGGGGTGTGTCAAAGCTAATAGACATTAGTGAGGTTTGTCATATGGGGTACAAACAGTAGGGTTTGGCTTATGTACCCCAACACAATGCAACGTCATGATCCTTGCCTACTTGGAAAGTTTTTGTATTGTTCTGATTCATCAGAAATGTTTTCCATGTTTTGTTTTGCTCATGAGAGAGTCGCGAGAGAAGTCGAGTGGCGCGCCATCCTTGTCATCATCCTCGTCGCTCCAAGGCCGGGTCTGGGGTGCGGGTCTGTGGGGTCCTGGTTAGCGAGCAATGCTTCAGCTTCGTCCGCAGGAGTAGCGCAGCTGCGGGGAGGTTTTTCGTAGCTGGCCACTTTGTTAAGACGCCGTTGATCCTGGATATGTCGGCGTGCCGGATGCACTGGTGAGGGACTCGTAGATGATGACCACCCGTAATGTTTTGTAGTCGAGGATGTTGGTGCTCGAAGCTGATGCCCAGGTGCACTCCCAAAAGCGCGTGATGTTCGAACTTCCTCGTGTTTGCTGTTGCTGGACGGTATTGAACCATGCATCCCCATGCGCGGAACATGAAGATGTCACCCTTATCACCGGCGAATTTGAGGTGCGGGGACAGTTTGTCAGTGTTGGCAGTGGTGCTGAGGAGGTTGTGAAGGCGGACCGCGTGGTGCATGACATAGGGCCAGTACTTTGCATCGACGTGCTGCAGGAGGGCGCGAACCTTAGTCATTAAGGTTCTGTTGGTGCACTCATCAATGCCTTGCTAAGGATGTGCTTAGGGGAGGGATAATGTGTGGAGAATCCCCTTGTCCTTCGTGTATGCTTCGAGCTCATTGCTCTTGAATTCAGCCGCGCAGTCCCTTTGCCAAATCTTGAGAGTGCATTTGGATAGAGTTTGTGCGTGGCTGTTCCACACTTGGAAGATGTCACACGCCTTGCTCCTGGGTGACACGTTTGCCACCCAGACGAAGTGAGAGTGAGCGTCCACCAAGGTAAGGGCGTATTCCTCACCGTTGATGCCGGTGTGTGTGAGGACGAGGAATTTGATGTAGACCTTTTGGAGTTTCTCATATTGGTTCGTGTTGGGTTCAAGGAGCTTGAAAGGCTTGTGGTTTAGTGCAGCGGTGGGCCAGACTGTGGAGGTGGTGTTTCGGTTGTTGTCAATGGTGATGGGGGACCCAATAGGGCGCAACAGCGTGTCAGGGATGAAAAATTCGGCTCGGATGCAGTTGTTGAGCAACTCCTAAGAGGGGAGGCCAAGGCGCTTGTGCCAGAGATAGAGGTAGATTAAGGGCAAGAATCAATTCTCGTGTGGTTGGGGGGTTGGAAGGTGTGACTATGGTAACGTCTCTGAGAGGTGGCCTGGGATCGTCTGAGTATGTTTTTTCTTCAGTGATTTTGGGGTGGGTGGGATGCTGTGGTGGTGGTTAGTGGTATGGGGATGAGCCTGGGTCTGTGAAAATGTTGGGATCAGAGGTCCAATTGGGATGGAATTGAGTGGTAATGGGCTGTGGAAATAGCGGTTATAAGGTAGAACATTTTCTTTGTTTGGACTGTCGTTCATGGGGGACTAGGGGAAGGAGTAGGTGGTGGAAGGAGGAAGTCTTGGAGGTGGGATGCCGATGGGAGTAGGAGTGTGGTAGGTCTCTTGTTCAGCCCACACCACTGCTTACTTTTCAGCTCTTGCTAGGTACTGCTCTATTGGTTCCTCCTCTTTAGTATGAGTTGTTTCCCGTGCTCTTGCTGCGGAGCTGCTACCTCCCCATCCTGCGCCTTAGGTGTGCCAACCCCATCCCCTCCGTTTTTATTCCTGTGATGCAGCAGCCTCTGCTTCCTCTTCAGCTTAACACCGTCCTTCCTCTTCTTCTAGCACTTGTAGCTGCTTGGAGGTTTGGTTGCGGTGGGACCAGGGGCGTGTGACAGGGTAGGTTTCCCAGTCAAGTGTGGGGGTGGGGAGGGGAGGAGGGGGGGGGTATCATCCCCGTCAAGGCGCCTGGTACCATGTAGCAAGTGAGGAGGTGGAGGCGCTCTTGCACAGTAGGGTCGGTGCTGCTGCGAGTTCAGCATCCCTCATCCCTAAGGGGAAAAATGTCTGCCATTCCGCCTGGCGAATTTCGAAGCCATGAAAAACGGCAGCGGTGAAGCGAGATCTGGTTCCTCGGAACATTCACAGCTCCCAGCTGCAAACACTCTTGGAGGCCCTGGTGCAAGGGCAAACAGTGGCCAAGCCAACGATAGGCTTGAGCGAAGCGCAACGCTTCAATGGAAGCGACTATGGCACGTGGAGATTGAAGTTCATCCAACGTGCACGCGAGGTGGGGCAGTGTCGGCTCTACTATCTGACAAAAAGGGAGGAAGATACACCTCCACCTGAAACGACACCTGCACAAGTCAAGGCATCATACTGGAAAAAGAGTGAGCAAGCGTATTTCTAGTTGTGTCATTCAGTTTCGGAAGATCTGAATTCGGCTGAGAAGTCATGGAGCTATATGGATGCGGTATACCTCGAACGGAGTGACACGAACCTGACTGCGATAAAGAGGAAGCTACTGCTGCTTAGCATGGAACTGGTAGAGAGAGTAATTGATTACGTAAATTGCGCTAAGAGCTACAACGAGTGTCTAGCGGCTATGGGAGCAGCAGAACCGGAAAGCCACATGGTTAGCTACATCATCAACGGCCTACGTAAGGACTGGGTGGGAGAGAAAGGAGTGCTCACCTGCAATCCACTGAAAGATATCACACGCTTGCTTGAGATGTTGTAGGCGCTCGAGCAAATCCGCTACAACGGAAGAGAGAGGGAGGCACTCGTGAAATCTGCCGAGGAAGGAAAACCGGCAGCTGAATGCTTCAAAGGCCACGAGAGGACTCGGCCCTTGCCTTCACTGCAGGAAGAAAAGGCATAAGGCAGCAGATTGTTACTCCAATCCATGCAGCCGTAACTTCAAGGGAAAACCGAATAGCAATGAAGAAACAAACATGAAAGGAGTGAGAGCAAGAGGGTAATCTCCTCAAAACTGCAATCATTGTGGCAAGTACGGACACATGGCTTCCGAGTGATTCAGAAACCCGGCCAGCAAGAACTTCAAGGGAGGACATCAGCAAACAACAGCACCGCCAAGGAAAAATGCAGCAGAAGCGGAGAAAAGCGAAGGAGATTCGATCTTGGGAGGCGCTCACAAGGTGAACGTCACACGAGCTTCTGACGTGTGCCTGTTGGCGAAGGTGCTGCAAGAAACAAGTTGGTTTCTGGACAGCGATTGCACGCAGCATATGACACACCGTGCAGGCTGGTTGCAGAACTTTCGACCCTCAAACATATCTTACATCGCGAAGAGGGACAGCTACCTGTCAAGGGAGAAGGAGACTTGGTGCTGCAAAGTCCGTACGGGGAGCTGAAACTGGAAAGCGTGCTACTCGTAGAGAAGCTGACCCTGAACCTAATGTTTTTATCACAATTGGACACCAGTGGGTGCAAGGCATATCGCGACAATGGCAAGCTATGGGTGTTCGACATCGGCTGGAAGGTGGTTACGGAAGGAACCCTCAAGGAAGGGCTGTATGAGATGCGTTTGAAGGAGTGCAAAAAAACAGCAGAAACAACCTTTCAAGCTGAACCAGAGGAAGGAAAGGTGGCATGGGAGGAACTACGGACCATAATAAACAAGATACCAGTGGTAGTGCTACACCAACACACTCTATTGCTAGCTGCAACATGCAGAGATAAACTCTACAACGGGATCTAGAATAGGGGAGGCACGATTGTATGAGTGATCGTAGCATTCGTTGGTGTTCTCAAGCACTTGTGCGTTCACAGGGCAAATCCGCAAGAGTTTCACAAGCAAAAGTTGAGAGCAATGGTGACCATAATAGCAACAACATTGGCAAAGCTGACTACATCAAAAGCAAGTCTGCCTAGCATGCAAGCAGGTTGAATTCCAGCGCATCAAGGTCAACCGCGTTCCAGCACTGCAAAGTCCGCACTGCGCCAGCGCTGCAGAAAGGCGGCTTGCCAACGTTACAAGTCTGCGGCGTGCCAATGCTGCAGCAAGGCAGCTTCACAACGTTGCATCCGCATGATAGCAGCGCACCACCTTCGCAGGTGCTCGCAATTGGTTGGCGTGGTGTGCCATGCCCCATCACGTGCACAGTGCAGACGCCAAGTCAACCACGTGCCATTGATTTCGCCTGATCAGCTATGTCGACCTTGAGATACCACTCCCGTGGTTGGCTTCGCCAAAACCTCTCGGGCAATTGTCACGCACCCCGCAAAACCTCGCCGCCCTGGTAACTTGGTCGACGGGGAGGAGCCCTTCCCAACTCGATGAGTTCCGCCGTTGACTACCAATCCTGGCCGGGTTTATCGAAGTCGGCAACGCTGCAGCCGACTTCCTCCAAGTCGGCTAACCGTCGATGTCGGCCAACCATGCCGACTTCATCCCCAAGTCGGCTACACGCTGGTCGACGAAACCCTTCGTCGATAACAACAGCGAAGGTCGGCCGGCGGATTCCCGTCATCGGAGGCTTCGCAGTGGCCCCGTGCAGGTCGACCAAGTTCATCGACCTGCTCGCCTAAGTCGGCGTCGCCCACTGTAGGATGTCGGCTGCACCACCAGCGCACCCAAGCACGAAGTCAGCTCTGCCCAAGTGAGAACGGGCCCAACACCCAACTCTCGTTGACACAGAAGTGGAAGGCATCAACATGGAAACACTCCATAGGAGGATGGGACATGCCAGCGACCAGCGCATCAACGAGCTCTTGGATATGGATATGGCAGTCGGAGTGAATGTATCCAAGGGGGAAAAGGAGAGGCTGAAGTGTGGTGCATGCGTGGAAGGAAAGTCTACGAGGACACAAAATCCTAAGCACGGTACCCGACGGCCGTATGAGACGCTCGCGATTGTTGCGGCAGACATATGCGGGCCTATGCGAGTGACATCCCGGCACGGCAGCAAATACTTCATAACCTTCTCTGACCTTGGGACGATGGATACTTGGGTGACCAAGATCGAGGAGAAATTTGAAGCACTTTCAAGCTTCGTTGATTGGTTGGCGGAAGCAGAGCGGCAAAGCAGAAAGCAGCTCAAGGTGTTACTATCCGACAACGGAGGCAAATTCATCAATGCGGACTTCAACTCCTACTTACACACTAAGGGCATTTGTCCCCAACTTACCATACCCTAGACCCTGCAACACAACAGCGTGGCGGAGCGAGTGAATCGCTCGTTGTTGGAGAGCGCTCGAAGCATGCTATCAGATAGCGGGATTCCCCTATCCTATTGGGGCGATGCTTTGGGGATGGCGTGCTGGCTGAAAAACTGCTTACCTATTATGGGACTTGCAGCGGACATCACGCCTCATGAAGCATTTTACCATCGGAAGCCAAGCTTGGAGTTCCTTCATCTATGGGGTTGCATGACTCAATGCCACGAAGCGGCTGGCCCCGAACATAAGCTCCTGCCACGGATCAAGTGGGGGTTTCATTTGGGCATGCGTCCAGTGAGCAAAGGATGGGTGATTAAGAACGTGGACAGAGGCAAGGTGACAGCAACCCGTGACGTCATCTTCTACGAAAATATCAACTACCAAGAGTGGAGAGACGGAACATAGGTTCCTGCAGCAAATGACAAGTCTCTGAACTAGTCCAAGAGCTGCTGGGAAGTGGGGCTGATGGGATAGTGATAGCAAGTGAAGTAAGAGCAGCGGAGCTAGAGGACGAAGACTCGCCCATGACTTGGGCGTCAGTGTCAGCAGTAGCAAAGACTAAGTCGTCGACGTACACGAGGATGTAGAACGGCGGCAGCGACGTGTCTGTGCGCAGGAACAGTGAAGGGTCTGCAGTGGAGGGAGCAAACCCAAGAGCCGCAAGTGTCGTCCTCAGTGTGTCGTGCCACTCACGTGGCGCCTGACGGAGACCGTAAACTGGCCGTCGGAGGCTCCACTGGGTACCAGGAGGGAAAGACCCAGTGAAGCCAGGAGGACGGCGCAGCCAGATCTCCTCGTGCAGGCTGCCCTGCAGGAAGGCTGTGCTGAAGTCAAGAGAGTGAAGCTCGTAGTCACGCTGAGCGGCAACGTGCAGTAGCACCCGAAGAGTGGTCATCTTCGGGGTGGGGGAGAAGGTCTAGAAGAAGTCAACTCCCTGTCACTGACTGAAGCCTCGAGCAACGTAACGAGCCTTGAAGACAGGCGGAGAACCCGGCGGCCGCTTCACCCTGAAAATCCACATGCCATCGACAATGTTCGCCCCAGGAGGGGGAACCTCGTCGACATAGGTGCCTGTGGACTTCCAGGATGCCATCTCTGCGTCCATGGCTGTCTGCCACTGAGAGGAGTAGGGACCCGAGACCGCCTCTGTGTAAGAGCGGGGGGTAGGGATGTCAAGTGCATCCGGGTCTCCCTCAGGGGCAAGCAGCCAGGCCGTGAGATGAGGTACAGCAGCCGCAAGACAGTCAAGGTCCTCCTGCCTGTCCTCAAAGACGTCCGTGCTAAGAGCACACTCACCCCCGACGGACGGAGGATAGACAGACGCAGTCTCAGTAACAAGACTAGCAGTGTAGTCGAGACGACAGGCAGCAGCAAAGTCAACCAGCTCAGCGACCAAGGCAGACGCAGACGCAGACTCAAAGGACGGGTCAGTGACAGCAGTGGCTAACAGACGCGTGACAGTAGGGTGCTCAGCACGAAACCGGTCAGACTCAGGGTCGGGAACGTCAGGCAGAGAGGACGCAGGGGGAGACGGCAGAGGAACACGCTGCTGAGTGGGAGAAGGACGTCTGACAACCAGGGGCGTGCTGCGAACAGGCGGCTGTCGCAGACTAGAGACACGACGACCGGAACGACCAGGACGGACAGGCGAGACAGGACGTGACGCAGGCTCACGACGCTCAGTAAGACCTCCTGGCTGCTCAGTGTAAGGAGAAGGAGCAGGCAGTGGTGAGCCAGGCTGTAAGGGAAGACCAGTAGACGACGGGAGACTAAGAACCTGGCGAAGTGCCAAGTCAGTCGGTGGCTGAGAAGACGGAGACGGCGGAGCAAAGAACAGACGCCGCGGCGCCGTGTCACCAGCAGCAGTAGTACCAGGACCTCCAGCAGCTCCAGCCCCCTCAGCAACAGCGCCACCAGGACCAGGTCCACTGACAGCAGCACCAGCACCCCCAGCAGCTCCAAGACCCCGAGCAGCTCCAGAACCACCAGCTCTAGCACCTCCAGGACCAACTCCACTAGTAGTAGCACCCCCAGAACCGGCACCCCCAGTCCCAGGGTCTCCAGCAGCAGAACCCTCACGCAAAGCTCCTCCAGCCCCGGCAGCTCCAGTCCCACAAGGACGAGCACCTCCAGGACCAGGGGAAGGGACCCCAACACCTCCAGAAGCAGAGCCTCGAGCTCCAGCAGCGCGACCCTGACGGCGCCCGAACCAGTCGTGCAGCTGCTGCGAGGTAAGAGGTACACGCGGACGAAGGCGGTCGCTCCACGGGGACCGCGTCCCAGCAGGCGCAGTAGTCGCAGTCGGCTCACCTCCAGGCTCAGCTCCCCCAGTCTCCACACACACAGGTACGTCACCCCCAGACACAGCACCCTCAGGCGTAGCACCACCAGGCTCCTGACTCGCAGGTGCAGCACCTCCAGGCACCCCACACTCACGCTCCGCACCCCCAGGCTCAGCACCTCCAGGCACCTCACGCTCACGCTCCGCACCCCCAGGCTCAGCACCCTCAGGCTCCGGAAGCGTGAACGACTGGGTGATGCCGTGCTCCGCACAGAAGGCTCGCAGGAGGTCGGAGGAGAACTCACCACCTCTGTCAGAGTGCAGACGCAGAACAGGAAAGTTCGACTGGAACCGCTCACGGAGCTGGAGACGAGCAGCGCGGATCCAGGGGATCAAAACATCAGGGACTTGCTCCTTGGTGCGCAAGGGGAAGACCGTGGTGTAGCGCGTGTAGTCGTCGACGACCAGCAGGAAGTACCGCTCGCGGCCCTGCCCCTGGACGCGGGCTGGGCCCCACATGTCCAGGTGGAGCGTCTGCAGCGGAGCCTCTGTGGGAGGGAACGAGGAGGAGTGAGGAGCGGCGCGCTGCCGCCCCTCAACGCAAGGAATGCAGGGCGGCGCAGGCGAGGGAGGGAGGGCAGGTAGAGACCTGGGAAGACCAGAGACCAGACAGCGAGAGTGCATGCCACGCAGGCGAGGCAGGGAGGGGTGACCAAGGTGGTGGTGCCACAGGAGAGTGTCGTGGGACAGGCGGCGGCACTCACACTGGGTGGCTACCTGAGCAGACGTGTAGAGCTGTGGAGACAAAGGAGTGGAGCGTGAAACAGTGGTGAGAGTGTAAAGACTGGACCCCGGCTCACGGGTGAACGTGGCCAGGTGGCGGCCAGTCTTGGAGCAGGTACAGATCGCCACACGCTGTCCTCCAGGAGTCCAGGTGTCAACCCAGTGATCCTGAAGGACGGCGTTGCTCACCAAGTTCGTAGAGAACGAGGGAACATGGAGACCTGACAGCTCACCAGACGGGACCGCCGGGCACGGAAGCACAGTGGTATGCCACCTGGTTGTGCATGTAATGTTCTGGTTGCCCTGTGTGTGTGTACCTTAGTGTGCTGCTAAACACCTCCCCTATGCCTGGACCGCCCCTCTCCCTGCTCTCCCGTCCTGTCAGGTGTGTGCTTCAAGGCGTGCGAGAGGGAGCTACCGTTGTTTCTGCACACGATGGATACCAACCACGGCAACCTCGGCCTTCACAAGTCGCTCTCGCTCATGCTCCAAGCAACTGACTACATGGGAGCTTACCCGAAACTCGTACAGCTGTGGCATGCTGTAGCAGTGCTCCCACTCAGCACTGTGGAGTGTGAGCGTGGCTTAAGTCGCTAGAACCGTATCAAGTCGTGGACACGGAGCTGCCTCGGCGACGCCAGACTGGGCGATCTGATGACTGCAGCACTCCTGCCCACTGAGGGTCTGAACTGGGTGAATGTGGTAGCTATTTTTAATGCTAGCAAGAAGCGCCGCCCTGCCCAAGAGTTCCTGTATTGACTTCTTGAGTTTGTTCCCTGCTAAGCTAAGTGTATCATGCTAGAACCAGACCATCCCATATGTAGGTGCTGCTGTAGTTTTGTCTCTTATTTTACACTATGCAAATTCAACTAAGTTACACCTAACAAGAAAGGGTAAGTAACCAATGTGCACACTGACGAGCAAGAGTAACTTTCCAGCATACACTGATAAAATGGACTGACATGGCTGCCCCACCCTTACAGAAAGACCAACTTCCGCGAACTGGCCTTTTCGAGTACCGTAATCACCCAGACATACCACCCTAGGGTGCTATGATAACTACCGGTACATCAAAAAAGGGGGGGGGGGGTCTTGTCATGGGAAAAAGCTACATAACACCCGGGTCTTTTTATAATGTACATTTTTTTTTAAGCAGAAACGGTTGGGAACAAAATGTACATGCTTGCTGCGGTGGTAGATTGTTGGTTGGGTGCGCAAAACCGAGGATGAGGCGATCACGTAAGGGCGTGTGCACTTTGGGCGAAATTTGTCAAAGTTCGAACATTCACCGCTTTGCACCGAGTAGAACCTCGCTAAAAGTTCGAACTTCAACAGAAATTCGAACTCCTAGTGCACACGGCCTTAGCCTCGAGTGGAAGCTGCCACATTGCAAGCTCCAACAGGCCCTCTGTCATGCCCTGATTGGTCGAAAACACACCCCCCGTCGCTCGACGAGGATTCATGCAGTCACAGAGGCGGGAGTCCCGCAACAGGCTTAGCAGCCTCGCTGGTGCGGTCACGTCTCTGCGCGAAGTTTAGGCGAAAACAGCAATTTTTTCCGTACATAACCCCCCCTTCCCCCCCGGGTTTTATACCGGATCGGCCCAAAAGGGGGGTATAGTAGAAACGAGGTCCGCTATAGCACCCACCCCGCACAAGCCACCCGGGGGGTGTTCAATTTCGGCGGGTGGTATGTCCGGGTGATTACGGTAAGAGCGCCTCCAATCCTATCTAGATGCCTGATTTCCAGTAAAAATCCAACTGCAAATCCAGAAACTAAGTGCTGAAACCTGTCAACCTACATAGTGGCCAGAGACTATTGGCAAGTAACAGGTACCGTAAAGTGCCACCTATAGGACCCGGGGGACTCTCTACAAATGCTTGAAAAAGTGCTAGGGGGACCCTCTGGCGGATGCAAAATTTTAAGACCCGGGGTACACTTATTTATCAACTATCATTCTGTTCTTTAGGGTGTACGGCTTAATTCGGGGCGGGGGGGTCTTATATTTATAACGAAAAACGGCATTCGTGGGCGGATTTCGCGCGAGCTGCGCGTCAGATCTGTGTCAGAATTCGAGTCTGACACAAACAAAGTGTCAGAATTCGAGTCTGACACAAAAAATCGTGTCAGAATTCAAGTTTCTGTCAATAAAAGCTGACTCACAATAGCAATTACAACTACTGTATACAGAAAAGGGGGGTCTTATGATGATTAGGGGCAGAAAGGGGGTCCTCACAAATCCTGCCCAAATAAGAGTCCCTCTGCTCCTTCAAGAGTCCCGGGGACCCTCTTACCGGCGGGTCCTATAGGTGGCACTTTACGGTAGTGGGGTAGCGGGAGGTACGTTGCGCTGGGTAGCGGGGCAGCGCAACAGGGTGCGCGTCGCGCAGGGCAGCTGCGCACGCGGCAGCGGGGCGACAAAGCGCGCTTCGCGCTGGGCAGCAGAGCAGCACGTGCGGGCAGGCGCGGCGCGTGGGGCAGCACACGGGCAGGGCAGTGCGCGTGGGTAGGAGCAGCGCGTGGGGAAGCGTAAGAGCAGGGCAGCGCGTGCGCGCAGGCGCAGCGCACGGGGCAGTGTACGGGCAGGGCAGTGCTGGTTGCATGCATGGGCGCGGTTACACGCATGGGGTTACATGTATGGGGTTGCATGCATGGGCGGTTACATGCAAGGCTGGTTATGTGGGCGGCAGATGGCCATGCAGGGTGAGGTGGCAGTATGCCAGCACAGCACCGCCCATGTGACAGCCTGGCATGGAGTGCGCCTCTGTCAGCAACTCCGCCTGCAAGGGGGGTGACGTGGCAGATGGGGGATGAGAGCACCGAGAAGAGAGGCGGAGTGAGAGTGGTGGCATTGAGAGCAGGCACTTGGCATTGAGAGCAGGCACTTGGCATTGAGAGCAGGCACTTGGCATTGAGAGCAGGCACTTGGCATTGAGAGCAGGCACTTGGCATTGAGAGCAGGCACTTGGCATTGAGAGCAGGCACTTGGCATTGAGAGCAGGCACTTGGCATTGAGAGCAGGCACTTGGCATTGAGAGCAGGCACTTGGCATTGAGAGCAGGCACTTGGCATTGAGAGCAGGCACTTGGCATTGAGAGCAGGCACTTGGCATTGAGAGCAGGCACTTGGCATTGAGAGCAGGCACTTGGCATTGAGAGCAGGCACTTGGCATTGAGAGCAGGCACTTGGCATTGAGAGCAGGCACTTGGCATTGAGAGCAGGCACTTGGCATTGAGAGCAGGCACTTGGCATTGAGAGCAGGCACTTGGCATTGAGAGCAGGCACTTGGCATTGAGAGCAGGCACTTGGCATTGAGAGCAGGCACTTGGCATTGAGAGCAGGCACTTGGCATTGAGAGCAGGCACTTGGCATTGAGAGCAGGCACTTGGCATTGAGAGCAGGCACTTGGCATTGAGAGCAGGCACTTGGCATTGAGAGCAGGCACTTGGCATTGAGAGCAGGCACTTGGCATTGAGAGCAGGCACTTGGCATTGAGAGCAGGCACTTGGCATTGAGAGCAGGCACTTGGCATTGAGAGCAGGCACTTGGCATTGAGAGCAGGCACTTGGCATTGAGGGGAGAGAATTCGAGGTAGTCGAGGCAAGATAGCAGCAGACATTGCTATCAACGCTGCGCATACAGCTCAACATAGCCTCAAAGAGCAGCCTCGGGGCATAGCTCTGGAGAACAGAGAGACAGGGGCTAGCTAACTGGCATGTGGCCTATACCTGAGGTTCCGTTGAAAACCATCCCATACACAAGCCAATACCAGTGCACCGCCATACCAGTAACCCACTTACTATAGATACTGTTTTTTCTAAAAAAAAAAAAAAAAAAAGCAATTAAGAGGTATCCAAACCCTAAACAGTGGCTGGCGCAGCCCAGACGCTGGCAGGCTCAACCTTGTGCTGCGCAGAGGCGTTGCAAGGGAGGGCCCAACGGGTAATCAGCACCCACCCACAATGATCACTATACATGCTTCATGCATCCCCTTTACAAGAACATCTTCCCCTGCACCCCCATACAAGCACGTCAAACCATACAGGCACAATGCCCGATGCCATACCAGCGGCACGGCTCTGAGGCTGGTGGATTCGAACTTGTGCTGTGCAGAGGCGTAGCGAGAGAGCACCTCCGGTGCCGTGAGCGAGGTGTGGCAGAGAAACATGGCGAGCGATCGCACGTTCTCCCTTCGCCTGCACAGACCGATGAAGAGCATGTCGTGCTGGGGGGTGGTGAGAGAGGGGAGGGACAGAGGGGGAAAGAGAGAGGGGTGAGGGAGGGGGAGAGAGGCACAGAAGGAAGCATGGGACAGGCGCATATTGAGTGAATGCATGTTCTCTCTGCGCCTGCACAGACCCAGAAAGTGCATGCCCTGCCGGGGGGAGAGAAGTGGGGGAAAGGGTGTTGGGAAGGCACAAAAAAATGTATAGGTTAGCGACGCATGGTGAGAAACGATGAGGTGAGCGCTTGTTGTCCAAACGGCGAGGGAGTGGATTCTAGGGAGAGGGTGAGAGAGCGAGTGCGAGAGAGAGAGAGAGAGAGAGAGAGAGAGAGAGAGAGAGAGAGAGAGAGAGAGAGAGAGAGAGAGAGAGAGAGAGAGAGCAAGTGAGAGAGCGACATGGGACGAGAGCTCACAAGGGAATCAGCAGGGGCGCCTGTCTCTTCCTCCACCTCCCTCTTCATGCCTTCAAACATCTCATGTGCGATGGTGGCGTTGAGAAGGGAGGGCGATGAGGAAGGGGAGAGCGGAGGAGAGGCAGGGGTGTTGGAGGATTGCGGGTCGACAGGGGAGTGTTGGGTGGGGGGAGGTTGTGGTGTGGAAGAAATGCCTGCCTCTGATGGCTGCAGTGGTGGGGCAAGAGAGAAGGAGAGAGAAAGGAGGGATAGAATGAGTGAGACAAGGTTTGGAAGAGGCACAGAGAAAGAGGAGTTGGGATGGCTTAGAATGAACGACGGGTGCGTGGAATGAGGTGTGCGAATAAAAGGTGTGCGAATGGTGTTACCTCTGGGTGTCCTCCCGGAAAAACTGGGCAATTTGGGAATTCACCCACAGCCGTGCCGCGCTGCAGCAGCAGGAAGCAGCCATCAGCCGTCACCACCAGCGCCGCGTTCCCCAGGGCGTCCCCCATGTGCTGGCATGCTTGCGCGTCGCGCTGGCCTATGGCCTGCTGACACGTGGCACGGGCAGCCATGCGTTCACCAGGCTCTTTGAGATGGGGACACCGTTGGGAATCAGCAGCGGTACTGGGAGCAGTGACAGCAGTGGCAGCAGCAGCACTGCCAGGCTGATCAGCATCCTGCACCATCTCAGAGGACAGAGCTTCCCTGTCAGTGTCACCACCACACTCCCGGGAACCCCCTCCCGCTCCTTCCTCCCTGCACGCTCCCTCCCCCATCTCCCCTTCACCAGTTGCCCCTTCACCAGTTCCCCTGCTATCCGCCCCCTCGGCTGTCCTGAGGCGCTTGGCAGCAGCGCAGCCGGAGAGGGAAGGTGAGAGGAAGCTTCGCCAGTCGGAGCAGAGGTTGGTTGTGATGAGGCTCCTGATGGGGGCACGGGAGGGGAAGAGGTGCAAGGGGAGCGGTGCGATAATAGAGCGGTGCGATAATAGAGCGGTGCGATAATAGAGCAGTGCGATAATAGAGCGGTGTGATAATAGAGCGGTGTGATAATAGAGCGGTGTGATAATAGAGCGGTGCGATAATAGAGCGGTGCGATAATAGAGCGGTGCGATAATAGAGCAGTGCGATAATAGAGCGGTGTGATAATAGAGCGGTGTGATAATAGAGCGGTGCAAGAGATGAGGAGGGCGTGATGTGGGAGAAGTGGGATGAGACGAGGAGCGCAGGATTGAGGAGGATTCAACGATAGAGAGATGGGAAGTTGCGAGATGCCCAGTGCGTGCGAGGATAGTGCAAGAGACGACGGGAAAATGGGAGAGCATTAATAAAATGTACCTGATTTCTCTAGTCCAGTGAATGGTGTACATCTTTAATGGGAGTCACGCTGGTTGACCATAGAAGTGTAACTGGGGATGAGCAAATGGCGAACACGAACATGTTCGTGTTCGCCTGGGCTCGAACATGGCCGTTCGGCGAACCGAACACTGTTTGGTTCGCCGAACACTTTACACCAGAAAGGGTGTTCGAAGTTCGCCAAGAGAGGCGAACATTTCGAACGTTTTGGCGAACACGAATACGTTCGCCCAGAACATGTTCGCGTTCGCCTTAAAGGACCTTCTCAGATCCAAGTAGAGTGAAATCCAAATGTTTCACATTCCCTCCCCCCACCCCCCAAGCTAGTCCCGCCCTGCTTCATCCATGCTAGTGCCAGCGTGTGACGGCGAGAGGCTACATCTGCACTTAAGCATCGGCGAAATGCTTGATTCGCGCTTAAGCAACGGCGAAATGCTAGATCTACGCTTAAGCAACGGCGAAATGCTAGATCTACGCTTAAGCAACGGCGAAATGCTAGATCTACGCTTAAGCAACAATGAAATGCTAGATCTGAGCTTAAGCATCGGTGAAATGCTTGATCCGCGCCTAAGCAACGGCGAAATGCTAGATCTGTACTTAAGCAACGGCGAAATGCCTTGATCCGCACTTAAGCAACGGCAAAAGGCCTTGATCTGAGCCCAAACACCAAGGCCCGCGACCTAAAAATTGGTCGCGGGCCTATTCGTCGACGAACACATTGGTGTTCCTCGAAGGCCCGTGTCGAACACGAACACGTGCCTCGGCCAGCTGAGCCGGGCGAACGGCGAACATGTTCGGGCGAACACCGAACACGTTCGCCCCGAACACTTTAGGCCAAAAAAATATCCTGTTCGGTTCGCCTCGAACACGTTCGAGGCGAACCGAACAGGTGTTCGTCATATTGCTCATCCCTAAGTGTAACCACCCAATTACCTTGGAATACACGGCAATCCGACTGAATTCTGAAACAACCATTACATCAAAGCACCGACGTTGGGCTGGAGGGTCAAGAAATCATAAGGCCCATTGCTCACCCTCCATGTGCTGAAATCACTCGGAAGGATTCTCAAAACCGATTGGCCACCCTCGATGTGCCATGCATGCCTCGATGTGCCACGCATGCCTCCTGCTGTCTGCACTGCCAGCCAAGGCAGGCGTTCCACCTCACACTGTCTCACGCTTCAAACGCCTGTCTCACGCTTCAAACGCCTGTCTCACGCTTCAAACGCCTGTCTCACGCTTCAAACGCCTGTCTCACGCTTCAAACGCCTGTCTCACGCTTCAAACGCCTGTCTCACGCTTCAAACGCCTGTCTCTAGCTTCAAACGCCTGTCTCTAGCTTCAAACGCCTGTCTCTCGCTTCAAACGCCTGTCTCTCGCTTCAAACGCCTGTCTCTCGCTTCAAACGCCTGTCTCACGCTTCAAACGCCTGTCTCACGCTTCAAACGCCTGTCTCTCGCTTCAAACGCCTGTCTCTAGCTTCAAACGCCTGTCTCTAGCTTCAAACGCCTGTCTCTAGCTTCAAACGCCTGTCTCTAGCTTCAAACGCCTGTCTCTAGCTTCAAACGCCTGTCTCTCGCTTCAAACGCCTGTCTCTCGCTTCAAACGCCTGTCTCTCGCTTCAAACGCCTGTCTCACGCTTCAAACGCCTGTCTCACGCTTCAAACGCCTGTCTCTCGCTTCAAACGCCTGTCTCTCGCTTCAAACGCCTGTCTCACGCTTCAAACGCCTGTCTCACGCTTCAAACGCCTGTCTCACGCTTCAAACGCCTGTCTCACGCTTCAAACGCCTGTCTCACGCTTCAAACGCCTGTCTCTCGCTTCAAACGCCTGTCTCTAGCTTCAAACGCCTGTCTCTCGCTTCAAACGCCTGTCTCACGCTTCAAACGCCTGTCTCACGCTTCAAACGCCTGTCTCACGCTTCAAACGCCTGTCTCACGCTTCAAACGCCTGTCTCACGCTTCAAACGCCTGTCTCTCGCTTCAAACGCCTGTCTCTCGCTTCAAACGCCTGTCTCACGCTTCAAACGCCTGTCTCACGCTTCAAACGCCTGTCTCTGGCTTCAAACGCCTGTCTCACGCTTCAAACGCCTGTCTCACGCTTCAAACGCCTGTCTCTAGCTTCAAACGCCTGTCTCTAGCTTCAAACGCCTGTCTCTCGCTTCAAACGCCTGTCTCTCGCTTCAAACGCCTGTCTCTCGCTTCAAACGCCTGTCTCACGCTTCAAACGCCTGTCTCACGCTTCAAACGCCTGTCTCTCGCTTCAAACGCCTGTCTCTAGCTTCAAACGCCTGTCTCTAGCTTCAAACGCCTGTCTCTAGCTTCAAACGCCTGTCTCTAGCTTCAAACGCCTGTCTCTAGCTTCAAACGCCTGTCTCTCGCTTCAAACGCCTGTCTCTCGCTTCAAACGCCTGTCTCTCGCTTCAAACGCCTGTCTCACGCTTCAAACGCCTGTCTCACGCTTCAAACGCCTGTCTCTCGCTTCAAACGCCTGTCTCTCGCTTCAAACGCCTGTCTCACGCTTCAAACGCCTGTCTCTCGCTTCAAACGCCTGTCTCACGCTTCAAACGCCTGTCTCACGCTTCAAACGCCTGTCTCACGCTTCAAACGCCTGTCTCTCGCTTCAAACGCCTGTCTCTAGCTTCAAACGCCTGTCTCTCGCTTCAAACGCCTGTCTCACGCTTCAAACGCCTGTCTCACGCTTCAAACGCCTGTCTCACGCTTCAAACGCCTGTCTCACGCTTCAAACGCCTGTCTCACGCTTCAAACGCCTGTCTCTCGCTTCAAACGCCTGTCTCTCGCTTCAAACGCCTGTCTCACGCTTCAAACGCCTGTCTCACGCTTCAAACGCCTGTCTCTGGCTTCAAACGCCTGTCTCACGCTTCAAACGCCTGTCTCTCGCTTCAAACGCCTGTCTCTCGCTTCAAACGCCTGTCTCTAGCTTCAAACGCCTGTCTCTAGCTTCAAACGCCTGTCTCTCGCTTCAAACGCCTGTCTCTCGCTTCAAACGCCTGTCTCTAGCTTCAAACGCCTGTCTCTAGCTTCAAACGCCTGTCTCTAGCTTCAAACGCCTGTCTCTCGCTTCAAACGCCTGTCTCTCGCTTCAAACGCCTGTCTCTAGCTTCAAACGCCTGTCTCTCGCTTCAAACGCCTGTCTCTCGCTTCAAACGCCTGTCTCACGCTTCAAACGCCTGTCTCACGCTTCAAACGCCTGTCTCTCGCTTCAAACGCCTGTCTCTCGCTTCAAACGCCTGTCTCTCGCTTCAAACGCCTGTCTCACGCTTCAAACGCCTGTCTCACGCTTCAAACGCCTGTCTCTCGCTTCAAACGCCTGTCTCACGCTTCAAACGCCTGTCTCACGCTTCAAACGCCTGTCTCACGCTTCAAACGCCTGTCTCTCGCTTCAAACGCCTGTCTCTCGCTTCAAACGCCTGTCTCTAGCTTCAAACGCCTGTCTCTCGCTTCAAACGCCTGTCTCACGCTTCAAACGCCTGTCTCACGCTTCAAACGCCTGTCTCACGCTTCAAACGCCTGTCTCACGCTTCAAACGCCTGTCTCTCGCTTCAAACGCCTGTCTCATGCTTCAAACGCCTGTCTCACGCTTCAAACGCCTGTCTCACGCTTCAAACGCCTGTCTCACGCTTCAAACGCCTGTCTCACGCTTCAAACGCCTGTCTCTCGCTTCAAACGCCTGTCTCTCGCTTCAAACGCCTGTCTCACGCTTCAAACGCCTGTCTCACGCTTCAAACGCCTGTCTCACGCTTCAAACGCTTGTCTCTAGCTTCAAACGCCTGTCTCTAGCTTCAAACGCCTGTCTCACGCTTCAAACGCCTGTCTCACGCTTCAAACGCCTGTCTCACGCTTCAAACGCCTGTCTCACGCTTCAAACGCCTGTCTCTCGCTTCAAACGCCTGTCTCATGCTTCAAACGCCTGTCTCACGCTTCAAACGCCTGTCTCACGCTTCAAACGCCTGTCTCACGCTTCAAACGCCTGTCTCACGCTTCAAACGCCTGTCTCACGCTTCAAACGCCTGTCTCTAGCTTCAAACGCCTGTCTCACGCTTCAAACGCCTGTCTCTCGCTTCAAACGCCTGTCTCTCGCTTCAAACGCCTGTCTCACGCTTCAAACGCCTGTCTCACGCTTCAAACGCCTGTCTCACGCTTCAAACGCCTGTCTCACGCTTCAAACGCCTGTCTCTCGCTTCAAACGCCTGTCTCTCGCTTCAAACGCCTGTCTCTCGCTTCAAACGCCTGTCTCACGCTTCAAACGCCTGTCTCTCGCTTCAAACGCCTGTCTCACGCTTCAAACGCCTGTCTCACGCTTCAAACGCCTGTCTCACGCTTCAAACGCCTGTCTCTCGCTTCAAACGCCTGTCTCTCGCTTCAAACGCCTGTCTCTAGCTTCAAACGCCTGTCTCTCGCTTCAAACGCCTGTCTCACGCTTCAAACGCCTGTCTCACGCTTCAAACGCCTGTCTCACGCTTCAAACGCCTGTCTCTCGCTTCAAACGCCTGTCTCTCGCTTCAAACGCCTGTCTCTAGCTTCAAACGCCTGTCTCTAGCTTCAAACGCCTGTCTCTCGCTTCAAACGCCTGTCTCTCGCTTCAAACGCCTGTCTCTAGCTTCAAACGCCTGTCTCTAGCTTCAAACGCCTGTCTCTAGCTTCAAACGCCTGTCTCTCGCTTCAAACGCCTGTCTCTCGCTTCAAACGCCTGTCTCACGCTTCAAACGCCTGTCTCACGCTTCAAACGCCTGTCTCTCGCTTCAAACGCCTGTCTCACGCTTCAAACGCCTGTCTCACGCTTCAAACGCCTGTCTCACGCTTCAAACGCCTGTCTCTCGCTTCAAACGCCTGTCTCTCGCTTCAAACGCCTGTCTCTCGCTTCAAACGCCTGTCTCACGCTTCAAACGCCTGTCTCTCGCTTCAAACGCCTGTCTCTCGCTTCAAACGCCTGTCTCACGCTTCAAACGCCTGTCTCACGCTTCAAACGCCTGTCTCACGCTTCAAACGCCTGTCTCACGCTTCAAACGCCTGTCTCACGCTTCAAACGCCTGTCTCACGCTTCAAACGCCTGTCTCACGCTTCAAACGCCTGTCTCACGCTTCAAACGCCTGTCTCACGCTTCAAACGCCTGTCTCACGCTTCAAACGCCTGTCTCACGCTTCAAACGCCTGTCTCACGCTTCAAACGCCTGTCTCACGCTTCAAACGCCTGTCTCACGCTTCAAACGCCTGTCTCTCGCTTCAAACGCCTGTCTCTCGCTTCAAACGCCTGTCTCTCGCTTCAAACGCCTGTCTCACGCTTCAAACGCCTGTCTCTCGCTTCAAACGCCTGTCTCACGCTTCAAACGCCTGTCTCACGCTTCAAACGCCTGTCTCACGCTTCAAACGCCTGTCTCTCGCTTCAAACGCCTGTCTCTCGCTTCAAACGCCTGTCTCTCGCTTCAAACGCCTGTCTCACGCTTCAAACGCCTGTCTCACGCTTCAAACGCCTGTCTCACGCTTCAAACGCCTGTCTCACGCTTCAAACGCCTGTCTCACGCTTCAAACGCCTGTCTCACGCTTCAAACGCCTGTCTCACGCTTCAAACGCCTGTCTCACGCTTCAAACGCCTGTCTCTCGCTTCAAACGCCTGTCTCTCGCTTCAAACGCCTGTCTCTCGCTTCAAACGCCTGTCTCACGCTTCAAACGCCTGTCTCACGCTTCAAACGCCTGTCTCACGCTTCAAACGCCTGTCTCTCGCTTCAAACGCCTGTCTCACGCTTCAAACGCCTGTCTCTCGCTTCAAACGCCTGTCTCACGCTTCAAACGCCTGTCTCACGCTTCAAACGCCTGTCTCACGCTTCAAACGCCTGTCTCACGCTTCAAACGCCTGTCTCACGCTTCAAACGCCTGTCTCACGCTTCAAACGCCTGTCTCACGCTTCAAACGCCTGTCTCACGCTTCAAACGCCTGTCTCACGCTTCAAACGCCTGTCTCACGCTTCAAACGCCTGTCTCACGCTTCAAACGCCTGTCTCACGCTTCAAACGCCTGTCTCACGCTTCAAACGCCTGTCTCTCGCTTCAAACGCCTGTCTCACGCTTCAAACGCCTGTCTCACGCTTCAAACGCCTGTCTCACGCTTCAAACGCCTGTCTCACGCTTCAAACGCCTGTCTCTCGCTTCAAACGCCTGTCTCTCGCTTCAAACGCCTGTCTCTCGCTTCAAACGCCTGTCTCACGCTTCAAACGCCTGTCTCACGCTTCAAACGCCTGTCTCACGCTTCAAACGCCTGTCTCACGCTTCAAACGCCTGTCTCTCGCTTCAAACGCCTGTCTCTCGCTTCAAACGCCTGTCTCACGCTTCAAACGCCTGTCTCACGCTTCAAACGCCTGTCTCACGCTTCAAACGCCTGTCTCTCGCTTCAAACGCCTGTCTCACGCTTCAAACGCCTGTCTCTCGCTTCAAACGCCTGTCTCACGCTTCAAACGCCTGTCTCTCGCTTCAAACGCCTGTCTCTCGCTTCAAACGCCTGTCTCTCGCTTCAAACGCCTGTCTCACGCTTCAAACGCCTGTCTCTCGCTTCAAACGCCTGTCTCTCGCTTCAAACGCCTGTCTCACGCTTCAAACGCCTGTCTCACGCTTCAAACGCCTGTCTCACGCTTCAAACGCCTGTCTCACGCTTCAAACGCCTGTCTCTCGCTTCAAACGCCTGTCTCTCGCTTCAAACGCCTGTCTCTCGCTTCAAACGCCTGTCTCACACTTCAAACGCCTGTCTCACGCTTCAAACGCCTGTCTCTCGCTTCAAACGCCTGTCTCTAGCTTCAAACGCCTGTCTCACGCTTCAAACGCCTGTCTCACGCTTCAAACGCCTGTCTCACGCTTCAAACGCCTGTCTCACGCTTCAAACGCCTGTCTCACGCTTCAAACGCCTGTCTCACGCTTCAAACGCCTGTCTCACGCTTCAAACGCCTGTCTCACGCTTCAAACGCCTGTCTCTCGCTTCAAACGCCTGTCTCTCGCTTCAAACGCCTGTCTCACGCTTCAAACGCCTGTCTCACGCTTCAAACGCCTGTCTCTCGCTTCAAACGCCTGTCTCTCGCTTCAAACGCCTGTCTCTCGCTTCAAACGCCTGTCTCACACTTCAAACGCCTGTCTCACTTCAAACGCCTGTCTCTCGCTTCAAACGCCTGTCTCTCGCTTCAAACGCCTGTCTCACGCTTCAAACGCCTGTCTCACGCTTCAAACGCCTGTCTCACGCTTCAAACGCCTGTCTCACGCTTCAAACGCCTGTCTCACGCTTCAAACGCCTGTCTCACGCTTCAAACGCCTGTCTCACGCTTCAAACGCCTGTCTCACGCTTCAAACGCCTGTCTCTCGCTTCAAACGCCTGTCTCTCGCTTCAAACGCCTGTCTCACGCTTCAAACGCCTGTCTCACGCTTCAAACGCCTGTCTCACGCTACAAACGGTCTCTAGCTTGCCAAATTTCTCCTCTGGGCCACTACCCGTGCATCCGCATTTGGCTCCCTTACTTACCCCTCACCTGCCTGCCTCTTCTCACCACCCCTCCCCCACGCTTCCCCTCCTTCCCTAATTCCCCCTTTCTGCCTCACCTCATGTGTAACCTGTGAGGCCCAGGTGCATGCTGGCCACGCTTCTGGCCCTTCCAAACCTTTAGACGCTTCTGGCGCAGCAGCAGCAGGGGAAACATGGGCACACGCGTGCTCACGCTGGATACTCACTTGTAATCCGTGAGCCCCAGGTGCAGGCACGCACGGGGACTACCCTGCACACCTAGCCGCCCTGTCACGTCTGACCCTTGTGACCGTGGAGGCGCTTCTGACCCCGCATCGCATCAGCGGAGGGCGCACACGGGCACATAGTGAGTACTCACTTGTAATCCGTGAGCCCCAAGTGCAGGCACACACGAGGACTGATCTGCACTCCTCGCTCTGCTGCTTGTGACCCTTGAGACGCTTCTGATACCCCAGCAGCAGCAGCAGCAGAGGGGGAGGTGGCGGAGGATGGGGGATGCAACGAGAACCCACCATACTGAGAAGTGCATACGGGCATGGGTAGGGGTGTTGAGGAGAAGTGCAGGCAGGGGAGAGGGAGGGGGGAGGGGGAGAGGGGGGAGAAGGGGAGGAAAGGGAGGAAGTGGGCTTGAAAGTGCGGGGCGAAGGATGTGGGATGCAATGAGATGAGAACCCGCCGTACTGAGGTGCGCATGGGGGCATGTGGATTGGGGCGTGCGGGCCACGGGGGAGGGCGGGAAAAGGGGGAACCTCTGAGTGGAATCGAAAGTCACAGGGAGTAAAGGATTGGGGCTGCAAAGAAAAAAATCCCATACTGATTGGGGCTTGGGGGGCGAGGACATTGGGAGGAGGGGGAGGGTTGGAGGGAATGTGTTGTGATGAGGTGGGAGGGGTTTCAGGTTCTTGAGCGTAGAGCTGTGCATGGTGGGCCTTGCATGGTGTTTTATGCATGGTGCGTCATGCATAGTGCGTTGTGCATGGTGCGTTATGCATGGTATGTAACGCATGGTACAGCAAAGCACAGGGAGCGACGACAAGGTACACACTGAGGGTGATTGTAAACCAATAATCTCAAGAGCAGAGAGTCTCACCAGCATCCTACTTTCAAGAATCAAGGCCGACTAACGGTCCAGCCAAGACACGTGTGACTCACTCGGAACTTGGAGCCGTTGTACAGCGATGGCTGATGCGCCTTGCGCCTCTGCCACTCCTGCCAGCCACCACACCACGCACGTGGGCAGATGGGGGGACGTGGGGAAGAGGCAGGGGCGGGGAGCGGGGGTGAGGTGAGGGGTGTACGTATGAGATGATGCGAGGGTGCTGAGTGTATGGATGTGAAATGAAAGCATTGTGTTGTGCACTGGGGCCTGCAGTTGAAGAGGTGTGATAGAGTCGACTCACACCACGCCCCACCACGACTGATCACCCACCCACCACCACACTCCACCACTCACCGTGTTCATCATCTTCTCAAGCGCGCTGTTGGGGTGGGGCCTGCGGTTGAAGCGCGACGAGAAGTGCACTGCTAGCTGGCAGCGAATGAGGGGGTGAGGTGAGGTGGGGCGAATGGAACACGGATGGGAGAAGTCATGCTAACAATAAAGCGCGACGAGATGTGGACTGCCAGTTGACAGCAGTGGGTGGAAGGGGAAGCAGGAACTAGGAAAGGCAGCAAGTAGGGCGGGGACGGCAGCATTGGAAAAAGAAGAGACGGGAAATGCACTGCCAGCTGGCAATAGTGCGGGTGGGGCAAACAGGAACCAGGAAAGGCAGCAAACGGGGATGACAGCAAATGGGGATGACAGGAGTGGGTAGAGTCACAACGAATGGTGAAGCGCCAGTTGGCAGCAGTGCGGGTGGGAGGTGGGGCAAAGGAAGACGGGGCTGGATGGTGGTAAGTTGATGTGCGGGACTGGGATGAGAGAAGTGATGATGGCATTTAAAGCACGAAGAGATGGGGGACGAGATGGTATGGGATTGGATGGGATGGGATGGGATGGGATGGGATGGGACGGGACGGGACGGGACGGGACGGGACGGGACGGGACGGGACGGGACGGGACGGGACGGGACGGGACGGGACGGGACGGGATGGGATGGGATGGGATGGGACGGGATGGGATGGGACGGGACGGGACGGGACGGGACGGGACGGGACGGGACGGGATGGGATGGGATGGGATGGGATGGGATGGGATGGGATGGGACGGGACGGGATGGGATAAGATGGGATGGGGTGGGATTGGATGGGATTGGATGGGATTGGATGGGATATGATGGGAGGAGCAGAGACGGGAGGAGAAAGTAGGCAAAGGAATAGGCAGGGAGGAAGCTGGGCAAAAGTGCAACGTGTGTTTAGCAGCGGCAGGGAACTCCTTCGAGCGGCACATAGTGATGCTGGCTGGCTGTGAACTACGGATTGCCGGCCACCCACTGGCAGTGCCGCCCACCCACCTGCTCCTCAGGGACGCCTGGTGAGGCGCAGTTGAGGAGGATGAGGAACGCAGACGGGTCCACCTGCGCCCTCGCCTCCTCCTCCACCTGCTGTAGCGACCGCCCCCCTCCCTGCGCTGCATCCTCCCCCTGCTGCTCCTGCGGTGATGACCTCCCCTCCGAGCCCCCCATACCAGCCCGCGTGCACCCCGCGCCCTGCGCCCCTGCGTGCACTTTCCCCTTCTGCGCCCTGTGCCCCGCGCCTCGCGTGCTGCTGACATGAGGGCGCGTAGGAGATGGAGGAAGAGGGGGGAGGGGGAGCGGGAGCGGGTGCATGGGACATCCGTGTGAACGTGGGTGGGACGAAAGGTGGCGCCTAAAGGTGTCGCTGAATGGAGAGCGGAGCATAGCGAGGGTGGGCCGGGCGGGGGTGGGGAGAGCGCAGCTGCGCGGACATCGCGAAAAGGCCCAGCGAGGTGCAAGGGTGGTCTCTCGGGGCCCAGTGAGGTGCAAGGGTGGTCTCTCGGGGCCCAGTGAGGTGCAAGGGTGGTCTCTCGGGGCCCTCGCAAACCCATTCGCTCCCTAGGTATCGGACGCCCTCCCCCGTTTAGCCTTCCCCCTTCAGTTGCCTCCTTTCTCCCTTCTCTCCTCTCCGCCCCCACCCCCACCCCACCACTCCCACCACACACCCCCCTCCCCCCCTCTCCCTCCCCCCCCCCCACCAGCTCCCGTCGTCGGACTGCCTACCCTCTACCCACTCACAGTGCTCAGAAATAAAAAGCGTCTCAAAATAAATTCTCAGCAAAACACCACCAGCGGGTTGCCCACCTTCATACCCACTCACCGCGCCCTCCGCTCCACTCTTCTCGTGCCTTTGACCCCTCTAAACAGAACCTCCGCCAGCCACCACCTCCGCCAGTCACCAGCTTCCGCCAATCACCAGCGCAGCAGGGCAGCAGGCGCGCGGACGGGATGATCGACGTGCGGGGAAGCGGAAGCAGGCGGAGCGGGGGGGAAGGGGGGGGGGGGAAAGGAGAACGGAGAGGGGAAGGAGCGAGGCGCGCGGGCGGGGCGATCAGCGTGGAAGGAAGCGGAAAGAGCAGACGGCGCGACCGCGTGGAAGGCGGGGAAAAGAAGTGGGGTAGGCGCGAGGCGCGGGGGGAGCGAGGGGAATGCACGGGGAGAACGAGGGGCGAGCGGGGTGGGAGACCGACGAGAGGCACAAGGGCGAGCGGAAAGGCCGGGGAGTGAATTTCGTAACGTGATATCTGGCTATTATCTGGAACGCCAGTTCAAAATTACTGGATGTCGTGTACGCGGTACAATCCCTGACCAACAATTTTTATACGAAGGATGGCTCTCACACGATTCATGTGTTCCGCCAATTTTCCCATCGGTATACTCGTTATATTTAAGCGTTGATTTGTTAGGGTTACAGGTTTATTACAGGATGCTACATATCAGGGTTAAGCTTGTATAAAAACAATGAAAGATGACAAAAGTAGCAGAGCTACACCTAAACCACCAATACCAACAGAACAAACAGCACGAGTAGATATAGATTAGTTTTGGCCCTGTTGTTGGCAGCCGTTGCACCTGCAGAGAAGAACCAAGGTAAAGAAATTCACTCAGCATAACGCCACAACTGAAGTAAATAAGGTTTGGCAGCACCAAAATCGCTGCCACGAGTTAGCACATGCTGAAGGTCTGTGGCGTGATATAGCAAGATGACAAGTGGGATGCAACATCGAGCGGGGCTCCACACACAGGTGCTCCCAACCAACCAGACGTACCTTTTGCCTCGGGTGTTGACGATGGCTCGCCTGCACAGCAAACCGGAGGTGAAAGAGAAACAAGGGTGGTAGACCATTCTTTGATGCGTGTTCAAAACAAATGCGCCCTTTGCATCTTATGTCAATGATAGCTCGCCAGCACAGTAGCTTGTGGGTGAAAAGAGAAACAAGGGTGCCGTGATTCCCAGGAGTGTTCGATTGTCCCTTCAGTAGCAAGATTCAACTAAAGCAATGTATGCACCAAGCTTGTGGGGCATGGCAAGCAATGCACGGCTCTCCCCTCCAATCCTCTGCACTCTCTCCACTAAACGCACGTCCCTGTAATTTTCAGAAAACGAGCAACCAGGTGGCACACATACCTTGTGAGGCTTGACTTTGTGAGGCTTGACTCGGACTCGACGGGCGCACACTCTCTGCAGGAGGGAGTGCGGATGGCGGGGAGAACGAGATTGACGTGGACGGAGTGGTTGGGAGGAAGCAGAGGATGGAGATGACGTGGAGTGGTGGGGGAAGGATCAAAGAGACAGTAATGGAAGAGACTGAGGGAGGGGGACGAGGTACGGAGTGGGACAAAATGAAGTACCTGCAGCCATGACAAGGCAGAAACAGGGCTCTAGGGTGGGTGGGATGATGCCCCAAAAAGAGAGAGCAGCACAGTGTGCTACTATAGCGTGCTAATACATGCTTGTAGCGAATCACAGGGTGTCACAGCGTGCTATAAGCATGGCACAGTGAGCTCAACTGCTCAATCTCACCTGCCCATGGCCCCTCTCACCTGCCCATGCCCCCTCTCCCGTGGCTATATTGGAGTCACAAAGAATTCTCAAGAAGATTCTCACCTGGCCCATGGCCGCGGCTGGGTGCTGTGGTGTTGGGCGTGGCAGGTGCAGAGTTACCTTCTGGTATGACGACAATACAAGCATGCGGAGGGGGGAGGGGGAGGGGGAGGGGGAGGGGGAGGGGGAGGGGGAGGGGGAGGGGGAGGGGGATGGAAAGGGGAGGAGGAGAAAGCAGGAGGAGAAGGGGGGGGAGAGAATGGACGAGACGGAGAGGTGTGAGGTGGGGGTGGCAGTGCGGTGGGGGAAAGGAGGAAGGGAGGGAGGAGGAGGGAAGAGAAAGTTATCACAGAAAGAGAGAGGAGCGGCAAGAAATAAAAGCAAGGAGCTTGTCAGCAGCACGCAAAAGAGTCAACGAAGACTCATAAATGAAGTGAGACCTGCTATTCAAACCCAGCTCGTGGCGCTGGTGGTAACCACAAGTGGAAATCGACCTAGAACCACATTCATGGGCTGTGAAGTGAAGAGGAAGGGCAGGTGAGCGGGATGACAGGAAGCACTAAGGCAGGAGAGGCGAAGGAAGCACCTTGTGGAAGCGACGTTCGGAAAAGCTCCTGGCCCGTGGAGCCTGCAGGTGTACGTTGAAGAGATAGAGAAGGACATAGACAGAGAGAATGACAAGGACATACTCCACAATGCATAGACAGCAATAGCCAACTGAGCAAAGGAGGAAGTGACTTATGAGGGGGTAGCATGACTCACAATTGAGGGAGTGCCAGCCGAACAGCCCTCTCTCCTCGTCCATGAGGATGTAAAAGTTCTGCAGCCAGGACTCTGAGGGTGATGGGGGTGGGCGGAAAGGGGGGGTGGGGGAGAAGGGGGGGGGAGGGGGGGGGGGGGGGGGGGGAATGGGTGCGAGGGACGGAAAGAGCAGGATTGTTGAAGATGGGGAGGCATGGGGCATGAAGGAGGGAAGAATAGAGCCATGAGTCTAGATATGGAAGGGCACTGTCGGATGTGCTGGGGGGGTGGAAGTAGGCATACATAACAGAAACAAGGTATGAGAGTTACATGGTTAGACAGATGCATCGTTTCATTCATGTTGACCCTGCTTGAGAGCGCACCTCCAATGATGGCGGAAACACGTGAGGAGGAAATGGGGAGGGCTGCCAAGCAAAGTAAAGCCTGGCCTGTGCGCTCCATGAAGCCCTGCAGGGAGGGGGGGGGGGGAGGAGAGGAGAGGAAGATAAGGGAGAGTGGACAGAAGGGAGCGAGGAGGATAAGTGGGGGGAGCAGGGGACACCACAAAGTAAAGCCATGGCTGTGTGCTCCATGAAGCCTTGCCCGGGGGGGGGGAGGGGGCGAAGAAGATACGGGGAGAGAGGGGGATGACGACAAGGGTAAGGTGAGAGAAGAGTGTGAGAATGATGGAGGAGGAAGAAGGGGGCACAACAGGGTGGAGGATAAGGGAGGGGAAGAGGAGTTCCATTCCCAGTCGTTCAATCAGAATTATGATGTAGTAGAGCTTTGAGACGTGTCCAAAGACAGACGGAAAGGACTCACCCCGAGGAAGAGGTAGTTGGTGGGTGGCACGGCCCAGGTCGTGTTGCCGAAGCTGATGACGAGGTTCGGAAAGACCGAGTCGAAGAGGGTGGCATTGCTGGCAAGTTTGGAAACGGGCAGGGAGATGAATTGGGGAGGAGAAGGCAGCAGGTAAAAGCAAGCTGGAAAATGTTAATATAAGGACAGATGGCTCTACTTTGACACATGGCTCTACTTTGACAGCTGATATCGACGAAAGAGGTGCCTGACGGATGAAAACCAGGAACCTCATCCTTTCACGAATGCTAGAGAGTGTGGGGTGTGGGCACCTGGGAAAGAGGGTGCAATCCCCGAGGGTGGGATCAGAAAAGGCAGAGAGAAGTGGGTCCGAAAACACCTGCATGCAACAGAACACCACGAGGCACCAAGAAAATCACACCAAGTCACCGAGGCAAGCACGGTGAATTCGGGAGTTGTGGAAGTGAGGAAAGAGGTGAGTAAGGAGTTGAGCGGGTATGAACAGAAGAGCTGAAAAGAAAGCTGGGGCGAGTTGACATGACAACAAGGCAGTGCAGTGAAGGTGGCACTGCTGACCTGCTGAGATAAATTCCAAAGCAAAGGCTCCTCATTCCTTCCATGCATACCACAACACCACCCCTCACTGCATTGCACCTTCGCACTTCTCACCCCCACCGCATTTCACCACATTCCACCGCATCGCACCGCATTCCACCGCCTCCCAACAAAGCTCACCGCATCCCGCAGCGAGGCGTAGACGGCGGGCGGCAGCGCAGTGAAGGTGGTGCCGCTGTCGATAATGACGCCGCCCTCCAGGCTGGCCACATCCACTGCTGACAGCGAATCAACGCCCGCCACCTGGCGGCCTCCGATACTCATGCCGGTGATGTTGATGTAATGGTATGGGCTGGGTGACACACGTGCATGTGGGGGATGAGGGAGAAAGGGAATGGAGAGAGGGGAATGAGGAAGAGGGAAATGGAGAAGAGGGAGATAGCAGGTTGCTGCTGTCTCCCACCGGCCAGGCCAGGTGGCCTCCCCTCGTCTCCCCTCGTCTCCCCTCGTCCCCCCTCGTCTCCCCCTCGTCTCCCCCTCGTCTCCCCCTCGTCTCCCCCTCGTCTCCCCCTCTCCCATCAGGCAGAAGGAGAACCCGACGGCATTACCACCACCGCCCACATCATCAGCAGCACTTACAGTCCGTGCACATGTCATAGCACTGCCGTCTGCATGTCTGCCGGCTGCTGCAACCGCCCAGACAGAAGGAGAAGGCGAACGGCATTGCCACCCATGTCAACAGTATACTTACAGTCCATCCACGTGCCACAGTGCTGCTGTTTGCAAGTCCGCGGGCTGCTCTGACCGCCCAATCGCCAGGTGGCCTCCCCCCGTGTCACCTCCGTCCAGACAGAAGGAGAATGCAAACGGCATTACCGCCTCCTCCTGCTCTGCTCCTGCCCCTGTGCCTGTGCCTGCTGCTCTTGCTGCTGCTGGTGCTCCTGCAGGGGAGGCTGGCACTTGTGTTGGCGAGTCCGTGAAGGAGGCGGGAGAGGAGAGTTGGCGGATGACGGAGCGAGGGCCGGAGCCGAAGCCCATGAGCCCGTCCACTGAATAGGGGCTGCTGATGAGCGTGCCGGTCTGTAGGGACGAGCAACTGATATGAGGCATGGAGGTAGGGAGGGTGGTATGGAGGTAGGGAGGGTGTAAGAGGGGTGGAGTTAGATGAGTGAAGCCCATGAGTCCATGAGGCCGCCCACTGAGCAGGGGCTGCTGATGAAAGGAGAAGGGATGACCAACCTTGCTTGCACCATGTTGCTCACTCACCCAATATTCATGGCCAGTCACATCATCCCACAGGATGGAAATCCACTTCATGACATCATTCCATGTGACATCATGCGATGTGACATCATTACAAGTGACATCATTACAAGTGACATCATTCCACGTGACATCATTCCACGTGACATCATTCCACGTGACATCACGTGACATCATTACAAGTGACATCATTACAAGTGACATCATTCCACGTGACATCATTCCACGTGACATCATTCCACGTGACATCATTCCATGTGACATCATGCGATGTGACATCATGCGATGTGACATCATTACAAGTGACATCATTCCACGTGACATCATTCCACGTGACATCATTCCACGTGACATCATTCCACGTGACATCATTCCACGTGACATCATTCCATGTGACATCATGCGATGTGACATCATTACAAGTGACCAAGGTGGAAAAAAACGATTGCGGAAAAAAACGATTGAAAAAAACGATTGTATTTTACGATAGGTTTAGGGAAAAAAAAAAAAACGACGTTTTTTTGTTAGCCAAAAAAAAAAAAAAAAAAAAAAAAACCAAAAAACGATATCAGAACAAAACAAAACAAATAACAACAATCACCATTCACACATACAAGTATGTGTACGAGAACAATTATATTGAAAACATTGTCTATTTATGAAACCGAACATATAGAATAGGAGTGTATCAAGTGAACTTATTCAATAAAAATCGCTATCATCTTCACAAAGACAAAATGTGAGCGACTGGATGAAAAATCTGGCATGAAATCCTTTTTTTTTCATGCTTTTGTTGGTTTGGTAAACCAGCACAGTTAAAAACATGTTAATTACAAAGTAAAGGTAAGCATAAAAAGTGGTTCGAAAAAAACAATTGAAAAAAACGATCGTTTTTTTTCACCCAAATTATTATTTGTTCCCTGACCCTTTTTTATCGTTTTATACGATGGTATGGTACGATATCGAAAAAAACGGCCAAAATTTGAAAAAAAAAAAAAAAAAAAAAAAAAAAAAACGTCGTTTTTTTGCACCTTGCAAGTGACATCATTCCACGTGACATCATTCCACGTGACATCATTCCACGTGACATCATTCCACGTGACATCATTCCATGTGACATCATGCGATGTGACATCATTACAAGTGACATCATTCCACGTGACATCATTCCACGTGACATCATTCCACGTGACATCATTCCACGTGACATCATTCCACGTGACATCATTCCACGTGACATCATTCCACGTGACATCATTCCATGTGGCATCATTCCATGTGGCATCATTCCATGTGACATCATTCCATGTGACATCATTACAAGTGACATCATTCCACGTGACATCATTCCACGTGACATCATTCCACGTGACATCATTCCATGTGACATCATTCCATGTGGCATCATTCCATGTGACATCATTCCATGTGACATCATTCCATGTGACATCATTCCATGTGACATCATTCCATGTGACATCAATCCATGTGACATCATTCCATGTGACATCATTCCATGTGACATCATTCCATGTAACATCATCCCAAGTAACATCATCCCATGTAACATCATCCCAAGTAACATCTTCCCATGTAACATCATCCCATGTAACATCATCCCATGTAACATCATCCCATGTTACATCATCCCATGTAACATCATGTCATGCCATGTGACATCATGCCATGACATGAGACATCCATTTCACCTTCTAGCACCATATTGTTGCACTCACCCAAACAGCACCCGAGGGCTCACGACACTGCTCCCACTCCCTGCCGACCCCTCCAATGGCTGACCGCCACCTGGCACAGACGACGCTGACGTGGCAGCTGCCACTGTGCTCACCCCCGTTTGCGTCACACTCAGGTTAATCACATCAGTCACCAGCGTCCCCTCCGTGCTGCTGCCATCCCCGTAGCGAATCACATACTGACACGTGTCACTTGGGGAGGGCCAATCAGCAGCAGCAGGCTGGGGCGAGGAGCCCGACAGAGAATCAGAGGCATTGGAAGAGGTTGAGAGCGGTAGAGGCTCTGGAACCCCAGTGGTGGGAGATTCGGGCTGAGCAGAACGGGAGATGGTGGTGGGAGTGCGGACTGTGCGGGTGAGGTTGGGAGCGACGCCGCAGCCAATGTTGGGGCGGCCGGTGGGGCAGAGAGGGCTGTTGCAGGCAATGGGTTGCGCTGTGATAGAATTCTCCGGGCGGTAAGGGGCACTCAGGGGCTGCAGGGAGGGGAACAAGGGTGGGGGGAGAGGAGAGAGGGCTGGTAGTGAGCTAGCTCTCGAGGTAGTAGGTGGCGCTCAGGGGCTGGAGGGGCGAAGGGAGGGGACAAGGGAGAAAGGGACAAGGGTTGGGGGCAGGGAGTATTGTCGCTGCAGTGCACAGCGGAAGAACGATGTGCAGTACCAAAAACCTGTTGATCTTGCTGCGAGTGTTTGTTCTTACAATGAGTGTTTGTGCTTGCAACAAGTGCCTGTGCTTACAACGCGTGCTCACCCTTACAGAAGGAGTAGGTTCTTACAACAAGGGAGGAGTCAGTAGCACACTGGATACAGTCACAGGGCACCCACAGCATGTCACTGCCCGTGTCAAAGACCACAGAGAAGGAGCGAGCTGGCAAGGAGAGCGACACGTTCAGATAGTACAGCCTGCGGTGGCAGGGAAGGCGGGGGGAATAGGGCTTGCTGATGCCTACGTCAACTTGATTGATCATCAACCTGGGTGCAGTGGGGTGCAGTCGTTGGGTGGGTGGGACCACGCATTTGGTGGACACAAGGAACGAGATTTGGGGAACGAAGGTGATTTGGCAGTAACAACATGCACAGACACGGCGAGGGTGGAAAGAGAGAGAGAGACAACAGCTGGGAGTGGCAATGGTGACGTGGGGGACAGCTGTGTGTGAGGAGGTGCGGTGAGGGAGAAGCTTGTGGGACTGACAGGACGGTGATGAGCTGAGGACGGAGATGTAGGTGTGGTGTGGGAGGGGAGGAAAACGTGAAGGAGCAATGGAGCATGAAGGGAACGGTGAAGAAGCAAGGAGGGGAGAAAAGGTGGGAAGGGGGCACGGCACAGCAGGGACATGGGTCTGAATGGGCGCATCCGTTACAAACCCACTGCTGCCTGACTGCCATGGCATCACATGTTGGGACGTCTCAAGGCACATGCATGCAGACCCATCCCTCACACCCTGTGCCCACTTCCGCCATACCATCATCTCCACCAAACGAACCATTCCATCATCTCCTCCACCAAACGAACCATTCCATCATCTCACGCCATCCCTCACATCCCTTACCCGTATGGGATGGTTCGGCCTCCCAGGTCGAATGCCGCGACGCCCCTGGCAGCAGCACCTGCTGCTGCTGCTACTGCAGGCGATTCCTGCAATCCACGCGCTCTAGTGGTGCGGACAGACCGCTGTGGGTGCGCTGAGGCTGCGGAATGCGGTGGGGCCCCAAAGGCTGTGAAGATGCGGTGCAGGTCCCTCTGGCGCTGTTGTGTGTGGTATGTGGCGTGCTGCAGGGGAGGTGGGGAAGGGGGAAGAGGTTATGGGAAAGGGGGGGAGGGTAGATGGAGGGAAGGGAGAGGGTAGGAGGGAAGGGTTGGAAATAGTTGGAGAGGGAGGAGGTTGGAAGGGAGAGAGAGGAAGGGAGGAGGGTGGGAGGGGAGGAGGAAACGGAAATGGGAAGGATATATCAGGGCAGATGGCACCGGCTGCATATTGTGTGTCACTGAGAAAGAACGTCAACTGCTATCCGGTGAGTGAGGGATGGGATGGGAACACCAGGCTATGTGGGTCCAGTTCAACCTATTGCAATACCACACACGTGACCTCCGCAGCACATCAACTGCAAAAGTGACTTTGTGTTTCTTGCAATGGGCTGGATGGGGCCCACACAGCTTAATGTTCCCATCGCTCAACAAAAGAAAATACAGAGCGTGGGGGGGAAAGGGAAAGTGTTGAGGGCAGTGGGAGGAAAAACTTCAAGTGACAGCTGGTGAGTGAAGGATGGGAACACCGGGCTATGTGGGTCCAATCCAACCTATTACATGAACACATGACCTCTGCAGCACATTGACTGCAGATTTGACCTTGTGCTTCAAATTGTGCAATAGGTTGGATGGGGCCCACATAGCTTGATGTTCCCATCGCTCAGTTCTTGAAAGTAATTGTGCGATATCTATCAACGTGGTGAAGCTCACAGCAATAAACGGGTATGTATGTACATCCCATGCATGAACTCACATCATCATCACACCCATGCACTGCAGTATGGTGCACAAGAGCCGCCGTCAGCACATGCCCCGTCTCCCCTAAAAGCACCCTGCCCTGCGCATGCCCCCTGTGCTGCCAGGGGGGCAGCCACGTCGCGGATGGGGAGGGGGATGGGCGGGGGAAGAGGCGCGCGAGGGACTGCAGAGAGGAGAGGGGCGGGCAACGGGCGGAGGGGTAGAGGGGGCGGAGGGAGCGGAAGGGGGGAGAGAGAGATTGGGGAGAGGATAGGGGGATGGTATGGCAGGAGAAATTCAGTGAGTAACACTTGGGATGTGTACTGAATGAGGCTGCGCGCGTGAATGCACAGGGAGGACTGCGCTGCAGACGAGATGCTAAGGCTAAGCGCAGGTGAGTTCGTGTAACCAACAACAGAGCAGGCTGGTATTGCTGAAGCCAGTAAAAGGATATGTATGACTTTTTTACTGACATGGGCGGGAGGAAGGATGGCGCGAAAGATAAGATACCAAGCAGGAGCGACTGGGTGGGTGCACCGTGCACGTACGTACCTGACGGAGCAGGATGGTATTATTACTGTGATGTGAGAGTACGAGTAGGAAGATTTCACTCACATGGGGAGGGCGACGCGGGAGGTCGGAACGCTGTGATTGCGCTTCCAGAGAGGCCGCAGAGCCAACCGACACGGGCAGCAGTAGCAGCGCGGCCAGCAGAGCAGGCAGCAACGAGCACGGCGCTGCTGTGTGCACTCGTCTTCTCTGCTGCAGCTGAAGACTCAGTACCCGCGGGGGACTCATTATCGCATCCTCAGCGACAGCCATTCACTCCAGACGCCGCAAATAGTGAAGGAGGCGTCTCGGCAAAAAAAACGTGAAGAGATTTGCCTTTCGCGTGCTGCTGCGCGATTGTCAAGCAGAAACGAGTTCCTTGCAAGAGATATTCGGGAAATTTGTGTTTTTTCCAGCCTTTGAAAAAAATATTTCAGCTACTGAGAATCCCGATTCTGCCTCTTGCAGCCCTTGAGAAGAACAGACGCTCGCACTCTCGGGCGCCGCGCACTCTCGAGGAGACTCGCTTGGCCCCTCTCTTGAGGAGAGGAAACCGCGAAGACAGAACGCGCGGAACGGGAAGGTACAAATCGGTTGCAGATGCGGGAAGGTACAAACCAAGGCCCAGTTGCTTGCTTGCTCGGTCTTTCCATCTCGTCGCGGGCCGAGCGGTGACATCCGACGGCGGAAATCGCACGTGCGATTTCGAATGTCGGTGCGACGGGATTTCGGTCCCGTCAAACCGTACCACAGACATCTGCGCTAGCTTCGAGGTGGAAGGAGGAAGAAAGGCAGGAGGTAGCGGGAAGCAGGTTAGCTGGGGGAAGAAGGGAGGCAGGGAAATATAGTTGACGCGTGCGAAGGGTCGCAAGGGACGGGACGGATGCTGTCGACGGCGCCTCGAATCGACCGTCGCTTGTAGTGGCGCTCTTGCTTGACGTGACAGGCAGCCATGGATTATACTGGATGGAACAACACTGGGTCTGTGAAGGTGGGATTTCGGCGCTAATGGTGGTCATGTGTCTGTGATCCCTCTATGAACACGCGCGGTATAACTCGTGGCAAACCAAGCAACATAAGCATAGGGGTATAAAAACGACTATGACACTTATTCTAATCCATTTTCCAAATGATTTAAGAATTGTTCTTGCTAACTTGCTTGACCTATCACTTGTTTGGTCGCACTGAGTTTTTTGAAGTGGGATTGACCGAAATCAAATCAGAGTGATGTATATATTGAAGTAATTATAACAAAGGCATACATGTATACTGTTGTCTCACAAACTGAAAACAGCGGAGTGGGTTGGATTGATTGGGTTGGGGTACAAATACCTAACCCTAACTGTTTGTACCCCATATAGCATAACCCACTAGAGGCTATAACATTTGACACACCCCCATAGCCTTAGTAGGGAATGCCAAGCAACAAAATGCAACATAAGGCCACAAGACCAGTCACAAGCAAGAGAGAAAACAAAGCTCAGGGTGGATCACAACGTCACCACACAGTCTAAGCACAAACAAGGGACCACAAGGCCAGTTCAAGAGTGTACAAGCTAATATATATGGTACAAACAAACAAGAGGCAAGAACTCACTTCTACAGTCTACTAGACCCAGTCTCAACGAGGCCTAACTGCAGACAAAACCGGCGGTGGTCACAAGGCTGAAGAGCCTTGGTGAAGATGTCTGCAGTGTTGTGTTAGAAACTAGTGACAGGAATGAGATGAACTAGTAGCAGGATGGGTACAAGTATGAAACCCTAATTTGGGTTGTACCCCATATGGGCTACCCCACTACAACCTACACAATAAGTAGCATATATGTTTGACACACCCCCATAGGAAAAGTGGGGGAGAGCAAGGGGTCACAAGACCAGTCAAGAAACGCAAAACAAGCTCAGGGTGGATCACAACGTCACCACACACACTGAGCACAAGCAAAGGGCCACAAGGCCAGTCCACATGCAGAGATATATATATGCAACAAGAGCAGTACAGTGATCAATACCTAGCAAGAGCAAGCATGCAGGTATAAATATAGAGCACAGTACACACAAAGGCTACAGCAAGTGTGGAAACGTAGGCACAAGGCCTAACAAAGTACAAAAGCGCTGATGATCACCAGACGGAAGTGCCTTGGTGAATATATCAGCAGTGTTGGCCCGAGTGGCCACGTGTGCAAGACGAAGCTGACCACGCTGCTGCAACTCTCGAGCCAGGAAGTAACGCAGAGCGATGTGCTTCGTTCTGTACTCCAGTCTGTGCTCCTCACACAAGGCAATGGCAGCCTTGTTATCGACGTACAGAACTGGAGGAGAACGAGGCCGCTCTCCCAGGTCGGTCAGCAGGTAGGTGAGCCAGCGTAACTCCTGAGCAGCCATGGCGGTGGCGTAGATCTCAGCCTCACAACTGGAGCTGAGAACGGAAGCCGAGCGAGTAGAACGCCAAGAAATAGAACTAGAGCCAAGGCTGAAAGTGTAACCCTGTGACGACCGCTGCGTAGCCTGGTCGTCAACCCAAGAAGCGTCTGAGTGCCCAGTGAGGACCACCTCTCGCCGTCCTCCAAGCACGAGCCCCATGCCCGATGTACTGCACAAGTAGCGCAGTACCCTCTTCGCAGCATCCCAGTGCACCTTTCGGTGCCGACCAAGAGCCACGTAGCGAGCCAGAAGGCCAAGAGGGTACGCAAGGTCAGGACGAGTGCAAGTCATCAGGTACATGAGGCAGCCCACTAGCTCTGGGTAAGGACCACTCGGCTCTACGGACTCGTCCGAAGGTGGAGCTGAGAGCGAGTGACCTGTAGCCAGAGGAGTGGACTGTGGCGAGGACCAGGTGAAGCCGAAACGCTGAAGGACCTACTGCACCATGTGTGACTGAGTCAGTGTGATGGTGCGGCGTGCTCGGTCCCGGGTGATCTGCAAGCCAAGGTAGCTGCGCAGCTCACCCAGATCTGTGCACGTGTGTCTCTTCTGCAGTTCGGACTTCACCAGGGCGAGGGCCTCAGTGTCAGCAGTAGCAAAGACCAAGTCGTCGACGTACACGAGGATATAGAACGGCGGCAGCGAAGTGTCGGTGCGCAGAAACAGTGACGGGTCAGCAGTCGAAGGCGCAAACCCAAGAGCCGCAAGTGTAGTCCTCAGTGTGTCGTGCCACTCACGGGGTGCCTGGCGGAGACCGTAGACTGGCCGCCGGAGGCTCCACTGGGTACCAGGAGGGAACGACCCAGTGAAGCCAGGTGGGCGGCGCAGCCAGATCTCCTCGTGCAGGCTGCCCTGTAGGAAAGCTGTGCTGAAGTCAAGGGAGTGAAGCTCGTAGTCACGCTGAGCGGCAACGTGCAGCAGCACCCGAAGAGTAGTCATCTTCGGGGTGGGGGAGAAGGTCTGGAAGAAGTCAACTCCCTCTCGCTGACTGAAGCCTCGAGCAACGTAACACGCCTTGAAGACAGGCGGAGAACCTGGCGGCCGCTTCACCCTGAAAATCCACATGCCATCGACGATGTTCGCCCCGGGAGGGGGAACCTCATCGACGTAAGTGCCTATGGACTTCCAGGATGCCATCTCTGCGTCCATGGCTGCCTGCCACTGAGAGGAGTACTCACCCGCGATCGCCTCAGCGTAAGAGCGCGGTGTGGGGATGTCTATAGCATCCGGGTCTCCCTCAGGGGCAAGCAGCATGGCCACGAGATGAGGCGCAGCGGCTGCAAGACACTCAAGGTCCTCGTGCCTGTCCTCAAGGACGTCCGTGCCAAGAGCACACTCACCCCCGACGGACGGAGGACAGACAGACGCAGACTCAGCAACAAGACTAGCAGCGTAGTCTAGACGACAGGCAGCAGCAAAGTCAACAAGCTCAGCGACCAGGGCAGACGCAGCAGCAGACTCAAACGACGGGTCAGTGACAACAGTGGCTAGCAGACGCGTGACAGTAGGGTGCTCAGCACGAAACCGGTCAGACTCAGGGTCCGCGACGTCAGGCAAAGAGGACGCAGGGGGAGACGGAAGAGGAGGACGCTCCGGAGTAGGGGACCGACGCAGGGCTACAAGGCGTGTGCCGGGGACAGCCGGCTGACGCGGACGAGGAACACGACGACCAGTACGACCAGGACGAACAGGCGAGACAAGACGCGACGCAGGCTCACGACGCTCAGCAAGACCCCCTGTCTGCTCAGTGTAAGGAGAAGGAGCAGGCAGTGGTGAGCCAGGCTGTAACGGAAGACCAGTAGACGAAGGGAGACTAAGAACCTGGCGAAGCACAGAGTCAGGCGGTGGCTGAGACGACGGAGATGGTGGAGCAAAGAACAGGCGCGGCTGGGCAGTGCCACCAGCACCAGCAGCTCCAGCACCCCCAGCAGCTCCAGCACCTCCAGAAGCTCCAGAAACCTCAGCACCAGCTCCTCCAGGACCAGCTCCACCAGCAGCAGCACCCCCAGAACCGGCACCCCCAGTCCCAGGGTCTCCAACCGCAGCACCCCCAACAGCGCCCGAACCTCCAGCGCCAGCACCCCCAGAGCCAGCACCCTCAGCAGCTCCAGCGCCACCAGCACCAGGACCTCCAGCAGCTCCAGAACCTCCAGCGCTCGCACCCTCAGCAGCCCCAGAACCACCAGCTCCAGCGCCACCAGCACCAGGACCTCCAGCAGCTCCATAATCTCCAGCGCCCGCAGGCGCAGCACCCCCAGACTCAGAACTGCCAGACTCAGCACCTCCAGCCCCCTCACATGCAGGCTCAGCACCTCTAGGCTCCACACCCTCAAGCTCCGCACCCCCAGGCTCAGTACCTCCAAGCTCAGTATCCCCAGGCGCTGCACCCCCAGGCTCAGCACCCCCAGAAGTAGCACCCCGAGCAGGACCACCCCCAGCAGGACCTGAGTCACCAGTGACCTCGACCGGCGCAGGTAAGGGAGGAGGGTCTACCTGAGACACACCTGAAGGAGCAGGACCAGGAGCGGGGAGGGGGTCTACCTGGGGAGCACCTGGAGCGAGGAAGAGCGGCGGGGGAGGGAGAGGGGCAGTGCGGTAGGGGAAGAGACGGTAAAAGGGAACCGACTCATCGAACGTGACGTCCTGAGACGCAAAGACACGGCGCGAGGTGGGGTGGTAAAACTGCCAACCAGGCGCGTCAGGGGGAAAGCCAAGGAAGACACAGGGAACAGCGCGAGCGGAGAGCTTGTCTGCGGTGGTATCGCGGACAAAGGCACGAGCACCTCAGACCCGGAAACGCGACGCATCGCCAACCTTCCCCGTCCACAGCAGTGTGGGCGAGGTCTCCGGCAAGGAGACACGGGGCCAGAGGTTGAGCTGATGCGCGGCGTACCGGACCGCAAACGGCCACAGAAAATGGGGGGCAGCCGCATGGATCATGGAGGTACGAGCGACCTCCATGACTAAGCCAATGCGGCGCTCAGCAACCCCATTCTGCTGCGGAGAGGCCGGAAGCGTGAACGACTGGGTGATGCCGTGCTCCGCACAGAAGGCTGCCAAGAGTGTAGACGCAGGACGGGAAACTCCGTCCCGAACCGCTCGCGGAGCTGGAGACGGGCAGCGCGGATCCAAGGGATCAAAACAGCAGGGACCTCCAACAGCAGGGACCTCCATTCTGCTGCGCAAGGGGTAGACCGTGGTGTAACGCGTGTAGTCGTCGACAACCAGCAGGAAGTACCGCTCGTGGCCCTGTCCACGGACGCGGGCTGGGCCCCACACGTCCAGGTGGAGAGTCTGCAGGGGAGCCTCTGTGGGAGGGAACGAGGAGGAGTGAGGAGCGGCGCGCTGCCGCCCCTCGACGCAAGGAATGCAGGGCGGCGCAAGCGAGGGAGGCAGGGCAGGCAAAGACCTGGGAAGACCAGAAACCAGGAAGCGAGAGTGCATGCCACGAAGGCGCTGCACCGAGGGGTGACCAAGGCGGTGGTGCCACAGGAGGGTCTGGTGCGACAAAGCGCGCTACTCGCAGGGGGCCGCCAGCTGACCTGACGCAGACGCAGACGCAGCTACCTGAGGGGACTCAGTGGTCAGGGTGTACAGACTCGAGCCAGGCGCACGGGAAAACGTGGCCAGGTGTCGGCCGGTCCGAGCACACGTACAGTGAGTCACTCGCTGACTCGCAGGAGTGAACTGGTGAACCCCCCTATCCTGGAGGTCAGCTCCACTCACCAAGTTCGTAGAGAACGAGGGGAGGTAAAGACCTGACAGCGAGCCAGACGGGGCGGCCGGACACGGCAGAACCGTGGAGTAGTGGGCAAGGACTGGACCCCCGGAGGGGTCCGCCAGGGAGACTGGAACCGGCCGACTAAGCGGCGTGAGTGTGGTACAGTCGCGAAAGAAGGAGCGGGAAGCTCCTGAGTCAAGGGTGAAGGTGTGCAAGACCGCAGCAGGCGCAGTACCAGAGAGAGCAGACTCACCAGCACCTGGAGCAGGAGACGTACTAGCACCTAGAGCAGCAGCCTCACCAGCACCTAGAGTAGGAGACGCACGAGCACCTAGAGCAGCAGCCTCACCAGTACCGAGAGCAGCAGGCGCTATACCAGGGTCAGGCGGTACGCACAGGTAATAGGCACGGTCAACACTAGTAGGCAATGCATACATGGCAGTGAGAATAGCATCATAGTCAAGAGCAAAGATATCGACCCTCTGTCCAAGCAGCTCCAGCCAGGCGGGGAGCTCAGCCTCGTCGCCAAACTCGGTACGCCAGGCATCGCTCAGACGGGCGAAGCAGCGGGACTCTGTGTGACTAAGCGTCCCGCAAGGCTGACCAGTCCTATCACCTGTGCGAATGACGTACGAGCAGCGAACTGTACTTAAAGACCCCCGACTCTGAGCGTACCACTCATGGAGCTGCTGGGACGTAAGTGTCTCGCGTGGACGCCGCTGTAGCTGCAGCTGGCCACTACCAGACGCTCCCAACTGACCAGCTCCAGGGCGACAGCTACGATGGCTACCGCGACAACCCCAACTAGCGTACCACTCACTAAGCTGCTGGGGCGTGAGAGACTCGCGTGAACGTCGCTGGAGCTGCATCTGGCCACCTGCTAGTAGCAGTAGTAGCACGGGCAGGGCAGGCGCGGCAGGCAGGTAGGCAGGCAGGCAGGCAGGCAGGCCGGCAGGCAGGCAGGCAGGCCGGCAGGCAGGCAGGCAGGCAGGCAGGCCGGTAGGCAGGCAGGCAGGCAGGCAGGCAGGCAGGTAGGCAGGCAGGCAGGCAGGCAGGCCGGCAGGCAGGCAGGCAGGCAGGCCGGCAGGCAGGTAGGCAGGCAGGCAGGCAGGCAGGCGCTCACCAGAGGCGGGAAGAGCAGGCGCTCGCCGGGCGAGCAGGGCCGGCGCTCGGCGGGCGGCGGCCGGGTAGGCGCACGACGGCGGCGACGGCGGGGCCGCAACAGCGGCTGCAGAGTAGGGCCGCGGCAGCTGCAGGGCGGGGCCGCTTCAGCGGCAGTAGGGCAGGTCCGCGACAGCTGCTGCAGGGCGGGGCCGTGACAGCTGCAGTAGGCTCCGTGGCAGTTGTTGCAGGGCAGGGCCGCAGCGGCGGCAGAAGGCTCCTCGGCAGCTGCTGCAGGGCGGGGCCGCGACTGTGACAGGCTGGGGCGACACCCAGGGGGGGTGGCGTCGCGACGAACAGGGGCAGCCGCGGCGCGCGGGGCTTCAGCGCGAAACGTGAGCTGCGGGCGCGGCGCGCGAAGCCGCCGCGGGCTGCGCAAGGACGGCAGCCGCGGCGCGCGGGGCTGCAGCGCGACGCGCGGGCAGCGGACGCGACGCGCGGGGCTGCAGCGCGACGCGCGGGGCTGCAGCGCGACGCGCGCGGTTGGGCAGAGGCTGCGCGCGGGCGGCGAGGGCCTGGCGAGGCGACGCGCTGCCCTGACGGGCCCGCTGGGGCGGCGCGCTGGCCTGACGGGGCCTGCAAGGGCGGCGCGCTGGCCTGACGGGCCTGCAGGGGCGACGCGCGGGCCTGACGGGGCCTGCAGGGGCGGCGCGCGGGCCTGGCGGGGCCTGTAGGGGCGACGTGCGGGCCTGACGGGGCCTGTAGGGGCGGCGCGCGGCCTGACAGGGCCTGTAGGGGCAACTCACAGGCCTGACGGGGCCTGCAGGGACAGTGCGCGGGCGTGACGGGGCCTGCAGGGGCGGCGCGCTCGTAGCTGGGGCAGCGCGCGGGGGAACAGTAGGCAGGCAAGGTAGCAGCAGGCAGCGCGAGGGCTGCACGACGGCGCGCTCAGCGCAGCGCGGCACAAGGCAAGGCGGGGCGCGCGCGTGAGGCGCAGCGCAGGCAAGGCAGGCAAGTCAGGCAAGGCAGGGCGTGGGGTAGCCCGGTAACCGCAGTCGAACATTAGGGAATGGTGGTCCCGGAAAAAAAACGGTCCTACGGACCTACTGCTCTGATACCATGTCAGAAACTAGTGACAGGAATGAGATGAACTAGCAGCAGGATGGGTACAAGTATGAAACCCTAATTTGGGTTGTACCCCATATGGGCTACCCCACTACAGCCTACACAATAAGTAGCATATATGTTTGACATGTTGGCCTCGGAGGCCACGAAGTCCAGACGTGCCTGAAACGCGTCTCTGCAACTCTCCAAGGAGGAAGTACCTGGCGTCGATGTGCTTCACTCTGCTCTCCAGTCGAGGCTCACGACACAGGAGAATCATCGCCTTGTTGTCAGTGCAGAGCTCGGCCGCTCACCAAGGTCAGTTAGCAAGGGCTCCAACGTAGATCTCGGTCTCTGCGGTAGAAGTAACAACAGAGGAGGACCGAGTAGACCTCCACGAAACAGCTCCAGAGCCCAGGCTGAAACAGTAACCCTGCGTAGACCTCTGAGTCTCAACGTCGTCGGCGTAGGAGGAGTCGCAGTGACCGGTGAGTACAACTGGCTGTGTCCCTCCAAGTACAAGCCCCATGTCTGATGTCGTGGCAAGGTACTTCGCCACCCTCTTAGCCGCCGTCCAGTGAACAGGACGGTGTCTCCCAGTCGCAACAAAGCGAGAAAGGATGCTAAGAGGGAAGGCGAGGTCCGGGCGAGTGCACGTCATCAGGTACATGAGGCAGCCCACCAGCTCTGCGTAGGGACCACTGGGCTCGAACGGCTCGTCAGGAAAAGGCCCAGTGAGTCTGTGGTCTACAGCAAGAGGGGTGGGTGTAGGAGAGGAGTGCTGAAGCCCGAACCGCTAAAGGACCTGCTGCACCATGTGTGACTGAGTCAGAGTGATGGTGCGAGCGGCTCTGTCCCTGGAGATCTGCAGGCCAAGGTAGCGGCGCAGTTCCCCAAGGTCAGTGCAGGTGTGTCTCTTCTGCAGTTCGGACTTCACCTCCGCCAGTGCAACTGTGTCGGCTGTGGCAAAAACCAAGTCGTCAACGTAGACCAGAACGAAGAAAGGTGTGCGCCCACGACGAACAAACAGCGACGGGTCGGCGGAAGACGGCTCAAACCCGAGGTCGGACAGAGTAGAGCGGAGAGTGTCGTGCCACTCACGGGGTGCCTGGCGGAGACCGTAGACCGGTCGTCTGAGGCTCCACTGGGTCCCAGGCGGGAAGGTGCCAGTGAAGCCCGGAGGACGACGCAGCCAGATCTCCTCGTGTAGGCTGCCCTGCAGGAAGGCAGTGGAGAAGTCGAGGGAGTGTAGCTCGTAGTCCCTCTGCGCCGCTACGTGAAGTAACACCCGAAGAGTGGTCATCTTCGGGGTGGGCACGAAGGTCTGAAAGAAGTCAACTCCTTCGCGCTAACTAAACCCTCTAGCCACGTAGCGTGCCTTGAAGACTGGGGGAGATCCCGGCGGCCGCTTCACCTTGAAGATCCACATGTCGTCAACTATGTTCGCCCCTGGAGGGGGAACCTCGTCGACGTAGGTGCCTGAGGACCTGTAAGAGGCCATCTCTGCGTCCATGGCAGCTCTCCACTGAGAGGCCCAAGGCCCTGACACTGCCTCAGCGTAAGTGCGAGGAGTAGGTATGTCAGGAGCGTCGGGGTCTCCCTCAGGAGCGAGCAGCATGGCACAGAGATGAGGCGAAGCGGCTGCCAGGAACTCTAGCTCAAACTGTCTATCCTCTAGGACGGCACAGCCAAGGGCAGACTCACCCCTGGCGGACAAAGAACGGACAGGAGGAGCGGCCACAACACGAGTGGCGTAGTCAAAGTGACGCGTAGCAGTAAAGTCAGAGACTGCGGCAGTGAGGATCGCGAAAGAGGAAGGAGAGGCACGAGGGTGTGTAACAAGAGAGGCGAGAACACGAGAGAGAGTGGGGCGGTACGTGCGGTAGTAGTCAGTGACCGGAGTGGACAGGGAGGCAGTGAGGGACGACTCAGGAGGACGAGGAAAAACAAATGGTCAGTGACAGGTGACGAGGGACGAGCACGAGGAGGACGAGAGGCCCAAGTGTGGGCGAGAGGAGAGGGAGACGGAGGAGACTGAGAACGAGGGAACACAGCCGGAGCTGAGTCCGGAGGAGGAAACGTCGGACCGAACACAGGAGGAGAGGAGGGGAGACCAAGGGCCCGAAGGCCAGTAACAGAGGCCGGAGGCTGCTCCGGCTGCTGCGGCTGCTGCTGCTGCTGCTGCTGCTGCTGCTGCTGCTGCTGCTGCTCCCGCTGCAACTCCAACCTCTCACGCTCCACCCGCTGCTGAACCTCCAACCTCTCACGCTCCAAACGCTGCTGCTCCTCACGCTCAAGACGAAGACGGGCCTGGTGTCGAGTCGGGTAGGAGTGAGGAGGAGGAGTGGTGGCAGGAGACGAAGAAGAAGAAACGGCTCCGCCCTTCACAGTACCCGGCTGAGCACCCCCAGAGCGAGTACCCCCTGCGGCAGCACGACCAGCACCAGTAGGAGGTGTACCCGCACCCCCAGTCGTGGTGCCTCCAGTGGCACCAGCACCAGCCCCAGACTCTCCAGCTCCAGAAACACCACCAGCTCCAGCACCACCACCAGCTCCAGCACCCTCGGAACGGGCAGCTGCGGCAGGTGCACGCTCAGCTCAAACGCCAACACCCCCAGAACGGGCGGCTCCTGTAGGTGCACGAACAGCTCCAACGCCAGCACCCCCAAAGTGAGCACCGCCAGAGCCCTCACCTCGAGCACCAACACCCTCAGAGTCCGCAGTGGCCGGTAAAGGAAGCGCTGACGGCTGCTGCGGAGGCTGTGAGGACGACTGTGGGGAAGGAGGAGAGACCTGGGGGGGTACCGAGGGGGGGGGAGTAGCGTGGGACACACCAGACGGAGCGGGAACAGGGGGGGTTAACGAAGGAGCAGGTGCGGGAGGAGGAGGAGCCGGAGCCAGGAAGAGGGGAGGGGGGGGAACCGGGAGACCTCGACAGGGGTACCGGACGTAGTAGGGGACGGACTCGGACGTCACGAGAGTCAAAGAACCGGTGGGAGGGAGGGTGGTAAAAGGTGAAGTCAGAGGAGTCCTCTGGGAAACCAAGGAAGACACAGGGGACGGCGCGAGGCGAGATCTTGTCCGCAGAGGTGTCGCGGACAAGAGCCAAGCAGCCCCAGCCACTAAGGTCGTATCCCAGCCTGGTGTCAAGAAGTTGGTGTGATGACACCAACTCATTCTGCGCTCGCGATTGATCCAAAACAAAACTTGGCCATTGCGATTGGTCGAGCGATATTTTTGGACCAATCGCATGCGTAGAATGAGTTGGTGTCATCGCACCAACTTCTTGACACCAGGCTGGGATACGTTCTAAACATCGACGCAACACCAGGGGACCCTGTCCAAAGACTGGTCGGTGAAGCCTCTGGCCGAGAGACGCGTGGCCAGAGGTTCAGCTGGTGAGCGGCGTACCGAGCCGCGTAGGGCCACAGAAAATGGGGCGCACGGGCGTGGATCATGGAGGTGCGGGCAATCTCCATGACCAGGCCTAAGCGGCGCTCAGCAACCCCATTCTGCTGTGGAGAGTCTGGAAGAGTCCAGGACTGGGTGATGCCCTGCTCAGCACAGAATCTGGTGAGAACGCCGGAGCGAAACTCACCCCCACGGTCGGAGTGGAGACAACTGACACGACGACGACGAGTACTCTCGGTGGCGAGCAGCCACCGGATCAGCGTAGAAGTCACGTCAGACTTCTTCGCCAAAGGGAACACGGTGGTGTACCGAGAGTAGTCGTCAACGACCACCAGAAAGAAACTCTCCCGCTCAGGGCCAAGACGGCGAGCGGGGCCCCAGACGTCTAAGTGGAGTGTCTCGAAGGGCTCGTTGGCCGGAAGAAGGGAGGAGGAGTGAGGGGTGGCGCGCAGCCGACCCTGGACACAAGGACCGCAAGGAGGAGCTGGGGACGGCGTGAGTGGCGGAAGGACTTGGGGGAGGCCTAAGACAAGACGCTGACTGGACATAGCGCGAAGACGAGGGAGGGACGGGTGACCAAGGCGGTGGTGCCAGAGGAGGGAGGGGTGGGCAAGCGACCGACACGAGCACGACGCAACAACTAGACCGGACACAACAACCTGACTGGACCCGGCTACCTGGTGGGACGGAGGAACCTGACGGGGGTCGGTGTGGAGGGTGTACAGACCGGAGCCCGGCTCCTGGCGAAAAGTGGCCAAGGGGGCGTACGTGTCACCGTCCACACAGACCGCGGTGTCACCAGAAGGCTCAACCCAGACCCCGACGTGCTGTCTCGCCAGGGGGCCCACACCAACCAGGTTCCTAGAGAACGTAGGAACGTGGAGGCCAGTCAGGGAACCGGAAGGGGCAGCTGGGCACGGGAGGGTAGTGGCGTGAGTCGCAATGACCGGTCCCGAAGAGGGATCGGCAATTGCTATAGAGACTGGGGCCGGCAGCGGAGAGAGAGTCGTGCGGTCGCGGAAGAAGCACTGCGTCGCTCCGGAGTCCAGCTTGAAGGAGAGAGACGCGTCCGCCGAGGGAGTACCTGTACTAGTAGCTAAACAAGATCCTACACTAGCACCTACTCTAGCAACAGGCAAAGATCCTACGCTAGGTACAGGCAAGTACACAAATACAGGAGCACTATAGTCAGCATTTGCATACATGGCATAAGACCTAGCATCATCCATAGTCATATCAAAAACAGAGATACCACGAGCAAGAAGTGTCCCCCAGCATGGCGGTAGGGGAGCGGAGGGGCCGTGGTGCAAGAGGTAGAGGTCGTCGAGACGACTGAAGCAGCGTGCAGCAGAGTGGTCAGGGCGGCCACAGTACGAGTCCCTACGTGGACCCGTAAGGATCCAGTACTCACAGGGACCAACGTCGCGGCCGGCCGAGCGAGGTCCCCGACTGGAGGGGGCGCTGCTGCGCCTAGTGCTCGGGGGACCCGCAGACCTCCACTGCTGCGGAGGGCCCCACTGCTGAGGCTGCTGCTGCTGTCCCTGCCGCTGCTGCTGTCCAGGCGGTGGCAGCTGCTGAGAAGCCGGCTGCTGCTGCTGGAACCCCTCACCACCAGTGAAAACTCCACCGTCGAGAGGAGGGCCGTCAGGTCCCGAGCCACCCCCACCACCACTCCCACCACCTGCTCCACCGCCACCGCCACTACCCGCACCACCTCCAGTACCCCCGCCGCCCTTCCCGCCCTTCTTACCGGCCTTGCCACGTTTCTGTCCGCCAGAGACAGAAACAGCCGCCGTCTCCTCAGAGGCAGAAGACGTGGGGGTGGCAAGTGAGGCAGTGAAGGTGGGAAGCTGTGGTACCGCACACCCCTCAAAAAGACGAGGAGGAGGCGCGGAAGAGGCAGAGGCAACAGGTTACTCTCGATCTTCGAGAGAGCAGTCTCAAGAAGATCGATGGTAAGCTCAGTGGGGTGCTTCAGAAGAAGCGCGTCGCGGGCTGTGGCTAGGCGGTCAGGGAGGCGAGTGACTAGCCAGTGAATAGTGAGCCACATAGGGGGCGGGGCAAGGGCAAGCTGGTCCTCAGTGCAAGCAGCGCGAAAGCGAGCGTCAAGGGAGCGAAGGTGGGTAGCGAGGTCGAAGACAGTCTCAAAGGAGGTGAGGTCAGGGTAGATAAAGGGCACAAGGAGATGATTGAGGGAGGCAGAGGAGGGAGTGGAGTAGCGAGCAACAATGGCCTTATATAAATCGGCGGCAGACTCGACCTGAGTGAAGTGGACTGCCTCTGTCGGCGGGAGAAGGTCGGTCAGGGCGAGGCAGGCAGCGGCGTCACGAGACTCCCACACGTCGCGAGCGAGGAACTGGCGCTGGTACTCGGCCTCCTGCTCAGGAGTAGGCGGTGGGGTAGTGGGCAGCGGTTTAGGCTGTGGAGGGGCTGTCTGAGTACTGGACGCGTGTGCGAACAGGTGCACGCCATCCTGCCGCTGGCTCTTAAGGTGGCGCTGCGCCTGCGTAAGCCACGTACTAAAGTCAACAGGTCTCCCCTCAGGGTCAAAGCGAAGTACTCGGGAGGTCGCCATAGGGGGCGAAACTGAGAGAGCGCGGCTGCCAGCCGCGGGAGGGCAGGCGCGCAGGCGTGCAGGCGGGCAGGCGGCGCGGCGTGCGGACACGCGGGCGGCGCGGCGCACTAGCCGGCGGGCGGCGTGGCGGGCCGACGGGCGGGCGGAGCGGTGCGCTGGCTGGCGGGCGATGCGGCATGGTGGCGCGCGGGCGGCGAGCTGGTGCGCGGGCGGGCCGTCCGTGGCGCGCTTGCGTGGCTTGCTGGCGTGCGCGCCGGCGTGGCGCGCTGGTGTGGCGTGCTGGCGTGCGCTTTAGCGGGCGCGCTGGCGTGGCGCGCTGGCGTGCGCGTAGGCGTGCGTGCTGGCGGGCCAGCTGGCTAGGGCGCTGGCGGGCCTGCTGGCTAGGCGGTTAGGGCAGACGGGGAGGAGAGAGGGGGGGAGGGGGGAGGGGGGTGGGACACGCCAAGGCTAGAGATGGCCTAAGTCTAGGAACGGCGGAGACTGGGTGTGGCCTAGGAACGGCGAACCTACTGCTGATACCATCTTACAAACTGAAAACAGCGGAGTGGGCTGGATTGATTGGGTTGGGGTACAAATACCTAACCCTAACTGTTTGTACCCCATATAGCATAACCCACTAGAGGCTATAACATTTGACATGTTGGCATACCTGATGGGCATATTAACATTCCCAAACGTTTCCCTTAGCGCATCGCTTCATAACGAGGCAGCGCAATTGTACTAGCATCGCGTTAAGCTCATAAAGAGCATGCTGGCAGCACGAAACCCACTCGAAGGTCAACAGTCGCTGGTAGTCAACAGTCGCGACTATTGACCGCCCAGTAACTGTACTTTGAGGTGACACGATGCAACACGGTAACCGTCGAACATAGCAATAGTCACGATTACTGTAGTAATTCAATGCAATCAATAAAAGAATGTACACATGGCTAGCTATGATTGCTATTTTAGCCAGCAGCTAAAATAGTGAACCCCCCCCTTCTAGTTGGGTCCACTAGAAATCTCATGAAAAGTTCCAGAAAATTTGGAATGTGTGTGTGTGTGTTTTTTTTTTTTTTTTTTTTTTTTTTTTTTTCGAACAGGGCAAGTCCCAAACTAGTGACAAGACCGATTTGGATACGATCAGTCGCAACATGAACTAAGTTGTCGCAAGCTTGCAATGACAGTTCCACTTCTCCCACCCATCCAAATCCGCACCAAACACAACACATCACAAATTTCACAACGCCAGCATACACACAATGTTGAGCTAACGAAAAACAGAGAGATATACTAGAGTAGCAAACAGAAGAACGACGAGGTGACTTGAGAGGAGAGAGATAGAGCCCGACGGGAATTGGAACGGGAAGGGAGGGGGTATCGCGAGGGCAATTTACCGTACAAGGGGGGAGATTGCGGGTGACGGCAAAGGGAGGAGGAGATCGCGTAGGTGACTGGAAATGGGGGATCGCTACGAGATAGCGAGCGCGACGGGGAGAGGGGGGGAAATAGCGAGCGCGACGGGGTGAGGAGGGGGAGATAGCGACGGCGCGAAACGTGATCGGAGATAGCGACGGCGCGAGACGTGCTTGCTGGCTTGGATTATGGCGCGAGACGTGACTGGAGGGGAGGCCGTGAGCGCGAAGGCGATGCGACGACAGGTGCACGTGAGCGCGATGGCGACGGGAACGTGAGCGCGATGCCGATGGGAGGGGAGGACGTGAGCGATAGGAGATGAACTGGGGAAGGAGAAAGGCGACGGGAGGGAGAGCGCGAAGGCGACGAGAGGGAGAGCGCGAAGGCGACGAGAAAGAGAGAGCGCGAAGGCGACGAGAAGAGCGGACAAGGGACGGGAGGGAGAGCGGACAGACGACGGGAGGGAGAGCGGACAGGTGACGGGAGGGAGAGCGGACAGGCGACGGGAAGGAGGGAGGACAGAGGACGGGAGGGAGGGCGGATAGGCGATGGGAGGGAGAGCGGACATCAGAAAAATGTAGAGGGCGTTTCGGGTGGTAAACGCCCTCCTATGCCTCGTTTGTGTTGTGCAGATTGTGATTTACGTCGAGGGCAATAAACCACCCAGGGTATTTGTCAAACATTATACATGTTGTATTTGTGTAGGCTGTAGTGGGTTAGCCTATAGGGGGGTCACAACATTAGGGTTTTATATTTGTACTCACAATCCTTGCTAGTCCATCATTCCTGCCTGTTCATTCTGACATGGTATCAGAGCAGGTCCTTTGCTAGGACCGCTCCTAGGGCCCACCGCTACCTACCTACCTACCTACCTATCGTGCGCCCTCGTGCGCCCTCGTGCGCCCTCGTGCGCCTCTCACTACCGAGCGCCCTCGTGCGCCTTAGCGCCCTTGTGCGCCTCTACCTACCGCACGCCCTCGTGCGCCTTAGCGCCCTCGTGCGCCTCTACCTACCGCGCGCCCTCGTGCGCCTCTACCTACCGCGCGCACGCAGCCCGCTAGCCACCCGCGCGCGGCTCGTTTTTAACGCGCGCGACTCGCTAGCCGCCCGTGCGCGGCCGATTTTTCGCGCGCGCGCCTCGCTAGCCGCCCGCGCGCGGCCGATTCTTCGTGCGCGCGACCAGCTAGCCGCCCGCGCGCGGCTTAGGGTTTGTCACGCGACCCGTCGCAGCCTTGTGCGGCTCCGCGCACTGCTCGAGAGCTGCCCGCCGCTGCAGGCTCTCGCCGCCCGCCGCGTCGCCTTTCCCGTGGCGTCGTCACCTCCCTACCCGCTCGTGGCGGCCCTTTCAGCCGCCGTCGCGGCTCCTTACCCACGCATCGCGGCCCCTTAGCCGCCCGTCGCAATCCCTCAGCCGCCCCTTCGCGGCTTCGACTTCGTCTGCAGCAGCTGCCGCTACCGAACCTGCAGCAGCAGCCGCCGCCGACCTGCAGCAGCTGCCGCCGCCGAGCCTGCAGCAGCAGCCGCCGCCGACCTGCAGCAGCTGCCGCCGCCGAGCCTGCAGCAGCAGCCGCCGCTCGACCTGCAGCAGCTGCCGCCGCCGAGCTTGCAGCAGCAGCCGCCGCTCGACCTGCAGCAGCTGCCGCCGCCGCGCCTGCAGCTGCAGCCGTCACGACCCTGCAGCAGCAGCCGCCGCCGAGCCTACAGCAGCGGCCGCCGCCGACCCTGCAGCAGCAGCCGCCGCTCGACCTGCAGCAGCTGCCGCCGCCGAGCCTACAGCAGCGGCCGCCGCCGACCCTGCAGCAGCTGCCGCGGAGCTCCCTGCTACGACCTGGCCCCGCCCCGCTGTTGCAGCGGCCACGCTGTCGCCACTGTCTTGCGCCCGCCGCACCAACCACTGGTGAGCTTTGCCGTGCTAGCACTGCTACCGTTACTGCTGCTGCTACTGCCTTTACTGCTCCTGCTGTTGCTGCCGCTACTGCTGCTGCTCCTGACGTGGCCAGATGCAGCTCCAGCAGGCTCGTGAGTGGTCAGCCGGCTTGGGCAGTCGGGGTGGCCGTAGTGGTAGTCGCTCTGGAGTGCGTCGTTCGGGAGCCTCTGGTAGTAGACCGGTGCAGCAGACGTGCCCTCTTCTGCTCCAGCAGGCTCGTGAGTGGTACGCCGGTTTGGGCAGTCGGGGTGGCCGGCGTGGTAGTCGCTCTGGCGTGCGTCGTTCGGGAGCCCCTGGTAGTGGACAGGTGCAGCAGCCGTGCCCTCTTCTGGTCCAGCAGGCTCGTGAGTGGTACGCCGGTTTGAGCAGTCGGGGTGGCCGTAGTGGTAGTCGCTCTGGCGTCCGTCGTTCGGGAGCCTCAGGTAGTGGACAGTAGCAGCAGCCGTGCCCTCTTCTGCTCCAGCAGGCTCGTGAGTGGTACGCCGGTTTGAGCAGTCGGGGTGGCCGTAGTGGTAGTCGCTCTGTGAGTGAGGCAGCCGCTCTCGGTGCCAGTACGTCTGTTGCCCTCGGTGCAGGTGAGGCTACCACTCCCGGTACTCGCGTGTCTGCTACTCCAGGTGCTGGTGAGCCTACTGCTCTAGGTGCTAGTGCGTCTGCTGCTCCAGGTGCTCGCGTGTCTGCTACCCCAGGTGATGGTGAGGCTGCTGCCCTAGGTGCTAGTGCACTTGTCTGTTCCCCCTGGTACTGAGTCGACTGCAGCACTGCACACCTTCACCCTGGACTCAGGTGCTTCTCGCTCTTTCTTTCGTGACCGCACTGTCCTTGAGCCACTCGCTCGGCCAGTTGCTGTCTCCCTTGCTGACCCCTCTGGGGGTCCGGTCATTGCGACCTCCTCCACTGTCCTTCCTTGTCCTGCGGTCCCGTCCGGCACACTGTCAGGTCTCTACCTCCCCTCGTTCTCTACGAACTTGGTGGCGGGTTGTGCGCTCCAGGACTCGGGTGTTCACCAGTTCACCCCTGCCTACGAGCGCGTGACACACTGCACGTGTGCTCGGACGGGTCGCCACCTGGCTACTTTCACTCGAGAGCCGGGGTCGGACCTGTACACACTGACCACTGAGTCCCCTCAGGTAGCTGCGTCTGCGTCTACGTCTGCGTCTGCGTCAGGTCAGCTGTCCGCCCCCTGCTCGTGTCGCTCTCTGGCGCATGAGACTGTCCTTTGGCACCACCGCCTTGGTCACCCGTCTGTGCAGCGCCTTCGGGCCATGCACAAACGGGACCTTGTTGCTGGTCTTCCCAGGGTGCTCCCTCCCCTTCCCGACTCACCTGCTCCTCCCTGTCTTCCCTGTGTCGAGGGGCGGCAGCGCGCCGCTCCTCACTCCTCCTCCTTTCCCCCGACGACTGCTCCTTTGCAGACACTCCACATGGACGTGTGGGGCCCAGCCCGCGTCCGTGGTCAGGGTCAGGAGAGGTACTTCCTGATTGTTGTTGACGACTTCTCGCGCTACACCACGGTCTTCCCCTTGCGCACCAAGGGTGACGTCCCTGATGTCTTGATCCCTTGGATCCGCAGATCTCGTCTCCAGCTTAGTGAGCGTTTCCGCTCCGACTTCCCTGTCCTGCGTCTGCACTCTGACAGAGGTGGAGAGTTTTCCTCTGGCCTCTTGGAGGCCTTCTGTCAGCAGGAGGGCATTGAGCAGTCGTTCACGCTTCCGGCCTCTCCACAGCAGAATGGGGTTGCTGAGCGCCGCATTGGCTTGGTCATGGAGGTCGCTCGTACCTCCTTGGTTCATGCGGCTGCCCCCCACTTTCTGTGGCCGTTTGCAGTCCGATACGCTGCGCATCAGCTCAACCTCTGGCCCCGTGTCTCCTTGCCCGAGACTTCTCCGACACTGCGTTGGACGGGAGAGGCTGGCGATGCGTCGCGTTTTCGGGTCTGGGGATCCCGAGCTTTTGTCCGCGACACGTCCGCGGACAAGCTCTCCCGTCGCGCTGTCCCCTGCGTCTTCCTTGGCTTTGTCCCGGACGCCCCTGGTTGGCAGTTCTACCACCCCACCTCGCGGCGTGTCCTGGCCTCTCAGGACGTCACTTTTGACGAGTCCGTCCCCTACTACCGCCTCTTCCCCTACCGCACTGCCCCGCTCCCCCCCCCGCCTCTCTTCCTCGCTCCAGGTGCTGAGGTACCAGACCCCCTCCCCCCTCAGGGTGCCGCTCCCTCAGGTGTGTCCCAGGTAGACCCGGGTGAGCCTGTCGAGGTAGCTGTTGACTCTCGTCCTGCTAGGGGTGCTGAGCCTGGGGGTGCTGCGTCTGGGGGTGCTGAGCCTGGGGGTGCTGCGTCTGGGGGTGCTGAGCCTGGGAGTGCTGAGTCTGGGGGTGCGGAGCCTGGGGGTGCTGAGCCAGGAGGTGCGGAGCCTGGAGGTGCGGAGCCTGGAGGTGCTGAGCCTGGGGGTGCTGAGTCTGGGGGTGCTGAGTCTGGGGGTGCTGAGCCTGAGCGTGCTACACCTGGAGGAGCCCTCTCCTCCCAGCAGCTGCAGGAGAGGTACCTCGAGTACTGCCGCCTCCGGAGAGGTGCTGCTGGAGCTCGTCCCGGTACTTCCCCTCCTACCCAGGAGCTCCCCCCCATTCAGCAGATCCGCGAGTGGTACACACGGCGCTGCAGTCTTCGGAGTGGTGCTCCTGGTGCTGCGGACCCTGGGGGTGGCGCTGCTGCTGGTGCTGAGGACCCGGACGTGGGAGCTGCTGCTGGTGCTGCGGACCCGCCTGGTGGAGCTGCTGCTGGTGCTGAGGACTCGGACGTTGGAGCTGCTGCTGGAGCTGAGGACCCGGGCGGTGGCGCTGCTGCTGGTGCTGAGGACCCGGACGGTGGAGCTGCTGCTGGAGCTGAGGACCCGAGCGGTGGCGCTGCTGCTGCTGCTGAGGACCCGGGCGTTGGAGCTCCTACTGGTACTGAGGACCCGGCCGCTGGAGTCTCCTCTGCTTCTGGAGACGCTGCGCGGCCGCGACCGTACTTCGTACCACTCCTTCAGCAGGTTCTTGGGCAGGCTCCTCCTCCTTGTCCTCCTCCCTCCGTAGAGTGTCCTCCGCCTATCCAGCCGCAGTCATAGTTACCGCCTACCTCGCCTCTCCCTGCTCCCTCTCCTTACACTGGTCCCACCGGAGGTCTTACAGAGCGTCGTGAGCCTGAGTCTCATCCTGCGTCGCCTGTTCGTCCTGCTCGCACTGGTAGTCGTGTCCGTCGTGAGCGTCCTCCTCCTGTCCCAGGCACTCACTACATGACTCTGCGTCCCTCTACTGCTCCTCAGCGTGTCCCTCTACCGTCTCCTCCTGCGTCCTCTTTGCCTGACGTTCCGGACCCTGAGTCTGACCGGTATCGTGCTGAGCACCCTACTGTCACGCGTCTCCTCGCTACTGTTGTCACTGACCCTACCTTTGAGTTCTCGGCTGCGTCTGCTCTGGTCGCTGAGTTGGTTGACTTTGCTGCTGCCTGTCGTCTAGACTACGCTGCTAGCCTTGTTGCTGAGTCTGAGTCTGAGTCTGAGTCTGTCTGTCCTCCGTCCGTCGGGGGTGAGTGTGCTCTTGGCACGGACGTCCTTGATGACAGACAGGAGGAGTTCCAGTGTCTTGCTACTGCTTTGCCCCGTCTCGTGTCCTTGCTAGTTGCACCAGACATCCCGACCCCGCGCACTTACGCTGAGGCGATGGCGGGTCCCTACTCCTCTCAGTGGCAGACAGCCATGGACGCCGAGATGGCTTCCTGGAAGTCCACACGCACCTACGTCGACGAGGTTCCCCCTCCTGGGGCGAACATCGTCAGTGGCATGTGGATTTTCAGGGTGAAGCGGCCGCCGGGTTCTCCGCCTGTCTTCAAGGCGCGTTACGTGGCTCGAGGCTTCAGTCAGCGAGAGGGAGTTGACTTCTTCCAGACCTTCTCCCCCACCCCGAAGATGACTACTCTTCGGGTGCTGCTGCACATAGCCGCTCACCGCGACTACGAGCTTCACTCACTTGACTTCAGCACTGCTTTCTTGCAGGGCAGCCTGCACGAGGAGATCTGGCTGCGCCGCCCACCTGGCTTCACTGGGTCGTTTCCTGAGGGTACCCAGTGGAGGCTTCAGCGGCCGGTCTACGGTCTCCGCCAGGCTCCGCGTGAGTGGCACGACACACTGAGGACTACACTTGCGGCTCTTGGGTTCGCGCCTTCTACAGCTGACCCGTCGCTGTTCCTGCGCACCGACACTTTGCTGCCGCCGTTCTACATCCTCGTGTACGTCGACGACTTGGTCTTTGCCACTGCTGACACTGCAGGACTCGCCTACGTGAAGTCGGAGCTGCAGAGGAGACACACGTGCACAGACCTGGGTGAGCTGACAAGCTATCTTGGCTTGCGGATCACCCGGGACAGAGCACGGCGCACCATCACCCTGACTCAGTCACACATGGTGCAGCAGGTTCTCCAGCGCTTCCGCTTCACGTACTCCTCGCCTCAGTCCACTCCTCTGCCTACCACAGAGGAGACGCACGATCGCTCACCTGACACAGACCGCTTCCATTGTAATTAACGGATTAAAAGAAGACGCGAGATACGAGCTGGATAAAAAACTCGCTCGACAAAAGTCAGGTGTTGGGTGCGTGGAAAGTAGAATCAGTAAAGAGCTAGGGAACTTGCACGAGAGGGAAGGTGCTGCTGGAGCGGCGAGCGGAAACAGAACGAAACACTTTGAAAAGTCGAAACACCTACGAACAAATGGCAGTCATACCTCGAGTTAAGGTAGCATCGGGGTAGGTGGAGTCGCAGGAGCTAACTGACGGGAGCAGACACACAAACCGAGCAGAAACAAGCGAATGAAAAAACGACGGGATATGCTGTAGTAATAGGCGTCCAAAGGAGGAAGATGGGAGGGAGGGAACACGGAAGAGCGAGTGCTGGGGGTGTGAACCTCCAGGAAAGTGGGAGAGGGAGGGAGGGTGGGGTCGAGTTCGCGCACCGCCAGGAATGGTTTGGAACCCACTAGAAGCAACCAGCGTGGCATAGAAAACCTCGCGTGGCAAGAGACATGCTGGCGGAGATGGCAAAAGGAAAAATTATTCGTTGAGAATATATCGCTGTGTGCGTTGGCAGGCTCGTTCGACTGCCAGCACAGCTGGTAACAAATGAACCTGGTCGAACCGCATGCTGAACCTGGTCGAACAACGTCCTGGAGCGATACAACGATGCACTGCTCGGCAATCTCATTGGTGAGGTGGGCTGTAATGCTGCCAGCTCGAGCTGGCAGTTTGAGAAACTGGAATGCTGTCAACTTCTCTAACCTACTGTACACAAACTTTTTCTCCGAATACCAATTCAGTAACGAGGTCACATTTTTGCCAGGCCCAACTTTGAAAGTAGAAAATTAAACAAACAAACTGTCACAAATGATAACAAATTCAGGCAATATCTAATCAATAGAACAAATAATGAGGTTTCTGGCTGCAGTGCACCTATTATTTGAAACAAATATATTGATCATACACACAACTCCTAAATTAGCATCATGCACCACGGTATGTATGAGATATTTATATTTTGATCCATAAATGAAAATAGAATCGTGCATATAATAATATTGATACGAACCATTAGGCGTTTAGGGGCACTTCCTATGCAAACAGTGTAATGCTTATGTCTCATTCTTCTTGATAATATCGTTGACATCTGTTCAGTAGGTTCTTAACACCCTCGCACATTTGCAAACTAATACAAACAAACGTTGATTTGGCACCGCGTAAGATCACAAGCCTATCCTTGCACATCTCTCAATCCTCGCATGTTTGGAACATCATATCTCCCTACCAAACGCGGCGAATGACACCAAGCATGGCCAGTACGCCAAGAATATATTAAATAGTTGAATGATAAAAACAAACACTGTTATAAATAACAAATGGACGTTGATTTGGCACAACGTGTCGAACAGGCCTATCCTTGCACAGTTTCAGACAACAAACGTGTCAGAATCCCAGTCACTAACCACTGGGATAAAAGGGCTTGTTTATATAGCGGGTGAGTGCGCCCATAACCCCCCAGGCCAACATGCCTGTAACCCTTCCCTAGGATCAATCGGGGATCACCAGTGGCACTCTGACACCCCCCCGCACTGGGATGCCCGAAGTGCACACACCGGGATTCGAACCCGAGACCTTCGCTCTGATACCATGTCAGAATCCCAACCACTAACCATTGGGATAAAAGGGCTTATTTATATAGCGGGTGAGTGCGCCCATAACCCCCCAGGCCAACATGCCTGTAACCCTTCCCTAGGATCAATCGGGGATCACCAGTGGCACTCTGACAAAACGCACAAACAAGCGTCAAGAGCTGCGTAGTTGTGCTAACGTTCTCCAATCAGTTCCATGGCAAGGGAATAGGATGTATTGGAAAACTGTGTGAATAAATAGAGGTAAAAATAAAACCCAGACGTTGAAACAGTGACATGTTGAGCATAGAACTATCCTTGCACAGTTTCATACCAGCAAACGCACAAACAAGCGTCTGGAGCTGCCTAGTTCTGCTAACGAGCTCCAATCAGTTCCTATGGCAAGGGAATATGATGTACTAGGGAATTGTGTGAAGAAATAGTTGTAAACACAACACCCAGACGTTGAAACAGTGACATGTTGCGCACAGGCCTATCCTTGCACAGTTTCAGGCCAGCAAATGCACAAGCAAGCGTCAAGAGCTGGGTAGTTGTACCAACGAGCTCCAATTAGTTCCTATGGGAAGTTAATGGGATGTAATACTTGAAATTGTGAAGAAATAGTGGTAAAAAAGACATTCGGACGTTGGCGAGCTGACATGTTGCGTGCAAGCCTATCCTTTCACAGATTCACCATGGAACGCACAAACATGCGCCACGTGCTGCGTAGTTGTGCGAACGAGCTCAACCCAATTCCTATGGCTGGGGAATAGGATGTAGTAGGGAACTGTATGAAGAAATAGTGGTAAAACAGGCATTCAGACGTTGGCGAGCTGACATGTTGCGCACAGGCCTATCCTTGCACAGATTCAGCGTGGAACGCACAAACATGTGCCACGTGCTGCGTAGTCGTGCGAACGAGCTCAACCCAGTTCCTATGGCTAGGGAATTGGGTGCACTAGGGATCTGTGTGAAGAAATAGGGGTTAAAAAGTCATGGAGACGTTGGCGAGCTGACATGTTGCGCACAGGCCTATCATTGTACAGATTCATCGTGGATCGCACAAACATGCGCCACGTGCTGCGTTGTTGTACGAACAAGCTCAACCTAGTTCCTATGGCTAGGCAATAGGATGTACTAGGGAATCGTGCGAAGAAATAGTGGTAAGAAAGGCACCCAGACGTTGGCGAGCTAACATGTTGCGCATAGCCTATCCTTGCACAGATTCACCATCAAACGCACAAACATGCGCCGCGAGCTGCGTAGTTGTGCTAATAAGATGAAATCAGTTCCTACGGCTAGGTAATAGGATGAAGTAGAGAACTGTGTGAAGAAATAGTGGTAAAAAAGGCATCCAGACGTTGGCGCAGTGACATGTTGCACGCAGGCCTATCCTCGCACAGATTCAGGCCAGCAAACGCACAAACATGCGCCACGAGCTGTGTAATTGTGCTAACGAGATGAAATCAGTTCCTATGGCTGAGTAATAGGATGTATTAGAGAACTATATGAAGAAATAGTGGTAAAAAAGGCATCCAGACGTTGGCGAGCTGACATGTTGCGCACAGGCCTATCCTCGCACAGATTCAGGCCAGCAAACGCACAAACATGCGCCACGAGCTGTGTAATTGTGCTAACGAGATGAAATCAGTTCCTATGGCTAGGTAATAGGATGTAGTAGAGAACTGTGTGAAGAAATAGTGGTAAAAAAGGCATCCAGACGTTGGCGAGCTGACATGTTGCGCACAGGCCTATCCTTGCACAGTTTCAGGCCAGCAAACGCACAAACATGCGCCACGTGCTGCGTAGTTGTGCGAACGAGGTCAAACCAGTTCCTATGGCTAGGGAATAGGATGTAGTAGAGATTTATTTGAAGAAATAGTGCTTAAAAAGGCATCCAGACGATCACGAGCTGACATGTTGCGCACAGGCCTATCCTTGCACAGTTTTAGGTGAGCAAACGCACAAACATGCGCCACGTGCTGCGTAGTTGTGCGAACGAAGTCGAACCAGTTCCTACTGTCAGGATTGAGAGGAATAGATGATCGATTAGGTTAGGGGAGGGGGTACAAGAGAGTGTCGAGAGAATAGAAGTACCCTCTAAGAAACACCCCTACACAACCTAGAACTAAATTATAACAAACATATAATTTGACACACCCCCATAGGTGAAGTAGGGGTGACAGCCAAACCTAACAGTGGTCACAAGACCAGTCAAACAGAAGAGCAAACAAGACAAAGCTCAGGGTGGATCTCAAGGACACCACACAGTCTGAGCACAAGCAGGTGGCCACAAGGCCAGTTCACATGCAGGTTTATAACAAAGCAAGAGATACAGTGATCACAACCTAGCAAGAGTAAATATGCAGGTATATATATATATAGTGATCACAGTACAAGCAGGGTCAAGTGTTAAACTGTATTATGCTTGTAGGCTGTAGTGGGGTAGCCAATATGGGGTACAACCCCAACTAGGGTTTCATATTTGTACCCAAACTTCTGCTAGTTCATTCATTCTTGCCTAGCTATTCTGAAATGGTATTCAGAGCAGGAGGTCCCTAGGACCTACCGACCGTTTTTTTTAAGGGCCCACCACCGCTCGCATGCGGTTACCACGCTACCCCGTGCCCTAGCCTCGTAGCGCCCTCGTGCGCCCTCGTTAGCGCCCTCGCGCGCCCCTCGTTAGCGCCCTCGCGCGCACCCTCGTTAGCGCCCTCGCGCGCCCCTCGTTAGCGCCCTCGCGCGCCCCTTGCTAGCGCCCTCGCGCGCCCCTCACTAGCGCCCTCGCGCGCCCCTCGCAGTGTCGCCCGCCCGCCGAGCCGCCCGCTCGCAGCCCGCTCGTCCTGCTGCCCGCTTCGCAGCCCGCCCGCCCGCTCGCTGCCCGCTTCGCGGCCCGCCCGCCACGCAGCCCGCCCGCCCGCTCGCTGCCCGCTTCGCGGCCCGCCCGCTTCGCAGCCCGCTCGCTCGCTGCCCGCTCCGCGGCCCGCCCGCTTCGCAGCCCGCTCGCCCGCTCGCTGCCCGCTTCGCGGCCCGCCCGCCCGCTAGCTGCCCGCTTCGCGGCCCGCCCGCTTCGCAGCCCGCTCGCTCGCTGCCCGCTTCGCGGCCCGCCCGCTTCGCAGCCCGCCCGCCCGCTCGCTGCCCGCTTCGCGGCCCGCCCGCCTCGCAGCCCGCTCGCCCCGCTGCCCGCTTCGCGGCCCGCCCACTTCGCAGCCCGCCCGCCCGCTCGCTGCCCGCTTCGCGGCCCGCCCGCTTCGCAGCCCGCTCGCCCCGCTGCCCGCTTCGCAGCCCGCCCGCCCGCTCGCTGCCCGCTTCGCGGCCCGCCCGCTTCGCTGCCCGCTCGCAGCGCCGCCCGCCCGCCCGCTACCTGCTTCGCAGCGCCGCCCGCTGCCTCACTGCCCGCTTGCTGCGTCCCCTCTGCTGCTGCCGCTGCTCTGCTGTGCCCTCACGCCTGAGCTATGGCCTCTATTCGCGTTCTTTCCTTCGATGCTGAGGGCCGTCCCGTGCAGTTCACTTCCTGGCTCGACGACCTGCAGTTGTATCTTATGAGCAATAGCACGGACCACATCTCCCTCTATGACTACGCGTCTGGTGCTGCCGCTGCTCCTGCTGCCACAGCCGAGCTTAGTGTTCGTTCCCACTGGCAGACTCGTGACGCAGCTGCTCGCCTAGCCATTCGTAGTCACCTGCCGCTAGCTGAGCTCGAGCATTTTGGCGACTGCAAATCCGCTAAGGCCCTGTACGATGCTGTCGTTGCTCGCTACTCCTCGCCTGCCACAGCCGAGCTTAGCCGCCTCATGCTGCCGTACCTGTTCCCCGATCTGTCCACCTTTACTACAGTCGCCGATCTTATCACCCACCTTCGCACTAGTGATGCTCGCCTGCGTGCCGCCCTTCCCACCGAGTTCTGCGCTAAGAACCCCCCTCCACTGTACTGGACACTCCACTTCATAGTCACCCGTCTCCCTGACACCCTCCGCTCAGTTCGAGACCACTTCCTTGCTCGCTGTCCCACTGAGCTCACAGTCGCCCTCCTAGAGGAGCAGCTGCTCGCGGCCGAAAAGAGCATTGTAGCTGTTGGTGCTGCTCGTGGCGCTCCTCGCACCCCCATCTTTGAGGGGTGTTCTCCCTCTCCCCTCGCTCCCTCCTACGCTGCTGCTGCTGCTGTTGACTTCCTTGGTGCTGAGTCTGTTGGCGCTGCTTCTGCTCCTGGTGGGAGGCGCCGCACCGGCAAGGGCAAGGGGGGCAAGGGTGGTGGTGGTGGCGCTGGGGGGGGAGGAGGTGGGGGAGGTGGGGGGGGAGGCGGTGCTGGAGGGAGCGGTGGCGGGAGCGTTGGTCGGAGTGGGGTCGGTGGTGGAGGCGGGGGCGGCGGCGGAAGCAGTGGCAGTAGTGGCGGCGGCGGCGGTGGCGGCGGTGGCGGTGGTGGCGGTGGTGGCGGTGGCGGTCGGAGCGGTGGTAGTGGTGGCGGCGGCGGTCGGAGTGGAGGCACTGGCTCGGGCCAGAGCTCCCAGCAGCAGCAGCGTCCCCAGACGACCCAGCAGCTTCGTGAGTGGCTTGCTCAGCGTGGGACGTCGGGGGGCAGTGGCCGCTGTTCTTATGTCATTCGCACAGGTGACCGCAAGGGACAGACGTGTGGGAGGTTCCACACCCCGTACCGCTGCTTCTCCCGCCTTGACGACGCTTGGCGTGAGGAGATGGGCGCGGATGTTGAGCGCCCCCGCTGGGCTGAGCTCATGAGGGCTGGTGTTGATGTCTTTGCTCTTGACTATGATGCTATTATTGCTGCCATGTATGCATTGACTGTTAGTGCCGAGGGAGACTGTTACTTGTGTGTGCCGCCTGACCCAGGTATAGAGCCCGCTGCCCTGGGTACTAGTGAGTCTGCTCTCTCTGGTATGGTGCCCCCTGTACTTGCTCCCCCCAGTGCTGTCCTGGCTGGTTTCGAGTCTGCTCTCTCAGGTACAGCACCCACAGAGACTGCTCTCTCAGGTACTGCACCGGCTGAGGCCTGTCACACCTTCACCCTTGACTCAGGTGCTTCCCGTTGCTTCTTTCGTGACAGTACTGAGCTCACACCGCTTCCTGCACCGGTCCCAGTCTCCTTGGCTGACCCCTCTGGGGGCCCAGTCCTTGCCCAGTCCACCACTGTCCTCCCTTGTCCGGCGGTTCCGTCTGGCTCGTTGTCGGGTTTCCACCTCCCCTCGTTCTCGACGAACCTGGTGAGCAACGCTGTCCTCCAGGATCAGTGGGTTGACACCTTTACCCCTGGCGGACAGCGTGTGGCGATCTGCACGTGCTCCAGGACCGGCCGTCACCTGGCTACGTTTACCCGTCGGCCGGGGTCGAGTCTCTACACACTGACCACTGCGTCTCCTCAGGTTGCTGCTGTCGGTCAGGTGTCCGCGTCAGGTCTGGTGGCCCACGCCTGTGAGTGTCGTTCCCTGTCGCACCAGACTCTTCTCTGGCACCACCGCCTGGGTCACCCCTCCTTGCCACGCCTCCGTGGCATGCACCGTCGCTGCCTTGTGTCTGGTCTTCCCAGGTCCCTCCCTCCCCTCCCTGCCTCGCCTGCGCCGCCTTGCCTTCCTTGCGTCGAGGGGCGGCAGCGCGCCGCTCCTCACTCCTCCTCGTTCCCCCCGACAGAGGCTCCTCTGCAGACCCTCCACCTGGACGTGTGGGGCCCAGCCCGCGTTCGTGGTCAGGGCGGTGAGCGGTACTTTTTGCTGGTTGTCGACGACTACTCGCGTTACACCACGGTCTTCCCCTTGCGCACCAAGGGTGAGGTCCCTGCTGTTCTGATCCCTTGGATCCGCACGGTTCGTCTCCAGCTCCGCCGCCGTTTCCGGACGGATCTTCCTGTCCTGCGTCTGCACTCTGACAGAGGTGGTGAGTTTTCCTCCGATCTCTTGAGGACCTTCTGTCAGGCGGAGGGCATCGAGCAGACCTTCACGCTTCCGGACTCCCCACAGCAGAATGGGGTTGCTGAGCGCCGCATTGGCCTGGTCATGGAGGTTGCTCGTACCTCCTTGGTCCACGCGGCGGCTCCCCATTTTCTGTGGCCGTTTGCTGTCCGGTACGCCGCGCATCAGCTCAACCTCTGGCCCCGTGTCTCCTTGCCGGAGACCTCGCCCACACTGCGTTGGACGGGGGAGGTTGGCGATGCATCGCGCTTCCGGGTGTGGGGTGCTCGTGCCCTTGTCCGCGATACGTCCGCGGACAAGCTCTCCTCCCGCACGCTTCCCTGTGTCTTCCTTGGCTTTGTCCCTGACGCGCCTGGCTGGCAGTTTTACCACCCCACCTCGCGCCGGGTCTTTGCCTCTCAGGATGTCACCTTTGACGAGTCGGTCCCTTTTTACCGTCTCTTCCCCTACCGCACTGCCCCCCTCCCTCCCCCGCCGCTTTTCCTTGCTCCTGGTCCCCCTCCGGTAGACCCCCTTCCCCCTCAGGGTCCTGCTCCTTCAGGTGTCTCTCAGGTAGACCCTCCTCCCGTCGCTGAGCCTGTCGAGTTCACAGGTGACTCAGGTGCTGCTGCGGGTGGTGCTGCTGGGAGTGCTGAGCCTGGGGGTGCTGAGCCTGCGGGTGCTGAGCCTGCGGGTGCGGGGCCTGGGAGTGCTGGGACTACGGGTGCTGGAGCTGAGGGTACTGTGCCTGAGAGTTTGCCGCCTGGGGGTGCTGAGCCTGGGGGTGCTGCGACTGGGGGTGCTGAGCCTGCGGGTACTGAGCCTGCGGGTACTGAGCCTGGGGGTGCTGCTACTGAGCCTACGGAGCCTCGGGTTACTGCGTCTGGGGGTGCTCCGGTTCGGGGTGCTGAGCAGTCTCTCACACCGCAGCAGCTTCGTGACTGGTACGTCCGGCGCTTTCGCCGTCCTAGTGGCTCGGCTGGAGTTGGGGGTGCTGGGGCTGCTCGTCCTGGGGGTGCTCGTACTGGGGGTACTGGAGCTGCCGGGACTGGTTGTTCTGGGAGCACTGCGACTGGAGCTGCTGGAGCTGGGGACTCTGGCGCTGGCGGTGCTAGCGGAGTTGGAGCTGCCGACTCTGGGGGTGGCGCTGCTGCTGGTGCTGCGGACCCGCCTGGTGGAGCTGCTGCTGGAGCTGAGGACCCGAGCGGTGGCGCTGCTGCTGGTGCTGGGGACCCGGACGTTGGAGCTCCTGCTGGTCCTGAGGACCCGGCCGCTGGAGTCTCTTCTGCTTCTGGAGACGCTGCGCGGCCGCGACCGTACTTCGTACCGCTCCTTCAGCAGGTTCTTGGGCAGGCTCCTCCTCCTTGTCCTCCTCCCTCCGTAGAGTGTCCTCCGCCTGTCCAGCCGCAGTCACAGTTACCGCCTGCCTCGCCTCTCCCTGCTCCCTCTCCTTACGCTGGTCCCACAGGAGGTCTTACAGAGCGTCGTGAGCCTGAGTCTCATCCTGCGTCGCCTGTCCGTACTGCTCGCACTGGTCGTCGTGTCCGTCGTGAGCGTCCTCCTCCTGTCCCAGGCACTCACTACATGACTCTGCGTCCCTCTACTGCTCCTCGGCGTGTCCCTCTACCGTCTCCTCCTGCGTCCTCTTTGCCTGCCGTTCCGGACCCTGAGTCTGACCGGTATCGCGCTGAGCACCCTACAGTCACGCGTCTCCTCGCTACTGTTGTCACTGACCCTACCTTTGAGTCCTCGGCTGCGTCTGCTCTGGTCGCTGAGTTGGTTGACTTTGCTGCTGCCTGTCGTCTAGACTACGCTGCTAGCCTTGTTGCTGAGTCAGAGTCTGCGTCTGTCTGTCCTCCGTCCGTCGGGGGTGAGTGTGCTCTTGGCACGGACGTCCTTGAGGACAGGCAGGAGGACTTTGACTCTCTTGCGGCTGCTGTACCTCATCTCGTGGCCTGGTTGCTTGCCCCTGAGGGAGACCCGGATGCACTAGACATCCCCACTCCGCGCACTTACGCAGAGGCGATCTCGGGTCCCTACTCCTCTCAGTGGCAGACAACCATGGACGCAGAGATGGCATTCTGGAAGTCCACAGGCACTTACGTCGACGAGGTTCCCCCTCTTGGGGCGAACATCGTCGATGGCATGTGGATTTTCACGGTGAAGCGGCCGCCGGGTTCTCCGCCTGTCTTCAAGGCTTGTTACGTTGCTAGAGGCTTCAGTCAGCGTCAGGGGGTCGACTTCTTCCAGACTTTCTCCCCCACCCCGAAGATGACCACTCTTCGGGTTCTGCTGCACGTTGCTGCTCAGCGTGACTACGAGCTTCACTCTCTTGACTTCAGCACAGCGTTCCTGCAGGGCAGCCTGCACGAGGAGATCTGGCTGCGCCGCCCACCTGGCTTTACTGGGTCGTTTCCCCCTGGTACCCAGTGGAGTCTCCGCCGGCCAGTCTACGGTCTCCGCCAGGCGCCACGTGAGTGGCACGACACACTGAGGACTACACTTGCGGCTCTTGGGTTCGCGCCGTCTACTGCTGACCCGTCGCTGTTTCTGCGCACCGACACGTCGCTGCCGCCGTTCTACATTCTCGTGTACGTCGACGACTTGGTCTTTGCTACTGCTGACACTGAGGCACTCGCTCGTGTGAAGTCGGAGCTGCAGAAGAGACACACCTGCACTGACCTGGGTGAACTGCGTAGCTACCTTGGCTTGCAGATCACCCGGGACAGAGCTCGCCGCACCATCACCCTGACTCAGTCACACATGGTGCAGCAGGTCCTTCAGCGCTTCGGCTTCCAGTTCTCCTCACCACAGGCCACACCTCTGGCTACCAGCCACTCGCTCTCAGCTCCACCTTCGGACGAGTCCGTAGAGCCGAGTGGCCCGTACCCAGAGCTTGTAGGCTGCCTCATGTACCTGATGACTTGCACGCGACCTGACCTCGCGTACCCTCTTAGCATCCTTGCTCGTTACGTTGCGCCTGGGAGACACAAGCGAGAGCACTGGGAGGCTGCTAAGAGGGTGCTGCGTTACCTGTGCAGTACATCGGGCATGGGGCTGGTGCTTGGAGGACATGACAGAGTTGTCCTCACTGGTCACTCGGACGCTTCTTGGGTGGACGACCTGGCTACGCAGCGGTCGTCACAGGGTTACACCTTCAGCCTTGGCTCTGGTTCTGTCTCGTGGCGGTCCACCCGCTCTTCCTCTGTTCTCGGCTCTAGTTGTGAGGCTGAGATCTACGCCACAGCCATGGCTGCACAGGAGTTACGCTGGCTCACCTACCTGCTGACTGACTTGGGAGAGCGGCCTAGTTCTCCTCCAGTTCTGTACGGTGACAACAAGGCGGCTCTTGCCTTGTGTCAGGAGCACAGACTGGAGCACAGGACGAAGCACATTGCTCTTCGCTACTTTCTTGCTCGAGAGCTTCAGCAGCGCGGTCAGCTTCGGCTTGTGTACGTGGACTCGAAGGCCAACACTGCTGATATCTTCACCAAGGCGCTCCCGCCTAGTGATCATCAGCGGCACTGTACTTCTTTAGGCCTTGTGTCCACGTTTCCTCACTTGCTCACTGCTTGACATTCTTTGTACTGTACTTTATATATATCTTGTTGCTTGCTTGCTAGGTTTTGATCATTGTGTTGCTTGTCTTGTACTATATCTAGCACTGCATGTGAACTGGCCTTGTGGCCTTTACTTGTGCTCGGAGTGTGGTGACGTTGTGATCCACCCTGGGCTTTGCTTTGCTTTGCTGGACTAGTCTTGTGACCCTTTGTTCTCCCCCACTTTGCCTATGGGGGTGTGTTAAACTGTATTATGCTTGTAGGCTGTAGTGGGGTAGCCAATATGGGGTACAACCCCAACTAGGGTTTCATATTTGTACCCAAACTTCTGCTAGTTCATTCATTCTTGCCTAGCTATTCTGAAATCAAGAAGTAAGCAAGTGAGGTCCAGTAGGCACAAGGCCTAGCAGAGTGCAGAAACGCTGATGGTCACAAGGCTGAAGCGCCTTGGTGAACACATCAGCAGTGTTGGCCTCAGTGGCCACGTAACGCAGACGAAGCTGACCACGCTGCTGCAGCTCTCGAGCAAGGAAGTACCGCAGGGCGATGTGCTTCGTTCTGTGCTCCAGTCTGTGCTCCTCACACAAGGAAATGGCAGCCTGGTTGTCGACGTACAGCACTGGAGGAGAACGAGGCCTCTCTCCCAAGTCGGTCAGCAGGTAGGTCAGCCAGCGAAGCTCCTGGGCAGCCATGGCTGTGGCGTAGATCTCAGCCTCGCAACTGGAGCTGAGAACAGAAGAAGAACGCGTAGAGCGCCAAGAGACAGAGCCAGAGCCAAGGCTGAAAGTGTAACCCTGAGACGACCGCTGAGTAGCCTGGTCGTCTGCCCAAGAAGCGTCTGAGTGTCCAGTGAGCACAACTCGGTCTCGCCCTCCAAGCACTAGCCCCATGCCCGACGTACTGCACAAGTAGCGCAACACCCTCTTAGCAGCATCCATGTGCTCCTTCCTGTGACGGCCAGGAGCGACATAGCGTGCAAGGATGCTAAGAGGGTATGCAAGGTCAGGTCGAGTGCAGGTCATCAGGTACATGAGGCAGCCCACAAGCTCTGGATACGGGCCACTCGGCTCTACGGACTCATCCGAAGGCAGAGCTGAGAGCGAGTGACCGGTAGGCAGAGGAGTGGACTGAGGCGAGGAGTACGTGAAGCGGAAGCGCTGGAGAACCTGCTGCACCATGTGTGACTGAGTCAGGGTGATGGTGCGCCGTGCTCTATCCCGGGTGATCCGCAAGCCAAGATAGCTTGTCAGCTCACCCAAGTCTGTGCACGTGTGTCTCCTCTGCAGCTCCGACTTCACGTAGGCGAGTCCTGCAGTGTCAGCAGTGGCAAAGACCAAGTCGTCGACGTACACGAGGATGTAGAAAGGCGGCAGTGAAGTGTCGGTGCGCAGAAACAGCGACGGGTCAGCTGTAGAGGGCGCAAACCCAAGAGCCGCAAGTGTAGTCCTCAGTGTGTCGTGCCACTCATGTGGCGCCTGGCGGAGACCGTAGACCGGCCGCTGAAGCCTCCACTGAGTGCCAGGAGGAAACGACCCAGTGAAGCCAGGTGGGCGGCGCAGCCAGATCTCCTCGTGCAGGCTGCCCTGCAAGAAAGCCGTGCTGAAGTCAAGTGAGTGAAGCTCGTAGTCGCGGTGAGCGGCTATGTGCAGCAGCACCCGAAGAGTGGTCATCTTCGGGGTGGGGGAGAAGGTCTGAAAGAAGTCTACTCCCTCTCGCTGACTGAAGCCTCGAGCCACGTAGCGCGCCTTGAAGACAGGCGGAGAACCCGGCGGCCGCTTCACCCTGAAAATCCACATGCCACTGACGATGTTCGCCCCAGGTGGGGGAACCTCGTCGACGTAGGTGCGTGTGGACTTCCAGGAAGCCATCTCTGCGTCCATGGCTGTCTGCCACTGAGAGGAGTAGGGACCCGCCATCGCCTCAGCGTAAGTGCGCGGGGTCGGGATGTCTGGTGCATCCGGGTCTCCCTCAGGGGCGACTAGCATGGACACGAGATGGGGCAAAGCAGCAGCAAAGCACTGGAACTCCTCCTGTCTGTCCTCAAGAACGTCCGTGCCAAGAGCACACCCACCCCCGACGGACGGAGGACAGGCAGACTCAGACTCAGACTCAGACGCAGACTCAGCAACTAGGCTAGTAGCGTAGTCTAGGCGACACCGAGCAGCAAAGTCAACCAACTCAGCAACCAGAGCAGACGCAGCGGCAGACTCAAAAGACGGGTCAGTGACGACTGTGGCGAGGAGACGCGTGACAGTGGGACTGGCAGCACGACGGGAGTCAGACTCCGGGTCTGGAAGGGTAGGCAGAGAGGACGCAGGAGGAGACGGCAGAGGGACACGCTGAGGAGCAGTGGAGGGACGCAGAGTCATGTAGTGAGTGCCAGGGACAGGAGGAGGACGCTCACGCGGGACACGACGACCAGTGCGAGCAGCACGAACAGGCGACGCAGGACGAGACGCAGGCTCACGACGCTCTGTAAGGCCTCCGGTGGGACCAGTGTAAGGAGCGGGACCAGGAAGAGGCGAGGCAGGCGGTAACTGTGACTGCGACTGGACAGGTGGCGGACACTCTACGGAGGGAGGAGGACCAGGAGGAGGAGCCTGACCAAGAACCTGCTGAAGGAGCGGTACAAAGTACGGTCGCGGCCGCGCAGCGTCTCCAGAACCAGTAGAGACAGCAGCGGCAGGGTCCTCAGCACCAGCAGCAGCTCCAACGTCCGGGTCCTCAGCACCAGCAGCAGCTCCACCGCTCGGGTCCTCAGCACCAGCAGCAGCTCCAACGTCCGGGTCCTCAGCACCAGCAGCAGCTCCACCGCTCGGGTCCTCAGCACCAGCAGCAGCTCCAACGCCCGAGTCCTCAGTACCAGCAGCAGCACCACCGCTCGGGTCCTCAGCACCAGCAGCAGCTCCAACGCCCGGCTCCTCAGCACCAGCAACAGCGCCACCGCTCGGGTCCTCAGTACCAGCAGCAGCTCCAACGCCCGGCTCCTCAGCACCAGTAGCAGCGTCACCCCCAGGGTCCGCAGCACCAGGAGCACCACTCCGAAGACTGCAGCGCCTCGTGTACCACTCTCGGATCTGCTGAATGGGGGGGAGCTCCTGGGCAGGAGGGGAAGCACTGGTACGAGCTCCAGTAGCACCTCTCCTGAGGCGGCAGTACTGTAGGTACCTCTCCTGCAGCTGCTGGGAGGAGAGAGCTCCTCCAGGTGTAGCACGCTCAGGCTCAGCACCCCCAGACTCAGCACCCCGAGACTCAGCACCCCCAGGCTCAGCACCTCCAGGCTCCGCACCTCCAGACTCAGCACTCCCAGACGCAGCACCCCCAGGCGCAGCACCTCCAGGCTCAGCACCCCCAGGCTCAGTGCCGTCAGGCTCCTCACGCTCAGGCTCAGTACCTCTGGCAGGGCGGGAGTCGACAGCTACCTCAACAGGGTCAACCGGGTCTACCTGGGACACACCTGAGGGAGCGGCACCCTAAGGGGGGAGGGGGTCTACCACAGCGGCACCTGGTGCGAGGAAGAGAGGCGGGGGAGGGAGCGGGGCAGTGCGGTAGGGGAAGAGGCGGTAGAAGGGGACGGACTCGTCAAAAGTGACGTCCTGAGAAGCCAGGACCCGGCGCGAGGTGACGTGGTAAAACTGCCAGCCAGGTTCGTCCGGTACAAAGCCAAGGAAGACGCAGGGAACAGCGCGACGGGAGAGCTTGTCCGCGGACGTGTCGCGGACAAAAGCTCGGGATCCCCAGACCCGGAAACGCGACGCATCGCCAACCTCTCCCGTCCACCGCAGAGTCGGGGAAGTCTCCGGCAAGGAGACACGGGGCCAGAGGTTGAGCTGATGCGCAGCGTACCGGACCGCAAACGGCCACAGAAAGTGGGGAGCAGCCGCGTGGGTCAGGGAGGTACGAGCGACCTCCATGACCAAGCCAACGCGGCGCTCAGCGACCCCATTCTGCTGTGGAGAGGCCGGAAGCGTGAACGACTGCTCAATGCCGTGCTCAGCACAGTAGGCTGCCAAGAGGTCGGAGGAGAACTCACCGCCTCTGTCAGAGTGCAAGCGCAGGACAGGAAAGTCCGAGCGAAAACGCTTGCCTAGCTGAAGACGGGCTCGGCTGATCCAGGGGATCAAAACACCAGGGACCTCACCCTTGGTGCGCAAGGGGAAGACCGTGGTGTAGCGCGAGTAGTCGTCAACAACTATCAGGAAGTACCTCTCCTGACCCTGACCACGGATGCGGGCTGGGCCCCACACGTCCATGTGGAGCGTCTGCAAGGGAGCAGTCGTCGGGGGGAAGGAGGAGGAGTGAGGAGCGGCGCGCTGCCGCCCCTCGACACAGGGAAGGCAGTCAGGAGCAGGCGAGGGTGGGAGGGGAGGGAGAACCCTGGGAAGACCAGAGACAAGCTGCCGTTTGTGCATGGCGCGAAGGCGCTGCACAGACGGGTGGCCAAGTCGGTGGTGCCAGAGGACAGTGTCGTGCGCCAGAGAGCGACACGAGCAGGGGGCGGACAGCTGACCTGACGCAGACGCAGACGCAGCTACCTGAGGGGACTCAGTGGTCAGTGTGTACAGGTCCGACCCCGGCTCCCGAGTGAAGGTAGCCAGGTGGCGACCCGTCCGAGCACACGTGCAGTGTGTCACACGCTCGTAGGCAGGGGTGAACTGGTGAACACCCCCGTCCTGGAGCGCACAGCCTGCCACCAGGTTCGTAGAGAACGAGGGGAGGTGGAGACCTGACAGTGTGCCCGACGGGACCGCAGGACAGGGAAGGACAGTGGAGGAGGTCGCAATGACCGGACCCCCAGAGGGGTCAGCGAGGGAGACAGCAACTGGCCGAGCGAGTGGCTCAAGGACAGTGCGGTCACGAAAGAAACAGCGAGAAGCACCTGAGTCCAGTGTGAAGGTGTGCAGTGCTGCAGTCGACTCAGTACCAGGGGGCACAGACTCACGAGCACCTAGAGCAGCAGCCTCACCAGTACCTGGGGCAGCAAGCTCACGAGCACCTAGAGCGGCAGTGGGACTGGTCAGAATGCCCGGGTCGGGCGGAACACGCAAGTACTGAGCACCCTCTCCACTAGTAAACATCGCATACATGGCAGTGAGAATAGCATCATAGTCTAAAGCCCAGATATCAACCCCCTGCCTCTCCAGCTCACCCCAGCGGGGCAGCTCAGCGCCACCAGGGAACTGAGCGCGCCAAGCGTCGGTAAGGCGCGCGTAACAGCGCTGCGTGGGGTGTGGCCTCCCACACTGCTGGCCAGTGCGGTCACCAGTGCGGATGACGTACGTGCAGGTAACACCACCCGCCCCCCCCCGCTGCGAATACCACTCACGGGCGGCCTGGAGGGTCGGGGCGTGCTGCTGACTCTGGCCACCTCCAGCCAGAGCCTCCACGACCACCACCGCCGCCGCCACCTCCTCGACCACCCCCTCCCCTGCCGCTGCCACGACCACCTCCGCCCCCGCTGCTGCCCCCACCCCTGCCACCGCCCCCGCCGCTGCCGTCACCACCCCCATTGCCACCACTAGCCTCCCCCGTCGCTCCTCCACTACCACCGCCTCCACCCCCACCTCCTCCGCCGCCACCTCCACCCTTGCCCCCCTTGCTCCTGCGGCGCCCGCTCGAAGCAGACGCGGTCCCGACCTTCTCAGCACCAAGGAGGTCGACAGCAGCAGCAGAGGCGACAGAGGGGAGGAGGGGGGAAGGGGAACACCCCTCAAAGAAGGGGGTGCGGGGGTCGCCACGAGAGGCACCTACGGCGACGATGCTCGCCTCAGCTGCAAGTAGGTCCTTCTCAAGGAGGGCAATGGTGAGCTCAGTAGGGGAGCGAGCTAGAAAGGAGTCCCTGACTGTGCGCAGAGAGTCAGGGAGGCGGGTGACAATGTGGTAGAGAGTGAGCCAGAGCGGGGGGGGGTTGCTAGCAAGGAACTCGGCAGGCATAGCAGCGCGAAAGCGGGCCGCACTAGACTTGAGGTGGGTGATGAGGTCAGCAACAGTGTGAAAGGAGGCCAGGTCAGGGAACAGGTAGGGCAGTGAGAGGCGGCCTAGTGCGGCAGACGCAGGTGAGGAGTAGCGAGCAACTACGGCTGTGTACAGTTCCTTAGCAGTCTTGCACTGGCCGAAGTGCTCGCGCTCATCTAGCGGTAGGGAGTTGCGAATAGCGAAGCGAGCGTGCGCGTCACGGGTCTGCCACTGGGAGCGCAGAGTGCTGTCAGTAGAAGTGTCAGGGGCAGTAGCGTGGCCTAGGGCGTGATAGTACATTGAAATGTCCTCCTTGGCAGTGAGCTGTAGGAAGAGGTGCAGGTCATCTAGCCAGGTGTCAAACTTCACTGGGCGGCCCTCAGCATCGAAGGCTAGCACAGGAGGGCTAGCCATAGTAGCAGTAGGAGGAACAGTAGCAGTGTCAGTAGCAGTGGCAGTAGCAGCAGTAGTGCGGTAGGGCAGGGCAGCGCGGCTTTAGTACGGCAGGGCCGAGGTAGTCGTGACGGCGGTGGCAGCTGCTGCAAGCTCGGGAACGGCCGCTGCTGCAGGGACGGCGGCGGCTGCTGTTGTAGTCTCGAGCGGCAGCTGCTGCTGTAGGCTCAGCGGCAGCAGCTGCTGCAGGTACGGCGGCGGCTGCTGCTGCTGGCTCGGCGACGGCAGCTGCTGTAGGGATGGCGGCGGCCGCTGCTGTAGGTTCGGCGGCGACTCCTGCTGCCGGTTCGGCGGCGGGAGCTGCTGCAGGGTCGGCGGCAGCTGCTGCTGCAGGGTCGGTGGCGGCCGCTGCTGTAGGTCTGGTGGCGGCTGCCACTGCAGGTCCGACGGTGGCTGCTGCTGTTGGCTCGGCAGCGGCTGCTACTGCAGGTCCGGCTGCGGCTGCTGCTGTAGGCTCTGCAGCTGCAGCTGCTGAAGGTTGGCGGCGGCTGCTGCTGCAGGCTCGGCGGCGGCAGCTGCTGCAGACACGTGCGAAGGGGACCACGACGGGTCCTGGAGGAGCCGCGAAGGGCGGCGAGAGGCGGCGACAGAGCCGCGAAGGGTAGGGCGGCGACGGGGCCGCAAAAAGGGCGGCGACGGGGCCGCGAAATGGGCGGCGACAAGGCCGCGAAATGGGCGGCGACGAGGCCGCGAAATGGGCGGCGACGAGGCCGCGGAAGGGCGGCTACGAGGCCGCGACAGGGCGGCGACAGGGGGGGCCGTTTTGGGTCCTTAAGCGGGGGTCGCGAGGGGCCAACGGGGGGCCGCGAGGAAGCAGTAAGAAGAGGCCGCGACGGGCCGTGAAGGAAAAGGCGCACGGGGCGCGACTAGGGTAGGCGCGAAGCGCGCTCCGGGCAGGAAAAAAAAAATTTTCGTGAACCGTGGTGGGCCCTAGGAACCTTCCTGCTCTATACCATGTCAGGATTGAGAGGAATAGATGATCGATTAGGTTAGGGGAGGGGGTACAAGAGAGTGTCGAGAGAATAGAAGTACCCTCTAAGAAACACCCCTACACAACCTAGAACTAAATTATAACAAACATATAATTTGACACCTACGGCTAGGGAATAGGATGTAGTAGAGAACTGTGTGAAGAAATAGTGCTAAAAAGGGCATCCGGACGTTGGCGAGCTGACATGTTGCGCACAGGCCTATCCTTGCGCCGATTCAGGCCAGCAAACGCACGAACATGCGCCACGTGTCGCGCAACCCTATCCTTGTTGGTAATTCTCTGCTAGATTGCTCTAATCAACATAATCACAGTGTTTATGGGTTTATAATATATATACTGTGCTTTCATTATAGTCAACATGTTATATTTTAATAGACAGTGGTAAGAGATATCGGACCCCCCACATTTGTGGCTGGGCCATAATAAAGGTTTGTTTAGAACCCTTGGTACATATGGCTAATTGGGCTGGAGTTGATCTTTACGTCACTTATTTTTTATTCCTAGCTAATATCCCATTTTTAAAAGAACATAGCAGACTCAACTCTCAAAATGAGGTGTGTAACATGTTACTATTTTGTCTCTTCAACAGCAACCTAAACTGAGATGACGTGGCCAGAATCTTCGAACATTTCCAAGCGACGGTGAATCAGGGTGTGAAGTGTTGGTTGCCAAGCACTCTCCACACATCTCTCGATTTATTCTCGTTTGTGTCTGGAACAAAACGCCCAATGGGAACACACGTAAGCACCCAACCAGAAACGCCACGTAAACCATGGTTCGTGGTCCACCTGTACAGTGCTCGTCTGTAAACAGAGGTAAATTGGGATCGAGAGGGGGGGGGTGTCAACAGCTAGAAAGGCTCTCGACAATCTGCAGGAATAAACCCAGCGCAATCGATGGTAAACTGCCGCGAAGCAGGGTAGTGCGAATTTCACCTCATTAACTATGGAAAACGACCTGCCTCCCAACTCAAAAAGGGACCCCTTTCCCCCCCCCCCCCCCCCCCCCCCCCCCCAATACTCGCCAGTTTTACATTTTTCTGATGGACAGGCGATGGGAGGGAGGGCGGACAGGCGACGGGAGGGAGAGCGGACAGGCGATGGGAGGGAGGGTGGACAGGCGATGGGAGGGACGGCGGAAAGGCGACGGGAGGAAGAGCGCGAAGGCGACAGGAAAGAGAGCGCGAAGGCGACGAGAGGGAGAGCGCGAAGGCGACGCGCGAAGGCGACGAGAGAGAGAGCGCGAAGGCGACGAGAGAGAGAGCGGACAAGGGACGGGAGGGAGAGCGGACCGGCGGCGTGAGGGAGAGCGGACAGGCGACGGGAGGGAGAGCGGACAGGAGACGGGAGGGAGGGCGGACAGGCGACGGGAGAGAGGGCGGACAGGCGATGGGAGGGAGAGCGGACAGGCGATGGGAGGGAGGGCGGACAGGCGACGGGAGGGAGAGCGGACAGGCGTGGGAGGGAGGGCGGACATGCGATGGGAGGGAGGGCGGAAAGGCGACGGGAGGGAGAGCGCGAAGGCGAGAGAAAGAGAGGGCGACGAGAGGGAGGGGAGAAAGAGAGGGCGACGGGGGAAAAGGAGAGAGGCGCAAAGTTGACAGGAGGGGAGTGGACAGAGGATGAACGACTGGAGAGTAGGGAGATGGTGAAGGCGCGAGGAAACTAAAACTGCGCTTATATGCCACGTGTTTCTACATCACGTGCTCGTGGTACTGTAAGTCGACACACTCGTCGATAATAGCGAGCATATGACAGAAACGTTTTTGCTCTCAGCTCTTATTCTGAGTATGCTAAGCGAAAAACTAGCAACTGAAGGTTTCAGAAAGCTAGTTGTGATCCCAGGACCAGCTCGAAATTGAAGTTGGGCCTTGCGATGGAAAACCATCGCCAGGGAACGGTCGTGCAGATGCAGCACACAAAATGCGATGGCTGAAAGTTCATTTTGGCGGGAACCGAGCCAATCACACAAATACCCACGAATCGCACAAATCGATCCAGTTGTACCAAATCCAGACAACGACCCCACAATCAGCTCTCGGAGCAAAAGGCCAACAAACCTCCCAGCTGACTTCGAACTGCCTCCAAGCATGCCGGAGTCTCTTCCCACCTTTCCCGCGAAGCACGAAAAAACACATGTCCTGCTTCTTCGTTGACCTTGACAGTGTTGTTACTCCGAAGATCGCCAGCATCGCACGGCGGAGCGACGAACACTTCAACAAGTGGTTCCTCGATAGCTGCTGCGGACAACACATGGTGGGGTCAACAAAATTCATCAGTAACTCGAAGCGGACGGGTCGACTGTGCGAAATCACATTCGCAAGCAACAACCGACAGAAGGCCTACGACATTGGAAAGATTTACCTGTACTCAGACAACACCAACTTCACCATTCACATTTGTGACGTGCTCGTCGTCGCCGACCTTCAGTTCAACCTTCTCTCTGCAGCACAACTCATAAGATGCGGAGTTCAGATTCAGAGTAATTGCGAAGAAAAGAGCTTTGAGTTGTTTTACAAGGGAACTTAAAATCGAAAAAGCGGTCGACGAAGACAGCATCTTTGTCTTCAACTTCGCAGCTCAAGGGACCACTGGCAATTCGGACATAACGCTTCTGCTGAAGTCAACAACCACGGAAACACTGACGTGGTCGCATCCTGAAGAAATAGATCTTGAGCATCTTGGACCAGATGTTCTTCTGCGCTCATGCACCTTCCCAACTGCCTCAACTTCCACCTCCGAAGATACCGGACCTGCATTAATGGAACAAGAAGCTGACAGCGGAGCATCAGCATCTGCAGCATAGCCGGAAACCGGAGGATGGGGAAACACAAGAACAATTGCCCTGGGCTGGAGCAACACCGAAGTCACTAACGGAGCATGGGGAAGACCAATAACGCCTCCACCAGGAGTTCACCTTGGAGGCGGATGGGGAGTGTCAACTTCTCGAGGCGGTTGGGGACCACCAGCTCCTTATCCCGAAGCACCAATACTTCCTCCTGAGGCCGTAGCAGAAAGAGACACATATTGGGAAACTCGTGGCACCAGCTGGGGTGGACCTCCCCTTCCAGACCGAAACCCTTACGAACCTAAAGAGGAAAAACGAGAAGAGTCAGAAGAAATGCTTTACAATTTTGCAGAAGCAGCAAAGCTACCCGAACCTACTAGGGGGAAGCACCACCGACGAAGCAAGGACCTCAGCTATTCTCGGTCACCGGCGACGAATATCTCTATCATCGAGTCTCGATGGAGGGACTCCTTGCTTCCGAATGGCCAGAAGCAGCGCGGCTCCCAACTCCGCAGCTCTACCAATCATCGACGACTCGATCCATATTGCAGACACGAATGACATCGCCGACATCCCCAAAGCGGACTTGGAATAAGCGTCCATCCAAGCCTTCGCAGCTGACGTCCGCGCTGCCAGCGAAAAGGGACCTGCAACACCACAGCAAGAGGAAGCCGAGCGAAACAAGAATTATATGCGAACAATGGGCTACCGCTCATAACCCAAAATCTGGCACCAATGGCTCGGACACCCTTCTCATGCTACACTTCAGAACTCCATAGAAGTCGAAGTCTTTGACACCAGTGGACTACACCTACCTGGCGGAGAAATGCTCAAAGCAACATCTGTCGACCCACCATGCATCGTCCGATGAAGCGCGCCGAACGCCAGTCGGAATTGAAGCTGAAAAGCTTCCAAACAGACGGCGGCATAGAATACTTCTCTAACGAGTTGAAGGAGCTCTTTGCCAAGAAAGGGATCGAACACCTGGTGTCCATGCCCTACGCACACAAGCAGCAAGGAGTAGCAGGACGGACAAACAAGGGTCTTGCCACAATGATGAGAGCCCTCATGAAGCAGTCAGCCATCCCAACACGATTTTGGCCGTTCGCGATGAACCATGCCGTTCGACTGCACAACTTGCTGTCATCTTGAAGAAAAAAAAAACATACCTCACCTTTCAAGGCTTGAACGGGTAGAAAACCTGACACACGTCTACTCCGGGTATTTTGGTGCATGGTACAATACAGACCTCATACAGCAAGAACAGGAAATTTCACTGACCGGGCACGCTAGGGCATCCACCTCGGGATCAAAAAGAAGTTCAAGGCTTGGATCATGCTGGACTACGCAACACACGAACTAACAAAATCACGTGCTGCATCTTTCACAAAAAACTGACTCTCGCACTGTTCAAGGAACACCGTGAAGCTGACAAAGCACCGGAACAAGTTTTCGAGGGGCAACACAGCTTTGCCACAACACAAGATGAAGCTGACGTGGCGGAAGATGCAACAGACGTCTCAGCTCACAACCACTATCCACACATCCCCCTTACAAGCCCACTTCAAAGTCCAACTTTCAAACCTGTTTCACAATTCGATCCTGACGACACAACTTGTGAAGCCTACAATTTCAATAGCACAGTGCTGTGATCCCCAGATGCCGAGTTACCACCACTGAATTCATTGCAAGACACTGTTCGCAACGGCCACGATGACGACGACGACGACGTCGTTGTCGAAGTTAATAGCATGGACGACCACGATCGTCTCGCCTACAAAGACACCAACAAAACCAACCTCCGCATCCTTGGGCTCTTAGTAGCAGTTTGCACTCTCACCCAAGGAACCCACCACAATGTGTCGGGCTCTGTCTGGCCCCGACAGGGAGAAGTGGAAAGCAGCCATGGCAGCTGAAGTGGCAGCACTCAAGCGCCATGGAACCTGGAAAGTGGCTCCCGTTCATCTGCAAAGGGGAGAAGAATCTTAAGCAGCAAATGGATTTTCTAGATTAAAACACTTGCGGACGGCTCAATTGACAAATACAAGGTGTGGTGGGTGGTGTGTGACTTCGAGCAAACTCACATGGTGAAATACGATCAATCCTTCGCACCGTTCAGACGGCACATCTCGGTGCCCATTCTCATCTGCATCGCCGTCGTCAAGCAGCGCTTGCTCCACCAAATCGACGTCTCCAATGCGTTTCGGTACGCAATCGTTGACGCCATCAACTTCGTTGAGCAGTCGCACGCATTCAAAGAAAGCGACGGCGCCGTCTGCCTCCTCCAGAAGTCTCTCTACGTCATCAAACAAGCACCCCAACTGTGGCAGCACTACCTTCACACTGCTCTCATCGAACACGGCTTCACTTAGCTGCCGCACGATCAACGTATGTACCGGAAGGAGTCCCACAGCAACTTCATCCTCCCAGTTGCGTACATGGATGGCTTACTCTACACCGGCGAAAACGTGAAACTCCTAGACTGCTTCGAAGAGGAGACCAATGATAAGCCGGGAGTGACGATCAATCACAAGGTCACGCAATTCCTTGGACTAAATATTACACAGTCATTGCCAAGTTCGCGATAGCCTCGATCAATCTAACCACCCCTTTCCACACTCCTCCTCATAATTAAGAACCTGACACAACACCGCTCTCCATAAACAACCATCGCCTCTATGAGCAGTAATTGGGGTGCCTGCTGTTCGCCGCCGTCACGTGCCAGCCGGATCTCTCCTACATCGCAAGCCATCTCGCACAGTACCTGCGCCGACCTGAAGGGGAGAACATGTTAGACCTACGCCGAGCACTCTAATACTTCATTTCTAGTCCTGACGTCAGACTCACCTATACGGCCAACGTAACAGCTACCCTACAACTTCACGGCTATGTAGATGCGGACCATGCGGTAGATATTGACAACAGACGCACTTGCACAAGCTTCATTTTTCAACTCCAGCCTACTAAACTCATCTCGTGAAACTCCTAGACGGAGGAGCTCATTGCTCTTTCACCAACCAAAGTGAAATTCGTCGCCGTCAACGTAGCTATTCGCTCCTGCAGAAAGCGAAAGTGACGATGAACAGGCACTCTACGTTTCTCTGTGACAACCAAGGCGCAATAAAAATCACGAACAAGCCTGCTTTGTAAATCTCACGAAGCACATCGCACTCCGTTACTTCTTCGTCAAGGACGAGATCGACAAGGGCAAGGTTAAACTCACGTAATGCCCAACTAACGATATGAAAGCAGATTCCTTGACCAAGAAGCTGCTACGTCAGAAGTTTCAGCACTGCGCCGACCTTTGCAAGATCTCAAAGAAATCTCACGCGGCTCATCTTCAGGAATGAGGGGAAGTGTTGGAATGCCTCCTTTGCGCCTTATCGAAAGTCACCACGATCATTAAATGAAAGTGTGGAACCATAAGCGCGATGCTGAAACACGTGGAAGGTTGACGTGTGACGACGTGGGACAAATCGCTATGGGTAAACAAAAAGGCACGGGGAGGATCCTCGCAAGGTGACATGACAAGGAGCCTTTTGAAAATGTCCCCGTACTCGGATGAGGAGAATCGACGGAGATTGGTTCGCATTTGTGTGAAGGGTACGATGTCGTTTCGCGACATCAAATGTAAGGAATTGAGGGCATGGGCAAAGCTCCTCAATCCATTGGTCAACATGCCTTCGCGGGTGACCGTCACGAATGACATTTACGGCACGTATGATTCATGCGTGACGAAGCTCAAGGACCGTTTGGGGACAATAACTTCAAAGATGTCGCTCACAATCAATCTTTGGACGCCTCCTAACCTTCAAGACTTCATGGCTTTGACCGTTCATGGGCTTGATGAAAATTTCGAGACAAAACATGTGATGTTGAATTTTATTCGCATAGAAGATCAACATACGGGGGAGGCAATTAAGAAGGCATTTGTTCAGTCGGTTTTTGAAAAATGGGGGCTTGGAGAGAAGGTCATGGGTGTGACTATAGACAATGCAAGTAACAATGAGCGTTTCCTCTCACATCATTAGAAATAGAAAAACATTTCGAATAATATCCACATGTTATGCTTCGCACATGTGGTTAAACTTGTGGTGGAGGCAATCATGGCCTCACCAAAGGTTGTTGGTGCTATGCAAAACTTGAGGGCGTTTGCTAAGCACATCAGCAGTTCGCCTCAAAGGCATGAAAAGTTCTCGGCCAAGTGGAAAGAGAAGGAGTTGGGGAATGTGAGAACCATTTCCCACGACACTCCAACTCGATGGTCGAGTGCGCAATATATGATAAAAAAAAAGGGTTTGTGGTGAAGGTGGCAATAAATTTATACCTTATAGAAGAGGGGGAAGCGGTGGAATTTCAATTTCGCATGATGGATGACGAATGGAAAACCCTTGAGGCACTTGAGATCCCCCTTTTCTTGAAGTGACAAAAATCTTGGAGGCATCAAGCTATGCCACGATGTCATTGTGCATACCCATGATGAACTCTCTTATGGACATCTTGGAGTCCATCATAGATAAGAAAAGGAATTTGCGGGGGCTGTCAGCCCGCGCACCTCCCCTGCCTGCCCGCGCGTCGCCCCTGCAAACCCGCGCGCTGCCCTTGCAGCCCACGCGCAGCCCGCGCACCGCCATTACAGCCCGCGCGCCACCCCTGCCTACCCACGTGCGGCCCCTGCAGCCCGCGCGCACGCCCTACTCTGCCCGCGCGCTATCTTTCCCACCGCGCGCTGCCTTGCTTTCCGCGTGCCGCTTCTGTTGCCTGCCGCGCGCCGACTTACCCTGCCCTACGCTCCGCCACCACCACTGCCGCCACTACGTCCACTGTCGCCACGACCACTGCCACTGCCACCCCCACCGCTGCCGCCACCCCCGCCACCGACTCCCCCACTCCCACCACCACTCCCACTGCCACCTCCGCCACCTCCACCTCCTCCACTACCTCCACCACTACCGCCTGCACCGCCGCCACCCCCACCACTCTTGCCTCCCTTGCCCTTACTGCTGCGGCGCTTCCCACTAGGAGCAGAAGCAGCACCGACCTCCTCAGGGTCCTGCTCCTTCAGGTGTGTCTCAGGTAGACCCACCCCCCTTGGTTGAGCCTGTCAAGGTCACTGTTGACTCAGGTGCTGCTGGGGGTGGTCCTGCTCGGGGTGCTGCGTTTGGGGGTGTTGAGCCTGGGGGTGCTAAGCCTGGGGGTGCTGAGCCTGGGGGTGCGGAGCCTGGGGGTACTGAGCCTGAGCGTGCAGAGCCTGGGGGTGCTGAGCCTGAGGGTGCGGAGCCTGGGGGTGCTGAGCCTAGGGGTGCGGAGCCTGGGGGTGCTGAGCCTGGGGGTGCTGAGCCTGAGCGTGCGGAGCCTGGGGGTGACGAGCCTGAGCGTGCAGAGCCTGGGGGTTCTGCGTCTGGGGTTGCTGAGCCTAGGGGCACTGCGTCTACTCTGCGGGAGCCTCTCTCGCCGCAGCAGCTGCGTGAGTGGTACGCTACGCGCACCCGCTCTCGGCCTGGCACTGCTGGTCCCGGAGGCCCTCGTCCTGGACGTGCTGGAGCTGGGGGCGGTGGCGGTGCTGCTGGTGCTGGAGGCCCTAGAGCTGGTGGTACCGGAGGAGCTGGAGTTGCTGGTTCTCGAGGTTCTGGGGTTACTGCTGGTGCTGGAGGCACTGGAGCTGGAGGTACTGGAGGAGCTGGAGCTGCTGAATCTGGAGGTACTGCAGCTTGCCTGAGCTGGTGGTGCTGCTGCTAGTGGAGGTGCTGGTGGTACGAGCACTGCTGGTCCCGGAGGTGCTCGCACTTCGGGTGCTGGAGCTGCCGGAGCTGATAGTGCTGCGGACACTTGAGCTGGTGGTCCTGCACCGCGGAGACTGTTCTTCCCTGCGCCGTCACAGTCATCCCTGCCTCCACCTGACTCTGTGCTTCGCCAGGTTCTTACCCTCCCGTCTTCTACTGGCCTCCCGTTACAGCCAGGCTCCCCACTGCCTGCTCCTTCTCCTTACCCTGAGCAGACAGTATGAGTCGCTTACAGAGCGTCGTGCGCCTGCGTCTCGTCCTGCCTCACCTGTTTCCGCTGTTCGCACTGCTCGCCGTGTTCCTCGTCCGCGTCCTCCCCCTGTGCCAGGTACTCACACTATGGCACTTCGTCCTTCCTCTGTTCCTCTGCGCGTTCCCCTGCCGTCTCCTCCTGCGTCTTCTCTGCCTGACGTTCCGGACCCTGAGTCTGACCTGGTTCGTGCTGCTCGCCTTACTGTCACGCGTCTGTTAGCCATTATTGTCACTGACCCTTCGTTTGAGTCCACTGCTGCGTCTGCCTTAGTTGCTGAGCTTGTTGACTTTGCTGCTGCTTGTCGTCTTGACTACGCCGCTGCTCTTGTTGCTGAGTCTGAGTCTGTCTGTCCTCCGTCCATCGGGGGTGAGTGTGCTCTTGACACGGACGTCCTTGAGGACAGGCAGGAGGACTTTGAGTGTCTTGCAGCCGCTGCACCTCATCTCGTGGCCATGCTGCTTGCCCCTGAGAGAGACCCGGATGCACAGGACATCCCGACCCCGCGCTCTTATGCAGAGGCGATTTCGGGTCCCTACTCCTCTCAGTGGCAGACAACCATGGACGCAGAGATGGCATTCTGGAAGTCCACAGGCACTTACGTCGACGAGGTTCCCCCTCCTGGGCCGAACATCGTCGATGGCATGTGGATTTTCAGGGTGAAGCGGCCGCCGGGTTCTCCGCCTGTCTGCATGGCTCGTTACGTTGCACGAGGCTTCAGTCAGCGACAGAGAGTTGACTTCTTCCAGTCCATCTCCCCCACCCCGAAGATGACCACTCTTCAGGTGCTGCTGCACGTTGCCGCTCAGCGTGACTACAAGCTTCACTCTCTTGACTTCAGCACAGCGTTCTTACAGGGCAGTCTGCACGAGGAGATCTGGCTGCGCCGCCCACCTGGCTTCAATGGGTCGTTCCCCCTTGGTACCCAGTGGAGCCTCCGGCGGCCAGTCTACAGTCTCCGCCAGGCGCCTCGTGAGTGGCACGACACACTGAAGACGACACTTGCGGCTCTTGGGTTTGCTTCTTCCACTGCTGACCCGTCACTGTTTCTATGTATCTACACCTCGTTGTCGCTGTTCTACATCCTCGTGTACGTCGACGACTTCGTCTTTGCCACTGCTGACACTGAGGCACTCGCCCTTGTGAAGTCGGAGCTGCAGAAGAGAGATGTCATTATCCCAGCCACTAACCACTGGGATAAAAGGGCTTGTTTGTGTAGCGGGTGAGTGTGCCCATAACCCCCCAGGCCAACGTGCCTGTAACCCTTCCCTAGGATCAATCGGGGATCACCAGTGGACCTCTGACAGAAGAGACACACGTGCACAGACCTGGGTGAGCTGCGCAGTTACCTTGGCTTGCATATCACCCGGGACAGAGCACGTCGCACCATCACCCTGACTCAGTCACACATGGTGCAGCAAGTCCTTCAGCGCTTCGGCTTCACTTGGTCCTCACCACAGTCCACTCCTCTGGCTACTGGTCACTCGCTCTCAGCTCTGCATTCGGATGAGTCCGTAGAGCCGAGTGGCCCGTATCCAGAGCTTGTGGGCTGCCTCATGTACCTGATGACCTGCACTCGACCTGACCTTGTGTACCCTCTTAGCATCCTGGCACGCTACGTTGCGCCCGGGAGACATAGACGAGGGCACTGGGAGGCTGCTAAGAGGGTGTTACGCTACTTGTGCAGTACATCGGGCATGGGGCTCGTGCTTGGAGGACGGAGTTGAGTTGTTCTCACTGGACACTCAAACGCTTCTAGGGTTGATGACCTTGGCTACGCAGCGGCTGTCACAGGGTTACTCGTTCAGCCTTGGCTCCAGCTCTTTTTCTTGGTGATGTACACGTTCGTCTTCTGTTCTCAGCTCCAGTTGTGAGGCTGAGATCTACGCCACAGCCATGGCTGCACAGGAGTTACGCTGGCTCACCTACCTGCTGACCGACTTGGGAGAGAGGCCTCGTTCTCCTCCAGTTCTGTACGTAGACAACAAGACTGCTATTACCTTGTGTTAGGAGCACAGACTGGAGCACAGAACGAAGCACATTGCTCTGCGTTACTTCCTTGCTCGAGAGTTGGGTTTAGAATTTAGGGCTGCTCAGCGTTACTTCCTTGCTCTGCGTGGTCAGCTTTGTGTTGCTTACGTGGCCACCCGGGCCAACACTGCTGATGTGTTCACCAAGGCACTTCCGCCTGTTGACCATCAGCGCTTCTGCACTGCTCTAGGCCTGGTGCCTACGTTTCCTCACTTGCTTACTTCTTGACTTTGCTTGTACTGTGATCTATATATATACCTGCATGCTTACACCTGCTAGGTTGTGATCACTGTACTGTTTGCTCTGTTTTCGATAACCATGCATGTGAACTGGCCTTGTGGCCATTTGCTTGTGCTCAGAATGTGTGGTGACTTTGTGATCCACCCTGAGCTTGCTTTGCCTCTCTGTAGCTGTTTGTACTCCCCCACTTTGCGTATGGGGGTGTGTCAAAGTATTATGATGTGTAGGCTGTAGTGGGGTAGCCAATATGGGGTACAACCCCTTTAGGGTTTGTATTTGTACCCAACACTTTCATAGTCCATTCATTCCTGCTCATAGTTCTGACAGGGGCATGCAAGGATGGGTTGGCAAAATTGATGAAGTACAACAACCGATCTTCGGAGGAGTACACGATTGCAACCGTGCTAGACCCACGCTTCAATCGTTCATACTATGCCAAGAGGGCAAAGGAAGCTAGTGGGCATGTGAGTGAGGATACGATTGGAGCGACCATGGCGAAAGCATGCAAAGAGAATGTAAATACTTTCGGTGGTGACGAAGACATGGGAGAGAGCTCTACCATGAGTGCTCCTTCGAGTGGAATATCCCTTCCCCCATACACTTTTCTTGGTGGGATTTTTTATGTGCAAGGAGAAGAGGATCCTGAGAGGGGTGCCAATGAGCTCGAACAGTATCTTCGTGAGGAGAGGGTGGTGTCGAAGAAATGTTCTATTTCTTCTTTCAAGGAGTGGTGGGTCCAACATGCACAAAAGTACCCCATTGTATCGCGCATGGCATGCGATTTCTTGGCTATTCCGGACACATGGGCGGACTCGGAGCGTGCATTTTCTCTAACGAGGCACATGATGACTAATTTTAGGCATAGGCTAAGTCCGGCGGCTATGCACGCATGCGTGTGCCTTAGGTCTTGGTTTGCATGGGAGGATGGTGAGGAAGTGGATGATTGAGTGGGTTGCATGTTTAAATCTTTGGTGGGTAGAAAGGTAGAAGTAGGGCATCAAGCATATTATCATGTTCTCTAGTTGGTAGAGGAGTCGAGGTAGATGAGTATCAAGAGATGGGTATTGGTAGATTAGTATTGGTAGATAAGTATTAGTAGGTGAGTATTGGTAGATGAGTATCGTTTAGTATTGGAAGAGCATAGCATCATGCATGGTTAGTTATCTTCTTGCTTGACCCTTGTGGTAATGATCGTGCATTGATTAATGTTTCCGTGCTTATGTATATGAGGAGTCTAGCTTGTAAGAATATCAGAGAGGTGCAACATAGTTTACACTTTCATTCTCACACTCATACCATCTCGCTTTTTGTTCAGTAACAAAACCAACAACCTAGCCACAATGGATACGTGATTCAAATTTGTGTTCATTGGTGCTGGTATGGAATCTAAACACCCTTCTTCACAAGCATTCACTCACCCTCTGAATTTTAGAGTTGCTGTTTTAACACTTAGATACAACAGATTGTATACAATATTTTCCAACAAAACAAAAAACTTGCACAGTTATTGGTAACATTAACATGCAACCCAACAAGTATTGAACATGGGGTTGTCATATGACCTTCGAACCCTAGACAGTTGAGCTAAGTGAACCGTTGGTTTTCCACAACCGAATTCAGGGTACTACACTACCGAATCAGAGGAGTAAAACTTAACCAATAATTACAAGCAATTTTGCAAACAACATTTACTGTAATACAGGAAACAAAGTGTTCTTCATTTTTTAGACTAATTATGACCAAAAAAATATACCGTACAATACCTGACCTAAATACGTAGGGCGAGTCCTTTTATGATTTTCCTGCGGCACTTACAACAAGCAAAAAGGATGATGAAGGGGTAGTGCCTGCGAAGAGTGCAAAAGGGAACGAGGTTAAGGTAAAAAAAGGGATGGAGGGGTGAGATAAACCATGTACTCATTGTGCGCTTGAGTTGTAGGTGTGTAAAGTTCACAAACACTATCGTATTCGTTTGGGTATTCGAGGAAATCCGACCACTCGTATTCGTATTCGCACTGAATCCGACAATTTGAACCGTATCTATTCGGCCAAATACGATAATGTCTACTATTTGGTAACTATTCGTATAAGAAACCGTATTCGAAATCGTATTCGTTTTTACACCTTTACTCCTATCAGTCCTTTGGCCATAGAATTACTGCATTTCTTCCCCTCTCTCCCCCACTTCTGCTTCCCCTCATTCCCCACACTGCTTTCCTTAATATCCCCCTCTACTGCTTTTAATCATTGAGACAAAGAATCACGTGAAATTTGTGTCAGGGTTTGGCCCAATCTCCTTTCCCTCCCCTCCCATCTCTAACCCCTTCTATCTGATCCCCTCACCATTCGTTATCATCTTAACTCCCATGCCAATCCAACTTGTGGCTATTCCTGATCACATTCATGCCCTTTTATATCATCTGCCCTTCCTTACATCCCATTTCAGATCCTTGATACTCATAACAGCTCCCATGCCGTCCCTTTTAGGGTTACTCATCCTCACTCCGTTCCATCCCACCTCTCCACTCTTCCATCGCAGCACACTCGCGTCTTGAGTTTCGGAGTAGCCTTACTTCCCATCTGCTTTCTCTCCCTTGCCATCCTCCGAGCTTTGAAATCAATTCTGCAATCCCCTCCTTCCCATCCGCACTTCCTCGTCCCCTCCTATTCCTATCCCTTCCCCACCAGCTCATCACGACTTTCTTCCTTTGCTTCTCAGCCGCTTGTGAACACAGCTCCGGTCCTTTGAATGTAAGTCCTCCCCCCTAATTTCCCAGCACCCCTACATTCCGACCCCCCAGTCCTTTCATTTTGAGAACCAGCTTTACGATCTCCTTCCCTCGTCCAGCTTCCCTTACTGTCGTTAAGTTCTTGCCCTATCCACCCTCCCCTTCATAGCCAACTCAATTCAATAACAGCCTTTCCCCCCCCCCCCCCCCCCCCCCCCCTTCCCTGCCCCCCTTCTCTTTACTTCCTAACCTCCCTCTCTCCCTTCTTGTTTTTTCTGCCAGAAAATCCCTCCTCTCAGCCTCTACACACGCACACCTTATCAGCCATGTTATCATGGCGACCTACTCCTCGGCAACGGCCGGCGCTTGAGTTCAGGGTTGGGGAGGAGGGTTCTGAGAATGATGAAGAGGAGAGAGGTCGACAACGTGGGCAGGGGACGATGGCCACGACAAGTACATGTGCCCTTTCCGCCTATATTCGTTCGGTTGCCGCTAGCACAACGCATCCCTTTCTCATAGTCTGTGCTCGAAGAGTTGTGCGACCAACGGGATTGCTCCCACAGGTTCAATATGCAAAAGATTGCTGGTCCATATCTGAGTTTGAGGAGCATCATGCTAAACAATATCGTATTTTTGACAAATGGTTTAACATTGGCTCGGATTGTCGGATGAGGGGAGCTCCGTTGGTCAAAATTGTAGCGTGGCGAGCATATTGAGGGTGTGCATGGGAAAAAACACGGATGAGGATGCTCAAGGTCAACCAATAACCGCGAAAAACTATCGCATTAGTTACTACATTCAGTGTTCTCCCTTGTTAGGTGGTCATCCGTTTGCACATGTGGCTTTGCCATGGCTAATCCACGTCATGATATGCTCCCTTTACCCTGAGCCGACGGGTGAGGGTTACAGGGACTATAGTCAAGGTGATGTGGATTGGTTCAACCCGGAATGAGTCTTTCATGCTGAGATTGATTTTGGTACAAGGTCATTCGATGGTAGACATAGGACAATTGTCAAGAAGAAGACGCAGGAGTACAGGTTCTCAGTGACGACTTGCCGTAATGGTCATATGTGTTCCTTCCCTCTTTTGTTGGCAGAAATGATAATAAGATAAAAAAATCCCATCTATGTAGTCAGGTCTAGTACTTGGCTAACATTTCTTGTTCCAAATCTTCAATTCTTCTTATGGGGGCGCGAGTTGCTCCATTTGCCGTCACTACTAGTTAAAAAACAACTGCACCGCATTCACGGGTTTAGTGTTGGGCATGCGCAATAGCATTGCACGTAAACACGTCTAGATGCAGTGATGACTGGGGTTGATACTGACTGCTACAACTGCTGATGCGGCACTTGGTGCAGTTGCTAATGCTACAGCTGAGGCATCCTTACCCCCACCAGATGATCCACCACCACCACCACCACTCCCACCACGCCCACCAGCACCACGCGTGGTATTACTAGCATGCACCACCACCAGCCGCCCCCCCCACCCCCCTTCCCCTCCTCCTCTCCCTCTCGCTTTAGTTATTTCTCAGAGCTTTCACCCCTTACCAGATGTGCTTCACTTTGCCCCCACGCCCCCCCCTCCCCTCATGCCGACCTGCGATTACACCCCCCCAGACATCGCACACCCTGACCGTGTTACCCCTCTCCCTCTCCTCCTCCTCCCCCTCCTCTGCCTCCCCCCCCTACGCCTCCGGCCCCTACCCGCCTGACTACTGCTGCTGCTGCCACCCCTCTTGAATGGTGTCGATAATGCTCTATGTTAGCTTCTTTGCTTTAGCCATCGATGAGGCCGATGCATCCTTGGTGGCCATGAGGGAGATGTGTAGAGGCACATTTAGCTCAGCATATGAAGGTTGGGAACAAGAGGGGCCAGGAGAGAATGGAGAAAGGGAGGAAGAGGTGCGGAGGGAGATATGTAGGAGCGCATTCAGGGGCGAGAAGAGAATGAAGGAGCGGTGGTGAGGGGAAGGTGATGGGGCTCGTTCACAGGGGAGAAGAGGGGGAAGATGTGGTAAGGGAAATGTGCAGTTGCGCATTTAGCTCAGCACACAAGGCTCGAGCTGGGAAAAATCGAGGAAATGAGGTGCAGAAAAGGAAGAAGAAATGATTCTAGTGGAGGAAAGTAAGGAGGAGGTGGAGGAGGGGGAGGAGGAGGAGAGGTTGAGGAGGAGGAGGAGGAGGAGGAGGAGGAGGAGGAGAGGAGGAGGAGGGAGGAGGAGGAGGAGGAGGAGGACGAGGAGGAGGAGGAGGAGGAGGAGGAGAGGAGAGGACGAGGAGAGGAGAGGAGAGCGAGGAGGAGTCGAGGAGGAGGGCTTCTGAGGTTCTGCGGAGCAGTTTTTGGGAACCTTCACCAATTGACTCACCTCAACCCTCTCCTCACCTTTGCCTTCCCCTTACCTACCCCCTCCCCTCACATTCCCCCTCCTCTCACCCTCCCCATTGCCCTCACCCCTCCCTGCTTCATCTGCAATTCTCAACTTCAATGTTGTCGTAAGGGATGACCCTATCAAACATTTGAGACGTTTCTTGCGTGCAGAATGACTTGGATTTGGATAGGGTGTCATCCACTAATCGATAACCCTCAACAAGAGTAGTAAATCTCAACAACATGTGGGTAGGACACAGAGTGTCGTACAATCGATCAAACTCACCAAACAAGGTACGTCGAGATGTTGTGGTTCCTTGATTGGTAGTACGCTGCCGCTTGGTTGGTGGTTGAGATGTAGGTGTAGCAGTGACTGTGGTATCCTTAATCTCCTCCTTTGCAACGTCGTGTGACATACAACCCCAGTCCCTCATAATGTCAACGACCCAGGTCCAATCTATCGGGACTGAGATCCTAGAGCGTTTGCCTCGCCCGACCCGAGTAGCACGACGTATCCTAATATTGGTTGCCCGCACATCCCTTTCCAAACGCTGGTTCCAATGCAATACAATTAGCCCAACTCGGGATCTCATGTTTCCACGAAACAGTATACACTTTGGAGCATACTTGCATATCAATAAATGAAAGGATTCATTTATCCAATTGCAAGCCCCTTGCATATATGGTCGCATCTCCTGAGGGCCATAGTTGTCGCTAAGCCACTACCTGAAAGCAAGATGCATTCGCGAATCATACTCGTATAATGTGCTCTCTGTCACACATCTTGAACTCTTATATCCCCAACTACAGCGGGAATTATCACCGGCCCAATGTGTTAGAGATAAAGGACCGAATCTACGAAAATTAGGGGCCTAAATTTCTCAAAATCGTTGGAGTAGAATTCCAGACAAAATTGTCGACTTCACAAGAAACGTCGTCGACAAAAAACTCATTATTAGAATTCTCTCAAACTCGAGTAACTTGTAGCCCTTGGCCGTGGCTATCTTTTCCAATGTGAATCGTATAAATAAAATATATATATTTATTTATATTTTGAGTTGTGACTTTCGTCGCACTAGGGGGTATGCGGCCATAGAGACTTAATTTAATCACAATTGTTCTTACAAGAACCACACAAGATAATTAGGGTAGCTAGAAACCAGGTAGAGGAGGATGGTGAGGACGAGAGGGAAGGTCTCAAGGGAGCCTCAACCAAGAAAACCCTATAAGCACAAAAGATTTCCTCCCTATAGGAACCCAACTTTGACTTTGTCACTTTCCCAACCTCCACAATCCACCTCACCCCAACTTGGCCACACTTGCCAACCTGGTTTGGCTACTCCAAACCACTTTTTATTATCTACAGTAGAAGTGACGAATTTCCCAACCCCCAAAAGTTTCTACTACCCTTGTAAAGTCACTCCACAACTTCCAAAGTCGCCGCAACCAAATATGAGAATCATACAAACTTCAATCTTTTGTAACTTTCTCGTCCGTACTTCGATCGCGACGATTCTTGGTTCGTCGGAAAGATCTCAAACAGAGAAGTCATCTCAAATATCTGCTCAAGCAGAAAATCATTTAAACACACTCAGAGAATCCAACCGACACCGAACACAAATTCTTGCACACGCTCACACCACGCATGCAACGCACAAACATATGATGGGAGGCAGACAGACGTGAATGCAAATGATAGCATCACATAACAAAATGATCAGCTGCAACTCCAACCTCCTCTGTAACCTCCTCAGCTACCATGGGATGGTTCTCTCTAAAACAAGCGGCACACTGTGCCATAACATGATGAAAGTGTATGCTAAATCTTTGCGCCACTATAACCTCATGAAATGTGGGTTTGAACCCTCTCCCTCCTCATCTCGCATCGAGACTCCACTCCTCCCACTGCGTGGCCACTTTTCCAAACACCGACGATGTTGCTTTGGTGAATCATTCTCCAACGGAGCCCGCGCCCACTTGGCTGCATGCATATGCACCTTGAGGGGGGAACACGTATTGATATTATTAAAGCATAACGCATGTATAGATTAATTAGCAAAAAAGCACAGTAAAAAACGTACCCAAGGGGACTGCGTGGCAGGCTGACCTCTTCGTGCCTCGAGTCGCGTTGGTGCGGCACAATGCGGACACATGCAAGAGAAGCAACGATGATGCCGAGCACGATGCGGACACATGATCAGGATGGGGATCATAATCCCACAGCTCCCCGACATCTTTATAATTTAGATTTGGCTCGACATCCTCCTCCACAGACACAATGGTGTTATCCTTCTCCACAGGATATCGATGACAACAAACCTATCATACTTCTTAGCTGCACGAATGCTAGCAACCCCCGATCCTCCCTCGCCCCCCTTTCCAAGACGGGACTCTTGTTGGAATGCATGACAGGTACATCTACCAGTTCACCTTTCAAACCTTCTCCGATCTCTGACCCCTCTATGCTAGTCCTGTTGTGACATGCACTAGACACTCTCGCTGTAGTGCATGTCGTACCTCGGTCGCGTTTGGGCGCACTCGCGTAACACGTCACATCTCATGATACAGATATGAAGAGTTCCCTCTACACATATTTACAAACTGAATTTTCCTCACACAAAAGACTGCTTTATCGGGTCCCGCTTGATTTTTTTTTTTCCCTTCACTCCTTTTAGACTAGGGCATAAAAGAAACCTTCAACCAGGCCCAGAGATCTTCTACATGTACGGACCAATATTCTTCACATGTTTTCGCCTTTGTAGTGTCAAAAACGATCTTGCATCCATCTCATTCTCAATCCCTGTGTCAAAAATCCCCACCTTGAAACTTGAATCTTAATTAGTAATGATACTTTTGACACGAAACCCCCCACTTTTGAAAGTCATTCATGCCATGTTTAGAAATAAGCCCCTCAAGCTGTGTTGACGAAACCCCCACCTCAGATTTTGGCAGTGTCTCTCAATGAACTACCTTACGTGTTCTTGGATCCATGAATGTGACACTGACCCACTCAGCCTCTCGAGGTTGCTCCCACCTCCCACCGACACAAACCCAGTAACCATCCTCTTTTCTGGCTAGCATACACTCTCGCGCCCTTTACATGCACTTGCTCGCATGCGTAATAATCTTCTCCCCACAATCCTCCTACCCCACTCTTGTACCAATAATAAAATCTCTTGCATGGGATATACACTCCAAGGTTTCGCATGAGATTAGCACCAAAATTGGCATCAATGCATCTGCAGACTGTCAGTATTCAGAACCAACATCTGATCCGACATTATGTCCCCACGTTACGTTAGTTGCGGCTATTTACTGTGTCACTCACCAGCTTTCCTCGCAGCCATCTTAAGCGCATCCTTTGCTCCAGGACCAGCATGTAGGAGGAAGTACACTAAATCACCCAAGGTCGCTGTCCTACCTTCTCCCGTCAAGGCGCTCAATCCACACCACAAGTAGCATATCAGAAGACGCATATGCTTCGCTATCGCTAGGCTCTCATTGTCCTTATTGTTCACAATCTCGTACACCTTGGCCTTCCGTGCAGTGGCCGTTCGTTTTTGGGTTGCGGAACAACCTATTGCAATCGACCTAAAAAAAAAAAAATCACGAAATTTTTAATTATGTGCATAAACATTGTCAAAAAACTGGAAAATGCTTGTTTATGGTATCAATAAACTTGACAATCGTTTCACAACAATCATACCGTACTTATTTAAGCTTTCTGGTTATTTGCTGATTTTTGCTACTCTACGTCATTCTTTTGTAACGCGCATGATTCTGAAATTTGAGAATGAGGGAGAACGAGCAAGAGAGAATGAGAGAGAGATAGAACGAGGGAGAGAGAGAAAGAATGAGAGAGAGAGAGAGAACGCGAAAGAGAGATAGAGAGAGAGAGAGAGAGAGAGAGAGAGAGAGAGAGAGAGAGAGAGAGAGAGAGAGAGAGAGAGAACGAGAGAGAGAGAGAGAGAGAGAGAGAGAGAGAGATAGAGAGAGAGAGAGAGCGAGAGAGAGAGAGAGAGAGAGAGAAGAGAGAGAGAGAGAGATCTCGATCGGAGGAGAGATCTCTCGAGAGCTCTCTCCTCTCTCTCGAACGAGCACGAGAGAACGAGAGAGAGATAAACGAACGAGAGAACGAGAGATTAGAACGAGATAGAACGAACAGAGAGAAACGAGAGAGATAGACAGAAAACAGAGAGAGAACAAGAGAGAGAGAGAGAATAACGAGAGAGCGAGAACGAGAGGAGAGAAGAGAGAGAGCTAGAGAGAGAGAGAGAGAGAGAGAGAGAGAGAGAGAGAGAGAGAGAGAGAGAGAGAGAGAGAGAGAGAGAGAGAGAGTTCAAGAATCAAGTAGATTAAAAAAAAAAATGTAACCTTACTCACTAGCATTTAAGCCGAATTGGGCTGCAACCCTTCAAAACGACGTGAAAGTATGAGTTGCGGCCCTTGAAAACCGACAGAAACAAGTGAGTGAAAACGAGATACTTCTAGGTCGAAAACGGCTTGAAAACGGTTAAAACAATAAGTAAGAATCGATGCAGGCTTATGAACGATGAGCTGAAGTAAATGACTAACTAAATCTTAGATCTTACCATCAACTAACTAAATCCTAGGTGGGTGCTTCAATTTCTCACCTGGTAGGTTGGTAGGTGTGTGAGTAGCAGCAGGGAAGAGCAGAGACTAGACTAGCGAGAGGGAGGACGAAAAGAAGAAACAATAGTTCAAACCCTAAGCAATCCACATGCATGAATATTCCTATTATAATCAAAATTCAAGATATTCAAGTCTTCAAAGTGCAGTGGTCTTCGTTGTCTTCGTGGTGCTAGCGCGCTGGTTTCTCGTGGTTTGTCAAGCCGCTCGATCGAGTGGAAGCAGCAGAATCACTATTTCCCGTCTAGGAGCGAAATTGAGAAGGTTGCGTCTTCTTTTATAACTCACAAAGTTCTCTGTGCAACTCGCCAGCAAGCACAGTCGTGGCGACAAGACGAGCGCCGCTTCGATTTCCGACGGTGGCCACTCCACGTTCCAGCGACACGACTGTAACCCCACAATCGCTGAAAATTCGCATATTTGCTCGCACTCAGCAGCCTCTTCCTCGCCTCTATCGCTTAGCAGGTTTCCATGCGAAAATCAACGACTGCAGCAAATGCTGATCCACCATCGTGACACGCTTCGAATCGCATCTGCACCTCTAGTTTCAGCGCACGCCAGTACCGTCACAGCACCACAAGCCCCACAGGCACGATGCACCTGTAACTCCCCAACCACTACTCCGGTTTTGTTACGCCAGCATCTACACCACAAACCACATCCGCTCCTTAAAAAAAAAAAAAAAAAAAAAAAAAAAACACACACACACACACACACACAGGGATGGCACCTCGCAAACAAGACAGGGCTTTAGACGACTTGGAAGCTGATCCCGCTCGCCCTCCCGCTCGCTCACGACCTACCCCTGCCTTTGCAGTTCTTCCAACTCCGCAGCCCCCAACCCTTAACTTCACGGCCCCCAAACCTCTCTCCCTCAGACACTCCCACATTCAGCCTCCTCAGACCCCTCAACCTCCTCCCCTCATCGCCCCCAATCATCAAACCCTCCAAAATTTGTCTCCACTGAGCAGAAAAAAGTTCTTCATCAAGTTCTTACTGGCACTTTGCACTCCTCGCTCCCTCAACAGCAACTCCCCCAACGACCCGCCACTCCAATTGCTTCTACTCCACAATCCCCTCCTGCTTCTCCACCTGCTTCGAATCCTGCTGCGGCCGCTTCACATCATGCCGCAGCTGCTTCGCATCCTGCTGCGGGTACTCCACATCCTACTGCGGCCACAGCTTCTTCCCCTCCCCCTACTTCAGATCTGACCCCAATATTTCGCTGCTCCACTTGTAAACGCACATTTGCCGGCTTGGGTGGTCTTACACACCACCTCTCTGCTTGCTCCCGCAACAACACAACGCGTCAGCAGTCAGCCCGCCCTCCACCTCCTCGTGCCACCACTACTCCCTCATCCTCTGCAGCACCCTCACCCATATCTCAACAGACTTGGGACTCTGTCGTAACCTGGGACTGGGGGACGTTCTTCAGTCCCACTGTCATTCCACGCCCCCTGTTGCGTCGGATCCCACCGCGAGTTCGCCTGCTGGTCTTGGATGCTTTAATCATACCACTTCGCCGTCTTGCCATCTTCCCGCAAGATCCTGCTGCTCATTTCCTCCTCCTCGCTTTCCCCCGACTGGTGCTCCTCCTCCATTCCTCCTACCTCACAATCAGCCACAGCTGCATGTACAGCCTATGCACGCCGTTTCATTCAAGGTGATTGGCTTCCTCTCTTCAATGAAGTTGTTGCTGCTGCTGTTCCAGCACCTCGACCGTACAGTCTTTCGTCCGCCCGGTCCACAGCTCCGCACGCTCGGTTGAACAGAGCCAAACGCTTTGCGCATTGCGGAGATTGGTCGCGTTCTCTTGCTGCTTTAGAGGCTGGAGAGCTTGCCCCGCCGACCCCTGAAACTGTTACCGCACTTAAGGCCAAGCATCCTCCTGCTCTCGACGAACTTCCGGACTGGCTCTCCGACTTCTCTCCTCCGGAAGTGCCGCAATTCACTGTCTTGCTTCTTCATCGGGCCTTGCGATCAGCCCCTCGGGGCACAGCTTCTGGTCCTTCTGGGTGGCTCATTGAGCACCTTCGTGATACCTTCCTCTCGTACCAGTCTCACCTGCCGCATCTCTTCCACCTGTTCCAGAATTGGCTGCAAGGCGACCTCCCGCAAACTGTCCGACCCTACTTCACCGCATCTACTCTTGTCGCCCTTCAGAAGCCGCAAGGAGGCGTCCGCCCCATTGCCATCGGCGAGATACTGCCACGCTTACTGTCTCGTTGCGTTACTCTTCACTTCAAGCAGCAGTTTAGGGATTTCTTCCTTCCCTCCCTACAGTTTGGGGTCGCTGTCTCTGCAGGGATCGAGGTTATGGCCCATGCAGTCCAGTCAGCCCTCTCTCTCCACCCAGACTGGATCGTGCTGGAACTGGATGTGGCCAATGCTTTCAACTCATTCAGTCGTTCCGCTATGTTCAACGCTCTGCGAGACTCCCCGTTCTCCAGCCTCATCCCTTTCTTCCGCCTCTTCTACGCCTCCCCCTCTCCAACCCCATTACCGTAGCGGCCCTCTCATCGAAACGCTTCAGTCATCATCAGGTGTTCGACAGGATGATCCATGTGGGCCATTCTTGTTCGCCCTTACCCAGCATCTGGCAATCCGCCCCATTCAGCAGCAGTCTCCAGCAATCTTCATCACCTCCTACGCAGATGACACGTACATGGTTGGCCCTGCAGAGGAGGTGTTTCCTGCCTACACAGCACTTACAGTTCGTCTCAAAAGCCTCGGCCTGAGGGTGCAACCATCAAAATGCTCCCTTTGGGCCCCTTTGGACCTCCCTTTAGGCCTCACACTTCCACCAGACATCGTCACTGCCCCTAACGGTATCACATTTGCAGGGGTTCCGATCGGTTCAGATACCCACATCATCTCTACAGTACGGGATAAACTACACTGTTTCTCCTCATCACTGCCCCTTCTACATGACCTTCATGATCCTCACACTGCCTCTCTCATCCTTTCTCTCTGCGTCTCCGCTCGTCCCTCATTCCTCCTCCGCACAGTAGCACCTTTCCCCGAGATAGAAGAGCTCTATACTGACTGGGACAACAGCTTGCTTGACCATTTTGTTCGCCTCATCGGCTCTGACTACTGGCCCCCTACATTTGACCACACTGCCACAGCACATTGACAGACATTCCATCCCATTCGCCTTGGAGGGTTTGGCCTCCGATCATCAGCTGCAACTGCTTCTCTCAGTTACCTGTGCAGTTGGGCACAGACAGCTTCACTGCTCTCCTCATGCTTCACCATCCACGGCTCTCACATTTTCCGCCCCTTTATCACTTCAGACACCATGGAACGCCTTGACTCATGCATCCCTAAAGCCTTATCCAAACTTCATCCATCCATTCGACAGCACTTCCCCACCTGGCCTGCACTCCATGCTGGCTACCCACAGAAGCTGTATTCCTACCTTTCACAACACCTGGACGCTGTCATGCTTGAGCACGTGCGATCCACAGTAACCTCCCCCCAACATTTGGCCCGTTTGACCTCCCTCCAAGGGCCCCATGCTGGTGACTGGCTCACTGTGGCTCCATGTTCTCCCCACATGCAACTTTCATCCACAGAGTGGTGCATTGCAGCTGTTATCCGTCTTGGTCTCTCATTCCACACCTCACATCCACCCGGACCTGCACTTATGGATCGTCATTCACGGATCCTTCAATCGTCTCACATGCCCTCCGCTGTCCATCTGCTAACGAGCCTACCAGAGTTTACGACGCTATCAAGCATGAGGTTCACTGAATCACGTCGGAGCTTGATTATGTTGTGCAGCAAGAGAATTCCCACCTTCTTGCAGGACGCCGCCCCGACATCAGTTGCCGTGACATCAGCTCGGGGACAACATGGGCAATAGATTTTTCGGTCGCAGATCCCCAGCATGGCCCCCCAATCTCCAAAACTGCATCCGTCATCGGTTCAGCCGCATCTGCTCGCGAAACCGAGATGTGGACCCTGTATGCGCCCATGCCACAACATCGACCAGACGTAAAACTCATTCCTCTTGTCCTTGAAACTTTCGGTTGCTTCGGCACATCATTCCTCGGCTTCATCAAGGACTGCAGCCGACGAGGAGCGATACGGCTTCGAGACATGGGAGGTACATCCGACCTTATTCCAGAGCTTTTCGAGACGAGCTACTTCAAGAGGATTTCTTCGGTGCATCAGCGCGAGCAGGCCAGGACCATTTGCCGTCGGACACAAATTCGCTACAACACTGACACACCTTCCACGCCACCGGAACCCACCCCACCTTCCTTGGCTGATTTTGCGGATCTTGGTGCTGGTTCTTGAGACCTCATTGGGGTCTCAACCTAGGGTAGTAGGTATTGCTGGTTAGCCAACTTTTTGTGCTTGACTTGATTTGTATCCTCTGTACACATATAACACTATAAAGTGGTTTGAAGGTAGGTGCAGCAATCGAAAGGTGACGGTTTCGATTCCTGATGACAGCAGTTTTAAAAAACCCCTACAAAATAAGCACCAAGTCCATAGTTCAACGCTTTATATAAAAATTAAAATAAAGTACGGTACTTTCGAAAAACAGATTCGCATCCCTAAGACGATATCGTCGCCTCTTTTTTTTTTTTGACCCATTCCACACACCTGCCTGATAGTTACAAAATGTTCACATGTACATGCACATGGGAAGGGAGGCCAAGTAGGTTCGAAACTGTTGGCACGAAAGTACGCAATGCTCCGCGTATGGGGGTGCATGGTGCAGTACCGCCCTCCTACCTCAACCATTGGCAAATTCACGAGCTGCGCACACTGGGGCATTCACCTTGCCATTAGCTACGAGTATAAGGCCTGGATAATATGCAATCTACTCAGCAAAAAAAATGATGCATGTGCGTGACGTCATCTTTTTTGAGTGGCCCAACCTCTCTGAAAACCGCGCGGATGAGCAGGCAATGGCAAATTAAGTCTACACAAACGACACGCATAGCTACGCTACCCCCAAAGATGAAGCCGCCGCAGCCATCCTGGACCAGGACAACACCATGAATTTCCCAGAGATAGGTTGGGAAAACGATAACAATGACAACGATGAATCACCTCCTAGAGGAGCGGGAGAAAGCAGCAAGGACCTCGCACCACCATCTTCTCCTAAGCCATAGAGCGACAATAACGACGTGCAGGAGGTCGTCCCACAGAATCGACATGACACCACCGTCTCTTGACTGCAACTATTGGAACTTCACACCGCTACCTCTACTGCTCCATGCATGATCTAACCCTAAAATCCGCGATAAGAGTTGATGGGACCACACATCAGGGAATGGCGCAGCGCCATGGATGCAGAGGTCAGAGCACTGGAGTCCAGCGACATGCGGGTGCTCGTCGACTGAGCAGCAATCAAAGGGTGACAGATTTTCCCGGGAGAATGGGTGTTTCGTATTAAAGCTGTAGCAGATTGGACCATTGAGCGCTTTAGGGCACACTGGGTTGAGTAAGGTTATGACCAGAGGCATGGCATAGACTTTGACCAGACCTTCGCGTCAGTCAGTCACCATACCACTGTGGAAATTTCACCTGCAATTGCTGCAGCAAGGCACCTTCCACTTCCTGTACGCATTAGTAGATGCAATGATTTTCGTGGAACAGTCACATACTTATAGAGAGAGTGACCCGCGCGTGTGTTAGTTGAGGAAGCCACTTTACGGGATCAAACAAGCGCCAAGGCTCTGGCAACAACACCTACACTGTTGAAACCCTAGGAGCCATGGACGACGAGGTGAAAAGTTAACTTGAGAGGTTTTGGTACGAGGCTATCTGGTTGGGTAATAAACCTAGGGAGTGTTCAGTATAGGAAAAGGCTGCAAAATTTACCTGAATTGAACCTAAAATGAATCTAAGCCTAAAACTAGCCAGAAAACAAATATAAAGATTAATTAAAGTAAAGAGCGGAGACTAGCCTACTCCAACATACACAAAATACTACTTGAAAAAATGATTCTCGCAATTACTGCACAACCCCGAGATGTATCGCCTATATTATTATGACATCCGGCTCATCGCGTACGTGGATGACTTGCGCTACACAGGGACGAGCAACACTTTGCTCAACCGGTTCAAGAATAATTAAATGATGCGCGTCAACATTACCACTAATACGGTGTGAAGCAATTCCTAGGCCTTATTATCTCCTACACGCTCGAAGCCATTCATCCTTCAGCTGTTAAGTGTGCTAAAATACTTGAAAAGCGGTTCAACATCTCCCTTGCACCACTCTACTCTTTACCTTTCGCCTAGACCAAACCACAAACCCGACAACAAGCCTTCAGACTTACTAGCAGCAGCTGGAATGCTTGCTCTTTGCCTTAGTAACTTGCAAGCCGGATCTATCGTACATCGTGAGCCAACTGAAACTCTTTTAGACCTTCATCGCGCCCTGCAGTTCTTCATCTCCACGCCTAACATTGCGCTCTAGTACTCCACAATCACAACTCTCTCTTTGGCTACGTGTATGCCGATCATGCCGGTAACCCCGACGATTGACGATTCAGAACCGAGTTCCCGTTTCGGCTCGAGCCAACGGTCCCCATCTCCTGGAATTCATAGGAACAGGAACTGGTTGCCCTATCATCGACAGAAGCAAAATTTTTTGCCACGACAGTAGCAATTCAGAAAGGCCTTTACCTACAGAAACTGCTCCGGGAGGCCAAAATCTCAACTTCGTCGACCTTCCGCCTGCACTGTGACAACCAGAGCACGATTAATATTGTGAACAAGCCCGGATTTGTCAACCGCACCAAGCACATCGCACTGCGTTACTTTTCCTTCAAGGTTGAAGTTGATTAGGGCAAGGTAGACTAGACCCACTGCCCGACGGGAGACATGACAGCCGACATCCTCAGAAAGCGCTACCCTGTCACCAGTTGCAGCACTGCTCCGAACTCAGGGGAGTTGTGAGGATCTAGGATCGAGCTCAGAAAAGAGAGTTTGAATTGAATTGAATGATCACCTGGGTACAACACGAGGCTATATATAGGCTCGACACAAGGGGCAGTAACCAGGTGTTACGCGAAGGTTCTGGGGGTCGCGAAGCGTCCCGAACAGACCCTTCCCGAATTCGGTAGAAGGCAATTCGGTGGCAACCGAATAGCCCAGAATTCGGTGTACGCAACCTAGCTCGGTGCTATAACTATAATAAAATATAGGAAAGCACCTAGCCTAGGAAATCAAGCAATTCATGCATGCATAGCTGGCATAAGCCGTCGTACTCTCACACGTTCCCCCCTTCAAAGCTGGGTGGCGTGAGATACACCTTGCTTGACAAGATAGTCCTTGAGAGCACGGCGTGCGTTGCCCATATCAGCTTCTGCAACCCAATTGTCCTCAAAGGGGTCGTATCCCTTCCAACGTATCAGGAACTCGAGGGTCTTGCCGCCGCGACGCCGATGAGTGAGAACGCGCTCGATCTCGTACTCTGGTTCATCCTGCACAAGAACAGGTGGAGGTGGCGGTAGCTGCCGTCCCTGGAACTGGTGGTTGGGGTCCTTGTAGGGTTTCAGTAGCTGAACATGGAAAGCATTGTGAAGCTTCCACGTATCTGGTAAGCGCAAGCGGAATGTAACTGGTGTCACCTGTGCCTCCACGAGAAAAGGACCACAGAAGCGAGGCCGGAGTTTGGATGGTAGGTGAGACAGGTTCAAGTTGCGCGTGTCAAGAAGCACCTGATCTCCGACTGCTACTGAGTGATCTCGTCGCTGACGATCGGCATACTGCTTCTGGGAGTTCTGCATCGTGGTGAGACGCCGCTGAGTCTTCTCCCATAGCTGCTGCATGGTGGTGACGAAGTCGTGTGCGGCTTGGACGCATGCCGGTGTGGTTGGCTGCTGTGGTGTGAGTGGTTCCCGTCCGTAACACAGGAAGAAAGGGGTTTTCCCTGTGGCCGCATGTGAGGCGTTGTTGTAAGCGAACTCTAAGGTCGGTAACTGTGTGTCCCAGTGGCTGATGTCGTCCTTGCAAGCTGTACGCAGTAACTGTTCAACCACCTGATTGAGTCGCTCCGTTTGTCCGTCAGTCTGGGGATGGTATGCTGAAGACATGGCAAGCTTGGTCCCCAGCAGTCCCATAAGCTCCTTCCAGAACTTACTTGTGAATTTTGGGTCTCTGTCTGAGATAAGTGTAGCGGGGATGCCGTGGATGGTGATAATGCGGTCGAAGAAGAGGCGAGCAGTTGCTTCAGCTGTAGCTGTGGCGTTGGTCGGTATGAAATGACCCATTTTGGAGAACTTATCGATTACTACGAGGATGGAATCGTGCCCTCGTGAGGTCGAAGGAAGTCCTGTGATGAAGTCGAGGCTAACGACCTGCCATGGCTGCTCCGGTACGAGTAGAGGCTGAAGTAACCCTGCTTTTTTCTGCTTGCTACTCTTCATCCGCTGGCACGTGTCGCATGAGGTGACGAACTGCTGCACGTCTGCTGCCATCCGGGGCCAGTAGTAATACTTCGCTATTCCCGCTAACGTCTTGTTGCTCCCGAAATGTCCCGCGTATGGTACATCGTGAAACTCCTCTAGAAGGATCTGCCGTAGCGGGGCGTAGTTCGGTACCCAAATCTTTCCTGAACCCTTCCTTACAGCTAAGTCTTTCTCCCACTGTAACAGCTTCTGTTTCTCTGCCGTTGCGATCTCGCCGTCCACGGAGTACCCATGTTGGAATAGACCCTTGAGCAGAGGGTTCATTCCGTCGAGTTGGATGCCTGCTACATGACCGGGGCGGCTTAGCGCGTCTGCCTTGTTGTGTAGCCCGGGTTTGTAGACAATGTCGTAGTGGAAGTGGGTCTCCAAGAAATCCACCCACCGCACCTGTCGTCGTGAGAGCGTCGGCTGCGACTTCAGGTACTTAAGACTGCAGTGGTCAGTGTATACTGTGGTCTTGGCTCCCTCTAGGTAACACCTCCACGCCTTGAAGGCTACGACTATAGCTAAGGCTTCCTTGTCGTGAATGGGGTAGTTCAGTTCTGCTCCGTGTAACTTCTTACTGAGGTAGGCGATAGGCTGTAAACCGTTCCCGTGATCCTGCATTAGTACTGCTCCGACTGCCTGGTCACTAGCGTCTGCTTCAACTACGTAGTCCTTGTCTGGATCCGGTAGGATGAGTACTGGCGCTGTGGTCAGTGCTGTCTGTAGCTGCTCCATGGCTTGCTGATGAGGAGTATCCCATTTGAAGGGCGTATCCTTTTTCAGTAGGTCGGTCAGTGGCGCTGCTATCTTAGCGTACTGCGGCACGAACCTGTTGTAGTAGTTGGCGAAGCCTAGGAACTGCTGCAACTCCTTCACGTTCTCCGAGACGTTCCACTTTTTAACGGCTTCGATTTTCCGCGGGTCCACGTGTACGCCCTCAGCACTCACCATGTGCCCGAGAAACTGCACCTTCTTCAGTGCGAAGTCGCTCTTCGACAGCTTCACGTAGAACTTGTTTTTCCGCAGGATCTCGAACACCTTTCGCAGATGCTCCATGTGCTCCTTCATGTTCTTGGAGTAGATGAGGATATCGTCCAGGTACACTACTACGCACTCGTCCAGCAGGGGCCGTAGGATGTGGTTCATCTCCGCCTGGAACGTCGCTGGTGCGTTGCAGAGTCCGAACGGCATCACTAAGTACTCGTAGGAGCCGTATCTCGTACGGAACGCCGTCTTGTGGATCGAGTTGTCCGCCATCTTGATCTGCCAGTAACCCGACCGTAGGTCCAGCTTCGAGAAGACCGTTGCACCACGCAGTTGGTCCAGTAGGTCGTCTATGCGCGGTATGGGGTATTTATTTTTAACTGTCTGTTTTTTCAATGTGCGGTAGTCAATGCACATCCGTAGACGGCCGTCTGGCTTTGGGGTGAAGAGAACTGGTGCACCGTAGGGAGAGGTGGATGGGCAGATCAGTTGTCTGTCCAGTAAATATTCGATCTGTTTTTTCATGTCTGTCAGCTCGGTCGGACTCAGTCGGTATGGTGCACGTGAGACGGGTTTCGCACCTGGTTCCTCCACGATCTCGTGTTCGTGGGTGCGTGCTGGAGGTACGCCTGCGGGTAGGTCGTCGGGCATTATATCCTTGTACTGCTCCAAGACCTCCTTCACTGCTGCAGGTAGCTCGGAACTCGGCTTCTCCTCCTCTGCTGCTGCCATGACCAGTGCTAGGTAACCCGTGTTACTCTCGTTCACCGTCCGTTCGAACCGTGCCAGTGTCGTTTCAGGAATGTCCCCTGTATCCGTCCAGCTTCGCAGTGCTATCCTTTTCCCGTTGTTGTAGATGCACACTTTACTGTTGACCCAATCGATCTCGGGGTTGAACCGCTTCAAGAAATCTCGCCCCAAGATGAAATCTAGTCCCTTGATGTTGGTGATCGGCAACGTCGGCTTCCACCTAAAAAACCAGCAAAAAACTCCTGGCAACAACTGAAGCAAGGAACGGGACATGGGGGGGAGCAGGGAATGGGACATGGGGAAGCAGGGAAGGGAAACAGGGATGGGGATGGAGGGAAGCCGTGAAGGGGACATGGGGAAGCAGGGCAGGAGATGGGGGGAAGCAGGGAAAGGGGGATGGGGGAAAGCAGGGTAGGGGATGGGGGGAAGCAGGGAAGGGGACATGGGGAAGCAGGGAAGGGGACATGGGGAAGCAGGGAAGGGGATGAGGGGAAGCAGGGAAGGGAAGGGGGGGAAGCAGGGAAAGGGAGGGGGGAAGCAGGGAAGGGGACATGGGGAAGCAGGGAAGGGGACATGGGGAAGCAGGGAAGGGGTGGGGCGACGCAGGGAAGGGGATGGGGGGGAGCAGGGTATGGGATGGGGGGAAGCAGGGAAAGGGATGGGGGGAAGCAGAGAAGGGGATATGGGGAAGCAGGGAAGGGGATGGGGAAAAGTAGGGAAGGGGAGGGGGGGAAGCAGGGGAAAGCAGGGAAGGGGACAATGGGAAGCAGGGAAGGGGATGGGTGGAAGCAGGGATGTGGATGGGGAAAACCAGGGAGGGGGATGGGTGGAAGCAGGGAAGGGGAAGGGGGGAAGCACGGAAGGGGAGGGGGGAAAGCAGGGTAAGGGATGGGGGAAAGCAGGGAAGGGGACATGGGGAAGCAGGGAAGGGGATGGGGGGAAGCAGGGAAGGGAGGGGAGGGGGGGAAGCAGGGAGGGGGATGGGGGGAAGCAGGTAAGGGGAAGGGGGGATGCACGGAAGGGGGGGGGGGGAAGCAGGGAAGGGGACATGGGGAAGCAGGTAACGGGACATGGGAAACTAGGGAAGGGGATGGGGGAAAGCAGGGAAGGGGAGGGGGGGTCCCAGAAAAGAGGATGGGGGGAAGCAGGGAAGGGGATGGGGGGAAGCAGGGAAGGGGACATGGGGAAGCAAGGAAGGGGATGGGGGAAAGCAGGGAAGGGGATGGGGGGAAGCAGAGAACTGGACATGGGAAACAGGAAAGGGGACAAGGGGAAGCATGGAAGGGGACTGGGGGAAAGCAGGGGAGGGGAGTGGGGGAAGCAGGGAAGGGAATGGGGGGAAGCAGGTAAGGGGAAGGGGGGAAGCACGGTAGAGGAGGGGGGAAGCATGGAAGGGGACATGGGGAAGCAGGGAAGGGGATGGGTGGAAGCAGGGAAGGGGATGGGGAAAAGCAGGGAGGGGGATGTGAACAGGTTATGATGTGCCATGCAAATGACTCAGCCAATGATTCAGCACCTCGCACTGCTAAGCGTGGGGCACTAGAGAGGGATGGTTGGTTGAGAACTGACACCGCCGTGCTGTTGTTCTCGCCGCCGCCTAGATGGATGGATGACAAACCAACACAGTAGTGCAACTGCTGGCGCAACACGTCCTTCGGATACCTGGAAAATGAGATAAGGAATGAAAGAGAAGATTCATCGGCAGCGAGACGTTCTTCGAATAGCTGGAAAATGGGAGAGGAATGAGTTCCAAGTAAAATGCAAAGGGTGTGACCCCCTTGTGTTGCTGTGCCTACCAGGATGCTTACGCATGCTTAGAAGCAGCGTAGTAAACAGGTGATCTGACATTTGCAGCACACCCTCTCACGCGCTGAGAGCAACAACAGTGACATGGAAGAAGATCTAATTGCAGCTGTGACGCATGTTTCTGTGGCGGCAGAGAGACATCACATGCGGAGCGCTTGGGAGTTCCAGCTACACGCGAACACATGTTTTATCCCGGTTTTGCCTCCTCGACTCTTGACGTCCCACATTCACAGCAAGGACTGCTCCGGCCCTGCCATGCAAGTTATGTCGAATTCGCCAAACCACTGCGATGCGTGGAAGCTCACGTGTGAGTGTACTCTGAAACCACAGCTGTTGTGAATTCGTGGCTGTGGCTCTCATCTGCTATTAGTTCTGCTAACCCTCGTCGCGGTAACGCGTGGCAGCCACGCTTCTCTTTACGGATATCCCTCCCTTCGCTTACCGATTACCCTTGCGGTTCGCAGACGTTGTCTGTCGCCGACCTCCTTCGACGCGCGTTTTGCCGTTGTTCTCCCTTCCACGCTCCGTCTCTAGCTCACATCCGCAACTTCCCTTGTCCGTCCCCCCAAAGGCGAGGACACTAGGCCGAATCGTTGGCACTGACCGATTGATGGCACAGTGTTTGTCTAGATGAGGTGCGGGCGTAAAGGGCAAGGCTCGTATGAATGTGTATGACTCTAAACCATCTGTCCGCAAAGCAGGTCCTGTTTTCTGTCCATCTATCTCGTGCTCGCTCTCGCCAATGCGTTCCGTCTGAAAACACGGCTGGGAACACGGCTGTAGCGTTCTCCTGCGACGCTGTATAAACGGCTGGCGCGTTGCGCATTATTGCTGTATCCTCCTGTCTTGTCTCTGTCTCACGGTAGGTAGTCGTGCATCCAGCTGGTGACATTCATCGATGCTCACTCAAGATCGTCTGTGTGACAGAGTTTGTGGTTGGTGTTGCGCGTTCATTCTACCAACCACACTCCATACTTTGTTCACCTCATCACCGAGTTGTATCCCCCCGTTTTTTTGTTTTCCGTTCTCTGATTGGTTGTGTTGCTTGTGCTCGTTTCCTGCTGGAGCAATTCCACCATCCTGTTTGGTTTCGGCTCCTTGGCCTGTGACGGGTCGCATGCCTGGTCGCCAAAGCGCCTCTTGTCGACCCCAAACATGTGTGACGAACATGTGTGTTGCTTCGCCAGTGGGGGTTCAACGAAAATATTTCTCGCTACTCATAAACTAGTTTTTAAAGCCCTATAAATACAAAACGCTTTGCCATGCTGACCCCGGGCTTTAATTATTTGAGTCATCTTAAATTCAATCTGACCTTAAGTCCACACTTTCGCTGCAACACAATCTGTGCGAACCTTCATAAGGTGACCCTAAACATTTTTGCAATCAGAATTTGATCTTGCCTTGGATCACCTCAGGAGGGTTCTGTCAGAGGTCCACTGGTGCTCCCCGATTGATCCTAGGGAAGGGTTACAGGCACGTTGGCCTGGGGGGTTATGAGCGCACTCACCCGCTACACAAACAAGCCCTTTTATCCCAGTGGTTAGTGGCTGGGATTCTGACATACTATTAGAGCAAAGGTCTCGGGTTCGAATCCCGGTGTGTGCACCTCGGGCATCCCAGTGCAGGGGGGTGTCAGAGGTCCACTGGTGATCCCCGATTGATCCTAGGGAAGGGTTACAGGCACGTTGGCCTGGGGGGTTATGGGCGCACTCACCCGCTACACAAACAAGCCCTTTTATCCCAGTGGTTAGTGACTGGGATTCTGACAGGTTCGCAATAAATAAGTGTTGGAGCGGAAGATATTGACCTCGGGTCAAAGTGAATTTAGAATGACTGATATGAAAAAAACATGCAAAAACAACGGTTAATATAGGAGCATAGGGGATTGCAAAAGGTCCTAGTCTAGCCATGCACTCTAAGAGGTACGTTCTCTTATTCGAACTCAAACCCAACCATGCAGCGCGGGACAGATACAAAACTGTTCCCGCCAAAATCCTCGCTCGTGCAGCATCCTAATGCTATCGGCTACGAAGGTCCACATGCTTTGCAACTGTACGTGGCCTTTCGACTTCATAGACTTTTCCGTGTGACACGTTCTTGCTATCAATAAGAATGCACAGTATCATTTCTCCTTTTGCTATTCATAACATCCGCATTCATCCTCGCCGTTGGAAGTATTGACTCGCTTGACTACTCCGCTGAGTTCGGAGCAGTGCTGGTACTACTGACAAAGCAATCGCTTCGTAAGGTAATCGGTTGCCATGTCACCCGTAGGGCAATAGTTCAGACCGACCTTGCCTTAATCCACTTCGTCCTTGACGAAGAAATACCATAGCACAATGTGTTTGGTGCGGTTGGCTAATCCTAGTTTGTTCGCGGTTCTGATCACGCGTTGGTTGTTACAGTGCAGGCGAAAGTTTGGCAAAGTTGGAATTATCACCTCTTGCAGGAGCTTTTGTAGGAAAAGCCCTTCGCGAATTGCTGCTGTCGCGGAATGAATTCAGCTTCCGCCGATGACAGAGCAACCGGTTTCTGCTGTTGCGAGTTCCACAAGATGGGCCCTGTTGGCTCGACAAAACAGGAACCCGGTTCTGGATTATCAATTGTCGGGATCTCCAGCACGATCGGCGTCCACGTAGCCGATGAGGTTGAAGAACACGGTCTTCACCTTTGAGTAGCAGAGCCCAATGTTGGGTATGGAGATGAAGAATTGCAAGGCACGTTGGAGATCTAGAGAAAAAACCTAGCTGTTACTGAGCCAACTGGCCCGCGATATACGAAAGGTCTGGCCTGCACGTTACTAGGGCAAATAGCAAGTATCCCAATTGCTGTTTGTAATTCTGGAGCGCAGCAGAGGATAGGCCTTTCTTATCAGGATCGTGGTCCGGACCAGGAGTGCAGTAATGGATGGAGAACGGTGCCGGCTAAATGTTGAGGCGTTTGCCAAGTGTGTTTGCGTAGGAGATTGTCAACAAGACTAGGCAAGAATGATTGAAAGGAGAGGGGTTTCACTAGCAGCAGTTGGGGTACATATAGCAAACCCTAACTGGGTTGTACTCGCTATAGAGCACCCCACTACAGGCTAGACAATAATAACATTCTGACAGAGATGAATGGCCTATGGCGCGTAGGAGATATTAAGGGAAACTTCTTCACGTTATGGTTGCGGGTGATGTCGACGCGCGTCGCTTCTTTTCGAACTGATTGAGTAGTCCGTTCCTTGACCTGTGTAGAGCAAGTCGTCGACATAGATTATGAGCAGCGACACGGCGATACATCCTAGGATCGTGAGGCAATTGTGTGAATCCTATTTCGAGCAGGTATTGCTACCAGAGGCTTGGCGTCTGTTTGATCCTATAGAGAAACTTTCTCAGCTGGCACACACGCGAGTCACCTTCGCCGCATGTGTGTGGTTGCTCCACGAAGATTACTGCATCCACCGACGTATAGAGAAATGTGTTCTTCATGTCGATTTGGCAGAGAGATAAGTGTCTTGTGGCAGCGATGGCGAGTAGGTTCCTAACGGAGGTGTGCCAGCTGACTGAAGCAAATGTCCGGCCAAAGTCAATCCCGTGCCTTTGGTCGTAACCGCGTACAACTGAGCGTGCCTTGAAGCGCTTAATTGTGCCATCTGCTGTGGTCTTCACGCAAAGGACCGATTTTCCCAAAAGAATTCTCCTTCCCTTGATTGTTGCTCGGTCGACGAGTACCCAGGTGTCGCGCGATTCTAGCGCCTTAATTTATGTATACATGGCCTCGCGCTAATCTCTGTCTTATGGTCTCGTGAGAGCGTGGCTCAGGTTCTCAGGCTTGATGATGCGTGGCGCTGTTGAGGTGGTGGTATAGAGCTCTTGCAACTGTAACCCAGAGATGGCATTGTCATGGCGATGCTTAGGAATTACCTTTTGCACGTCATCATCGTCGCTCTCTGGCTCATGTGGTGGTGGCGTAGCGGGGTCGCTCTTGCTTCCTCCTGTTTTGCTTGCTCCTCATGCTGACGGCTCGTTGTCGTCATCGTGCTGCTGTGGCAATCGATTCCTGGGAATTCGCTGACTCCAAGATGGATGCGGCGGCTTCGCATTCGGGAGTAGCGTTAAAGTGTCCGTCATTTGCGTTCATCTGCTCGTCTTCGCAGAATTGGGAGATGTTGAGCCGCTTGTAGAAGATAATGTTGCCTATGTTCGTGGTTATCTGGCTGTGTATGTCTAGAATAATCCATGCCTTGTCTTTGCAACATATGCCGAGATGGATTTCCTAGCGCGTGCGGCTCGAGAACTTGGCCATAGTTGACGTGTGGGGCCGGCACTGCACGATACACCCCCGTACGCGAGCATGGAGGTGTCGCCCTTCTTGCCCGTCCATTTCGGATGTGGAGACAGGTTTTTCGTGATAGCGGTTGTGGAAAGAAGTTTGTGCATCTGCACGGCGTGGTGCATCCGGTATGGCCTGTGGATTGGTAGGAGCTTAGACTGCTTTAGGAGCACGCGCACCTTCGTCACAAGGGTGCGATTTGTGCGCATAGCTATGCCTTGCTTGGAGAATGCGTACGGGAGAGAGATGTGAGAAATCTCCTTTTGTGCTAGGTAATCTCACATCTTCTGGTGCAGAATTTTGTTGTGCCGTCAGTTTGCCGGATTGTCGTTGTGCGTGTGCCAGACAAAGGCGAACGATTTTGTAGGCTCTACTATCAAACTTTACATTTGCGACCCATATGTAGCGTGTTCACGCGTCGACGAAGGTGAGCGTATAATTTTCTTTACTGATCCTGAAGTGGCGGACGGCGAGAAAGTCGCTGTAAATTTTGTGCATCTTGGGGTAGTAATTAGTTCCCGTCTCCAACAGCGAAAAGGGCTGATGATTTGGGACGGTTTCGGGGTAGACGATGCAATTGCACAGCTATGATGTCATCCTGCTTTCGGTGCCGTAAGGGCGTAGGAATGCACCAGGCGCGAAGACTTCTTCTTCGATGCAGTTTTTTAGTGTCGTGCGCAAAGGGTGACCAAGGCGCTGATGCCATAGGCCGTCTGTTGCGCGGGTTCCAGAGGTGCATATATAGGGCGTGCACACCATTTTGGGATTTTATTCGGGCAATGGAATGAGTTCTGCTGGCTCTTATTGTTTTGTTTTTTCTTCGTTCGCTGTTGTCAGGACTAACGCAAGGGATTCCTTGTCAGGAACTGTGGAGAGGGGAATGATAGTCCCTGGGATCATTCTAGGGACGAGGGTTGGTTCGCGCGGCTCGCGATCAGGTCTGTAGACCGTGCGATGTGGGGTTGAGGGCTTATTTCCCCAGTCGATATTGTCCCAAGGGTCGCGATGCGGTGGCATGTCGGCGGGAGGAGGTGCAGGTGCAGAGATGCACTAAGGGCAACCGAGAGGAACAACAGGAGGTTCGGTATCTGCTTCGTTCCCCCCCCCCCCTTTTTTCTTTTTGTCCTGTGCTCCAGCATTCATGAGAGGCGCCCCATCCGCCACTGATGCTGCTGGCGGTGCCCCAGCCTCTGCCGGCGTCGGCCCAAGTGCTGCCTGTGTTGCCCGATGTTCCGCAACCGCCGTTGATGCCCCACCATCGTCGATGCCCCACCCCCCTTCATAGGAGGCGCTTTCCTCCTCCGCGCCTCATGGGTTGCATGCGAAAGTCCCGTGTGCTTTAGCGATGCTCTTTCGGCGAACTTCCTTTGCTTCGTGTTGCGCGAGTTCTTCTTCTTGTGCGATAGTTAGATTCTTGCTCGGGTCGCACCAGTGGGGGTAAAACTTCATGTGTTCTTCTTTCGTGTATGGGCACGCCACACCGCCAACATCAAAATTTGCGGCGAGGTCCACGTAGAATCCCTTCGAATCGCTCCACTGATCCGCCTAGAAGGGGATCTTCGGGCGTACCGAAGATGTTGCGTATAGCGACTTCCAATTCTAATGCCAACATCCCTTCGTCTAGCGGGAGGTATCTTTCTGCCTCAGCAATGGCGGGAGGTATCTTTCCGCCTCAACAATCGCGGCATGTGATTATGCTTGTTGATGCTGTCGGCGTATGACAATCCCTTCAAATGCATTCAGGGTCAGGGTTGTGCGACGCGACTTCACACCAATGCTTCCATCAGGATGCTTCCATTCCGAGGAACAGATGCGTTTTAATCGTAATGGAACGACGCCGATTAGCTCGTTCGAATCTTCGCTGCAGTCGGAAATGTCGTAGTCAAGGATGTATACTTCGTTCTCGGAGAGCACTTGTCCGATCTGCTTGCGCAACTTGTTGGGCCCGATATAGTGTAGGATGGCGTCGCGAGTTTTGGGGTCAATGTTGAGCTCGACCCCGCAATCCACAAGTTGCGCCGCCGAGAGAAAGATCTCAGAATTTGCACGATCAGCACGTTGTTCAGCATGATATGTGTCCTTCTCCCCCGTTCCTTGAGGACAGCAATGCCTTGCGCGCTTGCACAAATGCGAGTGTTGTTCGCCGCTGTGACATAAATGACAGTGAGGGTGGGGATGGCGTTGGATATGATACGCTCGAAGCCCACCATATGCTAACCACGACAACTATCAGGGTATCACGTATTGTAGCGCCTGTTGTCGTCGTGCGCGAGCAGCACTAATCGCGGCATGTCGATCTGCGGAGTGTTCAACTACAAAAGTTGTTCGTGCGATATCCAATTGATCAGTGCCGCCCGCGAGTCAGGTACGTGCGGGGAACTTTCAACTAGTGGGTTAGAGAGGTTCCAGTCCTGGCCGTCATAATCGCTGAAATCATGTCGGGGGGTAAAAGGGTTGTTATCCGTTAATGCCCCGATCGCATGGCGTGCTGGTGCAAGAGGCGGTGTGCACACACGGCGGTGGCGAGCTCTATGTGAAGTCATCGTCATGTTGGCAACGACGTTTCACGCGGGTCCAGGTTGCGGCGGCTGCTATTGCTGGAGCTAAACCACCGAGTTTAGGTTGTGTGATGGGGCTTGACGTGTGTCATTCCTTACGTCTTGTCGGCCGGCCCAAGTGCACGGGTTGGACTTGCGAGGGGCAGAGCGGAATTTGCATCGCTCGACCAAGTTACATCAACAAGGCGGGCCCTAACAATGGCGTCTTCAACCTAGATTTTGACATTCCGAACTATCACGCCGACTTGGCAAAACGTGGGTCCCTAAGGACCCGTACATCCGGCGCCCCTGGATAACACCACGCTCATCCCAGGGAAATTGACCTACACGCACCTGGACCTGATGGCCGCTGCCGCAACTAACACACGCCCACGGCTTCCACTACGAAAGACAAAGCTAATAAGGGGAAAGCGCCAGCAGACGAGAAGGGCAAGGCACCAGCTGAAGGGGAGCAACGCAGAGCAACGGCTAAAGAAAAGGGGAAGGCGAAAGTTTATGAGGAGGCAGCAACAGCAGCAGAAGAAGAACCACCCATTCCTCTAGATATTGTTGAGGAAGCAGAGTGGCAAACCCCTCACCTCACAGGCATGACAAACGGTGAATCGTTGCAGCTCTTACCATCTTCCAACCATGCAAGACTCGGACTGACCCCACTATCCATGACCGCCTCTACATCCTCACCCGCTACACGGGACCTGGTGCCTTTGAATCAAAAGAACAACCCTCTGCCCCTAGACTAGGAAACGTACCACGCTACTCGCCCCTGGTTTTGTCGCAACATGACCTTTGAGGAGCTCCAACGCCTCGAGGAAGAAGATATTTGCCGCTGCGCAGATGCCAAAGCAGCAGCAGCAGCAGCCAGCACCAAGTGCTACCACAACCAGCTGGGGAGCCGGAAGCAGCACGACAGTCAGACCATGGGCAACCCCACCAACAGAGGAAGAGGAAGAGTTGATTGAAGAACGCATAGCCCGCGCAGAGAAAGAAGCGGCAGAGGAAGCAGCTGGTCCATATGGTTCACCACACCCCAGTGGCATCCCCCCAATAGAACCCTCCTCCTCCAGCACTTCCTCCCGCATCTCCGCCCCTCACATTGATGGAGCCACCATCCTTCCATACATCCGCTATCCTCACAGCCCACTACCCCGTGAATCCACACCCATCGGCCCCCATGATCCATCTCTAGCTGGCCCATCCACCACCCATGGACTACCACCTCACCATGTCCCTCACCCCAACCTTCCCAAAGGAATAGCTGGCACAGATGATCTCACAACCCCAAATGTTGCCATGACCGCAATGGAACCAGCCCAATAGCTCACTACCCGAGACCTCATACTCGCCCTCGGCCTCTCCATTTCACCACAGCCAATCTCACAACCTCCACCCACCAACACAACGGAACTGCTCTCCTTCTACGCGCACTCACCTGCCATCCGCACACCTCCTAACCTCTGGCACAGGCGCCTCAGTCACCCTTCATAGGAGGTTCTCAACAACTGCATCTGCGCCGAAGTTTTCATCCCTGGCACTCTGCTTCGCCCTGATGGAACCCATGTTCCCGTTAAAACCCACCGCCACCCTGACTGCACAATCTGCCTTGAATCCACGCTGAATCAGAAACCCTTCAAGCTCCTTGAACCCAACACAAACTACTACGCCAAGCTCCTGAAAGTCTACAGTGTCTTCCTTGTCCTTGCACAGATTGGCATCAATGGCGAAGTGTATACCCTTACTTTTATCGACGCATATTTCCGCTTCGTCTGGGTGGCCAATGTCTCTCACAAGAGCAAGGCGTATGACATCTTTAAGGTTTGGCACAGCAACGCCATGAACCAGTCCGACTGCAAACTCAAGCTCTGGCAAACTAACTGCACAGCTAAACTTAAGAGTGACAAGCTCGCGGCATACATCCAGGACAAAGGGGATCATCCACAAGCTCTCTCTCCTCTACGCGCACTCGCAACAAAGCATCGCCGAACGCACCAATTGCACCCTCATGTTTAAGGTCCGCGCCCTCTTACAGCAGAGCGATGTTGACGCGAAGTGTTGGCCCTACTCCATGCATCGCACCATCCGTCTTCACAATCGGCTCGGCACCGCTGCCAACACCGACAACCTGTCGCGGCACGTCAAGTTTACCAGCGACAAGGGGGACATCTCCATGCTCCGCGTCTGGGGCTGCATGGTGCAGTATCGGCCCACGAACACGGGAGAGTTCGAGTGTCGCGCCCGCTGGGGAGTACACCTCGGCATCAGCTTTGAGCACCACGCTTGGAACATCCTCGATCATGATACCTCTCGGGTGGTTGCGGCGTGCGACGTCATCTTCCATAAAGACCTCGCCATCCGCAAGATCCAGTGCGATTGCCACGCTGACCGCGCTAGGGGAGAAAACAATATCGCAAGTTACGAGCGCCCACCCCGCAGCTTCGCAACTCCCGCCGACGAAGCCGAAGCGGCGCTCGCTGATCAAGATCCCACAGATCCCTATCCCAGCCCTCGCCCATGGAGCGACGAAGACGACGATGAAGACAGTGCTCCGCTCAATTCCTCTCGCGACTCCTTACTCAGCCCCACCCTGTCCAGCGGCAACGATTCCGATGACGGTGTGGTGGAAGTTACTAGCGAGCAGCACCACAGCCCTGACCTCTCAGGACTACATATCCTAGGCCTCCACACTACTGTCTCCCAACCGCCAAAAGTGGTTGAACCCAAAACCCCGCGCCAGGCCCTCACCGACCCCTACAGCAAGGAATGACGTGCAGCAATGGACGCTGAAGTCGCTGCGCTCGAGGCTATGGAGACATAGATTTTCGCTGACCGTGCTGCGCTAAAGGGGAGACGTGTCCTCTCGGGCAAGTAGGTCTTCCGTGTAAAAATCTTCGCCAACGGAACTATCGAATGCTTCAAAGCCCACTAGGTTGTGCGTGGCTTCGATCAACGCCACGATGTTGATTTCGATCAAACCTTCGCCCCCGTTAGTCGCCACTCCTTCGTCCGCATTCTCCTTGCCATCGCGAAGCATCTCCCACTCCACCAGAACGACGTCAAGAACGCGTTCCTCTACACACCAGTTAATGCGCCCATTTTTGTAAAAAAAAACGCACACCTATGGCGACAGTGACGATTGCGTGTGCTCGCTCAAGAAATCACTTTACGACATCAAACAGGCAGAAGCATCTCCACCAAATTCTACTGAACATCGGTCTTACACAGCTTCCTCACGACCCAGGCATGTATCGCCTCCACTACCATGGCGATTACATCATTCTCACAGCATACATGGATGACCTCCTCTACACAGGCACCAGCCACGATCTTCTTGCACAATTCGGAAAAAATCTCAGCAGCTGCGTCCAGATCACCAGCACCGACAATGTCACTCAATTTCCTTGGCCTCAACATCTCTTAAGCCATTGACGCCATCCATCTCTCTGCTACTAAGTACGTTGAAACACTCTCTGCAAACTTCAACATCAAGTCAGCGAACATCTCAACTCCTTACCGCACCCGGCCAACCCCAACAATCCCAACACCACCCCTCTCAATCCAACCAGACACCAGCTGTACCAACAATAACTCTGCTGTCTTCTTTTCGCTGCATTCACATGCAGGCCAAGTGGCCTGAAGGGGAGCATATGTTGGACCTGCAGCACGCCCTGCAATACTTCATCTCCACACCGCACATTGGACTCACCTACTCCACCCTCACAACCCACTCGTTCAGCCTTGTTGGCTACGTAGACGCTGGTCACGGCGCTGATCCTGCAAATGGACGGTCCCGAACCGGCTTTCTCTTTCGCCTTGAGCCCACCGAACCAATTTCCTGGATTTCCCAGAAGCAAGAAATGGTGGCGCTCTCCTCCGCTGAAGACAAGTGTATCGCCGCCACGTTAGCTGTTCGCGAAGGGCTCTACCTCCATGAACTGCTCCAGGAGGCGAGAATTGCTACATCCTCATCCTTCAACCTTCACTGTGACAACCAGAGCGCGATTTACCAAAATTGTGAACATACCCGGCTTCGTCAACAACGCCCGGCTTCTTCTCAAAGGCGAAGTTGACAAGGGCAAAGTCATCTTGACTTATTGCTCCACCAATAACATGGCAGCCGACTTTCTCACCAAGAAGTTTCTATGTCAGCAGTTTCTACGTCACCAATTTGCGAACATCTGCGGCATAACCAAGTGCGTCAAGACTTCGCTTCTCCACGAATGAAGGGGAGTGTTACGATATGGAATTGTTGGAAAATCCTTTCTATAGAACGAACTCTTAACGCAAAGAAGACCGTATCAAGGACTAAGACAGAGCGACACAAACTGTTATGGAAGACGGTTGCAAGTAGAAAGAGTTTGAAATGCAAAGCGCGGGAAAACATTCAAACAATTACCGTCGCGCATATCATTACCAAAGCGCACGTTTGCTTCCCGGATCTCGATTAGCCCTAAGGGGAATGTCTCAAGAACAGAAATGAAGAATGGTATTACTAAGGGTTAAGGTACATATGCCTAACCCTAACAATTGTACCCCACATGGCATGCTTCGCTACAAGCTACAACATTTGACACACCCCCATAGCCTAAGTGAGGGGTGTCATGCAACAACCTAACCGTACGGTCACAAGACCAGTCACAAAGAGACAAAGCTCAGGGTGGATCACAACGTCACCATACAGTCCGAGCACAAACAAGAGATATACGTAAAGAGTACAAACAAAGCAAGCAGACAAAACAAGTCGACACAAGATGAGAACATGTGTCAACGAAACCTAACTACACACAAAATATGTGGTGGTCACAAGGTGGAAGGGCCTTGGTGAAGATGTCTGCAGTGTTGGCCTCGGAGCCCACGAAGTCCAAACGAGCCTAACCACGCCTCTGTAACTCTTGAAGAAGAAAGTACCTGACATTGATGTGCTTCACTATACTCTCCCATCGAGGCTCTCGGCATAGGAGAATCATCGCCTTGTTGTCTGTGAACAAGGTCGGTGCAGAGCTCGGCCTCTCACCAAGGTCATAGCGTAAGAAGGTCAACCAACGCAGCTCCTGTGCAGCCATGGCTCCAGCGGAAATCTCGGCCTCACCAGTAGAGGTCGAGACAGAGGAGGAACGAGTAGACCTCCACGACACAGCTCTAGAGCCTAGACTGAAACAGTACCCCTGCGTGGACCTATGAGTCTCGACGTCGTCGGTATAAGAAGAGTCACAGTGATCAGTGAGTACGACAGGCTGTCTACCTCCAAGCACCAGCCTCACACCTGATGTCGTTGCTAGGTACTTTGCCACCCCTACAGCAGTTGTTCAATGAATAGGACAGTGTCTCCCTGGCGCAACAAAGCGGGCAAGGATGCTAAGAAGGAAGGTGAGGTCCGAGCGAGTACAAGTCATCAAGTACATGAGGCAGCCCACAAGCTCAGGGTAAGGACTACTAGGCTCAAATGGCTCGTCAGGGAAGGGTGCAGTGAGTCTATGGTCAATAGCAAGAGGAGTAGGCTATGCAGTGGAGAACTAAAACCCGAACCGCTGAAGGACCTGCTACACCATGTGTGACTGAGTCAGTGTGATGGTGCGAGCTACGCTGTCCCATACTAGTACACACTAGTACATACTACTTTCACCATTTTTCTAGCAGGCCAAGGTAGTGGCGTAGCTCACCAAGGCCATTGCACATCTGTCGCCTCTGCAGTTCGGACTTTGCGTCCGCCAAAGCTACTGTGTCAGCAGTGGCGAAGGCCAGGTCGTCGACGTAGACAAGTACAAAGAAAGGTGTGGAGCCACGACGAACGAACAGCGACGGGTCAGCAGAAGACGGCTGGAAACCGATGCAAGACAAGGTAGAGCGAAGATTGTCGTGCCTCTCATGAGGCGCTTGACGGAGATCGTAGACCGAACGTGTGAGCCTTCATTGGGTCCCAGGAGGAAAAGTGCTAGTGATGTCAAAAGGACGACGAAGCTAGACCTCCTCGTATAGTCTACCCTGAAGGAAGGCAGTGGAGAAGTCAAGAGAGTGTAACTCGTAGTCTCTCTGTGCTGCCATGTGAAGCCACACCCGAAGAGTGGTCATCTTCGGGGTAGGTATGAAGGTCTGAAAAAAAAACCAACTCCCTCGCGCTGACTGAAACCTCTAGCCACTATCGCGCCTTGAAGGCCGAAGGAGATCCTAGTGGCCGCTTCATCTTGAAGATCCACATGCCATCGACTACGTTCGCCCCAAGATGAAGAACCTCGTCGACGTGGGTGCCTGTGGATCTGCTGTAGGAGGCCATCTCTGCGTCCATGGCAGCTCTCCACTGAGAGGCCCAAGGCCCTGACACTGCCTCAGCGTAAGTGTGAGGAGTCAATATGCCAAGGGCGTCGGGGTCTCCCTCAGGAGCGAGCAGCATGGCACAGAGATGAGGCGAAGCGGCTGCCAGGAACTCTAGCTCAAACTGCCTGTCCTCTAGGGCGTCACAGCCAAGGGCAGACTCACCCTCGACGGCCAGAGGACTGGTAGGAGGAGCAGCCACGACACGAGTGGCGTAGTCAAGGCGGCGAGTAGAGGACAGCGAACTCAGTGACAGCGGCAGTAAGGGCGGAGACAGAGGACAGAGAGGCACAGGGGTCCTTAACAAGAGAGGCGAGAACACAAGAGAGAACAGGACGGTACGTGTGGTAGTAGTCAGCGACACGAGTAGAGAGGGAAGCAGTAAGGGCCGACTCAGGGGTAGAAGGAAGCACAAACGGAGACGAACGAGGGGAGGTAGAACGAAATAGGACAGTACGAAGTTCAGTGACAGGAACAAGTGACAAGGGACGAGCACGAGGAGAACGAAAAGCCCAAGTGTGAGAAAAAGGAGGGGACAACGGAGGCTGGGAACGGGGGAAAACAAGGGGTGGGGTTAGGAGGAGAAAACGTGGGACCATAGACAAGAAGAGAGGGGGGGGAGGGAGGAGGAGGGGAGGGGAGACCAAGGGCTCGAAGGCCAGAGACAGGAGGCGTAGGCGGCCACTGTTGCTGTTGTTGCTCCTGCTACTGTGGCTGCTGCTGCTGCTGCTGCCCCAGTTGCTCCTTCTGCTGCTGCGGTGGCGGCTGCTGCTACTCCTGCTGCGGGGGATGCTACTCCTTCTACGGGGGATGCTACTCCTGCTGCTGCTGCTGCTGCTGCTGCTCCAGCTGCTATAGCTCCAACTGCTTCCGCTCCAACGCTAGTCTCTCTTGCTCCAACTCTAGTTGCTCCTCACGTGTATGGCAAAGAAGGGCCCGGTGCCAGGTCGGGTAGGGGTGGGGGGAAGGAGTAGTGTCCGGGGTAGTGGTAGCCCCAGGACCACTCTCCAAAGCAACAGTCGCACCACCCCCAGAGCTAGCACCACGAGCAGCAACGCTGCCAGTCCCTGGCTCTCCAGGTCCAGCAGAGGGCGCACCCGCACCCCTACTCGTAGCACCCCAGGGACAACTCGACTACCACCAGTTCCCCGAAGACTAGAACCTCCCACAGACACGGGCTCAACTCCAACTCCAGCACCCCCAGCACCATGACATCGCACAGGCACTCTCTCAGCTCCAACTCCAACACCGCCAGAGGTAGCACCTCCAGGGTTCATGCTACGAACACCAGCACCCTCAAAGTCAGCAGCAGCTTGTCAAGGAAGTGCTGACAGCTGTTGCGGTGACTGTACGGAGGACTGCAGAGAAGGGGACGGGACCTGAGGGGCTACCGAGAGGGGAAGGGTAGCGTGTGACACACCTGACGGGGCTGGACCAGGGGGGGGAGGCTGTACCGGAGGAGCATTAGGGGAAGTGAGAGTCAGGAAGAGAGGGGGAGGAGGAACCGGGAGACCTCGACAGGGGTACCATGTGTAATAGGGGACTGACTCATCAAAACTGACGTCACAGGAGTCAAGGAACTGGTGAAGGGGAGGGTGGTAGAAGGTGAAGTCAGAGGAGTCCTCTGGGAAACCAAGGAAGACACAGGGACGGGCTCGAGGGGAGAGCTTGTCCGCGGAGGTGTCGCAAACAAGCGCCAAGCAACCCGAGACACGAAAACGCGACACAACACCATGGGACCCGGTCCAAAGACACGTGGCCAGAGGTTTAGCTGGTGAGCGGCGTACCGAACTGCGTAGGGGCACAAAAAATGGGGCGCACGGGCGTGGATCATGGAGGTGCGTGCAATCTCCATGACCAAGCCTATGCGGCGCTCAGCAACCCCATTCTACCGTAAGAACATTGGAAGCGTCCGAGACTGGCAGATGCCCTGCTCGCGACAGAATCCAGCGAGAACGCCGGAGCGAAGACAACTGACATGACGGCGACAAGTACCCTCTGTGGTGAGCAATCACCGGATCAGCGTAGAATTCACGTCGGACTTCTTCGCCAAAGGGAAAACGGTGGTGTAGCGAGAGTAGTCGTCGACGACCACCAGAAAGAAACTCTCTCACTCAGGACCAGGGAGAAAGGCGGGGCCCCAGACGTTCAAGTGGAGAGTCTCGAAGGGCTCGGTGGCCGGACGAAGGGAGGAGTGAGGGGTGGCGCATAGCCGACCCTCGACACAAGGGCCGCAAGGCGGTGCAGGCGAAGGTGGCAGCGACGGCAAGACAAGCGGGAGGCCTAAGACAAGACGCTGAATAGATATAATGCAAAGGCGAGGAAAGTGGACGGGTGTCCAAGACGGTGGTGCCACAGAAAAGGTGGGGTGGGCAAGCGACCGACACGAGCAAGAGGCAGCATCCTGACCAGACGCAACTACCTGGTGGGACGCTGGGACCAGCGAGGGGACAGTGACAATGGTCGGAGGCAGTTGCTGCTGCTGCTGCTGCTGCTGCTGCTGCCTCTCTCGGGGGCCAGTGTGAAGCGTGTAGAGACCAGAGCCTGGCTCCTTGCGAAAGGTGGCCTGGGGGGCGTACGTGTCACCATCCATTCACGCTGCAGAGTCTCCAGAAGGCTCAAACCAAACACCAACGTGCTGACTCACGAACGGCCCCACACCCACCAAGTTCCTACAGAACGAGGGGGTGTGGAGGCCCGTCAGAGAACCAGAGGGAACAGCGGGGCACGGAACCGCAATAGAGTGGTGAGCAATGACTGGTCCCAAAGTGGGATCAGCCAGTGCTATAGAGACAGGCGGAGGAAGCGGAGTAAGAGTCGTGTGGTCGCGGAAGAAACACTGCGAAGCTCCGGAGTCTAGGGCGAAAGACAGCGAAGCGTCCGCCGGAGCAGCACCTGGACGAGTACCTAAGCAAGTATCTACACTAGGAACTGGCACTGGATGAATACTAGCACCTAAGCTAAAAACGCGCGAGCAAACGTAGTCAGAAGCATTAGAGTCACCAACAGCATACATAACATTTGCAGTTCCTAAGAGTTCAAGTAACTAAGAAGTAGACGTGTTCCACAGCGTGGGACCGTGCGAGAGAACAAAGGGAAGCCAGTCAGGGGTAGGGCCGTCTGCGCCGTAGGCCGCGCGAAGTCTGACGGTGAGCCGAGCAAAGCACTGACCCGGTGGGTGACGGCGGTTGCAGCGGAGGCCACTGCGAGTACCTGTCTGGATGAGGTAGGGTCAGGGTGGGTGGACGTCACCACGCAACAACTAACGCGGTCCTGAACCGTGCCTCTGACCCTACTGCTAACCCTGCTGCTGCTGTGGCTGCTGTGAGAGCAGTGGCTGCTGCTGCTGCTGCTGCTGAGCCAGGTACCAGGCTGTCACCCCAACACCGGCAGCTGGCAGCCCCGCAGGTGCGTGACGGACCCGAGCGTCACCTCCACCAGCTGCACGAGGCGCTCCACCAACACCTGCACAACCGCCACCGCCACTCGCCACGCCACCTCCGCTGCCTCCGCTGTGGCTGCACCCTGGCCGCCCCTCCTGCCACCCTCTAGCTCTGGGCCGCGCAGAAGTCGTGACAGCAGCCGCGGTCTCATCATTAGCGGTACCGGCGAGGGATGCAGTGAAGGTGAGCAGTTGTGGGACATTGCACCTGTGGAAGAGTGGGGGGGGCACAATGCTAGAGGCAGAGGCTACCGAGCGGAGGTTGCTCTCGACGTCCTTGAGCGCAGACTCAAGGACCTCAATAGTGAGCTTGCTAGGGTGCTTTAGAAGAAGCACGCCGCGAACTATGGCAAGGCGGTCAGGGAGGCTAGTGACATTGAAATAAATAGTAATCGCCATGGGGGGAGGAAGCAGTGCAAGCTGTGCGTCAGTGCAGGCAGCGCGGTAGCATGAATCCAGCAAATGCATGTGAGCGATCAAGTCAGTAGAACGCTTAAACGAGGCGAGGTCAAGAAACAGGAATAGGAGGAACAGGCGACCAAGAGAGACAGTGGTGGGAGTGGAGTAGCGGGCCTTAATCGCAGTCAGGAACTCGCGAGCATTGCGAACCTAGGTAAAGTGGGACGCCTCGGATTCAGGGAGGAGGCTGCTGAAGGTGATGCAGGCCGCAGCATCTCGCAACTTCCAGGCTGTCAGAGCAGCGCACTGACGTGCAAAACGATCTCTGTCCGCAGTGGTAGGGTCAGCGCCTAGTGGTTTAAGATTAGAGGGCGCAAGAAGGTCACCGGAGGCGTGCGCCCACAGGAACTCATCAGCCTGACACTGACTCTCTAGCCGGCGCTGCGCACGAGGAACCAGACAGAGAATTCCAACGGCCTACCCTCGGCATCAAAACGCAGGACCCCAGGCGCTGCCATAGCTGACTAGGTAGAATTGGCTACCAGCCGCCAAGAAAGCATGAGCAGGGCGGCACGCTGCGCACGACGAGCAAGACGAAGGGCGGGACGCGACGGCAGGGCACACGGCGCAGTTAGGACAGGCGCAACACGGCAGTGCGCGGGCGTAGGCGCGGACGCGACGGGCAGGGCGCTGGGCACGGGCGGAACGGGCGGGGCGCTAAGGGCGCTGACGAGCAGGGCACAAGGGACGCGGACGGGCAGTGCGCATGGCACGATGCACAGGGCGCCACGGACGGGACGGGCTTGGGGCACCGAACGCGATGGGCAGGGCGCTACGGGTGCGGACGGGCAGGGCGCTTGGCGCGACGGGCAGGGCGCAAGGCGCGACGCGCAGGGCGCGACGGGCAGGGCGCGCAACTGGCGCGACAAGGAGGACGCAATAGACACGACTCGCAAGGGCAACGCGCGTGACGAATCGCAAGCACGCTTACAGCAGATTCGTGGGGGGGGGGAGGGGGGGGAAGGGAGGGGACGATGCGGGCGGGACTGCGGGGCGGAACAGGCGGGACGGATCCTAAGCAACTACCTAGCATGATACTATCAAACCATATTTGTTATGTTATTATCTGTAGGCTGTAGTGGGGTAGCCAATATGGGGTACAACCCCTTTAGGGTTTCTATTTGTACCAAACTCTCTCATAGTTCGTCCATTCTAGCTTCTCATTTCTGACATGGTTTCAAAGCAGTGGGTCCGTAGGACCGTGTTTTTTTTTCGGGCCCACCATTCCGATTGCGGTTACCGCGTTACCCTACTGCCCTACCCCGCGTCGCGCTGCCTCGCACACGCCACCTGCGCGCCGCCCCCGCTGACCGCGCGCCACTGCTACAACGCGCATTTTTTTTTCTTTTAGCGTGCTGCCCTGCTTGCTACGCCCCGCGCGCGCGACCCGTCGTGCTGCCCCGCAGCCCCGTGCGCCGCCCGCCCTCCTGTCGTGGCTGCCTGCTACGCCCGCGCGCCACCCGACACCCTGCCCCGCAGCCCCGTGCGCCGCCCGCCCTGCTGCCGCGGCCGCCTGTTATGCCCTGCGCGCGGCCCGCCCTGCTGCCATGCCGACCGCCTGTAGCCCCGCGCGCCGTCTGCCCTTGCCGCGGCTGCCTACTACACCCCGCGCGCCGCCCGTCCCGCTGCCCCGCAGCCCCGTGCGCCACCTGCCAAAGCCGCGGCCGCCAGCTACGTCCAGCGCGCCACCCGCCCTGCTGCCCTGCCGGCCGCCTGCAGCCCCTTGTGCCGCCTGCCCTGCTGCCCTGTCGGCCGCCTGGTGCCCCACGCGCCGCCTGCCACTGCTTCGGCCACCCGCTAGGCCCTGCGCGCTGCCTCTGCGCTAGCCCCTCCTGCGTCCGCCCACTTCAGCACAGCGCGCCGCCCCTGCTGCTGCCACTTACCTGCAATCGCTCTACCCTACCAGTCCTGCGCCAGCAGCTATGGCCACCCTCCGCGTCCTGTCGTTCGACACAGAGGGCCGCCCGATTCAGTTCGAGACCTGGCTCGATGACCTGCAGCTGTTCCTAATGAGCGATAGCAAGGACAATGTCTCGCTTTTTGACCACACGTCTGGTGCCTCAGTCGCTCCTGCTGCCACAGCTGAGCTTAGCGCCCGTTCCCAGTGGCAGACTCGTGACGCCACTGCTCGCCTAGATGTTCGCAACCACCTGCCTTTAGCCGAACTCACGCATTTTGGCAAACACAAAACCGCTAAGGCCCTGTACGACGCTGTAGTTGCTCGCTACACCTCCCCTGCCACTTCTGAGCTTAGCCGCCTTATGCTGCCCTACCTGTTTCCTGGGCTGTCCACCTTTGACATAGTTGCCGATCTCATCACCCACCTTCGCACTAGTGACACTCGCCTTCGCGCCGCCCTCCCCAAAGACTTCGTAGCTACGAACCCGCCTCCGATGTACTGGACCCTCCACTTCATCGTATCCCGTCTACCTGACTCTCGGTCAGGGACCACTTTCTCGCTCGCTGTCCCACCGAGCTCACTGTCGACCTCCTAGAGGAGCGACTCCTTGCAGCAGAGAAGAGCATTGTCGCTGTAGGTGCTGCTCGTGGCGCTCCTCGCACCCCCCTATTTGACGGGAGCTCTCCCTCTCCCTCGCCCCCTCCTTCGCTACTGCTGCTGCTGTTGACTTCCTTGGTGCTGAGTCTGCTGGTGCTGCTTCTGCTCCTAGTGGGAGGCGCCGCAACGGCAAGGGCAAGGGAGCCAAGGGTAGCGGAGGTGGCACCGGGGGGGGTGGTGGTGGAGGCGGTGGAGGAGGAGGAGGTGGCGGAGGGAGTGGTGGCGGGAGTGCTAGCGGGAGTGGTAGCGTCGGTAGTGGCGGCGGAGGGGGTGGCGGCGGCGGTGGCGGCGGCGGTGGCGGCCAGGGGGGTGGTGGCGGCGGCGGTGGCGGCCAGGGGGGTGGTGGCGGCGGCGGTGGCGGCGGCGATGGAGGCGCTGGCGCTGGCCAGAGACAGCAGCAGCAGCAGCGTCCCCATACATCCCGGCAGCTTCGTGAGTGGCTTGCTCAGCGTGGGACGTCTGGGGGTAGTGGTCGCTGCCCGTATGTCATTCGCACAGGTGACCGCAAGGGTCGGACATGCAACAAGTTTCACACCCAGCACCGCTGCTTCTCCCGCCTTGATGATGTGTTGTGAGGAGATGGGCGAGGAGGTTGAGCGCCCTCACTTGCATGAGCTGCTTAGGGCTGGTGTAGACATCTTTGCTCTTGACTATGATGCTATTATTGCTGCCATGTATGCATTGGAGGTTAGTGCTGACGGTGACTGTTACTTGTGTGTGCCGCCTGACCTAGGTATAGAGCCCGCTGCCCTAGGTGCTAGCGAGTCTGCTCTCTCAGGTACTGCGCCTGCTGAGGCCTTGCACACTTTAACGATTGACTCAGGTGCTTCCCGTTGTTTCTTTCGTGACAATACTCCACTCACACCACTCACTGCGCCTGAGGCATTCTCTCTGGTTGACCCCTCAGGGGGCCCAGTTCTTGCACGGTCCACCACTGTGCTCCCGTGCCCCGCGGTTCCGTCTGGCTCACTGTCAGGCCTCCACCTCCCCTCGTTCTCTACGAACTTGGTGAGCGACGCATTCCTCCAAGATGAATTGGTTAATACCTTTACCCCTGGAGGACAGCGTGTGGCGATCCGCACGTGTGCCCGGACGGGCCGTCACCTGGCCACTTTTTACCCGTCGGCCAGGGTCGAGCCTTTACACACTGACGACTGCGCCTCCTCAGGTAGCTGCTACTGGTCAGGTGTCTGCGTCAGGTCTGGTAGCCTCCCCTTGTTTGTGTCGCTCCCTGTCACACCAGACTCTTCTCTGGCACCACCGTCTGGGTCACCCCTCCTTGCCACGTCTACGTAGCATGCACCATCGCCTCCTTGTGTCAGGTGTTCCCAGGTCTCTCCCTCCCCTCCCTTCCTCGCCTGCGCCGCCTTGCCTTCCTTGTGTCGAGGGGCGGCAGCGCGCCGCTCCTCACTCCTCCTCGTTTCCCCCGACAGAGGCTCCTCTGCAGACCCTCCACATGGACGTGTGGGGCCCAGCCCGCGTTTGTGGACAGGGCGGCGAGCGGTACTTTCTGCTAGTTGTCGAGGACTACTCGCGTTACACCACGGTCTTCCCCTTGCGCACCAAGGGTGAGGTCCCTGCTGTCTTGATCCCTCGGATCCACGCAGCTCGTCTCCAGCTCCGCCGCAGGTTCCAGACGGACCTTCCTGTCCTGCGACTACACTCCGACAGAGGTGGTGAGTTCTCCTCCAACCTCTTGCGGGCCTTCTGTCAGGGGGAGGGCATCCTCCAGTCGTTCACGCTTCCGGGCTCACCGCAGCAGAATGGGGTTGCTGAGCGCCGCATTGGCTTGGTCATGGAGATCGCTCGTACCTCCTTGATCCATGCGGCGGCTCCCCATTTTCTGTGGCCGTTTGCGGTCCGGTACGCTACGCAGCAGCTCAAACTCTGGCCACGTGTCTCCTTGCCGGAGACCTCGCCCACACTGCGTTGGACGGGAGAGGTTGGCGATGCGTCGGTGTTTCGGGTCTGGGGTGCTCGTGCCCTTGTCCGCGATACGTCCGCGGACAAGCTCTCCTCTCGCACCAATCCTTGTGTCTTCCTCGGCTTCCCCCCCGACGCTCCTGGCTGGCAGTTTTACCACCCCACCTTGCGCCGTGTCCTGTCCTCTCAGGACGTCACGTTTGACGAGTCGGTTCCTTTCTACCGTCTCTTCCCCTACCGCACTGCTCCTCTGCCTCCTTGCCGATTTTCCTCACTCCAGGTCCCTCCGGTAGACCCCCTTCCCCCTCAGGGTCCTGCTCCTTCAGGTGTGTCTCAGGTAGACCCACTCCCCTTGGCTGAGCCTCTTTAGAGGTCACTAGCGACTCAGGTGCTGCTGCGGGTGGTGCTGGGGGTTGCGGAGCTTGGGGGCGCTGAGCCTGCGAGTGCGGAGCCTGGGGGTGCTGAGCCTACGAGTGCGGAGCCTGAGGGTGCTGAGCCTACAAGCGCGGAGACTGGAGGTGCTGAGCCGGAGGGTGCCAGGTCGGGGGGTGCTGAGTCTGCTGGTGTTCCTCTGGGTCTCTCCTCACGACGGGGGCCTCTCTCACCACAGCAGCTGCGCGAGTGGCTTGCGTGGCGCGCCAGCCTGAGGAGTCGTGCTGCTGGAGCTGGAGGTCCTGCTGCTGGAGGTACTCGACCTGGAGGCCTTGGAGCTGGAGGTGTCCGTTCTGGGGGTGCAGCTGCTGGAGGTACTGGGGCTGGAGGCCCTGGAGCTGGTGCTGTCGACCCTAGAGTTGAAGACTCTGGAGCTGGAGGTGCTGGTTCTGGGGGTGCTGTTGCTGGAGACACTGGAGCTGGAGACTCTGGAGCTGGATTTGTCAACTCTTGAGTTGGAGACCCTGGAGCTGGAGGTGCTGGTTCTGGGGGTGCTGCTGCTGGTGGCGCTGGAGCTGGAGGTGCTGGAGCTGGAGGTGCTGGAACCGGAGGTTCTGGAGCTGCTGGAGGCGCTGGAGCTGCTGGTGCTGGTGGGACTGGTACTGGTGGCACTGCGCAGCCGCGACTGTTCTTCGCTCCGCCATCACCGTCGTCTCTGCCACCGCCTGACTCCGTGCTTCGCCAGGTTCTTACCCTCCCGTCTTCTACTGGCCTCCCGTTACAGCCAGGCTCACCACTGCCTGCTCCTTCTCCTTACCCTGAGCAGACAGAACGCTTACAGAGCGCCGTGAGCCTGCGTCTCGTCCTACCTCGCCTGTTCGCGCTCTTTGCACTGGTCGTCGTGTTCCTCGTGAGCGTCCGCCTCCTGTCCCCGGCACGCACACTATGGCACTTCGTCCTTCCTTTGTTCCACAGCGTGTTCCCCTGCCGTCTCCTCCTGCGTCTTCTCTGCCTGACGTTCCGGACCCTGAGTCTGACCTGTTTCGTGCTGCTCACCCTACTAACACGCGTCTGTTAGCCACTGTTGTCACTGACCCGTCGTTTGAGTCTGCTGTTGCGTCTGCCTTAGTTGTTGAGCTTGAGAATTTTGCTGCTGCGCGTCGTCTAGACTGCGCCGCCAGTCGTGTTGCTGAGTCTGAGTCTGTCTGTCCTCTGTCCGTCGGGGGTGAGTGTGCTCTTGGCACGAACGTCCTTGAGGACAGGCAGGAGGACTTGCGGCTGCTGTACCTCATCTCGTGGCCATGCTGCTTGCACCTGAGGGAGACCCGGATGCATCAGACATCCCGACCCCGCGCTCTTACGCAGAGGCGATCTTGGGTCCCTACTCCTCTCAGTGGCAGACAGCCATGGATGCAGAGATGGCATCCTGGAAGTCCACAGGCGTCGACGTAGTTCCCCCTCCTGGGGCGAACATAGTCGATGGCATGTGGATTTTAAGGGTGAAGCGGCCGCCGGGTTCTCCGCCTGTCTTCAAGGCTCGTTACGTTGCACGAGGCTTTAGTCAGCGACAGGGAGTTGACTTCTTCCAGACCTTCTCCCCTACCCCGAAGATGACCACTCTTCGGGTGCTGCTGCACATTGCCGCTCAGCGTGACTACGAGCTTCACTCACTGGACTTCAGCACAGCCTTCTTACAGGGCAGCCTGCACGAGGAGATCTGGCTGCGCCGCCCACCTGGCTTCACTGGGTCGTTTCCTCCTGGTACCCAGTGGAGCCTCCGCCGGCTAGTCTACGGTCTCCGCCAGGCGCCTCGTGAGTGGCACGACACACTGAGGACCACACTTGCGGCTCTTGGGTTTGCTCCTTTGACTGCTGACCCGTCGTTGTTTCTGCGCACCGACACTTCGCTGCCGCCGTTCTACATCCTCGTGTACGTCGACGACTTGGTCTTTGCTACTGCTGACACTGAGGCACTCGCCCTTGTGAAGTCGGAGCTGCAGAAGAGACACACGTGCACACACCTGGGTGAGCTGCGCAGCTACCTTGGCTTGCAGATCACCCGGGACAAAGCACGGCGCACCATCACCCTGACTCAGTCACACATGGTGCAGCAGGTCCTTCAGCGCTTCGGCTTCACTTGGTCCTCGCCACAGTCCACTCCTATGGCTACCGGTCACTCGCTCTCAGCTCCACCTTCGGACGATTCCGTAGAGCCGAGTGGCCCGTATCTAGAGCTTGTGGGCTGCCTCATGTACCTGATGACCTGCACTCGACCTGACCTTGCCTACCCTCTTAGCATCCTGGCTCGCTACGTTGCGCCTGGGAGACACTGACAAGAGCACTGGGAGGCTGCTAAGAGGGTGTTGCGCTACTTGTGCAGTACATCGGGCATGGGGCTCGTGCTTGGAGGACGGGGTGAGGTTGTCCTCACTGGACACTCAGACGCGTCTTGGGTTGACGACCTGGCTACGCAGCGGTCGTCACAGGGTTACACATTCAGCCTTGGCTCCGGTTCTGTTTCTTGGCGGTCTACTCGCTCGTCTTCTGTTCTCAGCTCCAGTTGTGAGGCTGAGATCTACGCCACAGCCATGGCTGCACAGGAGTTACGCTGGCTTACCTACCTGCTGACTGACTTGGGAGAGCGGCCTCGTTCCCCTCCAGTTGAGCATAGAACGAAGCACATTGCTCTGCGTTACTTCCTGGCTCGAGAGTTGCAGCAGCGGGGTCAGCTTCGTCTTACCCACGTGGCCACTCGGGCCAACACTGCTGATATATTCACCAAGGCACTTCCGTCTGGTGATCATCGGCGCCTGTGTACTATATTAGGCCTTGTGCCTGTTTCGTCTCACTTGCTCACTTCGTGACTTTACTTGTATTGTGATATATATACACACCTGCATGCTTGCTCTTGCTAGGTAGTGATCACTGTACTGTTGTTGTTGCATATATACCTCTGCATGTGAACTGGTCTTGTGGCCCTTTGCTTGTGCTCGGAGTGTGTGGTGACGTTGTGATCCACCCTGAGCTTGCTTTGCTTTTCTTGACTGGTCTTGTGACCCCTTGTTCTCCCCCACTTTGCCTATGGGGGTGTGTCAAACCATATCTGTTATATTATTCTCTGTAGGTTGTAGTGGGATAGCCAATATGGGGTACAACCCCATTAGGGTTTCATATTCGTTTTTCCTAGGCTGATACGTCAGCCTTACCAGGCTACGCTAGGCTGACCAATCAGAGTTGTTTCCAATAAAAAATGCTGAAATTTCAGACTAGTCCCCAAAAAAATCGCTGACAAATCAGCCTCACTACAAAGGCTGATCTATGCTAAAGCACTATAAGTTCATTAAATTTAGCAGGCCTAACAAACAAGGAAACACTACATGATTTTAGCTGCTCATCTCATCATCTTCATCACTAGAACTATCTACTGCATCTCCTACTGGCTCCTCCTCATCATCGTCGTCATGCTTGCCCTTCTTGTTGTTGTCGCCTGGGGTTTGGGTGCAGATGGGAGCATTGCTGAAAGGCTTCCGCTTCTTATAACTCCGCCAGATCTCAACTACCTCATTGTAGTTCGGCTCGTACTGCATGAGGGACATACACATGAGGTCCCCCAGCCTCGCGTCCTTGATCCCACATCACCGCCATGTCTTGATCACGTTTTGTCGGGTGAATACCCTTTCACATTCCACTGTGCTGAGGGGAATCACAGCCACCGCCAACCAGAGCTGCACCAGATTGGGGTAGCTCTCCCGCCAATCAGGCGTCTTGAGCATCGCCGTTAGTCCGCTGTGGAAGCTCCTCTCTTCCTTAGGGGCACGTGCAAGGACTGAACAAAAGAGGCAAAGCTCCTTGCCTGCCAGCCTCTTGTTGATGCCTGGAGGGAGGGAGGGAGAAGAATAAGCAAATGAGCAAACAGCACAAATGATTTTCAAGCATTGGGATGAAATCATGACATTACAAATGACACATAACGGACCTGGCAAGATCTCCTCACGGTCCTGAGCCTTGAACATCGTCACCAGCGAGTGAAGCCACTCCTGGCATCGAGCACTCCGCTCCGACTTGCTTTGTGGCCATGCATCAAGCGTGAACAGGCAGACTCCAGAGAGTGAGTCGAGGTCACCGAGCCTTCCCTCCAGGTTCGCCACGATCTTCTCTGTGAACTCAGTGCACATCTGGATGCAGCCGTCGTGGTCCTCCGGGCCGCTGTACGAGTCCACGGGCTCGTCGTGAAGGGTGAACGTGAAGGAAGATGGTCGGCTATCGCTGTCGACACCTTCAACCTTCACTTCGCGGTTACACCCCGGGCCATGTCGCTCCAGGAAAGGTGACAGCCAATGGCTCATGCCACCGCCGAAGTCATCGCCGCAGTCCACGTATCGGCTCTCGATGTGGTTGGTTGTCCACTTGATCTGCGCATGCAAAGACACCAGATCGAGTTGGACAGACAAAGGCACACAAAGACATAGTTAGAGTGGTTATTTGATCAACATGCGTAGATATAATCTTACCACCTCACCTCTCTCTGCTGGAAGGTCTTGTTCAAGATGTTGAGCTGCTCAAGCACGTCAGCCAAGTTGTAAAGGAAGAAGTGAAAACGGTAAGAGCTTGCCAGAGCATACATCTTGCTGTTAAGCTCCTTCAGCAGCACTGCCGGCAAAACAGCGACGAGGCGACGGACGGCATCCCCCCTTGAGAGCCACCGAACCGAGTGGATGCCTTGCACTTCAAGGCTTGTTTCGGTAAACAGCTCTTGCAGATCTATGAACCGTGCGTGGCGCGGACCCGACCGACCCAGCAAATCGGCCACAGCCCGGATGAGATCGTCGACCATGTCGAAGACGGGGAGCTCCTCCGCCGCATCCTTCGCTGCAAGGGCCTCCCTGCATGTGGAACACATCAAACTCGGAACATTAGCAACGAGTTAATACGATATAGCGTAACTGGCTATAAATGAAGTAGTCGTGCACACTAACCTATGAGCGATGCAGAGAACGGAAACAAGGTGCGGGATTTTCTAGACGCAGTCGGACAACCAGGCCGGCCTTTGACCCCATCATCACCCTTGCGCCGTCTGTGCTAATGCCAGAAATCCGCTGCAGATCGACACCGAGTGCCTGCAAGTGGGAAAGGAGGATGCTGAGAAGTGAAGACACGTCCGCCTTTTCCACCGTGATCAGCTGCATGAACTCGGTCACGACGACGTTGTCACGGACGAACGTGGCGTACAAGATCATGTGCTTTCCCCTGAGCCGATCCGTGCTTTCATCGATGCTGATGCCGATGAAATGGCTTGTCAGGATGTGCTCCAATTGAGTTGTCTGTAGCCAGGTAGCAAGGGCCTGCGTGAGCTCACCGAAGCCGTACCTGCCAGCAGGGAAAACAACAACCGGATATTAAATGAAGGTAAAAAACCATCAAGGAAGCCTTGAATACCCTTGCGCGCGAGGTACTGCACCAGCTTCACCCATGTTCCCATGGGCGCATCGCAGGAACTGATGAACAGCATGGAGTCGAACAACGCAATGACTCGGATCTTCTCAGCATCGACGACGGCACGATGTTGGTCCATCCGTGGCTGCTTTGAAGCCGCGTTCAGCAAAGCCTCCTGCTTCTCCATCGCCAGCTTGTGTTTCGTCGTACCGGCTTGCTTGCGAAACGCCTGCGTCTGCACGTCGGTCGCCCCTCACCCTGTCCGGCCGCATCGTCCCCTGACTCCTGCATGCTTGGTGCAGACACTGCACTTAAACGCAGGGAAACCGGATTTAGATTTCGTTAGCACAAGCCACGGGAACCTCTCTGACCACTTCGTTTTGTACTTCACAAGAGCATCTGCCTAGACGGCATCAATGGCCTCGGAAATGTCTATGACCAATCATGGACGAGGGGATGTATTGTTCACGACAGGTTGCTCGACAGCGGCGCTGGAAGATGGCTTTGCCCAGCACAGCGTCGACTGCTTTAGCTTGAAGGTGCGCGGGGCAGAGGACTTCGTTGTTGGCTGCTCGACAACCACGGTGTCGGAGACGGCAGCCGGCGCAGGAGGCTCACTCCGGATGGAATCCGGGCTTGAACAAACCGATGGGTGGTCGCGGTTCACCACCTCGACTAGAGCAGGCTTTGCAGTAGGAGGCCTGGGAGCGAGGACACCAGTGCCAAGCGAGCGCAGGAGCATGTCAAGCCCCATCCTGGCTTCCTCTAAGTCGTCAATTTCATCACCACAACTATCCATGTCTGCATCGTCATCGCAAGCCAAACCTTCTACATGGTCGGCCATGGCTGAAAAGGGAGAGCGTGCCGAGCTCTAACGTTGCTAGCTAGTGTCTGAGAAAACCAGCGCGAGAGGGGGGGATTGACAGTGCAGCTCCCCTGGTGGGTGGATACGGTGGGGTCATCAAGAGAGAGCCATAAAAGAAGGGCCTCTCGTTCTCACCACAAAGCTGCAACGCGGCGCGACATGGGGGCACCATGCACGCACTTGGATGCAGGTTCGGGGTGGGTGAGATGGGGTGAGGTGGGTGTTCTTGTCATGAGTGCGTGCGGTGCGTTGCTGTGCTGCACTGGTGGTGATTGGCCCATAAGGGATGTGATTGGTTAAACAACCAATCACATCACTTTATGCATTCAGTCGGTGACAACGAAGCAATTGTCGCGTCCCGAATATTTGTTTTTCCCACGCGACGGCGCAAAGACATGGCAACTTTTGCGTGATTGACGGTTGATGTACCTAGACAGCCGAAACTTACGGCTCCTGCACGAATCTGTAATAGCGTGAATTCAGCCTACACTCTCGTTACAACTCTGATCAATTAGCGAACACTTGTAAGAAAAAGCTGGAAAAACAGCCAAAAAAAAAAAAAAACTGAAAAATCAGCCAATACATAAAAAAAAAAAAACTGAAAAATCAGCCAACACATCGGCCACATGTCTGAAAAATCAGCCTCCAAAGCATATATCAGCCTTTTTTCTCTGACATCTGAGGCCCTGGTACAACCCCTTTAGGGTTTCTATTTGTACCAAACTCTTTCATGGTTCGTCCATTCTAGCTTCCCATTTCTGATAGATACCATTTCAAGAACGGAAATGATGGATAGTATTACTGTGAGTTTGCGTACATATGCCTAACCCTAAGAACTTTACCCCACATTATATGTCGCAATGCATGCTACAACATATGACAAAATGTACCTTCTCAGAGTATATGGCTAGTTAATTCATTTCGTATTCCATGGTATTCCTATATAAACCCCTGTACCGCATTGTATTACCGTAATCTCCCGGCAAGAAGACCCCCCCCCGCATACAAGCCCCTAGGTCCTTTATCCGGACCAGGGGTATTTTATTATGTCATTCCTGTAGAGGACCCGTCTTTTGACCATATTAAATATAAGACCCCCCCTCTTTTGCAACGTGCTATCATGAGTGGTGTTTAGTTCATGAGCTGGTTAGCGAGTCACACAAAAAACCACCAAATTCACTTTGTCAGACGAATTTGTGGTCAAGGGAGTCAAGATGCCGCATCAATCACGCGTTTTTGCCGCCCTTCAGGCAAGAATTGCTGACGTGCATGTCATTATTCGGCATTACAGAACGTGCGGATAGGAATCACCGAGACTCGAGTGCGAGAATCTGAGAACAAATTTCCGCGCTGTGAAGGAATTCAAAATTCAGTACAGAATTTTTCGAATTTCTTCAACACTACACTCTACACAATCCATTTTTTGGTAATTAATAGATGTGCAGAAGTCTTATGTACCGTAAAGTGCCACCTATAGGACCCGCCGGTAAGAGGGTCCCCGGGACTCTTGAAGGAGCAGAGGGACTCTTATTTGGGCAGGATTTGTGAGGACCCCCTTTCTGCCCCTAATCATCATAAGACCCCCCTTTCGTGTATACAGTAGTTGTAGTTGCTATTGTGAGTCAGCTTTTATTGACAGAAACTTGAATTCTGACACTTTGTTTGTGTCAGACTCGAATTCCGGCACTTTGTTTGTGTCAGACTCGAATTCTGACACAGATCTGACGCGCCGCTCGCGCGAAATCCGCCCACGAATGCCGTTTTTTTTTATAAATATAAGACCCCCCCGCCCCGAATTAAGCCGTACACCCTAAAGAACAGAATGATAGTTGATAAATAAGTGTACCCCGGGTCTTAAAATTTTGCATCCGCCAGAGGGTCCCCCTAGCACCTTTCCAAGCATTTGTAGAGAGTCCCCCGGGTCCTATAGGTGGCACTTTACGGTACTATATGCCATCACAGAAGACCCCACAACCCATTTTTGGCACATTTGAGATAAGACCCCCGGGTCTTCTAACCGGGAGATGACGGTAGTCACTTTTGTGGAGATTCAAATCTCCCTCTTCTGACAGGGTCCGAACCCGACCACTACTAGCACGCCTTTCGCTGCTATACTACGTGCGATCAACTTGAGACGATCTTCAGATTGTAACAGAATTCCAACCCAACCGTGCAGCGTAGGACAGTTACGAAACGGTCCTCGTTCCTGCAGCTGCTCGATGCTGTCTGCTCCGACGTTCCAAAAACTTTGCAATTGTACGTACACTTTCGACATCGTACTCTTTTCCGTGTGACTCGTTCTTGCTGCTAGTAGAAATGAACGCTAATGCTTTTCCTTTTGATATCCATAAGAACACTAATTAGTCTCTAACACTTTGTTATTTACAAAGTGGCATACCAGGCACACTTTGTTAATTTACAGAACAATATCAACTGTAAAAGCAAGTCGTAATAACTATTGTTAGTTGTTCTGTAACATTTCATATTGCAGCATGCCTTTACAAGCTTTTGGGATGCACTTGCCGCAAATTAGGGCGTTGCTCGTGTCGAGACGTTTATATGTGGTTGGAGCGCCGAACCGCGTAGATTTCGCCAAGAGACGTTTACTGTATATGGTTCGAGCTCGAAACTTCTCTTGACGAAATCCACGGTCCGAGTTAGCCAATCAGCTTCTTTGATTGGGTCGATGTGTGGTTTCGTGATGTGCAGCCACGGCTCTTAGGACGCGTCACAAGTAGAAAATCGATCCTGCCTCTAATCGGTGTTTAGGTGGTTACACATTTTCGTTTATTTTCGCTAACGTACAGTTTTCCCTTCTAAGTCAGGCGATCGATGTGCCCCTGTCACACATCGATCGTGCAATTTCGTCCACATCGGGCAATTTTGCCCCATGTTTTTACGACCGTGTCACTTGAAACTTCAAAGCAGTCGTGACACACCGATATGGCGATCGGTTTGACAGGTTCGGTGAACAACCCTGATCCTTCCTCGATATTTTACTTATGACTCGTCCTTACCCCACCGGTAACTGCGCTGCCGGCACCGTCGCTGCGCAGCGTTCAGCTGCTCGCTGGGGGCTGACCATTCGCAGAGGCCCTTCCCAACCCAAATACAAGTTCTGAGAAAGCCGAACCTGAAGTGGGTTCATTGTACTAGGTGCCTTACTAGCTCCTGCTGTACGGTCTACGCCGTACATCATTTATTCATTTGTTCCGCGATTTACAAGTGCTGGACGCAGCAGGGACGCAGTCAGTGATGGGACACCATCGAGACCGTGTCTCGACGCTGTGCTTCCCTTTCTCCTCGACCACATGTTCCACAATCGGGGTGCTTCTGCTGGTCCTCTACTTCGTAGCTCTCGGCCCTTCGCTTAGGTCACCAATCTCGTCTCCGTCTTTTGATGCGAAGGAACTGCACAGACGCACGGAGGTTTCACATCCACTCGTTCGGGTGGAAGAGTTGGGAGAAAAATCGAGCGACCCGGACCCAGAGGAAACATGGCAACAGAACCAGCAGGGTCAGCAGGATCAGCAGGATGCGCATCAACAGAAAAAGCAGGATCAACGGTCGCAGCTGGGATGGGAGTCTCAGGAGCAACGGCAGAAGCGAGAGCAGGAGCTACTTGCGAAGACGAAAGAAAAAGGCGATTCGGGGAACCTGAGTAGCAGCATAGTAAGCGCGCGAAACACGAGGACGGATACCCGTGGGCCGAGAAACGAGGATGACGCGCGGAAACCCCGCGGGAGTATCACTCGCAAAGGCGGGGGTCTAGAATCGGAAGCGTGCGAGGGTCGGAAGGTGTATGTATACGAGTTACCCCCTCGATTGAACCGCGTGCTGCTGGACGACTGCCTGGGCACCAACATCAAGGGCTTCTGCGCCACCAGCCGGCACGGCGGGCTGGGAACCAGACTGCTTCCCTGGGACGAAGAGTTCGAAGGAAAGGCTCCCAGCAGCCGTGCTGCTAGTAGCAGCGGCGGCAGCAGCGGCAGCAGCAGCAGCAGCAGAAGCAGCAACAAGCCACAGCGGGAAAATTAGCAGCAGGAGCATCAAAGTGAAACCTGATGGGTCTCGACGGCTGCTTTCAATCAGCAGCATCAGCGACGGCAAGCGCGGCAGCAGTGTAGCGGCGGAGAGTGGCGAGGGTTGGAGAAATAAGTGGTACGCCACCGAGAACTTCAATTTAGCTCTCATTTTCCACTCGCGTCTCCTGCAGCACCCCTGCCGAACCTCCGACCCAGACTCGGCAGATCTCTTGTTCATCCCGGCGTACCTAGGTTGGATGATTTGGTCGCTCGTAGAACACGGGCTCTTCGTGAAGCGAGACGAACCCGTGGCTGACCTTGAGAGGTTCTTATTGGAGAATGCGGACTTCAAGAGGCTCGTGAATCGTGGCGACCACGTGCTCGTTCTCGGCCGTCCGATCTGGGACTTCATTCGCGTACTGGATAAGCCTGACGGGTGGGGGACTGATCTGTGGTGGCGACCTACCTTCAATAATGTCACACTTCTTACAGTGGAGGCTCCTACGGAGTGGCTTGAACGGGAAGTCTTTTCTGTTCCTTACACGACCTGTTTCCATCCTGTAGGCTCGGCCGACCTGGAGGGGTGGGTTCGGCATGTTCGGGAGCAGCCTCGGCCGTATCTGTACTCGTTTGTGGGCGGGAAGCGAGCGCATGCGACATGGGAGGGCTCGTTAAGAGGCGTCTTGCTGAACGAGTGTGAGAACGATCCTAAGAGGTGCATCTTCTTAGAGTGTACTGTTGCTGACGCGGAGGCCGCGACTGCAGCAGCGGTGGAGATAGGCAGGCAGGCGCAGAAACGAAAGGAGGAGGGGAAGGAGGAGGAGAATGAGATTGAGCCAGATTTCCCCCTGAGGGGATGCATGGATCCTAGGAGAGTGGCTGGTGTGATGCTTCAGTCCGAGTTTTGCCTGCAACCTCTAGGGGACAGCCTCACTAGAAGGTCGTTCTTTGACTCGATCATATCGGGGTGCATCCCTGTCGTGTTTACTGAAGGCACGTTTGATCTACAGTACCCCTGGTTCTTCGCTCCTGGACCTGAGGCTCGGAGGAACGTGTCAGTGATGGTGGAATCGGATGATGTGATTGGGCGGAAGGTTCGGATTGGAGAGGTGCTGGCGGGAATATCGGAGGAGAGGAAGAGGGAGATGAGGGAAGAGCTTTATAGACACATCCCGAGCCTGCTTGTAAGGGATCATACGAGAGAGGGGGAGGTGGGAGAGGAGGGTACGTTTGTAGATATGGTGGATAGGACCATCGAAGGTTTGATTGAGAGGAAGAAGATGCGGAGAGCTGGCCTCGCCGGGAGCTATTTTCCTTAATGAGGTTGGCTGGGAGGTGGAGGAGAAAGGGGGGCTTGGGGCATCGCCGATCTTCTGTTGGCCTCGTGTTAAGAGAGTGTTGTGGGACACAGTAGGCAGTTAGTGCTAGGTTTCTAACCGTTCACATGGTGTTTGACATGAACCAGTTTGGGCTTATTGTGTGATTAGTTCTGACTGACAAAAGGGCGTGGGGAAGCAGGAAAGAAGGCAGCGGCGGCAGCATTGGAAGTGGAGGAGGCGTTTCTGAGGCAGGGAGCATGGAGTGCTCCACCGGCAGGGAGTAATTCTGGAGCTGCTAAGATTCACGTGTAGTGGAAGGGCTTGTTGTTGGAGTGGGGAAGATGTTCACGGTGCAAGGTGTGGCATGGCTCCTGGGGCAGATTGTGCTGGTTAAGGCAATGCGGGAGAGGATGCTGAGAGCGGGAGGGGATGCTGAGAGCGGGAGGTGTGTGGGCGAAGCAGTGGTCTGCTGTGCCTGCAAAACATGGGGACGGGGGTGTTGTTGAGCTGTAAGTGTGTAAGTGGAAGGGGCTGGGGCGAATTCTGGTAGTAGTGTCTCAGAGGGAGCGCTGTTGGAATGGGAGGGCATCCCAGCTCCCACAGGAAGATGAGAGGCATGGCTTGGTTCGTAAGTCCAACTGCCGAGGTTTGTGCTGTTGTGGAAGATGTGGGGGTGCGGGGAGACTGCTGTTGAAGTGCATGGGCTCGATTGACAGTTGCCACTGTATGAAGTAGCATGGCTTCTGAGACATCTCAAGGGATCGTGGGAGTGTCAAATTATGTTGCTAAGCTACTATGAGTTGACATTTCTCCTTATACCCCTTCCCCGGGATCATCACTTCCACTAACTTCTTCGTGACTGGGAACAATCAGAGTTTCGCAGATATAATTTCCCTCAATTTCCAGGGCTTCATACAAGTTGCACCGGCTGTCATCCTCTTCTAATTTGGTGTTACAAACCCTGCAAGTCAGTGGTAGTGAAAGTGAAAAGTACTCTCAAGGCAACCCTGATGGCTTGGCTCTTGAGCATTCAGGGGCACACGGGCAGCTGGTAAGGAACTAAAACTTACACCAGCAAGCCTACCTTCCATCGCTCCACCCATCAAACTGCCTGATTGCTGGGCTTGTTACGCTTTCTACCACAAGCACCACTTACACCATTCCTCCCTGCCTCGCTTGCCGCCCTTCCAAATTCTTTCCCTGCCACACTGCTGCCAGCTGTCACAGATTTGCTTTCCCCACACTCTGTTGGTGTGGGCTGGGACCTTCCAGCTGCTGCACTTGATGCCTCTAGCTGGTGGCTTACTCACATCCATCTAGCAGCTTGCTTGCTGCACTCACACCCACCAGCATCGCTCGCACCTTTCTACCCAGCCTTCCATGGCGCCTTTCTAAACCCCTTGCTTGCTGCACTGCAAGTTGCCACAACCTTGCTTCCCCCCCCCCCCCCCCCCTCTGCTAGTGTGGGCTGGGGTCTTGCTGCCTCAGCTGGTGCCTTCTCTGCCTCTGATGTTGTCAAGATAGTAAGGACAGTGAGAAGCCATAGCTAGGGTTGACCTAGCTAGGCAAGCAAGAAATGAACAAAGGAGGGGTTGCACTAGTAAGAATGGGGATACAAATAGCAAACCCTAGAAGGGTTGTACTCGCTATAGAGCACCCCACTACAGGCTAGAGCATAATATTCTGACACACCCCCATAGCCAAAGTGGGGTGTAATCAGCAGAGCAAGCAAAACAGTACAAGCTCAGGGTGGATCACAATGTCACCACACATTCTGAGCACAAGTTCAAGAAGCAATAGTTTAAAGTTCACAATTATGAGCAAAGCCAGTGGTAGTCACAACGGGCAAGTGAGGAGGAGGAAAGAGACTATGAGAGGAGAGGAGGTAGTGGGCGGCAGCTGAAGCTGCTGGCACACGGCGCAACTGGAGCAACTGGCACACGGGCAACTGGAGCAACTGGCACACTGGCAACTGGAGCAACTGGCACACGGGCTACTGGAGTAACTGGCTCCGCGGCTGAAAGTAGCGGCAGACGAGCAACGGACTCACGGGCGACTGGAGCAACGGGCTCACGGGCGACTGGCGCAACGGGCTCACGGGCGACTGGCGCAACGGTCTCACGGGCGACTGGAGCTGCTGGCTTCACGGCGGCCACCCCCTTCAACCTCCCCAAACTATCCCACTCCCCCTGACACACACCCGCTGCTACACCGCTAGCTCCACTCCCCCTTCACCCCCCCTTAGTACCACTCCGACGGCTCCAACAGGTCCACCCCCCTCAGCGGCAGCTGCAGCACAGGGAGACGGAGGAGGAGGAGGAGCAAGGGACGGCACACAGAAGCTGCACCCCCATACCCCCCACCCCCAAACCCTAATCCAGGAGTACGGGCAGAAGGAGGGGTGGGGCGCCTTCAGAAGCACGGGGGACAGCGGGGAGGACAGGGGCAGCGAAGAACGGGCCGCCCACGGGTCTGGCACAGCCTCCCGAACCGCGCGCAGGCGGCCCGAGCCGCGCGCGGGCCTGGCGCAGCCCGTACGGGCCGCGCGCCGGCTGTACGGGCCGCGCGCAGGCCACGACGGGCGACGGGGGGCGACGCGCGGGTCCCCGTCGCCCGTCGCAGCGCCTCCCGGGAGCAACGCGCGGTGTGACGGGGCAGAAACCCGCCGCGCGCCTCGGGGCGCACGGCGGGCAGAGAACCGCCGCGCGCCTCGGGGCGCACGGCGGGCAGAAAACCGCCGCGCGCCTCGGGGCGCACGGCGGGCTGAAAACCCTAATTTCAACGCCGCGTACCACGAGGCGCGCGGCGGACAGGGAGTAGCAGTAGCAGCGGAAGCAGTGAAGTGGTGGGCCCACAGGACAGGAGCGTAACCGCTCTGATACCATGTCAAGATAGTAAGGACAGTGAGAAGCCATAGCTAGGGTTGACCTAGCTAGGCAAGCAAGAAATGAACAAAGGAGGGGTTGCACTAGTAAGAATGGGGATACAAATAGCAAACCCTAGAAGGGTTGTACTCGCTATAGAGCACCCCACTACAGGCTAGATCATAACATTCTGACAGATGTGTCACCAGTCCCTGAGGTTGTACCTTCTGGCAGGAAGGGGAGGAATTTGAGTGGCTGCTTTAGAAACATCTGGAGGGAATGCAAGCACAGAAGCAGACATGGAAAAATGTTAAATTAGAAACTGCACTCCTTGTAGTAAGAAGCACAATAAACTAAACTCTGATTAGTTAAAAAAACACCTGGCAGCTGAGACACGCAGAGAGAAGCGAGGCAGGAAGGAGTGACGGGCAATAGCAAGACGAAGAATATTAAAGTTTTAGAGAAATTCATAGAGGCAGCGTCGACCCTCGTTTGCCGTGGCTGTGCAATCAATTGAACGGCGATCACAATGCATATTCAGCAGTGTTTCTCAATTATCCAGGTATCTACCACAGTTGAGCCCTGCTAGTAAGGGCCACAACCACAACCGAACTCTCGCAAGGGCGCCTTCAATACATAGAGGGTGTGAGTTGACTCACAAGAAGCCCCACCAGTAGTAAGCTGGACGCACCTTAGCCACTAGGTGGCGAGTGAGCAGGTGGTAAATGCGCAGGTAATGATCCAGCCTTGGTGGTGGGATAAGGGGACGGAGGGAGATGTGATAAGAGATGGAGGGAGAACGGGGATGGGGAATTCGCAGGTGTGCAAGTAGTGAATGCGCAGGTAACGGTCAAACCTGGTGGTAGGGTGGGAGCGGCAAAATTGGGGCAAGAAGGGTGGGAACCAGGTAAGGCATGATTGCTGTTGCCGTAAGGTCAGAATATTCCACAGAAATCATTGAGACAATCGACATATTTTGCCGGATATGTCTCTTGAATGAGAAGACGCACACCATGTTCGGAAATGTCAAATAAGTATGCTTAAAAGTTATTTACAGATCCATCAAACATCAAGCATATCTTTGAACACATACAACTGCAGAATTTAAAAATTTAAGCCACTTTGCCTCTACGCAAAACTGGCTCAAATCCAAATCTTTGTAGTTCAACCTGAAGATATGCTTGATGAAATATACGGAATCTTCCAAAAACATTCTTGTATGTGATTTCCGAACATAGTGAACGTTTTCCAGGAAATAATTTAGCCATACGCAAACATGTAAGCTTGAACGCTGGATAAAGTTGACCTTACGCTTAATTTAAATATACAACACATGCTATAATTACCTACCTCTTACCTGTTATCTGCACTTGTTTATCAAACATGTCTTGACATACAACTAGCGTTACCAACCAATAAGTATGCAGGCTGTAGCAGCAACTCAATTAGGTGTGGATGCTTGTATGTTGTATTTTTTTTGCACTGTGGAACAACCACCGCAACAACCGCAATCCTCCACCGCAACATCCACTTTCACACTTCAACAACCTCACATGTAGCATAATTGCAGCTTGCACTTCCACTAACCATACTGATATGATAGTACTTTATACAATGCCATACCTAGTGAAACCTGGTGGTTCCTGGTAGCACCTCGTAACACTGCATCCCAGTCACGGCCACTCACTGTGTGTCAGATGCACCAGCTTTATCTCCCCCATACCTGTTCCAACCATCACGCATTGCACTCCCCACGGCTGCTACAGACAGCAGCGGGCGAGCTAATAGGTAGGAGCCCAGCGAGACAACCCTGCGGGGCCATGGATGCAGCAGGAGGTCAGAGAGATGCAGCGTGTCATCCATACAGGCTGTTACTGCTCCGTGCATCCACTGCCTTGCCTGCCTGCTGGGTATTGTGTGCTGTACCTGGTAGCACCTGGTTGCACAGCATCCCACCACTGCCACTGACTCACAGTGTGTCATATTGATCAGCTTCATCTCCCCCATGCCCGTCCTGACTGTCACCGCATTGCACTCTACCCCACCCTTGCTCCAAACAGCAGCAAGCCAGCGAATCGGCACGGAGCCCAAAGGACTTTCAGGGGACGAGGTCGCACCAGCAGGTCGAAGAGGCGCAACAAGTTTTCCTGACAGGTGGTGACGAGGCACACCACTGTCACGTGCTTCGGCGCCACCACACTGTATGGGCCTGGGAGGGTTGGGGAGGTGTTTGAGCAGGGTTGGGTTCGAGAAAAGAAGGGGGGGGGGGGGAGAAAAAAAAAATAAAGAAAAACAAAAGCAGTTATGACGAGTAGGGGAAAATATAAAACAAAAGCAGTTGACGAGTTCAAGGTAAGTAAACAAATAGCATGTGCTATTTCCCTAGCTCATGCGTTATGTGAGTGTGCACCCATCGTTCACTGTGCATTTTCAACAATGCATTTTTGCGTATGGGCAAACGGGCACTGGCCACGAAACGCCTCATTGTTTTGTCAGAAGAGGCACTTTGTGACCAGAGCCAATTTGACCATACGCAAAAATTCACACCTGAAAATGCACAGTGAGGAGAGGCCATTGAAGTCCTTGAAAGGCAGTATCTTAGACCAGCCCCACTCACATCCGCGAGCACTGAACCAACAGCTGCTCGTTTCTGCGAATCAAAAGAACGAACTCAATCCACAAAAGCCACCCAGAACGCAAAGCAGCAAGCAAGTCAACCTATGCTGCTTATGCATCTCAGACCATGACAATCGAGCAGTGAGCTGCATCCCATGACCTATACCCTTCTTTATTCTTCACGAAAAACCACACATTTCAACCCCTTTATCCCTTTATGCATTCTCACACTGACTTTGAACAGTCAAATTGGTTGACCACAGTCAACACAATGTCCATGCACTTGGTACAGCCGGGCTGCAGCGTTGCAGCAAGGAGCAATGACAAGCCCTCAAACTTTGGGTACAGTCACAACCATGAGCTTGCGCTTGAAGCCTGCAGACCCTGGAGGTAGAGGGGAGAGGCCAGAGTCAGGGAGGGGGAAACGAGGGGGGTGTGGTCGAAAAGAGCAAGGGAGGGGTGCAGGGAAACAGCGGCGTGAGGGGCAAAACGGACAGTAGAGATGCTGGGGGGTAAGCAAGGTGGGAGGATGACGAGAAATTGAGGGCAGTGAGGAGGGGGGGGAAAAGGGGGAGGTAGGAAAATGTGGGGGTATATCCTCCGTATCCAAAATGTGGTCAACAGTAAGGAGAAAGAGGAGGTCGAGGAGGAAAATCACTCGAGGAAGGACTGGGACCCGCAAGCATGCATACCCACAAACCGGAAAAGAATATGCACGACATGACCATGTTACAAGGGACAAATAAATATATCAATTGGTGCTTCGATTTAGGGAGATCTTCACTGTTCCGCAGCCTCAGCTTCTCATATGAACACACAACAGTCCTTGCTTTCTTTTCTTTCTTTTTCTGTTCCTTGCTTTCCTTGCTTTCTTCCTTGCTTTCTGCTGTTTTGAGGTGTGAAGCTCTTCAGTGTTCAGCAGCCCAGCTGCTCATCTGAACAAGCAGTCCTTGCTTTCTCACCTGATGCAGCGGTCCCTGTGCTTGTCCCTTCTGGCAGGAAGGGGAGGACGTTGAGTGACTGCTTTAAAGCTACACTCCTTCTGGGAAACTATGTTTAGTTAAAAAACACCTGGAGGGGCAGCTGAGACACGCACAGAGAAGCGAGGCAGGAAGGAGAGACAGGCAATGGCAAGAAGACGACGATTAACGTTTTAGAGAGATTCGAAGTACCAGCGTTGACCTACGTTTGCAGTGGGTGTGCAATCAACAGCACGGCGATCAGAATGCGTATTCAGCAGTGTTTTTCGATTATCCGGATACCTACCAAAGTTAGCCCTGCAAGTAAGGACCACAACTACACCACAATCCGGACCCTCACAACAGCACCTCCGCCCATGGTACATACAGGGAGACTTGTGATAGACTTTCAAGCAGCCCCAACAGAAGGAAACTGGACGCACCTTGGCCACTAGGCGGCGAGGGTGCAGGTGGTGAATGCGCAGGTAACAGTCCAGTCCTGGCGTTTGGGTAGGTGGAGGAGGTGGGGGAAATGTGATGAAAAGATAAGAGTCAGACAGGAGAGAGTGGAGGGGTGGTGGAGAAAAAATGAGGATGCACGCAAGTGTGCAGGTGGTAAATGCGTAGGTAACGGTCAAGAGCTGGTGGAAGGGTGGGAGCAGACGAAATATGGAGAGAGGGGGGCAGCAACGAAATGGGTGAGTGTGTGGGAAGAGCGGTGGGAATCAGGTGCCATGCCATGCACACGTACAGGTGAGCGCAAATAGCAACAGAGGCCTACTGGAGCGTGGGAGGAGTGAGAGAGGCAACAGAGGTTTCGCGTTCAGGTAAAACGCAAGTGAAGAGCAGAGGGCAGCAGCCTAAACGTAGTGGAATAAGAGTGACGAAGAGGGGCAGGGAGCAGGGAAGTGGCAGGCAGCAAAAAATCTAGGATAGTAACTTAGAAAAAACAGCAAAACATGTATACGTACAAACTACAAAATGCCACAATATTCCACAATTCAAAGGGACAATCCAAGATTTCTACTATGTCCCTGCCTTGAATGAGGATGAAAAAGATATTAGTTATTCTGCAATGGCTATCCACATTCCTGAAAACAAAAGAAACAACATGACAGGGGTTCCAAAAATGGACATGTTTAATTTGACTCGGTATTAACTGAACGGCATACTTAACATTATGTTTGTCATGGGGGATAATCAAGACACACACCTGAAAATGCACAATGAACGCCGTGTAATGACTCACACAACGCAAAAGCAAGGCAAATAGCAAATGCTGTTTATTACTTAGGGATTTCTCCCACCTTTTTAGCAACCCTACGGCCGCCCCAGACAGCAGCGAGCAAGCAGATAGGTGGAAGCCCGGCAGGACAACCCTGAAGGTCAAAGAGACGAAAGGAGTTGTCCACATAGGCTGTTACTACTCCGTGCATCCACTGCCTTACCTGCTTGCTGGGTGTGTTGTACCGGATAGCACCACAGCCACTGACTCATCGTGTGTCAGATCGACCAGCTTCATCTCCCCCATGCCCGTTCCGACTGTCACTGCACTGCACTCCTCCTCCTCGCCCTTATTCCGGACAACAGCAAGCGAGCAAATTGGCACGGAACCCAGAGAGATGACCCCAAGGGAGCGAGCTGTAGCAGCAGATCGAAGATCCAGGCAGGCGGCGGCGAGGCGTGCCGGGTGGCATGCGCTGACGTATCACACCGCGGTCATTTGCTTCGGCGCCACCACACCGTGTGGGCTTGGGAGAGGCTGGGCAGGGATTTAAGTAGGGTTGGGTTTGGGAAAAGAAGGGGGGAAAGATCATGCAGAGAATAAGGGGAGACAGGGGAGCTCCGGTAGCACCACGTTTAAAGGCTAATGGTTAGGTGGCAGTTCGTGAGTAAGGGCATGAGGGAGGAGGTGGGATGGGCTGGTTTTGGGAAGGGGGATGAATATGCAGAGGATTGAGGGAGAGAAGGGGAGCCGCCTCACCATGTGAAAACAGGAGCCACCAGCGGTAGGCAGGGGGGTGGGGGAGTTTGGGAAGATGAGGGGGGGTAATGTGCAGAGAATCAAGGAAAGTGAGAAGGAAGGCACTTTGAAAAAAGATAACCACTACCTAAAGCACAATTGAGCTGCGAGCTGCCTCCCATGCCTTATACCCTTTAATATTCCCCACGAAAACCCACTCATTTCAACTGCCTCATCCGTTTCATGCTTGTGTGCTGCTCACCTATACCTTATTGCACTGACTTTATTCGGGCAAACTGGTCGTCCATGCGCTTGGTCCAACCAGGCTGCAGCGTTGCAGCGATTGCCATGCCAAGGAACAACAATGACACGTCCTCTGACTGCCAAGAAAGAAGTAGAAAGAAACACATGCACGCATGTCGTTCATGAAGGGTGCCTCATTTGATAGTCTTTAAAGAAACAGAATAGAGGGTCTGGGAAGGGGGGAGGGGAGGATGAATAGAGGGGAATGAAGGAGCGGGTAGTGGCATAGAGAGGGGAATAGAAGTTGATGACTCTGACTAGGGCGGAAATGAGTGGGAAGTGACGGAAAAGAGGACGAATAGGGAGGCCAGGTGACGGGAATCTCTCTTGCACATAATGATGTTGAACAAAAAGGCAGACTTAAAGCAAACCCTCCCGTTAATAAAAAAATCAATAGGACCCGAGTGAGGAGGTTGTGCCAAAAAGTCGGGAGTAACGATAACCATGTAAAAAAGGTACACACGTGCAGGTAACATACTCAATCGGTAATACCTCCCAGCAAGCAACACGCGCACATACACTTCCAGTTCAAGAGCCTGAACAGCAACCAACATGAGCACACACCAACTGAACCCCCCAAATTCGGAAGGTGTTGGGGTAGACTCTCTGCTCTGTCAGCTTGGAGAAGCCATTGACTCGCCATGGGAAGAACTCAGCAGCCGCATGTCACCGACAAAGAATCTGCAACAGCAGCCGTTCACCAGGGCAAGTACAGTGGTGGGGGGAGAGAGGGACGCAAAAGAGTAGGTGGGTGCGGTTTAAGTGCTGCTGCTTGATACTGACGGGGCAAACACATGCCAGACACGAGACGAGGCTACATGGAAAGACGAGGTTCGTGAGATATCTTAAAACCTCCTGCATGAACAAGCCAAGCCAACAATGTTTTAGGTTATCAAGTCTGGTTGCACCCAGTGCGCCTATTTTCCATAGCGCCCGCCGCTCCAGAGCTTGCAGAATGTCAGCTCAATCGCGCCACTTCGCCTCCTGATTCAACGGTGAGCTAAAAGGCGCGCGCTATGACGATATGTGCTTCTGTTTCCGCTTTCTTCACATAGAATGAGATTTACGCGTTGAGGAGGAACCGGGAATTTACGAACACGACTCAGAATCACTACGGCGATGCTAGACGGGTGAAGCGGGCGTGAAGCATTTGTCATAGGGAGGAGAAGAGGAGTACCCTCCTACGAGTACGAGTAACAATCTTGTGCGTGTTTGTGTGAATAACGCACGACTCGGGGATCTCGGGGATGAGAACCAATGAACGCCATTCAGGGGACGAGGCTGCAGCAGCGGCTGTGAAAGGAGGTCGAAGAGGCGAAGGGAGTTGTTCAGACAGGCGGTGAAAGCGTGTCGGGTGGCATGGCGTGCGCTGACGTGGCACGCCGCTGTCACGTGCTTCGGCGTCACCACACCGTACGGGCTTGGGAGGGGCTGGAGAGGGATTTGAGTAAGGTTGGGTTTGGTAAAGAACGAGAAAAATATTGTGCAGAGATTTAGGGGAACAGGGGTGCTTCGGTGGCACCACGTTGTACAGGCTAGTGGTTGGGGGGCAGTTCGTGAGTGGTGGAGGTGGATGGGCTCGTTCTGGGAAGGGGGATGAGTAGTAGAGGATTGATGTAGAGAAGGGACGCTGCCACACCGTATGGGAACGGGAACCGCCAGCGATAGGCGGGGGGGTGGGGGAGTTTGGGAAGAGAAGAGGGGGTTGTGTGCAAAGAATTGAGGGAAGGAAGGTGCGACTTTGAAAAAAGAAGCAAGGGAGGGAGAAGGAACCAAAACAGTGAGGCATTTTGAGAAGGGGCAGTGCAAGGTCACGGAGGAAGGCAGGAGAGGCAAGTGCACCAGCTTGGCTTCCCATTGGAGTGTACCTGTCTCGAGGTCCCACACTGTCAGGTCCGATTTTTTCCTGCAGTGCGGTGGTTCCCAGTTGGGCACGTTACTGATGGCAACACACGGCTAGGTATGAACAAACGGCCCGACCCGACCCGACCCGACCCGACTTGGGCGGGCCAGCCGGGTTCAGGGTCGGGTCGGGTCGGGTCAGAACATCAAAGATCTCTGGCCCGACCCGGGTATCGGGTGCCGGGTCAGGCTTGACCCGCCCCCGGGTCGGGTCGGGTCGGAGCCGGGTCGGGTAGGGTCGAGCCGACTCCCATAGGCAGGGTTAGAGGTTCTCTTTAATACTGTGCAGTGTTACATCAGGCGCGCTGAGATGCACTAAAACGCGAGCCTGCAATGCGCGCGCCTAGGGAGCGCGACCTGTAAATTTCGGATTCAATGGAAACCCTAGGCTGGTTGGTGCGAAGTGCGAATAACTTATAATAAACCGAGTGACTGAGTACTAACTAAACATTCTCGCAGGTTATAGGGTAGATTATTACGCCAATGTTGCTTGTTGGGTGGCTGCTGGCGTCACTAGCTAGGTAACTTAAAGCCGGTAGCCCAAATTGCACAACTTTTAAAAGGTTGACGCGAGAGGGTTTTTGTGGTGTGGGTTTTGGCGAAAGATTCCGATTTCGCTTTTTTCGTTTTTTTCGCCAAATCCATCCCGCCCTCGTATTTCGCCCTAGGGGTTTGTTCAGTTCCCACAAGTCCCAAATTGCAGGCACGCTTTTCTTCAAACCCTGCAAACACTAGTTCGTCAAGTTTTAAAAGCTTGACCCGCGCGGCCCGCAATTCGGGCTGCGGGCTTTAACTTAATCCAGATCGAAATGCTAGTCGCTGGGAAAAGTAGCGTGCGCGATTACAATCAGGATGAAATTGTCGAGAGGAAACCCTCGGGTCGGGCCAGATACCCGACCCGACATAGGGCGCGGTAACCGAAACCGGGTCAGGTCCATAATCGGGTCAAAACCCGACCCGACCCGACCCGACCCGGAATCGGGTCACGAGTCGACCCGACTCGGCCGGGTATACCCAACCCGACCCGGCCGGGTCGGCGGTTCAGAACTCCTGACCCCGACCCGGGTCAAAACCCGGGTCGGGTCGGGTCGACCCGACCCGCCGGGGCGGGATGCTCATGCCTACACACGGCGGGTTAGGCAGGAACGAAGACGAGGGATTAGGTTAGGGTGGGCAAAAGGAGGGGAAAGACGAAAATGGAGAAAACGAGAAGGGGAGAAACGCTAAGGAGAAACGAAGAGGGATGAATTCAGAACTAAGAACGTGAAGAAGCGTGAGGAAAATCAAAAGAGGTGGGAAGGAGGGGGGGGGATGAGCATAAGAGAGGAGAGGCCAGCACTGTACCTGCCAGCCAGCAGCAACAGCGGCTGCATTTCACTCCTCGTTTGCACATAATGAGGTTGGACAGAGGGATAGTCTTAAAACAGATCCCCACGTGAAGAACCAATAGGATCTGCATGAGGAGGAAGGAGCGGGAAGGTGGGAAAACATCGCGAGCTTTAGAAGGTTGTGGCAAGGTACAAGGTGGAGGTAGCCTACTGTTTCTGTAACACCTCCCAGCAAGCAACGCGCATACAGAGATTTTCAGTTCAAGAGCCTGAACAGCAATCAACACAAGAACACACCAGCTGTACCCCCAAACCAGGAAGGTGTTGGAGTATACTCACCGCTCTGTCAGATGGAGAAGCCGTCGATTTGCCACGGAAACGTCACCGAGAGAGAATCGGCTGCAGCAGTCGCCCAACAGGGCAAGTAAAGTAGCGGGGGGAGGGACGCAGACGAGTAGGTGGGTGCGGTTTATATGCTACTACTCGATACTGATGGGCCTGCACGAGACAGACATGAGACAAAGACGATTCCTATGAGGCTACATGGAAAGACGCGGTTCGTGAGATAACTCTAAATCTGCTGTATGAACAACACGAGCCAACAAAATTTAGGTTATCAAGTCTGGTTGCACCCATAATGCTTACCTTCCATAGCGCGCGCCGCTCCAGATCTTGCAGGGTTTCAGCTCAATCGCGCCTCTTGATGATTTGAATCGAATGAGGCTTCCGCACTGAGAAATGAAAATGCACGGAAAATTTTCGGAATCGATACAATGATGGTAGAAAACGGGTGAAGCGGGCGTGAAGCATTCGTCGTGAGGAGGAGAGGACCTCTCCTACGAGTAACAATCTTGTGCGCGCTGAGTGCGTGAAACACGACTCGGGGATGAGAACTAATCAGCATCTTCGTGAATGACAGCCATTCAGCATCTGCAAAAACGACCGCCGTGCACCCGTCCTTGCCAAATGTCGCCAGATGTAGGAACCCTAATCAGCGGCAGAGCCGTGTCAAACAGGATCGCCTTCGCGGCTCCGCTGAGGTACATCCAGGTCGCTCTACATAAGACATTATGGTACTGTACTGCAATTCGTTTCCTAACTTTTCCTTGTGGTAGCCAGCAGCCATGCGCAGGGGAGTCTCAATGCAGCGACGCGACTCCAGCTGCATGCGGAAGACCACTTGTCGGGCAGAGCGTGCATGCATAGTGTAACACCTCGCTACCCACTGGGTCAAAACGAGGGTGTTATTTGGCGCAGCGGATTGCCCTTAACACTAGCCCACAGGCGTTACACTCGTCCCCCCCTGGCGCCAACGTCCCCGTTGGCTCTGTACTTCAAGGAGTCGGCCCCCTGCTGCTGGGACCTAGACTTCGCAGTGCTGCTAGCTGCGACTTCGCTGGTTGCTCAGGCCAGCGGAGGATCGTTTGCTGGGTTCGAGCTGGTTACAACCACACTTCAGCTCTCGCCAAAGGCGGAAAGTGTGGTCCAGCCAGGATTCGAACCCTAGGCTCTTATTCCAAATGTAACACCTCGCTACCCACTGGGTCAAAACGAGGGTGTTATTTGGCGCAGCGGATTGCCCTTAACACTAGCCCACAGGCGTTACACATAGTATGGTGCACCGCAAGAACGCTCCCTCCATCTGACAAGTGTAAGGATATCCTCACCACTAGGGACATCCCGCTGGTGGAGCGAGACTTGCGCTAACATCTCTGTCATGCGATATTTAATGCGCTTTATAAATCGTTTACAGTAAGGGTTACGTGGGCTTGAACTAGGGCCCTAGATTCGTTTTGAGGCACGCTGACGGCACAGCGTGCATTCCTCCTAGTACTCTGCCTGTCAGTGTTACTTCAATTTTTTAGGCTGGAAATTCAGAGGCACACAACTTTCCTAGGCTGAACAATCAGCGTTACCTTGAAAATTTGTTACTGATCATGCAGGCTATAAACATTTCCTCACACCTCTGAATCAGAGTCTGACTGACAACGTTCTTCAGGAGCACGATCAGCTACTAGCTCCTCCTCTACATGCTCCTTCCCAGCTCTTGGAGGGTCCCTGTGTCTTGCAGCAGGTGCTGTGACTGGACGGCGCTTCTTGTAGCTGCGCCACACTTTAACTACTCCTGGCAAATCTAGCTCGTAGTCTAGTAATGACATGCACAACAAATCATTGAGCCTACAGTCCTTGATACTGCCTCTCTGCCACGTTTTGATAAGGTTCTGTCGAGAGAAACCTCTCTCACACTCAACAGTGCTGAGAGGCAACACTGCTATCGCCACCCAGAGGTTGACAAGATTAGGATATGCCTGCTGCCAATCGGGAGTCTTGAGGATGGCTGCCAGTCCCGCAGGAAACTTCCGCTCGATCTTAGGAGCTCTGGCCAAGACCGGGCACATAGTCCTCAGCTCCTTGACCGCCCGCTTTTTGTCAATGCCTGCGATATAAGTAACAATGTGGAGGGTATTAGTTCTACGAGAATACAAGTGTCAAACGTGCGCACTGAGTGACCAAGCAAATACTAACCTGGCAGAATCTCGGGCGAGTCGTCGGCGTGAAACAAAGTGGCGAGCGACAGCAGCCACTCTAGACACTGAGCCTGCCTAGCTTGCCGATCCCAGTTCAGTGGCCACATGTCCGGGATGAAGAGCCGCACTCCAGCCAGCGAATTGAGGTCACCAAGCTTTGACTGGAGATTGTTGACGAGCAGCTCGGCCATGTCGGTGCAGAGCGCGACACAGGCGTCATGATGGCCAGGTCCAAGGTAGTTCTTATTGGTATGCTCGTGGAGGTCGAAACGGAAGTGGTTCATGCTGCCGTCCGACGAGGCACCTTCCACCACCATCTGCGGCGACCCTTGTGGCCCGTGCTTGGCGATGAACCGATACAGAAGTTCGCTGGTGCCGCCGCCGAAATCATCGCCACATTCGATGTAGCGGCTCTCCAGGAGAGAGGTTGTGCACAGGATCTGAGCGTGCACGAGTGGGTAGTCGAGCTGCCACACACGAATTACACCAGTAGTTAGTACCAGTGGTTCAAATAACAATAATTTGAAAAACAAATGATTAGTCACTTACCTCTCGATGTTGGAAAACCTTGGAGAGGACGTTCAGCAGATCCAGCACGTCCGCTAGAAACCTCACAAGGAACTGGAAGCGATACGACGTTACCAACTCGTACATCGTCTGGTCCTTCCACTCGGACAGCATCACAATAATGGCGGGCATGACTTGGACGAACCGTGACACTGCAGCACCCCGCAACAGCCATCGAACCTCGTGTATACCTTGCACCTCGAGGTTCGTGGATGTGAAGACCTCTTGGAGCTCCATGAAGCGTTGATGCCAAGGTCCCGAACGCCCAAGGTACTCCGCGACGGCGCGGATGACGTCGTCGATCATGTTGAATGTCGGGATCTCTTCTGCTGCAGCTTTTGCAGCCAATGCTTCTCTGCAAGTAACACAACACACACAAGTTTATTATATAGAGTTATATAACAACACATGCTGTCAAAAAATACAGAGCCAGACTTACCGGTGTGCAATGCAGTAGAACGAGACGAGGTTGGGGATGAGCATTCGGATGCGTGCAACCACTCCTGTATGCTGCCCCACCATGACCATCGCGTCGTCTGTGCTCATGCCCGATATTCGGCGGAGGTCCACGCCGACAGCCCTGAGGTGGGAAAGGAGCAGGCTTGAAAGGGATGCAGCGTCTGCCTTCTCAACAGTGAGAAGGCAGAGGAACTCGGTGACGACAACGCCATCGCGGATGAAGGTGGCAAACACAATCATGTGTTTGCCACTTCGCCAATCGGCGCTCTCGTCCAGCGTGATTCCGATGAAGGGACTCGTTAGAAGATGCTCCAGCTGCGTTGTTTGAAGCCAAGTCGCGATTGCTTGAGTCAGCTCACCAAAGCCGTACCTGTAAATGAAAAAACAGCACGGTAGTGAGCGACAAACGAACTGCAGATGTGAGGTTAATGCTTAGAGAATTGTAAAAACAGGAATCACTTACGTGTTGAAGTACGTGCCGTATCCATTCTCCGAAAACCCGGGCACCTTCTTCTTCGCCAGGTAGCGCACAAGCCGGATCCATGAGTCCATGGGCTCGTTGCACTTGCTCATGAAGTACAACGAATCCACGAGTGCCGAGATCTGCACCATCTCCTTGTCCTGCGCCTTGGGGTGTAGATCGATGCGGCGTTGTCCCTCCACTTTCTGCAGGAGGTCGTCCTGCCTCTGCAGTGCTAACCGATGCTTTGTGGTACCCTCATGCTTCTTGAAAGCTTGCGTCTGCACGTCGGTAGCGCCTTCTCCACGCCGTCCACATTTGCCTGCCAATCCCGCGAATTCCAAGCAGATGCTGCACTTAAAAGAAGGGGCACCAGCAGAATTCTTAGTTAGTATCAGCCATGGATAATCCGTACACCACCTCGACTTGAAACGGTCGTGCGCTTCTTCGTATTTCAGTTCAACTTTCTCGGGACGGGGTTTGGAGCTGTCCTGATGGGGTGATTCCTCTGCCACAGGAGCATGAACACTCGAAGCAGGTGGTGGAGTTCCCCACGCAATGGTGGACTGCCGTAAACGCAGCTTCGGTAGTGGCGCGAGACGGGATGGAGTTTCGACGGACGCATCATGTAGTTCCGTCTGAGGCGTGCTAGTCACATGCTCAATGGCGGCTTCGGGCAGAGAATCCAGGTCCACAGATTCAGGAGCGTGACTCGTGCTGGGCAGAGACGGTGCCGCTGGCGGTGCACAGGGCGTGGCTAAGGACGACTTAAGAAAGTCCAGGCCCGTCGCCATGTCGCCTAGACGGCGACGACCTACATCGTCGTCGTCGTCCAGCTCGTCGGCAGCAGTGTCTGTGGCAGCCATAGAGTCTGCCGAGCAGTGTTTTGCTAGGTTGGGAGAAGCTGCCTGAAACGGGGGATCAGGCAGTAGTAACAGGGGAGGTCAAAGATCTGAAGGGAGAGCCGGGCGACAGAGGGAATTGCAGGAACAGTCACGATGGGAGAGGTGAGGAGGTCCCCTTTTTAGGACCTCAGTGTGAAACCCTCACTGCTCCTTGCATGCACGTCACTTGGTCGTGTATGCAGCGCAGGTGGGGTGGGGTGGATGGTTGTGGTGTCGTGCGTGGCGCAGTGCGCTGCGAGCTATGCGTTAGCAAGGAATGTTGCCAACGCTGGTTGCTGCACAGGCCCGATTGGTTGGAAATGTCGCTGATGGCAGCTTTGCTGTACCAACGCGACAGAGCGGTGCCGCGGTGGGGAAATACAGTTTACCGGCCGTGATTGACGGTGTTATACATACACACCGCCTCGCTGGCCAGAATCCCCGTAATCCCGGTTTCAGAGTGCACCCCCGATAGTAGGCTGAGGCTCAGCGTACACTCATACTTTGAGGCTGTAAAAACAGAGAAGGCATATAAAAAAACTATGGAAAAGCAGCCAACATACATTTAAAAAAACTTCGTCTTCAGCCTAGTGTATCAAAAAAAGCCTGATCTAACGCTGAATCAGCGTAAAAAGTCTGATACCTAGGGCCCTGGCTTGAACTTAGAACGGTAACAAATATGGGCTTGAAAATGCAGTCATCTGTACACTATTTTCTAGGCTCTAACTTTTGATAACTACGTTCACGACAACTTTGGTAACAATACTGATAACTAGATAGATCATGTAAACGTTTCAAAAATCTTGCTAAGACCTAAAATTTTTTCGCTTATTTCAAATTTTATCAAACAGAAAAAAGGTCGTTTATCTGGGAGACGATGGCACCTTTCATCACTCCACCCATCAAGCTGCCTGCTTTCTGCGCTTGCTACCACCAGCACCACTCACCACCTTCCTCCCAGCCTCACTTGCCGCCTTTCCAGATCCCCCCTCTGCCGCAGCCTTGCTTTTCCCACCCTGTCCCGGTGTGGGCTCAGACTTTTCACTTGCGGTTGCTCTTTTTGCCTCTGTCGGTGTCTCTTCTGCCTCTGTTGTGCCACCACCCGCTACAGTCACACCTGTGAGCTTGCGCTTGGAGCTTGGAGGCCCTGGATGGATGCATGATGGAATAGGAAGCATCTGTAAAGAAGCACATTCAATAGAACTGAGACGATCCATGCATGATAAAACCGGAAGCATACATGAACGCACATTCAAGAGAATTGACTTATGAGTCAACTCAAAAATCACCTCGTGGCTTGGAGGCCCTGGATGGATGCATGATGTAATCGGAAGCATATGTAAAGAAGCACATTCAATAGAATTGAGACGTGCCGAGCAATCCATCGATCTTCGTGTGAAGATCTTCAGTGTTGAGCAACCCAGCTGCTCCGGACACCTGCTGCCTCACCTGACCGAACCACTTGTTTCCTCACCTTACCGAACCACTTGTTGCCTCACCTGACCGAACCACTTGTTTCCTCACCTTACCGAACCACTTGTTGCCTCACCTGACCGAACCACTTGTTGCCTCACCTGACCGAACCACTTGTTGCCTCACCTGACCGAACCACTTGTTGCCTCACCTGACCGAACCACTTGTTGCCTCACCTGACCGAACCACTTGTTGCCTAACCTGACCGAACCACTTGTTGCCTCACCTGACCAAACCACTTGTTGCCTCACCTGACCGAACCACTTGTTGCCTCACCTGATGCGGCAGTTTCAGGTGCCACCCCTTCTGGCAGGAAGCAGAGGAAGTTGAGTGGCTGCTTCAGAAACACCTGTGCCGGGGTGGTGGCAACACAAGGCGATGCAGGAAAGGGAGTAGCAAACGTCAGCACGAAAATGCAACGCTTATCAAGGGGCTAGCAAAATGGGAGGAGACACCTGGTGGGGAATGGGAAGGGGCAGCTGGTGGAGGAAAACAAACAGCTAGCAGGTGCCCGAAGTTAGCGACCAGGGTGCAACATGGCAATCAGAATGCATATCGAGCTAGCGTCCCAAAACCCCTCTCACTCGACGTGGCAACCTGAATCTCTACATTCCTACCAGCGATAAGCCCAAGGGGTGTACGCTATGTAAACCCTTTGTCTACATTCTCGCCTGCTTGAGCAGCAGCCCCTTGGCAACGAGGCATACCTTGGCAACGAGGCATACCTTGGCAACGAGGCATACCTTGGCGACGAGGCCTACCTTGGCAACGAGGCATACCTTGGCAACGAGGCATACCTTGGCAACGAGGCCTACCTTGGCAACGAGGCCTACCTTGGCAACGAGGCCTACCTTGGCAACGAGGCATACCTTGGCAACGAGGCCTACCTTGGCAACGAGGCATACCTTGGCGACGAGGCCTACCTTGGCAACGAGGCATACCTTGGCAACGAGGCCTACCTTGGCAACGAGGCCTACCTTGGCAACGAGGCCTACCTTGGCAACGAGGCCTACCTTGGCAACGAGGCCTACCTTGGCAACGAGGCCTACCTTGGCAACGAGGCATACCTTGGCGACGAGGCCTACCTTGGCAACGAGGCCTACCTTGGCAACGGGGCATACCTTGGCGACGAGGCCTACCTTGGCAACGAGGCGGCGCGTGTGCAGATGGTGTATGCGCACATAACGATCGAGACCTGGTGGAGGGAGGGAGGGGGGATGAAGAGAGAGAGAGAGAGGCGAACAGCAGAGAGATGCGGGGATGTGGGGGGAGAGCGGAGTGTGCAGTGCAGGTGGTGGCTGCGCACATAACGGTCCAGGCCTGGTGGAGGTGTGGGACGAGAGAGGCAGGCAGACCGTGAGGGGTGGTAAAAGGGAGTAAGGTTGGCGACAAGGCAGTGCATGTGCACATGGTGGCTGCGCACATAACGGTCGAGGCCTGGTGGAGGGGGGGGGGGCGGGTGGAAGAAGCAGGTAGGCAGAAAAAAGGGCTTGAGATTCACGTGAGTGCAGGTGGTGTATGCACACAGAACGGTCGAGGCCTGGTGGAGGGGTGACGGTGGAATGGGAGGAGAGTGGCAGGCAGTGTGTGAAAGGGTGGCGAAGAATGGGGTTGGCAATGAGTTGAGTGTGTAGGTGGTGCATGCTGCACGTCGTGTGCAGTGCACGGTGGTGCATGCGCACATAACGGACCAGGCCTGGCGGAGAGGTGAGGGCGGAATGGGAGGAGAGTGGCAGGCAGCAGTGCGAGGGTTTAAGGTTCACTGAGTGCGCTGGTGGTGGATGGGATGGGAGATAACAGGCCAGCGTTGTGTGTATGCGAGTGTAGAGAGGATGAGGCAAGGAGTGCTGGGGAAAGGGGAGAGAGTGATGGGGAAGAGAGGCAAGCAGCAGTGATTGGGCAGGTGGTCGATGGCAAGACAACAGGTCCGCCTGGTGCCTATGCGAGTGGACAGAGGATGAGGGCGAGGGTAGAAACCTTCGAAAGGGTTGTGGAGTTGTAGACCTGCCAAAGGTCTTTCAGGAAGACAGGGGTTCTCAAATTTCCCCTTGTACAGAGGATGAGGGCGAAGGGTGAGGGGTGTACCTAGCAAGGGGCGACGGGTGCGCAAGGGGTGGAGGGTTCAAGACTGCGGAGGTGATGTGGAAGAAGGGAAGGTGCCAAGTGAAGGGAAGGTGGCAGGTGTAAGGGAAGGTGCCAGGTGTAAGGGAAGGTGCCAGGTGTAAGGGAAGGTGGCAGGTGTAAGGGAAGGTGGCAGGTGTAAGGGAAGGTGCCAGGTGTAAGGGAAGGTGCCAGGTGTAAGGGAAGGTGCCAGGTGTAAGGGAAGGTGGCAGGTGTAAGGGAAGGTGCCAGGTGTAAGGGAAGGTGCCAGGTGTAAGGGAAGGTGGCAGGTGTAAGGGAAGGTGCCAGGTGTAAGGGAAGGTGCCAGGTGTAAGGGAAGGTGGCAGGTGTAAGGGAAGGTGCCAGGTGTAAGGGAAGGTGCCAGGTGAAGGGAAGGTGGCAGGTGAAGGGAAGGTGGCAGGTGAAGGGAAGGTGGCAGGTGAAGGGAAGGTGCCAGGTGAAGGGAAGGTGGCAGGTGAAGGGAAGGTGGCAGGTGAAGGGAAGGTGGCAGGTGAAGGGAAGGTGGCAGGTGAAGGGAAGGTGGCAGGTGAAAGGAAGGTGGCAGGTGAAGGGAAGGTGGCAGGTGAAGGGAAGGTGGCAGGTGAAGGGAAGGTGGCAGGTGAAGGGAAGGTGGCAGGTGAAGGGAAGGTGGCAGGTGTAAGGGAAGGTGGCAGGTGTAAGGGAAGGTGGCAGGTGTAAGGGAAGGTGGCAGGTGTAAGGGAAGGTGCCAGGTGTAAGGGAAGGTGCCAGGTGTAAGGGAAGGTGCCAGGTGTAAGGGAAGGTGGCAGGTGTAAGGGAAGGTGCCAGGTGTAAGGGAAGGTGGCAGGTGTAAGGGAAGGTGCCAGGTGTAAGGGAAGGTGCCAGGTGTAAGGGAAGGTGGCAGGTGAAGGGAAGGTGGCAGGTGAAGGGAAGGTGGCAGGTGAAGGGAAGGTGCCAGGTGAAGGGAAGGTGGCAGGTGAAGGGAAGGTGGCAGGTGAAGGGAAGGTGGCAGGTGAAGGGAAGGTGGCAGGTGAAGGGCGGAGAGGGAAAAGTTGCAACAAGTGCTGTGGGGAGGGTTGTAGGATGGTGGGGTGAGCTTTTGAGACATCTGAAAAAGTCTATTTATCACGTGGTGAAGGTTGGGGAGGGACAAGCTGCAAGTAGTGCTGCAGGAGAGTTGTAGGTTGGTGAATGAGATGAGAAACAGGGGCAGCCCGGGAGAAAGTGTGACGGTATAGACTTGCCAAGGGGTTTTCTAACACCTTCAGGAAGACATGGCAAACAACGAGGCACGAGGCGCGTGCTACTCGCCTCGCTTTACCTGATTCGTTAGAGAATCGAGGCAAGGCGAGCATGTGGTGGCGGGTACTGTTCGCGATCGGCCGACTCGTTAATCGTTCCAAAAAAAGAGAGGTACAATTTTATTGCAGCAATGTTGAAATCACTTTTGAGAGTTGCAAATAACTATTTCTTGTTACTCGTCCAAAAAGAAGAGTAGTAAAAGACTCGTAATCACGCAAGAATTTGAAACATTGCTATCTGGAGCTCGCGTGAAGTGCAAACACATACATACCGCATGAGGCTACAAGAGGCAGCGATGGGTGCATGGCGAGGGAACGAATGGAGCCCGCACACTCGCCCTTGAACGCTCCAGCGATGCGACCTGTGGCATGCACGTGGTGGTGTGTGCAGCGGGGTGCAGGGAAAAGGGGAGGAGAGGAGGGTAGGGAAGGGATGGGAAAGGAAGCGCTCTCGCCCTTGAATGCTCCAGTGGTGCGACCTGCACCGTGCATGTGGTGGTGTGCAGCGGGGAACAGGGGAAGGGAGTCGAGGCGGGGCGGGTAGGCAAGGCCAGGGGAGAGGACAGGAGGGGAAGGGATTGCAGAGGAAGGTGGGGGAGGGAGAGGCGGGTAGGGGAGGGGAGAGGAGGAAAGGAAAGGGGAGGGGGGAGGTGGGGGAGGGGAGAGGAGAGGGGGATAGGGGCGGGAATGGGAGGGGAGGGGAAGGGAGGGAAGAGGAGGGGATGGGACTTTTTTAACGAGCCAAAGTTCACCGATTGTGGCTCTGGATGGTGCTGTTGAATGCTACCCGATGCGAGTGCGACAGAGGAAGCAGGTCAGTGCGGTGCCAGTGCTGCTGCCAACCAATCAGAGCGCAGTGCAGGGTGCTGCAGCAGGTCACGGAGGTGACAATGCATGGTTGGAGAGAGAAAGACGGTCCGAGATAGGTGCAGTACGGACTCGACTCGACCATTGCCCATGCCTTGCAACAGGTGCAGGAGAAGTGAGAACCTTGAATCCTCCACCGCACCGCAACACCCTCTTTTCACGCCTGGGTGTGAGTAGTCTAGTTTTAAGTTTTGAGGGTACATTCGTATCCCGTGTCAGACATGAGGTCTGACACGAAGTGAATGCTCGGAAGACACGACGTGGCTCAAAATTCAGGCAAATTTAGGTTCGGAAGACACAAACCGAGTCACTTTGTGTCTTCCGAACCTCCAAGTTCGTGTCTGACACGGGATACGAATGAACCCTGCGACGTCTCAAAAGTCGCAACACCCTCTTTTCAAGCCTGGGTGTGAGGAGTCTAGTTTTGAGGCACATCAAAAACAGGTGCAGTACAAGTGAGAACCTTGAATCCTCCACCGCAACATTTTTGAAAGTTATCAAAAGTGACTCCCAGGTGAGGAGAATCTTGAATCCTCCACCGCAACATCCTCTTTCACTCCTGCCCCATGTGACCCCCATCCCCATGTGACCCCATCCGCATGTGACCCCATCCGCATGTGACCCCATCCGCATGTGACCCCATCCTCATGTGACCCCATCCTCATGTGACCCCATCCCCATGCGACCCCATGACATAACTGATTCACGTTGATCCGAACTGCATTCACTGCAGTGCATGGTAGCACCTGGTAGCACCTGGTAGCACCTGGTAGCACCTGGTAGCACCTGGTAGCACCTGGTAGCACCTGGTAGCACCTGGTAGCACCTGGTTGCACCACATCCCACTCACAGCCACTGACTCACCGTGTGTCAGGTCGACCAGCTTCATTTCTCCCATGCCCGTCCCGACCGTCACCGCACTGCATTCCTCCCCACCACCCTTGCTCCACACAGCAGCAAGGGATCGAATCGGCACAGTGCCCAGAGAAACAACTCTGAGAGGGCGCGGCTGCAAGAGCAGGTCAAAGACGCGAAGGGAGTTGTCCAGACAGGCGGTGACGAGGCGCGCCGGGTGGCATGCGCTGACGTGGCACACCGCTGTCACGTGCTTTGGTGCCACCACACCGTACGGGCTTGGTAGCGGCTGGGGGGGGGGGGGGTGAGAGGCAGGGGGGAGGCAGGGGAAGGGGGTTTTGATTGAGGGATGAGAGAAAGGAGGCTTGAATATCTTGGCGCAACTATGCGTATGCCCTCACGAGAAGCTTGGGGGGTGAAGGGGGATGTGGGAGGGGGGCCAGTATTGGAAGGTGGGGTGAGTTTGCAGAGGATAGGAAGGAGAGAAAGGAGAGAAAGGAGAGAAAGGAGGCCCGAACACACGCCATATCAGACAGGGAGTGGCTGGGGGCATGTTGTGCGGGCAAGGGCGTGGGAGAGTTTGGAGAGGGAAATGGGAGGAGTATGCAGTGAATGGAGATCCAGAAAAGGGGGAGGCAGAAAGGGTAACACAAGGCGAAGGAAGGAAAACAGGGAAATGGAGGGAGGGAGGCAGCGAGAGGCAAGTGCACCCACCAGCTTGGCCTCCCACTTGAGTGAACCCGTTTGAAGGTCCCACACTGTCAGGTCCGCTTCCTTGCTGCCGTGCGGTGGGGAAACAGAAAGGGCACAGGATGGATGCCGTACAGAAGGGGGTGAGGGGGAGAGAAGAAGTGATTATAAGGAGGGTGAAAACGGGGCAAGAGCGGTGCCACACTGTCAGGTCCGCTTCCCTCCTGCAGTGTAGTGAGTTACACAGTCGGGTGGGCGCGATATTGATCACAAAAACACGTGAGGGGACAGCGAGGGGCGAAGAGAGAGGGTTAGGGCGTGGAGAAGGAGTTGGAGCATGATAATGGAAAGAAACGATGAGGGTAAGAGAGGGGTGAAGAAAGAAGTGAGAGAGAGGAGATTGAGAAGCAGCGGAAGCAAGACGACGAGGAGAGGAAGGCGGATAAGAGAGGAGAGCACTGACTGACCCGCCAACGGCGATGGTGGCTCCAGTGGGGTCGACAGCAGCACACAGCAGACGCGGCCTCTCTGCTCCCCCTGCTGCACCGCTGGTAGAAGGAGCAGCAGCACCATTGGCAGCACCATTGGCAGCACCATTGGCAGCACTAGCAGCACCAGCAGCAGTAACTGTGTTATCACCTGAGCTGCCTCCCGCAGCTGACTCGCCGCCCAAGTCATTCTCAGCGCTGCCTTGCCGCTTCCTCTTCTTTTTTGACGGCTTGCGCGGTGCAATCGCCACAAACCGCCGCACCAGCCGATGCTCTGCCACCCACTCTGTACCCTCTTCCCTCCCCTTTTCCCCCTCTTCTCCTCCTCCCTCCTCCTCGCCCTCACTCACCTCCTCCCCTTCCTCCAACTCCTCCCCCTCCTCCAACTCCTCGTCCCTCCCGTTCCCCCTCTCTCCCTCCCCCACCCTCTCAGCCCCACCACTTTCCCCCCTAGGCACCAGCGCCACCTCTCGCACGCACACCAGCCCGTTGTGTGACACAGACACAAGCATCCACACCTGTCTCCCCCCCTGCTCTTCCTGCTCTCCTTGCTCCCCCTCTTCCCCTGGATCGGCTGTGCCTTCATCTGTGGCGTCACCTCTTGGCGTGGCAGCATCATTGGGCCGGTGGGGAATGAGGGAGAGCGAGCAACATGCACCATCCAAACTCGGATCCGCCAGTCCCCAACGCCCCACAGATAAAGCCTGTTGCCCCTCTCCTCCTACACCGCCTGCCTCCCTGCCCTCCCCCTCCTCCTGTCCCGCCTCCCCCTCCCCCTGCTCACCCTCCCCCTCCCTGCATTGGCTACCGCTCTGCACCGCTGCGCACCCCTCGCCCTGAAGGCAGCCCTGCCAGGCGGGAAAGGAGAGCAGCAGGCGGACGTGGGGAGAGGTGCTGACAGGAGGGGCAGCACCGACGCCTTCACCCCCCTCTGCCGCCACCCCTGCAGTTGCTGCTGCTGCTGATTCTGCTGGTGCTTCTACTGTGGATGGAGCGGGCGTTGAAAGGAGCAACACGTCAACCTGCATAAAGGGGCGGGGGTGTAGAGAACGTAAGGATGGCGTGAGGATAGAGAGAAGTGGCAAAGAAAAAGGTGGGGCATTGAGTGGGGAAGAAAGATGCATGTGTAAACGTCCGGTGGCAGGAGGCAGTGGTAGCGGAGCGGAAAGAAAGCAATGCGGAAAAGGAAACATTGGCAATCGATAGGCAAAGTGTGCTTTGCTGACACATGGTGCATCCCCTCGAGCAGCATTGCATCCAAATGCCAACCTTTCCCTCACCCCCAAAAAATCTGCCCTGCCCGGCGTTCCCTCAAACCCCAGGCTGCTCTGTTATGCCTTTTCTACAACCCTCAACCCCCCATGCCATCTGCCACAATCTACCAGTCCGGCCCTGCCACGATCTGCCAACCACACACGGAGGGATGGAAAGAAGACCTTCAACCAGTCTGCCCTGCCTCCTCTAAAACCCCGAACCCTTAACCTGCCATGTCATGCCCACTCTGAAACCTCGAACCCACCATGCCATGCTTGCGGGCGACTACCACAATCTGCCAATCCACACAGAAGAAGAAACGGAAGCAAAGGAAAGGAAGTCGCATTTCATCATCTAATGACCAAGATTCATATTGAGTAACATATTATTGAAGAACGCCGTCTAACTGAAGAAGATCTCACTGCTTACTGACTCAAAGGGGTGGGAGGGAGGGTGGAGGGGAAAGCTGCTCCGACAGATTGTAAATCCCGAAACCCCTGAGCGCTGGTCCATCCTGTCACACCTGCTTGATGTTTCAGAACCACCTTCCCCACTCAAGCCAATGCCAAAACAAGTGCTTTGGGAAAGCTTAAACCCCGATGCCGTAAGCTCCACGCAACACTATCCGACACCTGTCGTCCACGACAGCTCACACCAGGTTTAGATTACTGTTGAAACCCGCTTTAAGCCCTTCGGCCATCTAAACCCTTAAACCTCAGCACTCACTCACCGACGACCGCTCGTCTACCGCCACACACGCCGAAGAACACACTGCCGAACGTCCCTTATCCGCTTCCCCGAACCTAACCACCTCGGACTGCGCCGAACCGGACGCGCCGGTTCGGGGCCCTGCGGGTTCTGCTGCGGCGCCTTTATTCTGCCCGAGAGAAACCACTGCGGGGGCGAAGGGAGGAAGGGAAGGACAAGGCTCGATTGGCGAAATGCACGAACGTTGAATACAGCCCGGCATTTCGTCCAGGGAGGGGGAGAGTGGCGGGGCCTGGCGAGAGGTGAGAGACGCGAGGCGCGTAGCGAAGTCGCGTCGCGAGATGGGCGAGGGCGGGGCGAGAAGACTTTCGAAAGAGCTAGTCGCGCAAAGAATCGCCACGCGATCAGCGCGAAGATTCGATCGCTGATGGGTGTACCTTTGAGTAGCCCGAGCTCGTCGCCCGTTAGCAGTCGCACAGGCGGGCATGCGACGACTTCGCCGCGATCGACCTTCGGCATGGCTGGAGGTAGCGACGGCCGTCGCAGGGTGGGTCTGCGACTCGATCAGCACGGGATGCTGTGGGATGAGATCGTAAGGGCGCGTGTGATCAAAGTTCGAACTTCCCAAAGTTCGAACTTTTAGAAAGGTTCTACACGGTAGGATACAATTGAGCGATGTCTCTCCACGATGCAAAGCGGTTTGAGTTCGAACTTTGACAAAAATCCTTGGATCACACGCGCCCTGTCTAGGATGTGCCAACCGTGATTGAACCCGAATCGGAGAGCGTGCTTCTGACGAGATTTTGAGTCCCTCCTGTATTTGGTACTTCACAGCCGTTTCGTGAGAGTTTTTCAATTCAACTTCCAGATTGCTACACTCAAACGGTATCTTTCACCCAACCGATAATAACGAGTACAAGCTCCTTCCCTGTCGCCTCGCCAACTTTTGGCAACCTATTTCAATCGGTACTCTTTGGCGAAGCAAGCAATGCCCGCTGACCTAAACCGGAAGTAGGACGTTCGTTGATTCCTCATTCGACCCGCGAGCGGAACGCGGACACCAGCGCTCCGATTATTCCGAAAGTGTACCGATCGGAGCGAGGCGAGAATCATTACCGTATATCTAGAATTGCTTTGTGGATGAGCTATCGAGTCAGCATAGTGGAAAAGGTAACAAGGTATTCGTGCCAGGCGTCTCATGCAACTTAGCGGAGGGCGCCCGTAGTGAAATTAGTGTTCGAATTGGAAGAGAGGGTGAGGGGAAGGAGGCTCGACGCCATTACAAGCGGCGGAAGGGGCGGCGCGGATTTAGGTGTGTAGTACCGGCGGAAGGAGGGACGCGAGGGGAGGAGCGGTGCGCGTGCTGCGAGCTGTCGAAAGGCGTTACCATGGCGAGTGCGAAAGGCGGCGACGGAGGTGGCGAGCTGGACTTGTCGCGAGCTAATCAGGGCGTGTGGCTGATGAAGGTGCGAGAGGGGCTGAACAGAACGCCGACGACAAAGCAAAGCACATCGTGAACCTGTTTTTTGGCGGACAGGTGACTCAAAGGGGGCGACAAGCCAAGACAACCTTCCTCCTGCCCCCTTGCCTCATCACTCTCTCCCCCCTCTCCCCCCTGCCCCTTTACCAACACCCCCGTGCGCACACCCCCCCTCACCTCCTTCACACCTTCTTCCCCCCCTCCCCCCCACTGCAGGTACTACAGTTCGTGGCGAACAGATGGCACTAGGCGAGGGCAAATCAAACTCTTCATGTTCCCTTCCCCCTCTTCCCCCTCTTCCCCCTCTTCCCCCTCTTCCCCCTCTTCCCCCTCTTCCCCCTCTTCCCCCTCTTCCCCCTCTTCCCCCTCTTCCCCCTCTTCCCCCTCTTCTGCCCCTCTTACTCTTGTGCGCGGGGAAGAGGGGGGGGGAGGAAGTGGAGGGGAGGGCGGGGGGAGAGGAGGGGAGGGCGTGGGAAGAGGAGGGGAGGGGAGGGGGGGAGGGGGAGGGGGGGAGAAGAGGAGGGGAGAGGGAGGGAAAAAGATGGGAGGGCAAGGGAAGAGTAAGAGAGAAGGGAGGAAGAGGAGAGGAAGGAATGCGAGGAAGAGGAGATCGAGAGGGAGGAGGAAAAACATCCATTCTCTCTTCTATTCTCTCCTCCTCTTCTTCCTCCTCTCTCCCCCCCTCCTCTTCCTCTCATATCTTCCCCTACTCTTCCTCCCTTCTCTCTTCCTCTTCCCTTGCCCTCCCCTCTTTTTCCCTCCCTCTCCCCTCCTCTTCTCCCCTCCTCTTCTCCCCTCCTCTTCTCCCCTCCTCTTCTCCCGCCCTCTTCTCCTCTTCTCCCGCCCTCTTCTCCTCTTCTCCCGCCCTCTTCTCCTCTTCTTCCGCTCGCCCTCTTCTCCTCTTCTTCCGCCCTCTTCTCCTCTTCTCCCCGCCCTCTTCTCCTCTTCTCCCGCCCTCTTCTCCTCTTCTCCCGCCCTCTTCTCCTCTTCTCCCGCCCTCTTCTCCTCTTCTTCCGCCCTCTTCTCCTCTTCTTCCGCCCTCTTCTCCTCTTCTCCCGCCCTCTTCTCCTCTTCTTCCGCCCTCTTCTCCTCTTCTTCCGCCCTCCCCTCCTCTTCTCCCCCGCCCTCTTCTCCTCTTCTTCCTCCCCTCCTCTTCCCCTGCCCTCCCCTCCTCTTCCCCTGCCCTCTCCTCCTCTTCCCCCCTCCCCCCGCCCTCCCCTCCTCTTCCCCCGCCCTCCCCTTCTCTTCCCCCGCCCTCCCCTCCTCTTCCCCCGCCCTCCCCTTCTCTTCCCCCGCCCTCCCCTTCTCTTCCCCCGCCCTCCCCTTCTCTTCCTCCGCCCTCCCCTTCTCTTCCTCCCCCCTCCCCACCTCTACCAGTGCAAGCCTTCTTGTGCGGCTGCCTTATCGCTCGCTCCTTCTCCCCCCTTGCCCCCCCCGTCCACTGCACTGCAGGTACCACAGTTCGTGGCGGGCAGAAGGTACAAGGCTGGTGACAAGCCAACCTTGTTCCTCTCCCCTTGTCTCATCGCTCCCTCTCTCCCAGCCTCTCCCCGCATCTCCCCCCTCCCCCCTCTTCCCCCCACTGCAGGCGCCTCAGTTCGCGGCGGACACATGGCACAAGGCGGAATACGAGCCAACCTTCCCGCTCCCCCACCCCACCCCACCTACTCTCCCCCCCAAGGTTAAAAAATACGACCCAAATTTTGAAATTCCGCCGTATTATACGGTTTTGTATTATACGATGGTTTAAAACGGTTTAGTACGGTCATCTGTTGCAATTTCGTTTCGAATAAAAATACGGTGGTTTTTTCCGGTCGAAACTTTAGAACCATGCAGTATAAACGGAATTGCAACATTTAAACAATTTCGCTCTTTATATGGGGGATTTCTTGCCCAATCTTATCAGTCCCGCCATTGTTTGGGACGAGTCGCGCATGTCAGAAACATGTCGAGGCGCGACATGTCTGACATTTGACGAAAGGGGGGAAATGCATACCCGTTTCGCAGAGTCGTTAGGGTCGTTCGCCGAATCGCGCCCAGAACAATTTGTCGAGGCGCGTCGTTTTTCAGAATTGGCGAACTCACCCAATTTTTTTACCCGTTTCGCCGAGTCATCAACACAACTCGCGCCCTTTAATTCGATTTCGCATTCAATCATGGCGCTCCACACATTTTCGTGCGACACATTTCCAGCCAATAACAATCGCCCATTCCACTTCCATCTCATCTCATCCATTCTCCAAATCTCCCTTCGACAATACAGCGCCATCAAGGAGTAAGAGGTACACATTGCTGCTGGAAAAACCCACTCGACACATTCAACCTCTCTCTCGCTGCCTCAAGTCTATATCGCTGATCTCTGACCCACTCGTTCTTAGCATAGTGTTTTTAGGACGCCATGGTGCGTCCCGCTTCGGAGTTTTGGGAGCATGTCAAGAAGATTAAGGATGCAGACGACAAAGTAGTTGGTGCAACCTGCATCCATTGCTCACTTCCTGTGACGGCTAATGCGACTAGGATCCGCGAGCACATACTCGGCACTAACAAGAAGGATAAAAACGTCGCAGTGTGCAAGTCGGACTACGCTAAGCAGAGACGGGCGACAGCCGATCATGAGCGCTCAACCACGGGAAATGGTACGGGTGGTACGGGAGGATCAAACCGTGCCTCCACGTCCACGGTGGAGGCTCCGCCCACGCGTCACGCTCGGCAGCGAGATATCCGTGAAATGTCGGATGAAGTTGCGCAGACTTGTCTGGATTACCTGTGGCCTGCTGCAGTTGCCGAGAACGACCTCGCCTTCAACGTCAGCAAGTCAAAGTCGATGCAGGCCTTCGTTGACGCGGTGATCATGTACGCTAAATCGTACACCCTCCCCACCCCGTACAAGGTGTCCGGCCCGCTGCTCGACAAGCTGAAGGCGGACTCGGAGGACCTTGTGCGGCCGCTGAAGGATAGCTGGAAGACAAGCGGGTGCACGCTCTCCATCGATGGGTGGACATGCATCAAATCCCGCGGTTTGGTGTGTGTAATCGCCCTTAATGACACTGCACCCGTCATCGTCGACATCGTCGATTCGAAGACCGCAAAAAAAACCGGGGACTACTTGGCGGGTCTTATTGTGGGAGCGATCAAGACGGTGGGGCCGAATCATGTCGTCTAAGTCGTGATGGACAACGCTACGAACAACAAGAACGCCGCCAACAAGCTACGCGTGGAGTATCCGCATATCTTCTTCACCAACTGCGCCGCCCACTGCCTAGATCTCATGTTGCACGACATCGGCAACATCCCTGCTGTAAAGCGCGTCCTTGCGCAGGTGCACAGTGTAGTGATGATGATCAAAGGCTCCACGTCGGTCGTCGTGTTGTTCCGTGAGCTTTTTACCAAGCTCTCGTTGGTGCGGCCGGGTGCAACGAGATTCGGCACCCAGGTCATCATGCTCGACAGGTTCCTGGAGGTGAAGCGCGCGTTAAGAGCGATGGTAATCAGCGAGGAGTGGGAGGGTGTGGCGGTGGCACGGACGGAGGAGGGGATGGAGGTTAGGAAGCTGCTTTTGGATGATGTTTTTTGGGACTGTGGGACGTCCGTGCTGCGCCTCATGACTCCGGTCTACGAGGTTCTTCGCGCCGTTGACACATGGGCTCAAGTCATGGGGCAGCTGTACGGCCTCATGCTCGAGGCTACGGTGAAGACGACCAAAGCGGCCGAGGAGGCTGGTAAGAGGACCGGCGGAAAGCATGATGATGTGGTATAAACAGTCATTCTCCCCATACATCCGCTCATTCTTTTTGGCTAATTAGTTCTCGTTATACATTGTGTGCAGCCGCACACTTCATCAAGCGGACGGGTCTGCCATCAAGTCGATCATAGCCAGGAGGTGGGACGCTCAACTGCACAACCCCCTGCACGCCATCGGTTGGCTCCTCAACCCCCGTAACCAGTACATCGAGGAGGTAAGGAACGATCCCGAGATTAGGAAGGGGATGGATGAGGTAATCCAAGCCCGGGGAGGGGATGTGCAGCAGCGCATAACCCTAGCTGCACAGGCTCAGTTTCACCGAGGGGAGGGCAGGCTGGGCTCTCACGATGCCCGTTGGGCAGCAACGACCTTGGTGGAGGCGGGGCACATGACGGATGCGGAATGGTGGTTCCTGTTTGGTGGGGATGTGCAGGCGCTCCAAGACCTGGCTGTGACGTCACTCTCACAGCCAGTCACCTCCTCCGAGGTGGAGCGCTATTGGTCGGCGCTGGCACGTGTGCAGAGGCGCGACCGGAACCGCCTCACGGCGCAGAAGATGACTGACGTCACCTTTGTCGCCTTCACCTGGCGGGCCCGTGATGCCTATGATCGAAAGGCAGCCCTGCGTTCCAAGCTCTATCAGGACCTGGGCAACGGCACCCTCAGGGAAGGGGCTGCCATCATCCCGGCCGAAGTGGAGGAGGAGGAAGGGGATGCTGAAGAGGAGGGACAAGTGGAGGAGGAGGAATGCACCATTGATTGATCGGAATATGGACGCATCGGGTTGAAGAGGAAAGGGAAGGCGGGTGAGTCATCTAAAGGGAAGAAGAAGGGGAAGGGCAACGGTGCATGCAGTGGAAAGGGGAAAGGAAAAGCACGGGATGCGGAAG